>OV816026.1:83891484-84509636 GCA_929113105.1 Agrypnus murinus | reverse complement strand
TGCCGCCTAATGTGTGTATATATATATATATATATATATATATATATATATATATATATATATATATATATATATATATATATGTTACATTTTAAGTTTCCGCGGATATTATATGATACTTCACTACTTTTCCGGGTTTCACTCCGCGTATTCACTATTCGGCTCCTAGAGGAACCAGACAATGGTTGACGACGTTTCGGAAAGATCACACTTGCCATCTTCAGGTCACTTCTAACTTCCTTCTGCTTCGCGTGGTTACACGATGTAGACCGTGTCTATTTACACGATTCTATTTACACATTTACACGATGTCTACATCGTGTAATCACGCGAAGCAGAAGGAAGTTAGAAGTGACCTGAAGATGGCAAGTGTGATCTTTCCGAAACGTCGTCAACCATTGCCTGGTTCCTCTAGGAGCCGAATAGTGAATACGCGGAGTGAAATCCGGAATATATATATATATATATATATATATATATATATATATATATATATATATATATATATATATATATTGATGCCTGTTAAGCTGTCACCTCCGTCATACAGAGGAGACGACCTGACTTCCGGGTATTCCCGTGAATATATTGCTAAAAATTTGTTATATTTGTGATGAGGGGAACCTCTGGAATCCGAATCTCAAGAAAGGGGAAATTATTTCCCTTGTTTTATTTTGTCATATATAGAGTTTACAGAAGATACGAACCGACCTCCAAAATGTATATATAAGAAGATACTTATAGTTCGCTGTTACCTCCAGCAGCGCTGCCAAGTCGTCGGAAGTCAGAACATACTAGCGTTATGCACAGTTATATATCCACATTCCATAGATGTACATTTCATAAAAAGGGTCGCTTTGGGTCTCCAGATGTTGAAATCATGTGGTTCGAATTGCTCGCCGGGGGCATTTTAGTGGCAAAATAACAAAAGAAAACAAGCGAGCATTCTCGGTTTACTTATTTTTTATTTTTTGAGTTATAGTAAATTGGCGTTGAATATGGCTTTTCTAATTATAATCATTGATTTCTCGTTTACATCATAAAATTGTATTTTTTAAATGAAAACTTCTAGTAGTCTGATTAGAAATACTTATATCTGTGATATATTAGAAAGAAGTTTCTTTCTATAATGAATTGAAACTATAACAAAACCAAGAACAAAGGGAACTTATTAAATCCTTTAAATATAATATTGTTGAAGAACTAATTATCAATTCCTGTAAATAGAAGTGCGATTAATGAAAAATAATTTAAAACCGGAATAATGCCCAGTATATCACATTTTGTTTCGATTATCCAGTAACATTAAACTGTACTTGTGTCGTCTCTTACTAAATTATTTTTTAAATATAACGGGATTAATATAAAAGTATTTACAATTCCGGCTGACGCAAAAACTTTTTGCGAAACCTGTAAAACTAATATTTAAATCTGTAAAGATTTATTTGCTACTGTCATTAAAGGTAAATAACAAAGCAACGTACCAATGTTGTGTATAGTTACGATAGTATAGTACATATCTTGAAATTTAGTTTTATTAGACGTCCAGTAGTTACGTATAACGTAATATTTGTATAAATATGATATTGAGTTTTTTAAAATCTTATAAAGTTTCTTTTAATCTTGGAAATAAGAGTTTAATTTGAATATGCTTTTTCCAGTTTCTATTTCGATTGAAAAAGTTAGATATTCTTTTGATTTCTACTAAACTCACGATAGGAGTGTAATATAGACAAATGAAATAATGTTTTTTTTACAACAAATATTCGTTAAGTTGCCGAAGTCACACTTACGAACTGTTTGCAGTTCGTTTAGTTAAGATTTGTCTTTATGTGGGTATTAAATTGTCATACATAAAATATGAAGGAATCGAATGCTTCTAATTCGTATAAATAATTACTCTCATAGACTCTCAACACATATTGCGACCATACGAACTTAACACTTTTATGGTTTTATTAGAGTTTTTCTTGTGCATATACAATGTGTAAATAAAGTAAGGAATAACATTTATATTTTTTGTATTACCACTGTTTGGAATAAAAGCTCGGACACATCAATTTTATTTGTTTCTTGTGGATGTTATGGTCGTCAATTTTAATTTTTTAGTTTACTACTGTGGGGCCTATAACGTCATCGACGTTTTTAAAATGGAACCCCTTTTTCTTGAAATGAAAAGCATATTTTTTTCAGTTAAGTTCAGCAATACCCCATATGTGGTATTTAAAATTAGTATTTTTTGAATTATGGAGGACCAAATGTGATAACTTTTCACGAAAATAATACTTAAAAATCTTTCAAGTCTAATGGTTATTTTCGTGAAAGCAAATCGTAAGGAACTTAGATTAGGTTTCTAAACATTGGCTCGGACTTGGACAAAGTTTAGTGAGCCGAGAATTAATACCAGGGTGTTGGCTAACCCTTAAGCGACAATAATCAAACAGCTAAGACTCGAGAAATAAAAATTGCTTGAAACTTGCGTGAAATGAGAGAACCGAGTACTGGTAAGTAATAATAATAATAATTGCTACAATCCATAACCTGGAAACCAGGCCCCAGAAGCTATAAGCTTGTGCGGGAGGGAGGGGGCGATTATGATTATTACGTAGGCCCTACGTGCGGCTGCAGCCGATTTACAGATGGAACAGCGCAAATCCCACATTTGTGTTGTCGCAGCTCAAGAAAACTGCAGAAAACCTTAACCAGATCTGCCGGCACCGGGAGTCGATCTCGGGCAGCTTGGGTGAAAGTCCGGCACGCCAGACATTACACTACCAAGGCTGAAGTAAACGTCAATTTACGCTTGAGTAGAAATTAGAGAACCAAGATTCGATATTTGAAAGACTAGACTTGGATCAATGTCGTGAGAAAACGACTGTCTAGTATTCAGCCACGCTGGGGCTTATTTAAAGATCTTTGTTTTAACATTACCATTTGTCATTAAAGTTAACGTTTTTCTTATAACAGAAAATTGTACGTATTGCTAGGCAAAACTTCTAATCCTACTAATTGAGAGGTACTTTTAGACCTAGTAGAAAAAAATAGTATGTATTTTTCGGATTTAAAGTGGCTTTGTTTGTCTCGTAATTTCTGCGGTTGCTTACAGTTACTACACTGTACTACGAGCGATAAATAATTCCGCCAGCTAAATAATCTGTCATTTTATCGTGTGAACAACTCCGGTATAGGGCAAGTACAAATATTTTACCTAATGGGGCCCGATTCCTATAAGCAATCTAGAATGACTTTAGGAGAGTTGGATTTTCCTAGCAGCGATGTGCAAACGCGTTTTTCAAATCAACTATGTTTTTCAATTACCTTAATTGCCATCATAATCCACTCTCTAATCCAGGATTAGAAGGTAAAGTGTTGAAGATTTTTAAAAGTAAATCAATGTTGTCAGTACGCGATACTGCGAAAAAAACAGAAACATCAATAGGAATGATTCAAAAACCTAAAAGGAACGAAAAACAATCTGTAGCTGTAAGAAAAGAGACAAGAAAACTGTACAACATCTTAACAAGGAAAAACCAGTGCGTTATAATGAACGATAAGACTTACTGCAAATTTGATTATAAAACTTTGCCAATGCTCGAATTTACACTACTGAGAAAATGAGTGACCCTACTGAGTCCGGACTCGATGACACACGGGTTTTTAAAACTGATTTGTATGTAGATTTCCCTGCTGAATCCGAATCCGGAGGGCGCCCGTTGATTTGGAATGGCCTTGACCCTTAAAATGTCAATTTTACGTAAAATTTTGAAAAAATTAGCTTGTTTATTGTTTGCATCGTCATAACTTCGTTTTGAATGGAACTAGAAGGTTAATTTTTATTCCGAAAAATTCTCCCAGAGTTGTAGATTGCAACGTACTACTTTGAGAAAAAAGAAAATTACTATTTTGTTATACTATGTCATATTTGTGCATTAAAATTTTCACCAATAGAAAAACTTTTTTATTACAAGAGATAGAGGCCTATATATCGAGACTATAATTAAAAAAAGGCCAAAAAAGTTCTTGGTGAAAAAATTATATCGCTGTCTGTAATACAGACGAAGCTATTGCAATTACAATATCTTGTACGCGGGCGACTAGTGATATATAAATCTTATTATTTGATCGTATGACATTTGTCTTCGCATAGACAAGATATTCTACACTGTAAATCTTTCTAAAAACATCTGCATGCTCTTGTTCATATACTTGATTTGCATTTGCAAAATGTCTGCATTTTAAGAAAATCTGGTTGAGATACTAAAGACGTAATAGGTGCTATTGTTCCATCTGCATCCATAGCCCATCCAAATTCTAATATTTCGGGGAAATTAGCATTAACATTCACAGCAGTCTTATAGATGTTTGATAATATGCCCTTTGAATGTGGTATAAAAAGCATCTTCTGAGGGAGGCGGTAAATATAAGTAAAATTGGTTATGAATGTTATGATGTTTATAAAAACGTAGATCAACATTCTTACCGAATGTCTGTTTTACAAGTCTGGAACAAATGAGCACGGACTTCATCTAGTGAACCAGTGAACTCTAAACTTCTGTATAAAGGATAGCTGACCGTCATTGCCAGAGAGGCAGTAAGCCGCTAAAAGAATGCAAGCAAGATCTTTTGGATCGTCCCGAATCTTGCCTGCCAGTTCTTCAATGTGGGGCTGACACGGAACAAAGCCTTCTTTGCGATGTAACCATATGGGAATTAACAAAGCTACTGAATAATACCTTGATAGTAGAAAAACATCAGTATCATTGGAATAAATCAGAACCATTCTATTTTCTCTTTAAAAAAACTGAAGCAATTCAAACATTCTGGTGTCTGCTTCCTCATGTTCTGTAAAACGCTGATTTCTCAAAATATCCACTTCATTATTTGTGCATACCATTGCTTTATCATACATGCATGCCAGATAGAACTATTTTTTTTCTCTTGTATTTTGCAAACTATGAAATTAAGCAAGCTACTCTTATTAAGTTGATTATTTATCAATAAATGATTTCCATTGTGGTATTGTTACCGTATCACTGACCTCGTAAATATTTTCAGTAAATCTGGATCATCGTTTCCGTTCCGCACCCTTAGCAGTTTCAGGAAAACCGTACCTGTCCCCTACAAGGATAACATAGGTGCAATTAGAAGGCTTCATTTGAAAAATCGAGTTAAAATATTTCTTAAATAATTCACTGAATGTGATACAACCATAGTTTTGAAACCGTTGTACAAAACACATCATATCAATAACGTAGATAGTATTGAAATTATCCAGCGGAAAAGTGTTGAATTCTGAGATATTAAAATATATTTCTTTATTTATCGCACTGAAAAAATAACATTTATTTCCTTTTCTCATTATATATCCCCCAGGTGTTAATGGATCCGATTCAAAAAGTGATGATGGATAATCGGTCCATGCATACGAAAAGGCCCGGATTTTAGTTTGTTCATCCATCTCTCTTGTTTCATCTCTCAAGAGCCTTTTCGTCAATTGAACTGAGTTAATTTGTTTGCAGTTTCATTTGTTGTCAAAAAATTGTAGTTTTACTGGTAAAATTTTATCTAATTTGTTTATTTTGGCATTTTCAATGGCTGCTACACATTTGCTTCTTGCCAAGTGTAAATCTTTTAAAAGATTTATTTTAGTTTTTATAATGTTCTTAATCTGACATGCAACCTGAAAATATGACATAGTATAACGAAATTGTAATTGTCTCAGATTTCTTTTATCAAAACTGTTAGAATCTACATAACTCGGTTAATGTTATTTTCACTTATAAATATACCAAGTGCATTGATTATTGCCGGAAATTTTTTGAGTGACATTTCTGCAACGTCATAATTTTACGACACGAAGTGGAGTGCAATTACGTTGCAGAAATGCACGAAATCAAAATTTACAGGCAGAATCAATGCACGAGGCTATATTCGGTAAGAGAAACGCACGACGCACAGAAAAAAATGCATTATGATTAATTGGTTTTATGTAGCTATATATGTTACAAGTATAATTTTCAAAAAATTTCCAAAAAATTACTCCTTGGTAGCATATATATACAGTGAAGCTCGTTGATCCGAATACCACGACAATCCGAATCAGCAATTTATTTACATTGATTCTATTGTAATCCGGATTTAAAGGTTTTGATAATCCGAACTTCCGAAATTTTGACCGAAAAGGCAAAGCATCTTTATCAAGAAGTGTGCAGTGGTGCATAGGAAACAGTAAAGCAATCGCGATGCGACGTATGCGCTGTCACGCTCGCACGCAATATGTACGAGTCCGATAGCGCATACGTCGTATCGCAACTGCATTGTTTCGTATGCACCGCATGCTGCTGTAACTTTATCAAAGATGTTTTCAAAAAGACTGACTTCAGGGCAAGTAAAGATTGGATACTTAATTTTAAAAAGATACAATTTATGTCTGTTAAAAATCTCGGGGAACAGCTATTCAATGATTCGCAAGCAGCAAGGTTCATTAAAAACAGTTGCAAAGCGATTAGCGTGGCTTTGCAATGGACGGTAGAAAAATTGAAACAATTGTGATGATGGAAGATTCAAAAGAAAAATCGTTTCTACACTGAGAAAAACATTTAGTAGGACCAATTAAATGTATTTAATTCAACTAAATATTTAGTTAAATAAACTAAATTTAATTTGATTTAACAGATTTTAACTATCTATTTAGTTGAATTGAATAAATTTAATTCTTCAAACTAAACGCTTTTCTTAGTGTAAGGTATTAAGTTTCAAAAAAAAACACGAAACAAACAAAATCGCCGCCGTTTTTGATTAACTACATATTAATGCGGAACATTATTTTTGCGTTTTTAAAACTGTTTTGCGTTAAATATTTTTGTAGTTTTATTTATTTTTAAATAAATGTTTTTGCAGAATGTTTTAATTCCATTTACTTACAAATAAAACATTGTAACTCTACAGACACGGTAATCCGAAAACGGCGATGATTCGGATTGGCCCTGTTTTAATTAGTCCGAATTAGCGATGCTTTACTGTATAAATTTCCGGAAAATTGTGTGATCGTCATGGATACAATTCAAATTTGAATTTTTCTATTGGTTCTCGGCATCGTCGTGCGATTCTCTCCGAAATACTAGAATTTGGATAGGTTAGGAATGCAGATGGAACAATAGCGGCTAAGTATTACAACGTCGCGTCATTAGTATATCAACCAGAGTTGCAACCAGAAAATAAGCGCGTTTTTTATTTTTCAAAACTTCACGTAAAAATGACTTTTAAAGGGTCAAGCTTATTTCAAATCGACGCGACGGCCGCCCTTGGGATTCGGATTCAGCAGGAGAATTTACATACAAATCAGTTTTCAAAAAGCGTGTGTCATCGAGTCCGGACCACCTCTTTAAATAAGCGCTTTTTGAGATGCCTGCTCCCCGACTATTATGTGAGCAAAAAGGACAATTCGATTTTTGTGGGAAAATATGGGAGAAAGGTCTTAGTATGGCAAGCTATATGCAAATGCGGCATGAAATCTAGCCCCTTATTTACTCAAGAAAATTTGAATGTAAATTTATATCGAAAAGTATGTTTCCAGAAAGACTGGCGCCAATGATTAAAAAGCATACAGCGCCTACTTTATTTTGGCCGGATCTAGCTGCATGCCACTATGCAGCGGCCACTAGGGAATGGTATAAACAGCATAAAATCAATTTTAATGCGAAAGAGCCTAATCCTCCAAACTATCCTGAAGCACGTTCTATTGAAGATATTGGACTATTATTAAACGACATCTTCAGAAAAACGTTGAAGCTGCAACTAGCCTAGAAGATTTAAAAAAAATTGAATAAGGCCACCAAAGCGAACGAAGTCACCCAAAACTTAATACCTAACCTAAAAAAGAAAGTGGGAAAACGGGCAAAATAATAATAATTTTTTATGTTTCTGTAAATTATTAAATTTTCTAGACATTAAAGCGTTGTTTTATTATAAAATTGTTAAAAGTATTAGATAATTATAAAAGGTATATGAGTCTGAAGGTGTCAACTTTCTTTTCGATACAGTCCTTACGTTGTACTCTGTAGATTGTTCCATTACCATCCATAAATTGTCGATATAGAATAAATTATTAGTGAACGTGTCAATGAACACTTTTACTAGACAATTTAGAATTTTTTAAAGCACAAGATATGGATGGCTACAGCAGAAGAAGTTATTACTATAAATCATAAAATTTACAATCCAAAATCTATCTGGACATTCATCTATAGCAGCACGTACTTTTTCTATAGGAAAGTTCTAAACCGCTTTGGACAAACTGCGTTGCAAGGATTCCATTGATGCATGTCGTTTTCTGCAAACCATTGCCTTTAATTCAACCCAAAGCTTATAATCCAAAGGATTTAGATTTAGCCTTTCAGGAGGCCAATCTTCATTCTTAATAAACTTAGGCACATTCTCTGCAAGCCACAATTGTGAACTTCCTGTTGTGTGGGCTGCGTCTTGCTGGAGAATCCAGTGTTGGTTTTAAAATGAAAGTCTGATCTAAGCGGCAAAAAACCTTCTCAAGAGTTTCTGTTAGATTCACTTTGACAGTGGTTTTAACACCTTGCTTGCAAAAATAAAGTTTTTTATCACACCATGCCAACTTACTCCCCACTAAACCATCAACCTTGCTGAATGATGACCACGCAGAACATTGCCAACTGCAGCAGTAGCTTCTTTAGAGCTTTTAGCATACATTTGTCCTTTTGACGATTAGATTTTTCTTTAATGGTAAAAATTATCTCATCCGTAAACAAGATACAGCGATGAAGATTTTTCGCGTACTTCTGCCAGTGAGACTTGGTTCCGATTTTTCTTATTTCTTTAAATCGAGCTGTTAATAAGTGTCCAGTACTCTACGGCAAGCCCTCATACCAAGGTCTTCCCTGATCAGTCGCGACATAGATCTGGAGCTCATATCTATTTCTTTCGCTAACAAACTTTTTACCAACAGGATTTCTTAAAAAGAAACTCTGTGCCAAGTTTAAATCATGGTTTTAGAAGTTTAATCATCCCCTGCTTAATAATAAAATAATAATTTAGTTATTTTGTAATAAAAAATGCGACAACTTGTGTCAAATTTGCGATTGTTGAAGCCTTTCAGTACCGTAAAGTTTCTGTCAGGCTTATGACGTAGTTTTATTTTCCGCTACAATATGGAAAAGAAATGGAGATTTAATAGGAAATATGTTTTAATCGTAATTATGTAAATATAAAAAGAGTTAATATTTTTTTACAAAATGATCATTTCGCTTTTATTCTTTCCTTCGTCAGTTGTATACATACTACATACTTATAATGTAAATTAAAACTTCATTAATCGGATGCGGTGAAGATCATTTTGTTTAATACCATTTTTTTCTTTAAAAATTTATGAATTAGAATACTGTAAAAATGTTTAAAGTTAAATCTTCTTTTGTAGATGCAAGATTGAATGTATCATATAATAATTCCAAAAATAATAATCCAATTAATCCGAAATGATCATTTTTGAAAAAGATAACTTTTTATTTTTACATAATTACGACTACAAAATATTTCCTATATTAATCTCTTCATATCTCAAAGGAACTCGTTTAAATTCAAAACCTTTTACATGGAATAGAAATTATTAGTTTATTTTTTTAAACCATAATCAATGTCTTTTCTTATATATTTGCACCTTTTATCCGATCACGTTTTTCGAACATACAACTATTTGAAAATGATGTACAATTCAAGCGATCCCTTAAATTTTCTGAGTACATTAAAAATACTAGTTTAAATGCAGCTACTAATCCTAAAAAAATACGTGTAAATTTAGGCAGCGTGAAATGGTCGAAACCACGCCAGATGTATGAGTTTCAATGGAATTCTATATACCTGAATGCTTAAGGTCTAGTACACGACGTTGCCAAACTGTGGAGCCTGTAACGTACCGTACGTGATACAAAAAACTACATATACAGGCGGAGGTGACATCGTATTGGCAATTATACAACTAAGAGCGACGGCAACGCCAGCGATCTACAGCTGAACTAAAAATTAAATTTGTGAGTATAAGTATGACGTTATCACCTCCAGACAAAAATTTGAATTTAGGCTTCTAACACCATCTATATGCTTATACAGTCGAAAAAAGGGCAAAACGTTGTCACCTCCGAAAACGGAGGTCACAACGTTATATATGAAGTGACAACGTATGCTGGCTATCTACTTTGGAGGTGACAAGGTACCCTTTATCAATATATATATATATATATATATATATATATATATATATATATATATATATATATATATATATATATATATATATATATATATATATATATATATATATATATATATATAACGCATGTTCATTTAAATTCGTAATCTAGCAACCTTTGGAATTTTAATGAAAGAAGACAGAGCGACAGATATAATACGTCGCAGATAGAGACAGGCAATAATCCAAAGGTTGCTAGATTACGAATTTAAATGAACACCCGTTATATATATATATATATATATATATATATATATATATATATATATATATATATATATATAAATATAAGACAAAAAACTATTTTATTCTCGTTACACGTTTGAACTCTCTTAAAGTTAATTTAATCTAATTGTCTATTACCTGGTTTTACTGACTTATCAATAATGTCTTACGTGCTACTTACGAAATATGCTACTCAAGCTAGATGTATTGGACTTGAGCAATTATGCACATATTGTAATAATGTGTTTTTCTAATTACTTCCAAACAACAGATTTAAAATTAAAGCAATACCCATAGTTTCTAACAAAAACCTATTTATTCAAATTATATATATATATATATATATATATATATATATATATATATATATATATATATATATATATATATATATATATATATATATATATATATATATATTGATAAAGGGTACCTTGTCACCTCCAAAGTAGATACCCAGCATACGTTGTCACCTCATATATAACGTTGTGACCTCCGTTTTCGGAGGTCACAACGTTTTGCCCTGTTTTCGACTGTATAAGCATATAGATGGTGTTAGAAGCCTAAATTCAAATTTTTGTCTGGAGGTGATAACGTCATACTTATACTCACAAAATAAATTTTTAGTTCAACTGTAGATCGCTGGCGTTGCCGTCGCTGTTAGTTGTATAATTGCCAATACGATGTCACCTCCGCCTGTATATGTTGTTTTTTGTATCATGTACGGTACGTTGCAGGCTCCACACATTGGCAACGTTGTGTACAAGACCTAAACCACTCAGGTATATAGAATTCCATCGAAACCAGTACCCCTGGCGTAGTTTCGGCCATTTCACGCTACCTGAATTTTTACAGACACTTTTTGGGTATAGTAGCAGCATTTAAATAAATATTTGTAAACTACTCAGAAAATTTAAGGGATCTCTTGAATTGTACGTCATTTTTAAATAGTTAATGATACTTAAGAACAATAAAATAATAATTTCTATTTCATTTAAAAAGTTTTGAATTGAAAACGACTTTCTTTGAGATATGAAAAAAATTAAATAGGAAATTACGTTTTAGCCGTAATTATGTATAAATAAAAAATTCATCTTTTTACAAAATGATCATTTCGGATTTACTGGATTATTATTATTTGATTATTATTTTAGGAATTGTCATATGACATATGATATATTCATTCTCGCATCCACAAAGAAAGATTTAAAAGATTTAGTATTACAATTAATAAATTTTCAAAGAAAAATAATTTTACTAAGCAAAATAATGTAACATTTGGTATGTAGTTTGCAAATTTCACCAAATTACCCGGTTAATAAAGTTTTCATTGACATTCTAACTATGTTTACATTTGATGAAGGAAAGAATAAGTCTGAAATACTCATTTTGTAATATATATTATGTAATTAGGAGATCAAGCGATATTTTAAATCCAAAAAGATGTATAATGCCGAGGCGCCAGCCGAGGCGTTATAACATCTTCGAGGATTTAAAGAAGCTTGATCTCCGTATTGCATAAGTTGTTTTATTTTATTTCGTATTTCAATCCTAATTTCTCCCTTTTAAAATCCATCCGAATTTATTGTATAAAGATGCAAGTTGCCTTGTCTGTGTCATCATACTCGTAACTAAGGAGATAAAAAGCAGCATGCATGCATGCATGTGGCTATAATGCAACATCAAATTATTTACGTTGCCAACAACAACGGAGATCAAGAACGTCTTGAACTCCGGTATCATTGACAACGGAGATCAAGATATACTTTATATTACTAATTGTGGTATATAAAGAATTGTTTGAAATACGAAATGAAATAATAGTATATTACGTTATAAGTCCGGTAAACCCAAGTTTACAGTAGCGAGTTGAAAACGTTTCGGGACGAGGCGACGAAGGAGCCGAGTCTCGAATGTTGAAACGAGCTACTGTAATGGTTTACCGGAAGTATGACGTAAGGCGTTTTATTTCATACTGCCTCACAGTGTTCATTTTTTAAAAAAATGCATTTAAAATTTTCAGTCCGGTAAAATTTTTTACCGGACTCAAATTAGATTTTCAGTCCGGTAAAATTTTTTACCGGACTCAAATTGGATTTTCAGTCCGGTAAAATTTTTTACCGGCCTTGTAACGTAATAATTCATTTACCGGACTCAAATGAGTCCGGTAAATACCCTTTTACCGGACAGTATGAAATAAAAAATATTAACTGTTTATATTTTTACATAATTACGACTAAAACGTATTTTCTATTAAATTCCATATTGTAGCGGAAAATAAAACCTTACGTCATAATCTTGACATGAAGCTTTACGTACTGAAAGGCTTAAACAAACGTCAGTTTAACATAAAGTGTCGTATTTTTATTATTAGTATAGTCAATTTTTGCATTAAGTTCTTATTTTTTACTATCTAAAGATAGAGACTTGAAATCTTTTCTAATGCCTTTAGTACTGGACCAATATAAAATGTAATATGTTTAATATGGGGGCACGCCCCCCTGGTGGTTGAGACCCCCATTTTGTACCCCTGATTTAATAACGCAACCAAATTGAGCAAACTTGTGTTGGGAGTGTTCTTGGGGTCGCTGATTATGAATCCAATGAGAAAATTAAAAAATTCAAATAGCAGACCCAAAATGGCGGCTCTAAAATAACGGCCTTTGATATTGAGAATGCGATGTACGCCATTTCTATTGATTCTAGAGAGAAATTCAAAGAATCAAAAAGTGTTTATAATGTGATTTTGCAAAGGACTACGCTATTTTGGTTACCTTATTATGTAACCCCTTCGCTCTGCCCTAGTAGTAGAGTCAATTTCTGCATTAAGTTCTTATTTTTTACTATCTAAAGATAGAGACTTGAAATCTTTTGTAATGCCTTCAGTACTAGACCAATATCAAATGTAATATGTTTAAAATAGGGACACGCCCCCTCGGGGGGTTGAAATCCCCATTTTAAGCTCCCAATTTAACAACTCGGGAAGTTTTCAACCAAGTTGAGCAAAAACTATGTTTGAGGGAGCTGTGAGGTCGCTGATTATGGATCAAATAAGAAAATCACAAAATTCAAAATGGCGGTACTTTAGATTAAAAATTGACTTTACTACTAGGGCAGAGCAAAGGGGTTACATAATAAGGTAATCGAAATAGTGTATTCCTTTGCAAAATCACATGAATTTTTCTATAAAATCAATCGGCGTAAATCGCATTCTGAATCTCAAAGGCCGTTATTTTAGGACCGCCATTTTGAATTTTTCAATCTTCTTATTGGATTCATAATCAGTGGCTCCAAGAACCCTCCCAACATAAATTTCGCTCAATTTGGTTGCGTTATTAAATTAAGGGTACAAAATGGGGGTCTCAACCACTAGGGGGGGCGTGCCCCCATTTTGAACATAGTACATTTTATACTGGTCCAGTACTGAAGGCATTACAGAAGATTTCAAGTCTCTATCTTTAGATAGTAAAAAATAAGAACTTAGGCATGTTTTTTGCAAAAATTTACTCTACTATATAGAATGACTAGATTATTATAAAGCAGGGGATGAATGAACTTTCGTTCAAAGAGAAAAAATTGCAACACATGAAAAAAAACGTTATCGTTTCAAGATTTCAGACGCGACTTCTGTCTTCCTTTAGAGATCAAACTCGATCTGTAAAGTTTCATTGCCGGATTTATAACATAAATAACTATAAATCAAAAATGTTTCTTTTTATAACATTCTATTCGTAAAAAAAATCCTATACTAACATCCTATCCTATTCGTTTGTTGGCGAAGGAAATGGACATGAGCTCCAGATCTATGTCGCCACTGATCAAGGAAGACCTTAGTATGAGGACTGGACACTTGTTAACAGCTCGACATAATGAAATAAGAAGAGTTGGAAACAAGTCTCATTTGCAGAGATAGGTGAAAAATCTTCATCGCCCAAACTTGTTTCCCTGCATTTTATATTTGGATTTAGGATTGATGCATTATGATAACAATTAAAGTAATTGTCAAACAATCCACATAGTTGATTTGGAAAACCCGTTTTCACATCGCAGCTAGGATGCGTGAACTCTCCTAAAGTCATTCTAGATTCCTTATAGGAATCGAGCCCAATTAAGTAAAATACTTGTATTTACCCTATAGCGGAGTTGTTCACATGATAAGATTATTATTTATTTATTATTTAGGCGGAGTTATTTATCGCTCGTAAATAGCAACAAACAAAGTCACTTTAAATCCAAATGAAACATACTATTTTTATCCACTAGGGTAAAAGTGCCTCCTCTCTATGATTAGAAGTTTAGTCTAGCAATACCAACAATTTTTTATTAGAAGAAAAAAAATTAAAACAAAGGTCTTTGAATAAACCCCAGCGTGGCTGAATACTAGACAGTCAAATGTCGTTTTCTCGACATTGATCCAAGTGTAGGCGAATTTTCAGATATCGAATCTTGGTTCTCTAACAACTCATGTTTAATATGTATTTATTTTTACGCGTTTTATATGTATAAAATGATGATGTACTTCAAACAATATTATTGCTTGGGTGGTTGTTAAATCTAAGACGGCTGTGAAAACTGCTGCAGCGCTATATTTCCAGCGGTGTGTTGGACGCACCGATTTTCACCCACGTTTCAAGCAATTTTCAGATTCTGAGTCTCGGTTGTTTAATTGTCACTCGAGGGTTAATCAACAACCTGATACTAATTTTCGGTTCACTAAACGTTGTACAAGTCGGAGCCAATGTTCAGAAACCGAATCAGGGTTTCTTACAACTTGCCCAAGCTTCAGCCAATTTTCACCCGTTAGATCAATGCCAGTTACCCATAGAATATACTTAAGTCAAATATCAGATACTATTTCGCTAATTTGCTTTAGCTAGTCTAAAGCTAAGTACTCACAGCAGCGGATCCGCAGGCTGATATCATACGATTGGTCGGATTGAGTCGATTTGACTCAAACCGACCAATCGTATGACATCCGCCTGCGGATCCGCTGCTGTGAGTACTTACCTTTAGTCAATCTCTACATATCAAGTGCCGGTTACATACTTATCACCCAAAACCTTAGCCAACTTTGAATCTTAGGTTCGCTAAACTAACTTCAGTTTTAGCAATCTTCAAAATTCAAAATCTTGGTTTCTTACCCTTCGGCTAAGGTTGGGTCAATATTCATATTATATTTTGCTAAATTTCTGTAAATGTGGTTTATTGTAAAGATGGATTAGTGGTTGCTAACCTACTGAATTTTTATGAACTTAAACTTACACTGGCAAGACTAAAGTGTAAACTATATTGACTTACCGACTGTACATATTGCACTTACCGATTGCACAAGAAGACGTACACTATGAAAGTGTTAGGTTTGTACGGTCTCAATATGTGTTGAGAGTCTAAGACATTAATCATTTATACGAATTTTCGATTTCTTCGTATTTATTTTGTTAATGAACATTTTATATCCAACACAAAAATTGACTTTGCATTCAGTTACGGCGAAACAGTAATGGTAGACTTCGTTGCTTGTTTGCAGTAGCATTCATTAAAGGAAAAGGATTGTGTAATAGTTGCTTTGTTTCTCTATTACCAGCCTTGGTACTACATTAACATTCAAGATCGGTCCAAGACTAACTTTAGTTTTATTGCGATATCGGTGTCATTTATTGTCCAAAACATTGCATAACGTATTGGTTTTAGCCAATAACAACCAATATTGGGTAACTCTGATCTTTCCATGTCTGAGACCAAGCTTGGTATCAAATTATCATCCCTACTTTAGTCTAGCAGTGGGCCATTTTCGGATATTAAGGTTGTGCCAAGGTTAATAAACATTGTTTCAAACAAAAGCTTATAGTGGTATTTTGTTTAATTCTGATAACGCAATATACCTACTATTTATCTATGGTTTATACAATGTTATCAAAAAAGACTACATTAAGTTAAACCTGTCTTTAATGTGGACTTAAAGTACACGTTCCATAAAACGTACATGTTTTGTCGTTAGTAAGTGCTTTATTTAAAACATAAGTTAAAACATAAATTTACAAGAGGTAGGTACATGTATAACAGTGTAACATACGTATTCTGTATTTCGTTAGATCAACAAATGCTGGAAAAAATGTCTTAAGCAAAAATTCTATAAAAATGTTGATTAATTTGTTGTGTTTCGATTTGTTTTAATGTTAATAAAGTTGGTAACTCTTTTTGTTAATAAAATCACGGGAAATTCAATGGTCCTACATGATACGTGCGTACGCGACTTCGGAAACAACAAGCATTTGTTGTAAAAAACACAATATTTAATTTGTTTATATTAAACTCTTATCGAGTTTAGTAAAAATTAAAAGAGTATCTGCCTTTATTTCAATCGAAATGGAATCTGGATAAAAGCATATTCAATTTAACCGTTATTCCCGAGATTAAAAGAAACTTTATAGAATATCATATTTATACAAATACTACGTTACATAACTGATTTATGTCTAATACATCTAAATTTCAAAAATGTGCTATACTAATTATACGCAATATTGGTACTGGTTGCGTTCTTATTGACTTTTATTGACAATAACAAAAGAATTCCCTTTTTCTGGTTTTGTTATATTTTCAATTCATTATAGAAAGAAATTTCTTTCTAATATATCACCGATCTAAGTATTTCTAATCAAATTACTAAAGTTTTCATTTAAAAAATACAACTTTATGAAGTAAACCAGAAATCAATGATTATAATTAGAAAAGCCTTATTCAACTAGTCAGTGCTACTCATAAAGACGCTTTAATAGTGTCGAAACTGCTTTTTAATATCTTTAATAACAATTCATAAGAAATACCAAAACGACAATTTCCTATAACTCAAAAAATAAAAAATAAGTAAATCGAGAATGCTCGCTTGTTTTCTTTTGTTATCTGGCCACTAAAATGCCCTCGGCGAGCAATTTAAACCACCCGATTTCAACATCTGGAGACCCACAAGAGAACCTTTTTATGAAATGTGCATCTATGGAATGTGGAGTCAACGCTCTGTATATATAACTGCACATAACGGTGGTATCTTCTGACCTCCGAACACTTGGCAGCGATGCTGGAGGTGACAGCGAACTATAAGTATCTTCTTATATATAAATTTTGGAGGTCGGTTCGTATCTTCTGTATACTCTATATATGACAAAATAAAACAAGGGAAATAATTTCCCCTTTCTTGAGATTCGGATTCTAGAGGTTCCCCTCATCACAAATATAACAAATTTTTAGCAATATATCCACGGGAATACCCGGAAGTCAGGCCGTCTCCTCTGTATGACGGAGGTGACAGCTTAACAGGCATCAATATATATATATATATATATATGTTACATTTTAAGTTTCCTCGGATATTATATGATACTTCACTACTTTTCCGGGTTTCACTCCGCGTATTCACTATTCGGCTCCTAGAGGAACCAGACAATGGTTGACGACGTTTCGGAAAGATCACACTTGCCATCTTCAGGTCACTTCTAACTTCCTTCTGCTTCGCGTGGTTACACGATGTAGACCGTGTCTATTTACACGATTCTATTTACACATTTACACGATGTCTACATCGTGTAATCACGCGAAGCAGAAGGAAGTTAGAAGTGACCTGAAGATGGCAAGTGTGATCTTTCCGAAACGTCGTCAACCATTGTCTGGTTCCTCTAGGAGCCGAATAGTGAATACGCGGAGTGAAATCCGGAAAAGTAGTGAAGTATAATATATATATATATATATATATATATATATATATATATATATATATATAACGCATGTTCATTTAAATTCGTAATCTAGCAACCTTTGGAATTTTAATGAAAGAAGACAGAGCGACAGATATAATACGTCGCAGATAGAGACAGGCAATAATCCAAAGGTTGCTAGATTACGAATTTAAATGAACACCCGTTATATATATATATATATATATATATATATATATATATATATATATATATATATATATATATATATATATATATATATATATATATATATATATATAAATATAAGACAAAAAACTATTTTATTCTCGTTACACGTTTGAACTCTCTTAAAGTTAATTTAATCTAATTGTCTATTACCTGGTTTTACTGACTTATCAATAATGTCTTACGTGCTACTTACGAAATATGCTACTCAAGCTAGATGTATTGGACTTGAGCAATTATGCACATATTGTAATAATGTGTTTTTCTAATTACTTCCAAACAACAGATTTAAAATTAAAGCAATACCCATAGTTTCTAACAAAAACCTATTTATTCAAATTTACCAAGTTTTATAATTATGCTACTCCATCACAAGAGATTAACTCGTACTCGCACTAAAACATGGTACCTATGTAGAATTTCCTCCCTAAATTCTGGTTGGAAAGTTATTTTTTCTAATTTTGATTCGTTATAGTCCCTTTTTACACAAGTGCTAATATGAGAATACATATTGCAACTATTTTGAACGTCAATATGAAAAATTAGACCAATCTTTTAGATTCAGATTTATATTTTAGACAGCTTAGCTGTCGAAGAAATTGCCAGGTAGATTGTGATAAACTTGTGAAACTTGTCCTAATCTTTTAAATGTTTAATTTTTTAAGTTATTTAAATTGTAACCAAAGAGCAAAACTTGGTTCTGAAAAAACTAGGCTATACACAAACACCATCGTATAATAACTTTTTTAGTGACGACATACGATGCTAACTCGTAAAGGAGTTTCAAGTGATCCAGAATGTAGTCAACCGTGATGTCAGCATATTTGACAACTAGCGTCTAGAGGCTGCAGCCGCTGACATGCGCTGCTTTGGCTATTTCTAGCAGTAGTAATTGTATATTTCAACCCAAAATGTTTCTATATTAAGGCACTATAAACTCTGAATTTTTATTACGAATGTGAATATATGATTTAAAATAATAATAAGATTACCGCATGAATGGTAAGACAAGGTTTGTTTTTGAAATTGTGAAGTTATAGAACGACAACGAACGTTAAAACGACAGTATTTAATGCTTAGGTTAATGCACTTTCCTAAATAACTATAAAAAATAAAAAGTAGCTGCAACAAAATTAATTAATAAAACATTAATATTTATTGTAATCAAGCAATTTTAGTTTGAAATAATATTTAGTTTCAACTTCCGTAAAAAAGTACAATAATGGATTACTTTACTGCCAATTAAGTTATCTGTTTTTTTTAAATAAGGACTAATAGACATGTTCAAGAATTTTTTATGCCTGCAGTATTTAAAAGTGCTACAATAAATTAAAAGTGCTAAAAATAGTCATCGCGCATGTCGGCAGTTGCAACCCCTAGACGCAAGTAGCGTTTTTAGTGCTCCACCGAGATTCATCTAAATCAAACAGTGCGTTAGAAGGCTATAACATCGACGTACCGTTACTTTTACTAAGGAACGAGAAGTTGACCTTGTAAGCCGGGTTTCAGCATTATCTATTTTTATAGTTGCATGTGACTTTCACTGTTGTCTGTAATTTAAGAATGTCACTAATAAATATGAGAAATAGTAATAATGGAGAAATCTCGTCAACAAGGTCAACACTCGATAGAAATTACATTTTATAGCGAATAGCTCGGCCTAAATTGGAATATAAAGAAAAATCTAAATGTTTTGATATGTAAGCTAATAGCGCTGACGATTTAATGCAAGTAAGTATTAACAATTTGAGACAATTGTCAGTTTGATGATAAGGCGTGATTTTGTTGAGTGTATTTGTCGTGTGATAACGGAAGGGAAGTAACTGATTTTGATGTATTCGTTAATTGGTTAAGATCAGTTGTGATATAATTATTATTTCTAACCAAAGTAACAAACAAGGTTCGTGCTTGTATTCGTTTTAGTGGCGGTTACTACGTAGTCTTTTGGATGTTCTGTTAGCGAGCGGCAAGCATATTAATCGTTTGCTTCGCATCCACTTACACGGGTACAGAGTTTGCTGCTCGCTAACAGAACATTTAAAAGAGTACGTAGTAATCGCCACTGACTCGTCTACATTTATTTGACGGAGTGGACTGGATTTGGCCCAGGAACATGCGCTCGTGCTTCCTATACACGAACAAATTCCAAAATGTTCCAAAATTAATAGTTATTTGTGTATTTAGTGCGCGAAATGCTACTTTGGTGGCCAAGAATGAAAGTATTTTGACGAGGCGTAGCCGAGATTTTACTTTTTTTCAATTTATCACCTCTCATGTTGACCCCATTATCGTAAGCCTATACCCTCATACCCTGCAAATTCAATCCCAATGTTTCAAGTCTTTTAAGTATTAGAGTTGAGAGTTCAGAGCCCGTCGATCTTTCAACCGGAAGAAAGCCTATAAAGCTTTCATTAATTTTAATGGAAACCTCATTGGGATTGGATTTGTGAATGGATACATACCTTACTAAGACTGTCATTTGCTCGATCTTGCTTACATCAGGAGTACAATCTAGAATAATTGAATAACATTTAGCTTTTTTAATCTCGCTAATAATATGAGATGTTATATTTTCACTTAAAAGAATAATTGTTTCATTTTGAATATCTTTTCCGAGATAGTGGACTTTAACTTCCTTTTTCTTGAGCACTCTGCGGATATGCTCTTCGATTACTGGATCAAACTGGGCAAGTAATTGAATAATTTGTAAAAAATTGCCATTACCGAAATCATAAATTTTGTCACTTGTACCTCGGAGGGCTAAACAATTTTGAGCAAGCATTTTTAGTGTTTAAACAATTCGTAGAAGCACAATGTACCAGTAATTTACCACTGCGGTAATGAATCTTTGTGAGTGATTGTCAATCGTTTTAGAGTACTGTATTCTTTGACTAAATTCAATCCAAGATTTTTAACTTTGGAATTGGTTTTTAGAGGTTTCATGTTGTTTTAAAGTCTCGGCGAGGTGCTTCCAATCTTTAAAACCTTCAGTAGAAAGAGAACTTAAAATAGAACCAAAAAGTTTGCAGCAAAAGCAATAAACACAGTTTTTTGCAATTGACTAACCAGTTACGTATGACTTTTTTACCATTTTTCATGTTTCTCAAATAATCAACTGCGCTAAATCTTCGACCGATATCATTATACGGAAAACCGTATTGCTTTTTTAATGGTTGAGGTGCTCCTTCTTCTACCAAAAAATATATTTCGGCTTCTGTTAAGCTAGTTGGCCAGGAACCCGGATCTGAATTTATTATCGTAGCAAATGTCACTTCTTTGGATTTCCCTGGAGTAGGTTCTTTGGATGTCCCTGAAGTAGGCTCCACTTGAGCAATATCGGTAGCTTGATTGGTAATGGATTCATAATTAAGATTTGAATCAGCTTCTAATATTTCTGTGTCGTCATCGTTCCTCTTAGTGCCTTGTAGGTAACTTAACAGACTTCCAGCCTGTTTTTGAATTTGAACTTGCTTTTCGACCCCTTTTCTTTTGTCCTGAGCACCCGATAATCTTTTAGATCCAGTCCAGTCCTAGATTTAGTCCATCAGACATTCTAAAAACGATTAAGAAAATTTTTCAATAAAAAATAATTGTTTTTTAAACGAAACAGAGGCGTTTTCGAATGTTTCAAGGCGAGATTTTGTTGGCTTTGTTTAGGGTAAATTGTTAAAAAAAACACTTTCTATTCCATTACTGACATTTCGGTTTTAATCAAACATTATTCAGAGATTCAAGGTTTGATTAAAACCGAAACGTCAGCCATGGAATAGAAAGTGTTCTTTTTTTAACAATTTACCCTAAACAAAGCCAACATAATCCCGCCTTGAAATATGTAAATAAGGGTAGGAAAAACAAAAGATTTTTCGGATGTTTTGGAAAGATGCTCCCCTACGAGGGTTAATTTTTACCACTGACATTTACTTATAGCGAACATGAGTTGAGCGGTACCTTGTCTGTTCTTACTTACCTTTACTTACCTTTTGATTCTTCTTATGTATTACATATATATATGTATTAAGGGTTTTTTTTAAATCTTTTAATTAGATTTAGAATATTTACTGTCAAAGTTACCATAAGCTGAAAAAATATTTTTCTGAACAACTACTTTTTGCTTGGACCCATCGATTTTATTTTTAAAAAAGGCACTTTTACTTATTTCTGTTAGGTAGCAAGTAGGTATTGGGCCACCTGAGGCAGACGTTTTTGTGGGGGATGCAGTCGTCGTTAAGTACGGAATCTGCATTACCGACATTCTGTATTACCGGCATTTGGTTCGTCACTCGGCTAAATGGCAACGCTGTTGCTAGGGGAAAACAGATGGCGCCAGTGTCGTTTTTGTACCGACATTCTGTATTATCGGCATTTGGTTCGTCACTCGGCTAAATGGTAGCGTCGTTGCTAGGGGAAAGCAGATGGCGCCGGTGTCGTTTTACGTGATTTTTGTACCGACATTCTGTATTATCGGCATTTGGTTCGTCACATGGCTAAATGGTAGCGTCGTTGTTAGGGGAAAACAGATGGCGCCGGTGTCGTCTGACGTGATTCTCGCAGTACAGAATCTGTATTACCGGCATATGGTTCGGCGCTCGGCTAAATGGTGCTAAAGTGTTGCTAGGAAAAAACCCCAGAGGACTCTGTTAATAGAGGGCGGCCTCATAAAGAAATCTGTATTATCCTACGTACTGGTGCTATTAGAGGTCGCATTAAAGAGCCTTCTCTCTCACTCTCTCCTATTAGAGGACGCATTAAAGAGCCTTCTCTCCCTCTCTCCTATTAGAGGAAGCATTAAAGAGCCTTCTCTCTCACTCTCTCCTATTAGAGGACGCATTAAAGAGCCTTCTCTCACTCTCTCCTATTAGAGGAAGCATTAAAGAGCCTTCTCTCACTCTCTCCTATTAGAGGACGCATTAAAGAGCCTTCTCTCTCACTCTCTTGCTCTCTCCTATTAGAGGACGCATTAATGAGCCTTCTCTCACTCTCTCCTATTAGAGGAAGCATTAAAGAGCCTTCTCTCACTCTCTCCTATTAGAGGACGCATTAAAGAGCCTTCTCTCTCACACTCTCTTGCTCTCTCCTATTAGAGGACGCATTAAAGAGCCTTCTCTCTCACTCTCTCGCTCTCTCTCCCTTCATCCTAATGCTAGTAAATGAAACAGCCAGCTTTAAACGCAAATCGCGGACTTGCTCGATATAAACGAGCAGCCAGTTTTCTTCCCGCCCTAGAATTTTATATTTCAAGGATGACTAACCAAGTGATCAAGACCGTTGTATTCTATTGAAGACTTCTAGCCAAAGAGATCATGAAATTTAAAATAAAACCGACAATTCTTGATACCACTGCGAGGTTTGCAAGCTCGACTAACCGTCATATCTATGTCAGTAACTACCCTTCGTAAAGGGCTTTCTTCGGATCTCCATGTTAAGAAAATTACGTTAAAATAAATACACACACAGACTCTTGAATCACGTTCAGGGATCGGGATGGTTTCTAACACTAATATGTATCAACGGCTGAATTAACTACATAAAAAGAGAAAAACCTAATTCTAATGCAGAAAAATGTATAGACTTACCCTTGGCGTATCATTCTTAAATTAAAAACGAAAAAAAAACAATAAATATTTACACTTTTAATCACCTCTCACCAAGAAGAAGAATATTGAATATTCAGTGTAAACAGACACTTTTTTGAATTTAAAACCAGTTATTATTAATCTTTCAAGCCACTGTTATATACCACACACGCATACAACGTATCGAAAGGGACTGACGAGAAAAATATTATTTCAAATATTTAAAAAAGGCACGCTTCGACCTTCAAATCACTAGCAATTTGCCGTTTTTATACCTGCTTCAAGCTTAAAACAGGTAAGTTTGAATGATTCTTTTCTGTAAAAACTCTCTCCCTTTTTTCATCATCAATATATGTATAATCTTTTCAATCTTCCTTAAAGACGTGCGAACTTGAAATCGAGATAATTATCAGATTAAAATACATCACCATACCCCAAAAAAGGTCGGTTTGGCTACCTGGATAGCTGGCAGTTGAACATTTTAAATTCCTGGTACAGTAAAATCAAAAGAGTATGGTCGATGTTGGTTAGGTTTTAACTGATTTCCTTTTTCCGAATCAAAATACTTAGATTTTCACAATTAAGTCTTATTGTCACTTTTCTTTTTTAATAAACAAAAATTTGTTCCGACACTCTTTTTCACCTTAATTTTAATATTACAGGAATCTAATAAACAACTCACCTATTTCCATGGGGCAATAAATCAATCACACACACACACACACAGGTCTCGTCATCATAACAATAATTAGTTTGCGGTCATTTCCCCAGTAAATCTAGAGATTATAATTGTAACAAAATAAATGCAAATTTTCATGATTATGGAGTTCCACAAAGTAAGGCTGGAGACAGTAAACACTATTGATGTATTAGTTATAAACCCGTACAATACGTATGGGAAATAGAAAATTAGTATTTACCATTTCACTTTATTCAGTAAAAACTTATCGTTGTCGTGCTATAATAGCACTAGTATTTTACATGAGATAAAAGGTTCGGGAATATAACAAGAAACTTACCTAATATGTTACACCTCTGTAAATATGCACTACGCGCAATTTTAAACAAAAAAAAAACTCTATACGTTAAGCACACGCACGCAGTAAATATTATCAATTCAATTAACACCAAACATACAAATAGTATAATTTAAAACAATAAACCACGACCCAAATAAAATAACCAATGTAAACACACCTATCTGATGCCGACTAATAATGAAGCTTAACAGCATTATATAACAACCCCTTTTATACGAGACCATATGCAAGATCTGACAAGTCAAAATTCTTGCCAGTTATCTGGTTATCCGATCGAAATTATGGGTTGTTTTTAGTAACTCCAATCGTTTTGGTATATTTCTGCGTTGATATTTAGTACATATAATTTAAAAAGAGAACCCTTCTTACAAAAAAAATGGCTTACCTTCTTTTTACCTGCCCGGATATCAGAACAACCTGTTTTTAATTCACAATAGAAGGAAACGATAAAAATGCCTGTGTTTTATCTTTCAAAAAATCTATTATAGTCGAAATGCAGGTTATTATAGCACGATAACGTTAAGTTTTTATAGATATTGCATCGTTTATGCTTTTAATTAAGTGAAAACCAGGATTTTTGTCTATAACGGATTTAAATTTTTTGTTTTGACAAATTTTGTGCGTTTAGCTAAAGTAATTTAAAAATTAGAAAGTCAGGGAAATTCATTAGATGAATCTCTTGAGCATGTAAAATTGTTAGGTGTTTCTTTGAATAAAAGTAAAAGGTCCCAAGGGTTTGACTATAAAACAAAAAAAATCCGTTATAGACAAAATTCCTTGGTTTTCACTTAATTAAAAGCATAAACGACTCATTATCTGGAACAAAATAGATTCATTTTGCAGACCATTTAATTTAATTAAGTCTCGGTAACTTTCTATGACAAATCTCATGTACGTAAAATTATAATGTTATTATAGCACGACAACGATAAGTTTTTATTGAATAAAGTGAAATGTTAATTACTAATTTTTTCTATTTCCCTTTGTACGTATTGTGTTTTTAAATTTCATATATATGTGTTTAATTGATGTTAATAGAAACATCTGGTATTCTTGTCTTTCAAATTCAGAGTAGAGTAGCAGTTGTCCAGGTTGCATGAGTTTAGAGCTTACGATATAAGTTTTTCCTTCTTTCCAGGCATAAAAGTACATAAGAGTCTCGCAATTAATATAATTTATGCTTTACTGAGCAATCCTGAGCTAGCTGAGAGAAATAAAGAATATCTGTGGTGTTTTCTAAATTTAATTCACCGTATATAATTTATATGTTTATACTTCTGGAACGGTGGATATTTCATTCATATAGATCACCGCAGTATAAATCTCATGACGTATTGAAATATGTACATCATTGCACTATAAAGATCTCAGCTATAAATATTGTGTATTCTGTTCATGCGTGACAGTTATTTGTCATACGTCATCATGAACACAATAGACCTCTTCGGCAGAGCTATGATGAGCATGACAGATGAAGGAATGGCTGCAGCAAAACGTGGACCGAGAGGTTATGGTTTCAAATTAACACCAGAGGGCAATTTCGATGTTGAGAACCGACGTGTAACTAATGTAGGCGATAATGTATCCTATCAACGATAACGATCTTGTCACGAAGCGTTCTGTATTAATGTTATCAGATAACGATGAAGGTGTAATTGATGTTAAGAAAAGAAGACTAGTACACGTTAAAGGACCGCTTGACGACCACGATGTTTGCACGAAAAAGTATACCGACGAGCTGGTGGACGATGTTGAAAGAGAATTACTCTCTAAATGTTTGAGACGACGAGAGGATAAAGGACAGGGGTCGTACTATGATGCTAAAGATGGAAGAATTTGTAATATAGGGGAGCCTCTAGAGGATAAAGATGTAATCTCTAGGCAGTATTTTAACAAACGAGCTATGCATACAAACGATCAAATGCAGTTTAATGTAGATGGTAAACGTATTGTTTCAGTAAGTTACCCTATAGATGGCACAGATGTCACTTCTAAAGCCTATGTAGATGCTGAATTCGACTCTGCTGTACAAACCTTCATTACAATGACTACCGACACTCAGAACACTATTAAAGATCTAAAGCAAAAGGTAACAAAGGTTGACATTGAAACTAGTAAACTTAACAGTTTGCTAACAACGCTGGAAAAAGAATCAAAGAGAAATCTCCTAATAACGAATGATGAGATGGAAACTAATCATTCGAGTGTGTTGACAAAGATAGAAGAAACGAATAATACCCTAGATAGTAATTATAAAAAATTATTAGATAAAGTACAAGCGCTCGAGGATACTCAAAAAGTTATGCGATCATCGTTTGATGCCCTAATAGCCGAATCTGCAACACGTACGAACTCTTACAACATAAAGAGAGTGTACAATGCCGACTAATAACGGAATTTACTACTACTACTATCGATTGACCTAATCATATTGACACCTTTTTATTCTAGTTTTAAGTGTATTATATCAAATGCCTGAATAGCGCAGATAGGAAATGTGGTGAGCCTTACGGGAATGCTGCGCAAATGCTTAGTTTGCTTATATCTACGCTAATCAGTTATTTTTTTCTCTATCTTACCCTAAATGTATCGTGAAGAAATAAAAATGTATTTAAACAAAGTTTTAGTTTTACTAATATCAATAACTCTCCAAACATAACGATATGTAGCAGCAGCAGCAACACATCGATATGGTAAAGAAAGTAAGTTTCGCCGACGCACGCATGAATAATATACATCATATGATAGTATGGGAGTATGCATACAGACAGGCGAGAAAGGGAGACTGGCAAACATTAGCTCTGGACAGATACCGTTTTCAAACAAGAATAAATAATGTTGAAAAGCATCTGTGTGAAATTCTACAAGCTGATCATAGAGACTATCTATACGCAGAGATTAGTCCGGCTGCAGCGGTGACCGAGTATAAATACAGGTACAAGCAGTCTCTTCTCTCAGTACCAGATGTTAGTTCACGAGGGTAACGGCTTTGTTAACAAGCTCATAGACAAGCTGCCTATTGAACTACATCTTCCTTCCTATCAGTACTGTGGACCTGGTACTAAATTATCTAAAAGATTACAACGTGGCGATGTATAAATCCTTTGGACCAGGCGTGTATGCAGCACGACATCTCGTACGCTCAAAGCTCCGATTTGAACAGTAGACACCAGGCTGATCGTGTATTAGAAGAAGCCGCTTGGAAGCGTGTTAAGGCTAAAGACTCTAAATTAGGGGAAAAAGCATCAGCTCTGTTTGTAACCGGTATAATGAAGGCTAAAAGAAAGCTGGAATGGGCGTAAAGACAAACAAACCATCAGTGAAAAAGGGTCTCGCTAGAAAGATGAAGGAGAAAACTGTCACTTTCAAAGGTCGCGTTTTAAAGAAGCTTGTTGGTGTAGTGAATCGTGTAAGCAAGAGACTCACGGGTAAAAACTTAATACATCATGCCCTGAGCGCTGCCAGAAGAATCATTCAAAACGTGGGCGGTCGAAAAAACGTTAAAGTACAACGAATTATTCCAGTGCCTACAGCTACAGGGGGTATTTTACCACTCATACCAATTTTTGCAGGCCTCTCGGCTCTCGGTGCAATTATAGGAGGCGCTTCGGGCGTTGCAAAAGCTGTTAACACTGCTAATAGTAATAAGAGACAGCTACAAGAAACAACACGGCATAATAAAAGTATGGAAGCTATCGCTTTAGGCGGTAAGAACGGGAACGCCCTTTACCTGAAGCCGTATAGAGCAGGCGGAGCTGCATTGTACTTAAAACCATATGTCAGGCGGTCAAAAAACTGAATAACTTGCCTCGGAGACCACTTACAGACCTAGATATAATAAAACATGCTAAAGACATTCCCTATTTTAGAGGTGTCTATATGAGAACAAGTCTACCTGCAACGAAACCTTTGCAATTCGAAAGAGCTATTGTTAATCTTGACGACGCTGGAGGGCCGGGTACTCATTGGGTTGCCTATAGAAAGGATCGAAACGTGGTTTTGTACTATGACCCCTTCGGAGACCTGAGACCACCAGCTGAACTTGTGAAATATTTAGGGCCTCGCTGCGCCGTATACTACAACGTAGCCCAAGAACAAAAGTTCAATACATACAACTGCGGACATCTGTGTCTACGATTTTTGTATAAAAGAGAGGTGAAAGTGTAAATCGGTTAAGTATAGCTAGGACCATCACGGTGTACGGTACAGGAAACAGGCTTTCTACGGGTCGTATTTATCCACCTATAACACTAGATCACGTGCGTTACGAATACTCACTAGGTTTAGTCGGCTTATATACAAGTCACACGATACGGAATATATACCCAGGCAAAAATAAATTTTATTACGGAGAAAAGGCGATAACTATTGAACCGGGTAGCTACGAGTTGTCTGAAATCGTTAACTATATAAAGAATCAAATTAGTGGCGATCCCGAAGAGGGAGATCTGCTACTACAAATCAAAGCTAACACTAATACGGGAAAGTGTGAGATTGAATCAGCTACCGAGTTGATTGATTTTACCAAACCCGATAACATAGGATCCCTACTAGGATTTAAGAAACGCGTGCTAGAACCCGGTAGTAGACACGTATCAGATCGAGTTGTCGATATACTTTCAACTCCAAACATCTTTGTAGACACGAATATTACAGGCGGCTCATATAGAAACAATCAAGCAGGTCATACAATCTTCGAATTTGGTGTTTGCGTACCACCCGGTTATCTGATTGAAAAGGAGCCATCGCATGTGATTTACTTTCCCATCACTGTCACCGAGATCGACAACATTACCATTAGACTGGTAGACGCGAGAGGAGAGTTGATAAATTTGTCTGAAGACACTTTCACGAGCATCAGGCTAGAACTTAAACGTGAAAAATGGGGATAAACTTTAGCTATAAAAACATCAGCATATGTCCATCAAAGGTCATTCACCGTCGAACGCCGGCCCGTGCAGACCTTCGATTAAAACTAACTAAAGCTCGTCGCCTTTTTCTTGAATCTTTAGGCTTTAAAGTACGATAACAGCAGCAGCATGTCAAAACGAAGTAAAATGCATATTAACACCGACACCTTTACCATTGATAAATTAAACATATTTGGGAAGCCTCGCGTCTATACAGATATAATAAAAGAGGATTTTTATACCTATCTGCCGTTTACGCTAAATGCCAATCATTCCGACACCATTAGAATCAGCATACAAAATTCCGATAACGTTTTAGCTTTGTATGACAGCTATGTACTTGTTAAAGGTAGCATAACGCGTGCAGAAAACAAGCAATTCCTTCTGGTAAACAATTTCGCACACTTTCTGTTTGATGAAATTCAACTAATATTAGGCGCAAACCAGCTGATAGATGTCTGTAAACAGCCTGGCATTACAAGCACTATAAAAGGTCTCGTTTCACATGGCGCCGAGGATAGAGCTTTAACCTGCAATGCATGGAACTTAGGGATTACTAGCAATAATGATTTGTTACATAACCAGGGGAATAACGTCTTTCATTTCAAGTGTAGAATACCATTAAAAGATATCTTCGGATTTGCAGACGATTATAAAAAAGTAATACCTCATATGAGTTGTCAGCTAGTTTTAATTCGCGCCAAGAACGATTTTAATTGCTATAAAAGCGACGCAGGTGATGCAGGTACCAATGTAGATTTCAAGATTGATAAGCTCTCGTGGAAAGTTCCGCATATACTGTTATCAGATGAAAGCAAAGTGAACCTGGTGGAAAGTTTAAGAGATAATTCTTCTATTATCGCTCCGTTTAGACGTTGGGAATTACACGAGTTACCCTCGTTGGGAACTACTAAAAACCAGGTTTGGCGCGTAAAGAACTCCAATGATCTAGAGAAACCGCGCTGGGTCTTTGTAGTTTTACAAGACGAGCGTCAGCTGGGTATAAGAGCGGGTAACCCGACTACATTTACTCATTCGAACTTGGTCGACGTTAAGTTGTATTTAAATTCGCAAGTGTTCCCACATCAGCGTTTAAATCTCGATTTCGACCGTAAGGACTACATTCCTGCGTATCTGAATTATATTCGTTTTCGTGAGAACTACTATGACGGTATAGGTAGAGGTGCGGCTGAGAGCTGTTTACTCAGCTACAAATCGTTTGAAACGTATCCCGTTTTTGTTATTGACTGTTCAAGACAGGTAGAGAGTTTTAAGGATTCCACTGTCGATATTAGACTAGAGCTCGAGTCTTCTGCCGCATTTACGAACACAACTAAGGCGTATTGTTTGATCCTTCACGACGCATTAATCGAGTATAATCCGTTTAACGAGACCGTGACTAGACACGTACGCATACCGTAATGATGATGAAGGTTGTTAAGCAAAATAAGTCACTAAACATATGTAACCTAGATGACTGCGATGATACATCTTTACAACGATCAGGCGAGGATGTTAGGAAACATGGCGACCTGTTACCTGTATCTTGTAGAGCAATATTGAGCGGTCCATCTTCCTGCGGTAAAACTAATGCTATGTTAGGTTTACTTATTAGCGAAAACGGATTAAAATTTGAAAATATCTACCTATACGCCAAGTCTTTATTTCAGCCTAAATATGAATTCTTAAGACGTGTTATGAAACCACTTACGGGTATGGGATATCATGAATTTAGCGAAAACGATGACGTAATCAGCCCCGGTGATGTTAAACCTAATTCTGTGTTCATTTTTGATGATATAATTTGTAGCAAGCAGGAAAAGATTAGAGAATACTTTAGCATGGGTAGGCATAAGGGTGTCGACTGTTTTTATCTAGGTCAAACGTACGCCAAGATACCGAAACATCTGTTTAGGGACAATGCAAACCTAATTATTCTCTTTAGACAAGACGAGTTGAACTTAAAACACGTGTTTAGCGATCATGTTGTAGGAGACGGTATTAGCTATGATCAGTTCAAAAACATTTGTTTTCTGTGTTGGAAGGAGCCACATGATTTCCTGGTAATTAATAAAGACAGCTCTCTAGACCATGGCAGATATCGGAAGGGTTTTGATTCATATATAAGTTTATAATTAGAGTCGATTCGTTTAGTAGTCTCTGCATAGCCGACATGTCCAACACGTATGATCTGAGTTTAAAGCGTAAAATAATACACGCTCGTAATGCTATACGTAAGAAATTTGCATACTTTCGTCGTGATAGAGCAGAAGCAGAACGTATGTATCGCGTCACGCACAATCCAGTTATATCGCCGCTGGAAACCATTGCTAAATCAGTTAACACCTCTAACGTACCCCTATTGAAAGTTAAAACACAACCATCTGCTACTACTACTACTACTACTACTACTACTGCTAGTTACATTCCCCAGTTGAAAGTTAAAAAACAACCTGCTACATCATCATCATCATCGGAAGCAGACGAAGAAGAAGAAGAAGAAGAATCTAATAAAACTCTTGATCTCTCTACTCATTACGGTATGCTAATAGCTAACGCTGTCGGAAACAAAAATATAGATAGAACTAGATTCGGTATTAGATATAAAATTGACCGAGACGCGTGGACATTTGCATCTTCCCCTGTGACTATGCGTGATACAAACATCATAATTAAAAACAACGTTTTTGAAGCAACACCCGGTCTGTTTGACTTACTCACGTTTAGAGAATTAGAGACTATACCATCGCAAGCTGATATCAATAATTATATGCAGATAATAGCCCTTACTAATGCGCATAAGAAATCATATAGACCACAGGGTAAACTAACAGCTGTTAAACATTGGAAGTATGATTATATAATTAAACCGACCTTAACCAGAATCAAAGGTTTAGGCATTAGACTATCATCATCATCGTCAAATTTTAAAAAATTAAGCGATTGCAAAGTCGAATACGTCTACTGGAATAAGGCTAACGAGCTAGTCGACAGGCTGCGATTGTTATATGCTGTAAAGAGTGCCGGCAACACTAGTCCACATGAATGAAATGAAAATGAAAATGAAAAAATGAATGAAAACGAAATAATATCAATTATAAGCAAACTTAAGGAGGAAGGCATCATAGAATAAAATATTTCGGGGGTATATAATGATATACTGCTTTTAACATTATTCAGTATTCATCAAACACGGCTGCTGTTGTCAATATAATTATTTGAGAAGTTGCTCTCTCGGTGTCGTTGATATTAATTGTATGATGATGACGAGTGCTAAACAAGTCGTTGTTGATGAAATACACAGGGCTGCTAGAAAAAACTTTCAAAGACGTCGCACTATAATAAAAAATTTCCAGGACTTGTTCGGGGGGTATCGTTACATACTGCTGATGATAAACTGTTATTCGAAATATCTGTATGCACAACCATTGAAAACTAAATCCGGAGAAGAGGTGACAAAGCAGGTCCGCAGCATCTTTAAGAGTTCAGTCATACCCAAGAATCTTCAGACGGATCTCGGGAAAGAGTTTTACAATAAACATTTTAAACGATTAATGAAAGAACACACTATAAATCATTACTCTACATATTTCGTAATTAAGGCTTCGATAGTTGGACGTGTTATCCGTACAATTAAGCAAAAGCTGTATAAAGAGTTTAGCTACCGAGGATCATTTAAATGGGTAGATATATTACAGAGGGTAGTTGACAGCTATAACAACACCAGACATAGAACGATAGGCCGAGCTCCTGCTACTGTTACACCTACCACCCAACTAACCGTTTATGACACTAGTGTAAAAACTGATGTCGCTGCAGGAAGTAAACGTAAACTAGACTTGAATGACCTCGTACGTATTAGTAAGTCCAAGAGGGTCTTTTCTAAGGGATACACGCCCAGCTGGTCAACTGAATTATTCAAAATAGTTAAAGTTCAATTTACAAAACCTGTCACTTATCTGCTGGAAGATCTTCATGGGGTTGCTGTCCGAGGCGCTTTCTACGAGTTCGAGCTGCAGAAAACCAAACAGCCAGACGTTTACTTAGTTGAAAAAGTACTTAAACGCCGCAGCAATGGTGACATTTATGTAAAATGGGTCGGCTTGAATGAAAAGTCCTGGATAAAGGCGGAAGATGTTGTTAAATGACAGTTCCTACCTATATGAAGTTTATATTACTAGATTAAATAAAGTATGTTGAGGTTTAAGTTTAATATATAGTTAATATTCTATTAAGTAAATGTTAAATGTTAGAATATATATATTTATAAGCTGATCTAAATTATTTGTTAGAAAATTAATTTGTAACATCCTCATATAACATATCTAGTTTATATTGATTAATAAAGTAATATACTATATATATAAAACTATAATCACCTAGTTTCAGCTGATTTACAATAGAATATTAGTAATATTGTGTAACCTTACGAAAAATAATAAAAACAGTAAAACATTTATCGATTTTAATTTTCACGTATAAAATAACAAAGCCGTCCGAACCAGTCCCAGAACAGTAGACGTAACGGTTACCTCTATCCAATGCTGTTTCATTTACTATCATTAGGATGAAGGGAGAGAAAGCGAGAGAGTGAGAGAGAAGGCTCTTTAATGCGTCCTCTAATAGGAGAGAGTGAGAGAGAAGGCTCTTTAATGCGTCCTCTAATAGGAGAGAGCAAGAGAGTGAGAGAGAAGGCTCTTTAATGCGTCCTCTAATAGGAGAGAGTGAGAGAAGGCTCTTTAATGCTTCCTCTAATAGGAGAGAGTGAGAGAAGGCTCTTTAATGCGTCCTCTAATAGGAGAGAGCAAGAGAGTGAGAGAGAAGGCTCTTTAATGCGTCCTCTAATAGGAGAGAGTGAGAGAAGGCTCTTTAATGCTTCCTCTAATAGGAGAGAGTGAGAGAAGGCTCTTTAATGCGTCCTCTAATAGGAGAGAGTGAGAGAGAAGGCTCTTTAATGCGACCTCTAATAGCACCAGTACGTAGGATAATACAGATTTCTTTATGAGGCCGCCCTCTATTAACAGAGTCCTCTGGGGTTTTTTCCTAGCAACACTTTAGCACCATTTAGCCGAGCGCCGAACCATATGCCGGTAATACAGATTCCGTACTTAAGAATACAGAATCACGTCAGACGACACCGGCGCCATCTGTTTTCCCCTAGCAACGACGCTACCATTTAGCCATGTGACGAACCAAATGCCGATAATACAGAATGTATCACGTAAAACGACACCGGCGCCATCTGCTTTCCCCTAGCAACGACGCTACCATTTAGCCAAGTGACGAACCAAATGCCGATAATACAGAATGTCGGTAAAAAAACGACACTGGCGCCATCTGTTTTCCCCTAGCAACAGCGTTGCCATTTAGCCGAGTGACGAACCAAATGCCGGTAATACAGAATGTCGGTAATGCAGATTCCGTACTTAACGACGACTGCATCCCCCACAAAAACGTCTGCCTCAGGTGGACCAATACCTACTGTAGCATGCTCAAAGAAATAATAATTTTTATTTCGCTCATATTAATTTTGAAAACATACTTCGTTGTAAGAAGAATTATAAACCTTTCAAAACGAGGTGCCAGTTGACTCGCTTTCTTTATCCAAATAATAGGGGTAAAAATTATCCTTCATATGGGTTGGTAAATATAAAAAACAAAATAAAAAGAAAAGTGACTTCCTTCAAAACAAAATCGACGTGTCCGAGCAAAAATTCAAAATTTAAAGATAACATGCGTAAAAAATAATTGTTAAATGGTTCATGGCAAATTTAAAATTAAATATATATCAAAAACTATTCAAACGATTTATAAAAAAATCGACCGTAGTAAGAAGAATTAAGAGCCCTTAAAAACAAGGTGCAACTCAGCACATATTCCCTATCTAAATAAGAGAAGTAAAAGTTACCCCTCATAAGAGGTGTATCCTACTGCATGAAACACCAAAGTGGCCAAACAATTGAAGGATTTGAACGTTTTTCCAAAAGCATCCTGTAGAAGCTATAAAAATATTTGTTTAGAAAAGCTGCCTATTTTTTAATTATTACCTTACTTTTACAACACACTTTATGAGACAATTTTCAAAAACTCACGGCAAATAATAATTGTAAGTAACGCACTCTACTTCACTAGTAACCAACCTGTAAGGCAATTATTGCATAAATAAAACAATCGAACTGCCTCTTTTCCTTTTATAATAGTAGCGTAAAAATCGTGTCACAGCTTGTCATGACTGGTTTTTCGCGACCCCATACGCGTACATGTTCCGACAAATTAAAACACACGGTAAAAAGTTCTTTTACAGCACTTTGTATGTGTATCCATTTATTTAAATTATAGTAAAAAGGGTCATTTTTTATTTTATACATTTTTAAGCCATTTTTAAGCGGGAGTTTATTATGCTTGTGAACGGTTTCCTTGAAATATTTTGATAGTTTATCTATATTGCTCTGTAATTTTGGTTCGATTATGGATTTGGTCTTTAAGGTTTAGATAGTCAATTATTAGTGTTGATAGCAGAAATGAATTTTAGCGACATCTAGTGGTCTGTTCCCCACAATAAGCGGGAATTTCAAACTGGATTTTAAATTGATTTAATGTATTTTTGAAATTTATTATTCCAGACACATTCTAATACCAAACTGACAATCTATAAACGTTATAATTTATAAATTTTGTTCATAACAATAATATATAACAAATGTACATATAAGTGGTTTATACTAGTTATGTATCTGCAATAATAATAAAATGTTGATAAACTACATTACTACTACTATAAAAAAAGCAAAATTAAAATGAACATCTGTATTAAATAAAACTTAAAAGCAATATGAATAACAGGTTAAACACAATAATACAGAAATACGTTAAATATAGGTATTTAAAGAAAGAGTGTATTTGCCAATCTTTTAAATGGAGAAACAAATTGTTTCAATAAATTATACAAAAAGAGACACATGCACATGTATATTTTATTTTTTTCTTTTAAGATACATTTCATTTGCTTGCTGATAAATAGCATCTTGCCGTTATATTCTATCGTCTTTTCCTAATAAAATCCTTTAATGCCATTGCACCAGTTATGACAACGTAAATTTGCAAAATTAATTATTATTTTGTCAATTACATCATTTTTATGATTACAATCTTCAAAGTAAAAAATAATTCGTTTTTTTCAGCGATAAGTATTTTAAAGCAGGATTTGTCATGGCATATAACTGGTAACAGTGTCTTTATTATGTCATACTCTAAGAACACTTGCTCTAAAAAGTGAGGATTACAATATTTTAATTTTTCTGGAACACCTTCAGCAAATTCCTTCGCTATTGTAAGAGCATGCCATTAATTTTTGTCGGAATTGTTGCAAAGTAAATTATTGCGGCAAACAGAGCAAAAACCTAGTTCCTTAACATTTTTGACTAACCACCCACTTACATAACCTATGCTAATTTTATCAACAAAAGATCTAAATTGTACGTTTTCTAATTCGAATTGATATTCTAATGTATCACATACTAGATCCTCATTGCCAGTAGGTATCTTTTTCGTAGTTGATACAAATGTTTTCACAGACTGTATTAGATTGGACGCTTCATCTAATTCACAATTAGCCCTAATTGAATGCCTTGTCACAAAATTATTTAATAATAATGTTTTAAAATGATTGTGAAACTGAATACACGTTGGATGAACATCTCTCCCATCATGCTGACGAATTTGCCCAAAAAAGTTTTCGAGTGGGTCTTGATTAAACAATCTTGGACGAATAAAAGTTGTTATAATCCCGCTTTAAGGTTTTAAAAATCTCTTCTAAGTTTATTAACGTTGTAATCCAATTTTTTAGGGAAGGAGGTTTAATTCGGGTAGTATCACCTTTTTTTGAAAACTACATATTTTGAAAGAATGTTATTGCTTCCTTCCAAAATTCAAAATGACCTGACTTATCATGTACTGCACATTTTAATGCTTTATTATGACTTGGTAGTAATGACATTCCATTAACACTATCAAATACCTCAAGAAATGAAACTACTTCAGCGTTTCAATTCCATGTTTTTCTACTTTTCTACCATCTGCATTTTGTAATCCAGTTTTGGAAATAATGCAATCACTATGATGACTTAACACTTGAGAAGCACAAGATACTTTCATTTTCCTAATTTTATTTTTAACGATATGGTAATCAGTTAGTTTAGGCATGGCTCGTAGTTCACCGGATTCATTATCAACACAATAAGCAGCAATGATATCATCCCAAGTTGCCATAATCTGCTTATTATACTTAGTACAATATAAGTTTCGCACAAGGAGATTGTTACGGATGCCTTTTAACAAATGAGGAGGATCATAAACATGATAAATTACATCTGCACTTATTGTATAGCTATGTCCTTTGTGTTGCTCATTTGAATTTGAATTTTTTATTAAACAATTTACTGCAGACTGATTAGTGGCACCTTGATCTGATATTGTTGCTATAACTCGTAAGCCGATACTTTGACATTTGGAAATTAGTGATGTAATTATTTTTATTTCATACTGTCCGGTAAAAGGGTATTTACCGGACTCATTTGAGTCCGGTAAATGAATTATTACGTTACAAGGCCGGTAAAAAATTTTACCGGACTGAAAATCCAATTTGAGTCCGGTAAGAAATTTTACCGGACTGAAAATCTAATTTGAGTCCGGTAAAAAATTTTACCGGACTGAAAATTTTAAATGCATTTTTTTAAAAAATGAACAATGTGAGGCAGTATGAAATAAAACGCCTTACGTCATACTTCCGGTAAACCATTACAGTAGCTCGTTTCAACATTCGAGACTCGGCTCCTTCGTCGCCTCGTCCCGAAACGTTTTCAACTCGCTACTGTAAACTTGGGTTTACCGGACTTATAACGTAATATACTATTACTAATTCATTTGCTTTGACAGCATTCTTGGACCAATAGTAAGCCAAAGGTTGTTTCCAAGTTTTGGTAACACCACGAATCATAAATACTAAAGCTGTTTGGCAATGTCCTGACATTTTTCTGAACCCAAATCTTGAAACCCTTGAATCTCACCTGTGTGTTGATTGAAATGCAGGCTTGGTTGAATACTCATTTAATCAAACATCAATACACAAATGCCATCCGTGGGTTTCAAGACACTAACATTCTCTTTTAAAATATCAAAAAGATTGTTGTTAATACCTGGTTCAATGGGCACTGATCGTAACAATGTTTTAAGTGTTGTATAGCTAGGTAAATTGAAAATTTGTCTAAAAAGTTTATATGCTTTTGGACTTTGCTTAAATAAAATTAATCCTAATATTTTATCATTCGTGTCAAATCTTCTTCCGTGTGGTGTTCTTTCAGAGGCTTTCGCCTAATTACATTGGGACATACAGTAATTAATTTTCTTTTTGTGAGATTAGGAATATGCATGCACAACAAACAATTACAATAGAATATGCTATAAATTACCACATAATTAATTATTACAGTTATTTCATAGCTATCATGATTATTACAAAAAAATTTACAGAAATTATCGCCAAAACAAAACGTGTATATACATGTATGTACATATTGTAGTGAGGTTTATTTATAAAATATTTCTCTATATAAAAATTCTTATTTGTTCTTTGTTTTGAAAGAAATTACTTTATGATATCTCAGGGTCGCACAACTAAATTTATTTAATGGTCTTAATATGAGACTATTCATTCAATCATATAACCATAGGTTCTTTTATTATATGATCTAAATTTTACTTATTGTGGTTATTAAATGTTATTAAATAAAGTAAGGTTATAGATAACCATTGACATTTATATCAGTACTGTCATACATGACAGTTCCCAACTTAATGCATATAAAATCAAGTAAGCATAACAAATCAATTATTTATTCAACCTCTTTATTTACTACTCTTTTGTTTTGGATGTTAAAAGTAAGAAATCTTACCCAGTCAACTTACATTTATTTCTTCCTAGAATGTTAATGGATAAAACCACTCCTTTTTCCTCTTATTTAACTGCACTTTCACTGCACATACACGTCTTGCAATTTTCACTCTTCCTCCAAGATACACCGACAACTGAAGTTGAACAGGATCTGCAGACCACCTCTGCACTCTATGATGATGATGGACCACAAACCTACTAACTCTTCTATCGGTCCTTGTTGAATAGGTAACTTTATACTTCCTTCTGCACCTCCGGTAAGTCTCTTCGGTTAATCTTGAATTGGCCTCTCAATCTACTGGTATACCTCCAACAGGAACTGCTACTGACTAAATCTTCCACACCACATTAAGTATTGATAATCTTCTTAAATTGTCTCACTCCTATGTTTAATTACTTTTCTGGAACTACTTAAAATCTACTCTTCTATATCTATCCTCTTCTTTTTATTATTTATGATAAATTTTACCCCCACTTTTATGGTATATTCTAATTTTCTTCTATCTTCTCTTTTCCAAACTTATTTAGTAATTTATTATCTTCCCTTACTTCTTACACTTAACTATTCCTTTTCCAAATAAAACACAAGACTTTTATTCTATATTTATTAACTTTTTAACTTCTTTTTTAAGAGCTTCTTACAAAACAACCATCTTTTTTCACAAACAAAAGCTTATTATTCATATCTCTCTGAGAAACCCATATTTCATTTATTTTAATTTTATTTTTATCAGAGATACCACATTTCTTTCATCATTCTTACTACCCTTCCAACAATAATGCATATTTCTATAGTTATGAACAACTAATTTCTTTATTTAAAATTTCAATTTTGCATTATTATTGAAAGTGCAGTCTTGATTTTATATGATCCATTGATATCCTTAATTAATGTACAAAATTTTCTTTTTCAGGTTGACCTTTGACTAAGATCTCCTTTCTCTTACCATCCTGATTTGTATTTGATATTATAAACTCTTGTACTCTAATAAAGATATGCTACTCCAACTTGATTTATCGTATTTCAATTTTGTATTAAGTTTTCTAATCTGAGCACTACGTTAAGACATTATTTATGTTTTATTTAATGATATTCAAGAACCACAGACTTGGTTGAATTGTTGTTCAAATGAACAATAAATCTCCTAAGTTTATACTCGAATGCACCTTCTCATATTGTTTTCTCTTTAGCTCAAAAGTGACCATTGCAATATGTACAACAAGAGGAGACAGGTTTCAAAATCATAGCAGATAGTTAAACAGGCAGTAGTCCAGATTCTATATTTTTTGATTTTGTGTAGTATAATCGAGATCACCTAATAATACTGCTTCATTGGCCAAATTCATAAAATTTGTTAAGGGTGAGATACCGTTTATTGTCCTGTACGGCGGTAAAAACAACGACCCTGGTCGTAAAAATCTAGGTGAAATCTTAAAATTTATAGATTCAAGAAGCTTTGCATCGTTTATTAGATTATTAATCAATTTATATCCAAACATGTTAACTGCATAATCTCTACGGGCTTCTAGACTGGGAATGTCAAACTCCTTATGCAGAGTTGATGTTCGTACAGTTCGATAATCAGGGTAGTGATTGAACTTTTTGTAATATAGAAATCACAGAAACCTATTCTGCACCTTTTCGAGCTGTTGCCTGTCATTAATATAATGTGGGTACCATATTACTGATGCATATTCTAATTTAGGTCTTACATAAGTAAAGTAAAGGCTTTTGAGAGCTTTTATATGTTTAAAATTTCTAGTTTGTCTAATAATAAATCCTAAGTTACGTACTGCTTCATTTTTAATGTGATTAATTTGAGAGTCTTTAAGTTTAGAGTCGTACTGTACACCTAGATCTTTTACAGCCTGAATTTCTTTTAGCGGCACACTGTTCATATTGTTATAACTACAATATGAACAGTGTGCCGCTAAAAGAAATTCATATTGTAGTTATATAGAATTTTGATAGATTTTAAACAAATATTCATGTGGTGACATTTATTAATGTTAAAGTGTAGTTGATTGTCAATACTCCATTTGTAAATATTATCTATATCCCGTTGTAATAAGTAGCAGTCGTTAAGTACTGAAACTTTTCTGTATAGTTTTATATCGTCAGCAAACAGTAAGCACTGAGAGTGATGAATAACATCAGGCAAATCATTTATAAATATCAAAAATAGCAGAGGCCCAAGATTGGATCCCTGAGGTACTCCAGAGTTAGCTTTGTATTTGCCCGATGTATTGCCATCATGTCTAACTACCAACTGTCTGTTCTGAAGATATGATTTTAATAGATTCCGTGTATTTTTTGCAATTCCATACTTATACAATTTTTGTAATAAAATGTCATGGTCAACCTTGTCAAAGGCTTTTCTAAAGTCTGTATAAATTACGTGGGTCTGTTGTCTATCATTTAGATTGCTAATAACGTCGTTAGATTGCTTTTGGAAAATTACACTCGTCTCCTGCGTCGACTCGTGTAATTTTGGTTGCAAAGCTACTCATATCTGAAACGACAAATTTTGTCGGAAAAAATCAGACCACTTGTGATATTATTTATGACAATTAATATGAAATTTCACAGCAACTGAGATGTCGAGAGTTTGTAATCTCTCGATAGATAGTTGCTGCAATCGACTAGTCCGGGTTAATGACGAGAATAGGGAAATGATTTAAAGTAAGTACATTTTTTTTATGTATATTGGAATGTTTCATTATTGATTATATTAGCAAAAAATCCTGTGCTTTTAGAAGCTTAGATTGAATTTAATTATTACAATTTGATATTACAACATATGCGAATCAACAAAATTAATTGATGCCTTTGAACAATTAGTTTGTTATTAACTAAACTTAAATTAACGTACATAATTTAATAAGAATTTACAAAAATAAAAGCTTTATTGTTAATTGTGTTTCAATATAATGATCTTTTTACTTCCTTTGCAGGATTTAAAATTTCTGTTTACATCTTTTAGAGTATAATAGATTCTCAGTCGAGCGTATAAATGATATATATAATTGTAATTGAAATTACCGCACGGATGAATTAACGTAGTTGATTTGAACACAGATACAAGGTGTTTGACCACATTTTCATTGACACAAATATTTCGAAATTGTTGCTGAAAAAGTGATTCCATGGCTGAAATAAATTGAAAAAAACTTTGATGCGGCATATGTAAATTTCCAAATAAACTTTCACTTGGGTTTTTAAAGGCTTTTTCAAAGGCTGAAAATTTCAGATTCGTCTATCTCGGTACATGCATTCGCGGAATTTACGCATGTTTCGCATGTATGTACCGATAAACATTTTTTTATCAAGTAACCGCATAAAGTTTTTTTCTAATTTATCAGACGTTTGATAATCTTGGTCAATTAAAACGATCTCTGCATTGTTTCCTGATTCTGGCAAAACATGTTTTTCAAATAATTCGGGCATATCTATAATTTTGAATAAAAGATTTGTGTCATCTTTTTGGCAGTTTTCTGTGCCTGAATGTAGCATATTTACACAAAACAGTTTGCGGAAAGATCTAATAAATTGAATTGGAGTGGGATTTACGCAGTTGCCACTCTGTTGCCTAATAGCCCCAAAAAAAATTTCTAAAGAATCTTGATTAATACGTCTCGTTAGTAAAAATACCATACCCTCATCCTTAACTAACTCTCCCAGTTTTATAATTCCATTTATTGTTTTTTTCCACCCATTAATGCATTTAATAATAGATGTTACATCTTTTCCTTTAGAATCAACTATTTTCAGCTTTTGAAACACTTCTAGACAACTTAATAAAAAATCGTTTTGTTCCTTTGTAAACGAATACGCACACTGATGCTCGGTTTTTCCAAATTTAATGCAAGAATTTAGAAAATCAAATAAATTATTTACAAAGATTATAAAGTTTACTGTATGTTCAGCTGCTGAAGGAAGCTGATTAAATCTGATATAAAGATTCATGCATTTGGCTACAGTTAAGCTGAACACTTGTGCTGCATATTTCACCTTCATTTTTTCAAAATTATTGGGAGAGATATGAGAATTGGTTAGTTTTGGTGCACCACGAATATTATGTTGTTGGTCAAGCTTATAAAAACTGTTAATAAACTGCCACGAAATCATATTTTCATCGAGAAAGAAATCATTTTTTAACAAATTATTTCTTAGGGCTTTCAACAAATGAAGTGTATCGAATGTAAATACTATTGGCTTATTATCACAAAGAAAGAAGGGTTTCTCGGGAGAAATGCTTAGATTTTTAGATAGTTGAATATTGTTTGAACCCATATCACAAACGAGAGACAAAATAGTTAACCCAATTAAGCTTTTCAATAACATCAAATATGATTTCCTCTAGCCTCTTTGCAGTACACGTTGAATTAACTAAAAAATAACATAGAGGCTGTTTCCATTTTGAACACAGCCCCTTGGCCATTACAACTGTTGCATGCGTCGCAGGCTTGAAATCCTTTTCGGCCTTTCCATAGTCCTCAAAATCAATAATTTTATCTATGTTGCTTGCATAAAACAAATTTGATTTCAAACTTATTTCGTCCACACAAATCATACAAAGTTTATCAAGATTATTAAAATTAGTAATTTTGTTTTTCAAAATTTCGTAAATTTCGTTTTGAACTCCCGGAAGAATTTTAACATGTCTTATAAATTGTTGTAGGTGTGGTACACTGGGTAAACAACAAGTTTTAACAAGTTGTTTATACAGCTTTGGACTCTCAAAATAAAGAGAAAGGCAAAAATTCTTGAATTCTTTGGTGTACCTACGACCCCTTGGTTTTTTGTGAATTTCCGATATCTGAACATTTATAAAATTTGCCAAGTCAACGGAAGGACAGAATTTATATATTAGGCGTTTGAAGTCTTCTACAGTCACTTTCTCTAAATACCTAGAGGGTGTCTGTGCTTCTTCTTCAAGCTTTGCGACTTTATGTTTTAGGTAGGTGATCTCTCTTTGAAGTCTTTTGACAGATTGTCGTAATTGGACCTTTCTTGGTGTTCCTTCTGACAACCGTGTATGTGTTTGAGTAATCTGATTACATATTGAGGATCGTGGAGCATGCTGGTTAAGTTCTGAAGGTGAAGATTCGTTGTCTCTTTGTTTGTCTAAAACTGAATAAAATGCTTCAATTAGTGCCAAAATATCCTGCTGTCATTATTATATTATAAAGATACAGGAACCGTAAATGCTATTTACCTGAAACTGACGCTGAAGTAACTGACTCAGGAACCATCGCTAGCAACTCTGCGTCGTCACTCTGCTCATCTGCAATTGTCAGAATAAACCGTATAATGTATAGACACAAAACGTACGTCTCAGTTCGCACGATTTTAAAATAACTAAAGTGTACGGGGCCCTTTAAAGATTTAATTCTTTTATATGCCAAACAAGTAAATGAAGATTCTGGTCACGAGGGTGAAAATGCGTCTCGATTACGCAGGGTTTCCGTGATAGCCACGCCGTAATTTACCTAAAAAGAGAAACAGCAGGTGAGCCTGAAGGATTCAGTAGCGCTCCTTTTTAATTGTAATTAACAACAGAAGTCAAATCAGTAATCAAAATGAACATTTGTTACCCCTATCCATTTGTAAAACAGTTTAGTCCCGTTTCACATGGACGCTGACTGTCAGCATGCTGACCATCAGCGTGTATGTGAAGAGTTCAATTTAAAACTGCAGTCCTCCCATCACGCTGACGGTCAGCGTCCATGTGGAACGGGGCTTAGATAATATTTGCAATCTGATCTCATCTAATCTGTTTACACAGGTGGTAATGATGCGGTAACCTAGTTTGGTCATTTACTTGTTGAGGAAAACACATTTTTAAAGTGGTAGTTAGTTTCTGAATCGTTCACTTCATGCACATCCAAAATATTAACTTCATATAACAAAAGTTGTGAAGCTTTATTCGTTTATTATTATTACAATAATAACATTTACTATTTACCATCATTTAATTCTGGCTGAACATAACTAGAAAATCCTTCTAATGACTGGAATATTATAGGCATAGCATCTTTTCGCAACTTGTTATGTTTGGTATTGGCAAACATTTTGTCTTCAAAATGTTTGGCACACAACCTATAGGAAGAGTTGTGTATGTTTTCCAATTTATCCTCCAAATCCCTATTACAAGCCATTAACCATATTCTTGCGCTGAAATAGTCATTTCATTTTATTTAGAAATAATTACGAACAACTGCATAGCTGTATACAATTTGAATACCTGTTCAACAAACAAATGGAGAATCTAGGTCACCGAAATCACATACGTACAAAATAGGGGTGATGAAATCAATTTACACTATAATAATAATAATTAATAATAATAAAATTTATTTTCAGCCATATTAAATTAAAGACACAATGACAAACGAAATGCTAAAAAGTACAATCCTAACGCACGCTTTGACTTTTTTTAACAGTAGAGAGTAACAAAATACGATGTAGTTCACACCTGTTGATAAGGCATTGACCTAGATTATTGTTGAACTCTTAATAAATCAGTATAAAAAATTTTATTAGGTAGGATTTCGTAATCGCTTATTTGTTCTATTCCGTGTTAGCAATTCAATTTTAAGTAATTGGTAAATATATACAAAAGTGAATTCTTAAATACGGCATTGTTTTTACGAGCGTATTTATTAAAAAATAACAGTATATAGGAAAAAATAACACTTACCGGTGATTATCCATCGGAAACCTGAAAAAACTAATTGTAGTTCTTTCAGAGGTATTTTTACAGCCTTTGGCGGCACAACGACTGACACTACGCATTGTTTACTGGCACTATTACTGTACAAATGTGGGTTTATACGGCCCTGGAAATTTTCATACGTTCTGTCGCGTGTTTGAGACAGAACTGCTGTCTGCATACTGCCGATCGTGTCAGCATGTGGTGTGGTGGATAGAAATTATTTGCGACAGTCACATTACTGTATGTTATATATACTGTGACTGTAGCTTGGTGCTCTTTGCTTTGTAACATAGTAAACTGCGGTACAAGACTTTTTTCTTGGGAGTCAATCCGGACACTCGTTCTATTGATTTTAGTAAAGGCTTATCTACAAAAGAAAGGAATACTTTATATGTACATATATTTGAGATTGATTGTACAATTGCACATTGGGTGTATGTTATTACAGTTACCTGGCTTAATGCATAACTCTGCAGCTTTTTCTATGCTCTCTAGGGACAAATTAGATTGGTACGAATCTGCTAAACAATTGCACATATTAGTACATTTAATATATATCATTAGTATATTATGGACATTAAAAATTTTTAAGAGTGTAATAACTTACCTTGTCTTGATAAAGCTGCACTTGTAAAAACATGAACTTACTTCTTTCTCTGTGCCTATATCCATTGTAATAGTTACTATAGTATGTAATAGTTACTAGTTGTAATAGGATCCCTACTAGGATTTAAGAAGCGCGTGCTAGAACCAGGTAGTAGACACGTATCAGATCGAATTGTCGATATACTTTCAACTCCAAACATCTTTGTAGACACGAATATTACAGGCGGCTCATGTAGAAACAATCAATAGGGTCATACAATCTTCGAATTCGGTGTTTGCGTACCACCCGGTTATCTGATTGAAAAGGAGCCATCGCATGTGATTTACTTTCCCATCACTGTCACAGAGATCGACAACATTACCATTAGACTAGTAGACGCGAGAGGAGAGTTGATAAATCTGTCTGAAGATACTTTCACGAGCATCAGGCTAGAACTTAAACGTGAAAAATGGGAATAAACTTTAGCTATAAAAACATCAGCATATGTCCATCAAAGGTCATTCACCGTCGAACGTCGACCAGTGCAGACCTCCGATTAAAACTAACTAAAGGTCGCCGCTTATTTCTTGAATCTTTAGGCTTTAAAGTACGATAACAGCAGCAGCATGCCAAAACAAAGCATATTAACACCGACACCTTTACCATTGATAAATTAAACATATTTGGGAAGCCGCGCGTAGATACAGATATAATAAAAGAGGATTTTTATACGTATCTGCCGTTTACGTTAAACGCCAATCATTCCGACACCATTAGAATCAGCATACAAAATTCCGATAACGTCTTAGCTTTGCATGACAGCTACATATATGTTAAAGGTAGCATAACGCGTGCAGCAAACAAGCAATTCCTTCTGGTAAACAATTTCGCCCACTTTCTGTTTGATGAAATTCAACTAATATTAGGCGCAAATCAACTCATAGATGTATGTAAACAACCTGGAATTACAAGTACTATAAAAGGTCTCGTCTCACAGGGCGCCGAGGATAGAGCTTTAACCTGCAATGCAAGGAACTTAGGGATTACTAGCGATAATGATTTGTTACATAACCAGGGGAATAACGTCTTTCATTTCACGTGTAGAATACCATTAAAAGATATCTTTGGATTTGCAGACGATTATAAAAAAGTAATACCTCATATGAGTTGTCAGCTAGTTTTAATTCGCGCCAAGAACGATTTTAATTGCTATAAAAGCGACGCAGGTAATGCAGGTACCGATGTAGATATCAAGATTGATAAGCTCTCGTGGGAAGTTACGCATATACTGTTATCAGATGAAAGCAAAGTGAACCTGGTGGAGAGATTAAGAGATAATTCTTCTATTATCGCTCCGTTTAGACGTTGGGAATTAAACGAGTTACCCTCGTTGGGAACTACTAAAAATCAGGTTTGGCGCTTAAAGAACTGCAATGATCTATAGAAACCGCGCTGGGTCTTTGTAGTTTTACAAGACGAGCATCAGCTGGGTATAAGAACGGGTAACCCGACTACATTTACTCATTCGAACTTAGTCGACGTTAAGTTGTATTTAAATTCGCAAGTGTTCCCACATCAGCGTTTAAATCTCGATTTCGACCGTAAGGACTACATTCCTGCGTATCTGAATTATATTCGTTTTCGTGAGAACTACTACGACGGTATAGGTAGAGGTGCGGCTGAGAGCTGTTTACTCAGCTACAGATCGTTTGAGTCGTATCCCGTTTTTGTTATTGACTGTTCAAGACAGGTACAGAGTTTTGAGGATTCCACTGTCGATATTAGACTAGAGCTCAAATCTTCTGCCGCATTTACGAACACAACTAAGGCGTATTGTTTGATCCTTCACGGCGCATTATTCGAGTATAATCCGCTTAACGAGACCGTGACTAGACACGTACGCATACCATAATGAAGGTTGTTAAACAAAATAAGTCACTAAACATATGTAACTTAGACGAATGTAATACATCTTTACAACGACCAGGCAAGGATGTTAGGAAACATGGCGACCTGTTACCGATATCATGTCGAGCAATATTGAGCGGTCCATCTTCCTGAGGTAAAACTAATGCTATGTTAGGTTTACTTATTAGCGAAAACGGTTTAAAATTTGAAAATTTCTACCTATATGCCAAGTCTTTATTTCAGCCTAAATATGAATTCTTAAGACGTGTTATGAAACCGCTTACAGGTATGGGATATCATGAATTTAGCGAAAACGATGACGTAATCAGCCCCGGTGATGTTAAACCTAATTCTGTGTTCATTTTTGATTATATAATTTGCAGCAAGCAGGAAAAGATTAGAGAATATTTTAGCATGGGTAGGCATAACGGCGTCGACTGTTTTTATCTAGGTCAAACGTACGCCAAGATACCGAAACATCTGATTAGGGACAATGCAAACCTAATTATTCTCTTTAGACAAGACGATTTGAACTTAAAACACGTGTTTAGCGATCATGTTGTAGGAGACGGTATTAGCTATGATCAGTTCAAAAGCATTTGCTCTCTGTGTTGGAAGGAGCCGCATGATTTCCTGTTAATTAATAAAGACTGCTCTCTAGACCGGGGCAGATATCGGAAGGGTTTTGATTCATATATAAGTTTATAATTATAGTCGATTCGTTTAGTAGTCTCTGCATCGCCGACATGTCCAACACGTATGATCTGAGTTTAAAGCGTAAAATAATACACGCTCGTAATGCTATACGTAAGAAATTTGTATACTTTCCTCGTGATAGAGCAGAAGCAGAACGTATGTATCGCGTCACGCACAATCCAGTTATATCGCCGCTGGAAACCATTGCTAAATCAGTAAACATCTCTAACGTACCTCTATTGAAAGTTAAACACAACCATCTGCTGCTACTACTACTACTACTGCTAGTTACATTCCCCTGTTGAAAGTTAAAAAACAGCCTGCTGCATCAGCATCATCATCATCGGAAGCATATGAAGAAGAAGAAGAAGAATCTAATAAAACTTATGATCTCCCTACTCATTACGGTATGTTAATAGTTAACGCTGTCGGAAACAAAAATATAGATAGAACTAGATTCGGTATTAGATATTAAATTGATCGAGACGCGTGGACATTTGCATCTTCCCCTGTGACTATGCGTGATACAAACATCATAATTAAAAACAACGTTTTCGAAGAAACACCCGGTCTGTTTGACTTACTCACGTTTAGAGAATTAGAGTCTACACCATCGCAAGATGATATTAATAATTATATGCAGATAATAGCCCTTACTAATGCGCATAAAAAATCCTATAGACCACACGGTAAACTAACAGCTGTTAAACATTGGAAGTATGATTATATAATTAAACCGAACTTACCCAGAATCAAAGGCATTAGACTATCATCATCATCGTCAAATTTTAAAAAATTAAGCGATTGCAAAGTCGAATACGTCTACTGGAATAAGGCTAACTAGCTAGTGAACAGGCTACGTTTGTTATATGCTGTAAAGAGTGCCGGCAACAGTAGTCCGCAGAATGAAAACGAAATAATATCAATTATAAGTGAACTTAAGGAGGAAGGCATCATAGAGTAAAATATTTCGGGGTATATAAGGATATATTGCTTTTAACATTATTCAGTATTCATCAAACACGGCTGCTGCTAATATAATTATTTGAGACGTTGCTCTCTCAGTGTCGTTGAGATTAATTGTATTACTCTATGATGAGTGCTAAACAAACCGTTGTTGGTGAAATACATAGGGCTGCTAGAAAAAACTTTCAAAGACGCCGCACTATAATAAAAAATTTCCAGGATTTGTTCCAGGCTGACTTATCCGAGTTTATGCCCTATGCTAAAGTAAATAAGGGGTATCGTTACATACTGCTGATGATAAACTGTTATTCGAAATATCTGTATGCACGACCGTTGAAAACTAAATCCGGAGAAGAGGTGACAAAGCAGGTCCGCAGCATCTTTAAGAGTGCTAATGCAGTCATACTTAAGAATCTTCAGACGGATCTCGGGAAAGAGTTTTGCAATAAACATTTTAAACGATTAATGAAAGAGCACAGTATAAATCATTACTCTACATATTCCGTAATTAAGGCTTCAATAGTTGAACGCGTTATCCGTACAATTAAGCAAAAGCTGTATAAAGAGTTTAGCTACCGTGGATCATTTAAATGGAGATATATTACAGCGGGTAGTTGACAGCTATAACAACACCAGACATAGAACATAAAGTTCAATTTACAAAACCTGCCACATATCTGCTGGAAGATCTTCATGGGGTTGCTGTCCGAGGAGCTTTCTACGAGTTCGAGCTGCAGAAAACCAAACAGCCAGACGTTTACTTAGTTGAGAAAGTACTTAAACACCGCAGCAATGGTGACATTTACGTCAAATGGCTTGGTTTAAACGAAAAGTCCAGGATAAAGGCTGAAGATGTTCTCCCATGACAGTTCTTACCTATATGAAGTTTATATTACTAGATTAAATAAAGTATGTTGATGTTTAAGTTTAATCTATAGTTAATAGTCTATTAAGTAAATGTTAAGTGTTAGAATATATATCTATAAGTTGATCTAAGTTTTTAGTTAGAAAATTAATTTGTAACACGCTCATATAACATATCTAGTTTATATTAAGTAATAAAGTATTATACTATATATAACTATAATCACCTAGTTTAAGCCGATTTACAATAGAATATTAGTAATATTGTGTAACTTTACGAAAAATAATAAAAAACAGTAAAACATTTATCGATTTTTATTTTCACGTATAAAATAACAAAGCCGTCCGAACCAATCCCAGAACAGTAGACGTTACGATTACCTCTATCCAATGTTGTTTCATTTACTAGTATTAGGATGAAGGGAAAGAGCAAGAAGGAGAGAGTGAGAAGGAGAGTGAGAGAGCGAGAAGGTCGCATTAAAGAGGAGGCTCTTTAATGCGACCTTTAATAGCATCAGTACATAGGTAATACAGATTTTTTCATGACTCCGTCTAGTAGTAGTACATAGGTCGTCGATAATACAGATTTCTTCATGACGCCCTCTGTTGACGGTATAAGCGATTCAGTACAGTTTCAAATTTAGCGCCACATGTTGTGATATAAAATGGCTGCAGACTCTAATTGAAGGGTCTCTAATACAGTTCTTTTTTTACGCGACCTCTCTACATACCGGTAATACCGATTTCTTCATTACGCCCTCTAGTAGTAATACACAGTCTGTCGGTAATACAGACCCCTTCATGACGCCCTCTATTACCAACTAGCAGAACGACCGTAATCGCTTAGGGCGTGAAGGAAATAATTAAACACTAGCGCCCTCTGTTTTTTCCTAACAACACTAACACCATTTAGCCGAGCGCCGAACCAGATGCCGGTAATATACAAGGCCGGTAATACAGATTCCGCACTTCGAGACAAAAATCCCTAGATTAGAGAGAGATCGACATAAAAAGTCCTCAGATTAGAGAGAGATCGACATAAAAAGTCCCCAGATTTGACGTAAAACGACACTGGCGCCATCTGTTTTCCCCTAGCAACAACGCTACCATTTAGCCAAGTGACAAACCAAATGCCGATAATACAGAATGTCGGTAATACAGATTCCGTACTTAACCACCTAGAGAGAGAGAGACAGACAAAAAGTCACCAGATTAGAGAGAGACAGAAAATCTAGGGCCCCTAGAACTGTCTGGGCCAGGTGGGACAATACCTACTTGCTCCATTATCAATATACTTCACTATATTCAACTTGCCCAAATCTTCTCCCAACTTTTTTACCTGTTTACTGATAGTTGATTGAAATTTATCAATATTGTCTATGATTTCCTTAGATGCTATTATATTTTGATTGGCTTCCTTTATATGGTTGTTAATATATGCATACAACTTGTCTTTAATTTCATCTACATACACCTTATTTGTTGTATCTTTAAGGTCCTCCTCCAGCTGTTATTTTGCTAATAGTATCATTTTTAAAATTTAAAATGTTGTCTATAGCAGATCTAGAGCGCTCCACCGCTTGATCTGCACTGACTATGTGTCTAGTAAGACGGTCAAACAAACTCTTTTTTATGGAGTCTACATAAAATTTATTTGCAGCGTCAGTTTCGTTTTCAGGAGCAACCACGTTTACAATCCTAGCTTTGTTAACATTATAGTGACCATCTTCATCTAACGTCAGACATCTCTTTTCTATCATAGCTTTAATTTTCTCTGTGGTATCTGCATGTATACGATTTATGGTATGTCCACAAGCAGATCTGCATGCTTGGTCCACATAAATCTTATTAACAGCATCAGTATCGATATGCGGACCGGCTAGGTTCACCAATCTTTTCAGATCACAATCATATTTGGTATTCAAATAATGTTTCAGAGTTACAACATCACTATCGTTAACAGGATCCGCAACGTTTACAAATCGTTTGTTTTGAATTTCATAATTACCATCAGCAGTGAGGTTGAACCCGATACCTGGATCACCATTTTTTCCTGCTTTTAATGTCCAATGATATCATCCAAACTTATCGACACTCATGTTTACACTGATGCTTTAATCTAACGATTTAAGCTATTATACCTTCTTCTCTAAGTTCTTCAACAATATTCAAAATCTCATTATCATGTCCAGTATGACCAGCCATTTTAGATGCATGCAATAATCTCAAACGTTCAACCAGTTCTCTAGGGGTGTTCCAATAAACATCTCTTTTTCTTTATTGGTTAAATGTTTCATACCATCTCCAGAAGTTGACTTGTTTCGCATTTTAGCAGTCTGTGGTTTTATCACATTTTGATACTTATATCTCTTTGTACCTTGTATTGAACCAGAGGCCTCATAGTGTTTCCGGTATGTATTTGTATCAGTAAGTATATTCATATATGCCTCTACATATTCAGGAGTATATTCCTTAGGCTCTTTTAATACCAACAGTTCATACAAACCAGGTGTACCAACATACTTTTTTCCTTTAATAACTACATCAGGACCAACAATATCAACCACAGAATCTCCAATAGCCCATTGATCAATATCTATAACTATATCATAATGTATACCATAAGTGTTGTCAACCAATGCTTTATTATCATGAATAAGCAGATCAACAAACTTGCGTGGAAGCGGATCGTACTGTTCTAGAAATTGTTCTTCACTAACATTAGAGGATTCTAATAGTTCTGCTAACGAAAGATCTTCTGTTTCTTCTTCAGGTTCCTGTTTAATTTCAGGTTTAATTTGTTCGAAAAGACTTTTTGATTTAACAAGCTTGTTTAGAGGCTCCACAATAGGTTTGTAGGCTTTCTTTGCAAACAGTTCGGTTTTACGTTCACCCCTTTGTAGAGCTTCATATTTACGTTTAATAGCAGCTCGTGTCTTTATTAATTTTTGTTTGATTGCCTTCTCAATAGGATCCATAGTAAATTGGAAGCGTTTTTTAAAGACGTCTCGATGCACTTTAAACGATCGCTTGAACACTGTTTTTAAATCAATATATTCTCTTGGATCACTTTAACTGTAATGATATTTATAATGCTTGATGTGATCTTATATAACAGTCAAATCCACGTCGATATCTACCATCTTCGAAGTCTTTAACAACAGTAAGAACATTCTGAACATAAAGATTTGAACTTTTCAAAAGTCATATCGGTACCAACATGATCATCATACACATGCTTCAAGTTCAAGTGGTGTTGTTTAAACAAAACTATCAAGTTTGAATTATCTAGAATCAATTGTTTAGGTATAATGGAATATGTTTGACTGAGATAGAACGAGTCTACACCTCTATGACGATCCATACTGAAATAATCACGCATTACATCTTGTTTGTCGCATGCAATATCATCAAATTATTATTATTATTATATTATATTATTATTATTATTATTATTATTATTATCATGATCGAATGGTTTTCAACTTCTTGCGTTGGTATAATATCATCTTTATCGGTGAACTTGTTGAACGTAATACATCTAATGGTTTCAACAAATGCTCTAAATATCGATACTTGAGTTGTTCCAACGATTTTGCGTAAACGTTCACGTTCTTAAATTTTAAACCATTTGGAGATTTCAATAAACTAATCATCACATTTGTTTTACCGCACCCCGAAGGTCCACAAATAATACCTCTAATGGAAGATGGAAATAGAGGTCCATGCTTTCTTGTTGATGTAGGCTCTTCCAAAAAATTATGTTTTTCAATTTGCAACGAACATGGTTGCTTAATAAACTCCACCACGGTTATGAATCCTCAGATGTATGATCACGCATATAAATAAGGTTTGTTTAGTTGTTAGACATTTAGTCGATGGCGAAACGTTGTAGAGGTAAAGGTGTTGTAAACACCTTGATAAATAAACTGCGTTTTGAAGCTCATATACCAGGGTATCGGTTTTGTGGTCCAGGTACTAAGTTACAAGAGAGGTTGGCTAGAGGAGATCGAGGCATAAATCCATTAGACGAAGCCTGTAGAAAACACGATATCGCTTATTCGCAACATAAAGATTTGGCTTCCAGACATAAAGCAGACCATATTCTTCAAGAACGATCTTGGCGTAGAGTTAAAGCTAAGGACTCTAGTTTCCGAGAACCAGCTGCTGCTTGGGGTGTTACCACAGCCATGCGAGCTAAAAAGCTATCGAAGCGGGAATGAGAAAACAGAAATGTAATAGAATGAGGAAAAAGAAACATAATAGACGCATAGCCTTTAAAGGAGGTTTCCTGAAACACATAAAAGCAGCTGTGAAGTTTGGAAATCATCCGCTGAGTTGAGACTATTAAGAAAGCTTTGAGCGTAGCTAAAAAGTTCGTTAAAAGTAATGGGGGAAAGAAAAACATTTTGGTTCCTAGAGTTATCCCAATACGGAAGCAGGGAGGAATCATACCCTTCCTAATTCCCTTATTTGCAGGCCTCGTAGCAGCTGGGTAAGTATAATAATGAAATTATTTAAAATTATTATAAAGAATATTTCCTTAACAGAGCGATCGCAGGCGGTGCCTCTGGAATTGCAAAAGCTGTAAACGAAGGTAATGCTGCTAAGAAACAGCTTGAAGAAAGCGAACGACACAACAAAACCATGGAGTCAATCGCTATAGGAAAACAAGGCTCCGCTCTCTATTTAAAACCTTATAAAAAGGGTGCAGCTCTTTATTTGAAACCTTATTCAAAAAACTAACAAGGTTGCCTCGGAGATCGCTCACAGATCAAGATTTAAAAAAATATGCTAAGGATGTTACATACTCCAGAGGTGTGTTTATGCGTGATACCTTACCAAATAAACCGCAAATAAACGAAAGCGGAATAGTAAATTTGGATGATATAAAGGGTCCTGGTACTCATTGGGTTGCATACAAAAAACGTAAGAAGGATGTTATCTATTATGACAGTTTTGGAGATTTGCAACCTCCTATGGAGCTCATACAATATTTTAAAGGATGCAAAATTAGATACAATTATGTTCGACAACAGAATTTGAATACAGTCGTTTGTGGACATCTTTGTCTTAATTTCTTGAATGATGATAACGTTATATAAAGAGTTGCAATCAGCTTTCTCAACTAGTCATGTCTCAAATGTTCTCGTTAACGGGTGTGGGTAACGAGCTTAGCCGCAACTATTTTCCATCTATTGAGCTGAATTCCAAGTACCGTTACACGTTAGGTCTTGTTGGGTTTTACGGTTGTAACTCAATCAGAAATATCTTTCCTGGTAACAACAAGATTTATTATAACGATAAAGAGGTGATTATTCCTTCTGAAGCGTACGAAGTAGAAGAAATCAACAAGTACATTCAGTCAGTCGTTTGCAACAACAATAATCGGGTTGATTTTGTCCTGAAAGCTAACAACAATACTCTAAAGTGTAAACTAAAATCCATATACAACATAGATTTTACTAAACCTGATAGTATAGAACGTATGCTTGGTTTTTCACCACGCATATTAGAGGCAAATCAAACGCATACTTCTGACCTAGATGTGCAAATCATTAAAGCAACAAATATTCACGTAGAGTGTAATATTACTAGCATTGGCGCCGACTTTTGGAATTTTGGTCGGGTGCTCTCAAGGAGTATTGCTGGCAAACTTTTTTTCACTCTAAGATCGTTGTGTTTTGGAGCATTCTTTTTTTACTACGTAAAAAATTTTTCAACCAATTTTAAAACAAAAACTTTATTTGTTCAACAAGAAAACTATTAGTAAGAAACAAATTAAAATAAAAGGTTTATCACTCTGCCTTCTCACTTGATTGGCAATAACAATTCTAAAACAAAATAAACATACAAATAGATTAGAAAAGAAAGGTAACTTATCATACACTGTTTCCAATTAAAAATATTGCTCAGTGTTATTAGGATGATCCTAAAGCGAAGGTACTCATCCTTATAGGCGCTTTTCGAATAAACTCATCACATAATTGATTAAGGTTCACATTTTCAGTCATATCCCGATGAATGTTTATAAGCATAATATCATTAAGTCTTTTTTGGGTCATCGTAGATCTTAGATATGACTTCAATCTACGTAAACAGGAAAACGATCTCTCCGCTGTACATGTGGTTACAGGAATGGTCAAGATGATTCGCACGAAATTGGTATATTCCGTCAATAGTTCGCCAATTTCTCTGTAATTTTTTAAAAAATCTAAAACATCTGCAAATGATTCTATTTTTTTGTTTTTCTGCGATGCCATATCTAAGAACATGTCTCTATGTAAAGTTAACCGAGATGCGTCAAAATCATCTTTGTAAACTTCAGCTACCCTATCTACTGAACTTATTCTACCTATAGCAAATGATTCCATGAGCTCTAAATGCTCTGAGATCTCTTTGTGATTCCTTTCAGCGAGTCTAGAAATTGTCAGATCAATCACTTCGTAATATATTTGCCTGTAATAATCTTTTGGGCTTTCGAAATTATGATGAATTTCTGCCATATCGTCTAGCCTTTTGGGAATTTTTCGCCGTCTTGGTAAAACAGGATCTTCTATTTCTAGTTCGCGAATTTGTATTTCAACACTTTGCCACAAGCTATCGTAGCCATTGTTCCGTGATTCTTGAAGTGAGTCTCTCAAGCATTCTATCTTCTTTTTGGCTTCACAGAAATGTAGGTCTTGCCTCTGGAGGTCGGTGTTTAGAACTTCAATACGTTCGAATACGAAAATTAGTAATTGTAATAGAAAATAAGTTTGGAATGCAGACATTTTCTCTTCAAACCCATTAGCTTTAGCCCCACTCTCATTCGACTCTGCTCCTAATTGATGGAAAAATTTTTGTAAGATTGCATAGTTTTTCAGTACACTTTGTAATGACCTTATTCTTACACACCAACGAGTTGGGCAGAATGGTCGCAAATTCTTGGAATCTTCATGTTCTTGCAACTGCAATGATTTAAAAATACCAAGTCGTTTAGGAGAGTCCTTCACAAAGTTGATGAGGTCTTTAATAAGCGCCAGAAAGTCACGAACAATCCCAATTTTTTGAAACGAATCTTGAACAACCAAATTTAAATTGTGTGCGTTGCAATGGACATAGATCGCACGTGGCTCATCATTAAGCACTCTCTTCTGCAAGCCCGAATTAGAGCCGCTGACATTGGCTGACTGACCGCGACAATTCGCAATATCAAAAGAATGTCTTAACAGCACATCTCTGATAATTTTATAGAGTGTCTCCGAGTTTGTAAAGGAAGTTTCGTATAAACCAAAAACATTCTCTTCGACTTCTAAATTTTTGTCAATAGTTCTGAAACATATCACCATTTGTTCACTTGTGCTGATATCTGACGTTTCATCAGCTAAGATTGCAAAGTATTTTTGATCTGCAACACGTTGGCGTAATTGTTGTTGAACGTTGATACTGAATAATGACAAAATTTCATTTATTATGTCGTGGGACAACCACTTATACTTTGATCTAGCTAACCAAGATTTCAGCTGGGGAACATCATCGGCTCTTAATTGCACAAGTTGTCGGAAATTCGAATTTTCATCCGTGTGACCCCGTAAGGCCATACCTTGCACTGCTAAATATCTAACAGTTGAGCAAATTATTTTCAAGCAAATTCTAGCATCTTCCATTTCTTTAATTTTTGATTTTGACATGAATAACTCTATGTTGGTGCCTCTTTCCAGAGCTTTCCATACTAAGATGGCAGCCCGATGAAATTCTGATTTTTCATGTGCTTTGAATCGCTCTAAAGATTTGTTCCACGTTCTAAAACCGTCTTCAACAAAAGCTTTCTTAGTCCTTAGATCATTTGCACTTTGAGGTAGGGAAGCTTTTATCTCTACTGCCTTTTTGCAGATGGAACAGAAGGCCTTTTCTAGCTGGCTATCATAAATTAACCAAGCATAAGTTTGTTTCCATTTTTCCTGGAAAGCTCGACCGGAACGTATTAAGGCAACATCTGTTGTAGTTGTGGATTTGGACGTCGTAGACACCGTTGAGAGTTGTTGGCATGTGTTTTTGTTGGTGCTTTCACAATGAGAACTACAATCCTGGCTGGGTTCTTCACTTTTCTTTATTCGGATTAAAAATTTAGCCATACCTAATAATCGGACGAATAGCTATAGGTGCAGAACAGAGCACAGATCAGTTATAAATAGTGTTAATTAATAATTAATGAATACCTATTATTCGCGTGCTTACGATTCAATATAAACAAACACCGAAAACCGAATTACTGTTGCAACTGTGTATTGTACTAGTCGCACCCAGTACCCAACTGGCAATCTTCGGGCGCTGGGCCGCTGGACGCTTGGCGGTTTCCACCACATACATGTCCCCACCACCAACCAAGGAATTCTATGATTTGAATAGCGACTCAGCATTTTATTTGCTTGATCTCTTTCTAAAACGCAAAGAATAAGTCATAATAACTTCTGAGTATTTCTTATTATTGGCCGGGGGCTTGGCCCCTGACCCAAGTTCCGGCCGGGTGCCCAGGCCCCGGAGCACCCGAGAAGTCGGCGCCAATGATTACTAGACAACATTACTTTGAGACTTGTTGATCAGAACGGTGAATTGGTGGACTTTGGAAACGAACAAGTTACCATCACATTAGAGCTGAAGATATCTGTAGAAGAATTGTTATTACGAATGATAGATTTGATAAAGGGATACCTGAAATCTGGTTAAAGAGGTTATGGGGCTAATTATTTCCTATAAAAAGAAAGACATTTCACAACCTTGCAACAGTGAGCAGTTGTTCGCCAACAAGTACGTACCGCTGACATACGAAGACGTGCAGGTTTTACAATCTTTGGGTTATACAGTGTTGAGTAAGTATGGAAGACGGGTTAAAAACCATATTCAGCGAGGTCCGCTTTAATGATATGGTTGTAGAATGCGATCGACGTTCTTATCATCCATATGCAACTATATGGTTATACAAAAAGCTGATCTGATAACAGCTATCTACAACGGTGTTGTTTACATCGAAGCTACTCTCACACCATCCGATGCAGCAAAAGTATACAACCTTACGAATAACGCACCACTCTTTCTATTTGATGAAATACGTTTCGTATTGGAGGATCAAACAATAGAAGTTGTACGGATGCCAGGCATCAACAGTTCAATGAAAGGTTAAGTTTCCTACTCTACAGAACAAACAAATTGTTTAAAGCAAGCTGGTTGGAGTCCCTTCAACGAAGAACTGCAGATTGTAGATGTTACTAAAAAATCTTTCTGCGCTTCCATCCCTCTACGACACTTCTTAGGATTTGCTGAAGGATATAGAAAACCAATTATTAACATGCGACAGGAACTGATCCTTGTGCGAGCAAAATCTGACTTGGATTGCTATAAGGGTGAAACTAATGTTAAGATTGCTATTACCAAAATGTTGTGGAAAGTACCCTATATAATTCCAAACGATGCCACAAAACTAAACTTGTATGAAAAAATTAATAAAAATGCTATCAGTCCAGTTAGCTTTCATGCAAGAGATCTATTCATATATCCAACCTTACCTGCTTCGAGATCTTTAGTGTGGCCTGTAAAGAGCAGCACAGGCTTCCAAAGACCTCAGTGGATATTGGTTGCGTTTCAAACAGGGAAACGTAACAGCAAACAAGCTGTAGCATCTGATTTTAATCATGTGTCTGCGACTAGTGTGAAAGCTAGCATATCAACAACAGAAGATATCCTTATGAACAACAGAATTTCGATTTCGCTAACAACAAGTACACTGATGTTTACGATGAATACCTTAACTTTAGAACTCAATATTATGATGATAATATTGCAGGTTCTTTGTTTGATTAGAAACAGTTTAAAGATAAACCTATTTTTATAGTTAATTGTACTAACCAGAATGAAAGTGTATACAATGCTGTTGTTGACTTGAAGTTAGAGGTAGAGGCTGTCAATTCTTTTGATCCAAACATATTATCCAAACAACTTATTTTACACGATGTTCTTTTTGAATATGAACCATTTACCGGATTAGTACGTAAAACATAATTTTGTAAATATATAAGATGTTTACTTCTTTTTATTTCCTTTACCCTTCTCAATATAAGCTATGATGTATCTTCATTTGAACGATATTAAATGCGGACGATACGTATGTTGATTATGAAGATAACACACAATAATAAAAAGGCAGAACAAGTACATGTTTCAACAGTTCTCTGCAAGCAGTTGAAAGAGTGTGTGTTATAATGGCTTCTAACAAAAGAAATTTCCCGTTTCCAAGTATCTCAGAAGCTAAAAAGTTTAAAATGGATGATGTTTCTTCAACGATAGACCGCTTTCAATTTCATGCTACAAGACAATATGTTAAATGGTCGCCTTGTGAACAGTTGTGGGAAGAAGATCTTCTGAACACTCTACAGTTCTGGTTAAACGAAGATAATACTAAACTAATTAAAATTGGTTTAAACCCTTCTACGAATTTTACACCTGTTGTGAAACTTTACGATTATGTTATAAAAACTATTGTTACCATGACTCCTGAAGTCTGGCATACGTTTATTTCTAAAAAGGAACAAATACTAGAAAGCTTTGATTATAAACAAGATATTGGGTTTGATGAATTTATAGTGCGTTTCATGAACTCAATTAACGCAATACAAATACATCACTATGCTGGGGCTTTCATTGTTTTGGAAATGCAGAGTTTAAAGACTCTATGGGATGCAACCGGTTTAATCAACTATAAGCTATTCCTATTACAACATCAAGAATTTGCTGTTTATTATAACAACATTATACATAGTGCAACACAGATGCAAGCTAGAGGAGATGATCTTGAAAACATAAAGTTTATATTAAATAGTTGCTTAAATGTAAATATGTATGTTTACAATAAAACTTATTAGTCTACAATAAAACTTAGTCTACATCCATTAATTCATCATTAATCCTATAATGTCCCCACGGTAAAGTATCAATACCATTATCTAGTATAAATCTTTTATTATCTTCATTCGAAAGAGCTCTCTTTTTTTGTTCAACACTATATACATTATGTTGCTTACTTTGTATACTACTCTGGTTAACAATTTTTACATAATTATCTCTAAAACAACTTAAATAGTCGTCAAAACTTAAATTACGTTTTACAATTTGATTTACAGTTCCTTTAGCCTTTTTTATAACATCTAAACCATAAATTTGAATTGCATACATTTTTGCTTTTAACCCAACAAATTCATACAGAATATATCCTTTATTTTCATCCTTCATTAAACCCAATACCTTTTTATTACAAAGTGGAATATTAAAAGGATTACCTTTAGCATAATCAGAAGTGTCAAACATATTAATGTTGTTTTTAATAACTTCATACACATCATCGCATGTTATTTCATATAACAAACTATCTGTATCCATATAAAGAAGCTTACAGTCCTTGGAATTAAATTGTTTTAACATAAACTGATAGTGAAAGTCATACATTAAAGTTTTTGAAATGGCAAGGACTGCCATACCAACATATATAGGTTTATTAAATAAAATCTCAAGTTTATTTAGTTCAACAGCAACCAAATCTACTAAAAATGGTCCGGCTATGGAAATTAGGCTTAGAAATATAAAGATAATATGCAACACTATTGGCTGAATGTTTATATTTAATAGTATCTTTGGTTTCATCATCTTTAAAATCTTTTACCAAACATTCTAAATCTGCATAAATTGTAAAAGGTACTTGAAGTTTATGATGATGGTTCTTAAAATGAACAGTAGTACCAGGTTTTGGCATAACTATTTTACACTTATTTACAGCCCTACAATCTATTTTATGAATATTTAATTTTTGTTCGTTATGAAAATAGTGCAAACATCTATCACAAATAAATGTTTTTCTACGGTGTGATGTAAGTTGACTCTTAACAAATCTAGACAAGTTTTTAATCCAACAAAAATAATATTTTATTGAAGCTTGCTTTGAATGGCCGTTTTCAATCTCATCATCAATTTCTTCGTTTTATTTTTCAATTTCATAAGTTTCCTGAATCATTGCAAATTTACATGTTGTTGTTTCTTTTCATTACATAAATAAAGCGGAACGGTTACATAAGTTTTTCTGATTTTCTAATCAAACCATAAATGTTTATCGAAATATTTGGGTTTTGTTTAAAAAATTTTGACAATTGATCAAACGACATTGGAAAATTAATTCCCTCAAAATTTAACACTTCCCCATAATAGGGGTATGAATTTACCCTAACTGAATCTCTTGGAGGTGAAAATAACGCAGATACTAAAGCCCAACCGAAGCAAGCTTCGTCATTATTTTTGACATTTATTATCGCCTTTTTTAATTTTATTTATTTAGGCAAATCTATATAAGATGATGCGTGAAGTAACGTAACTTTATTGATATTTACCGTTAGGGAAATAATTTTCGATAGAGCCCACCCACTTCCCTGCTCTTCGAACTCGGTTATTTTTTCCATTAATACGGTTCTAATGTGCTTTTGGAACCATTCATTCAAAGCATCTCGATCCCTTAAAGTTGAAAACAGCGATTTATAATTTTTGGTGTTGAATGTAAATTCTTTGAACAGCAACTCCTCTGTATTACCAACTGGTTTTGTAAATTCTGCGCAAAATTCCATGTTTATTTTTAGTGGTATTGATGAAATATGTTTTTTTATATTGGTCCAAAAAAGCGTAAATCAGTCTTAGAAAAATGCATTCAAATCCTTATGTATTAAGTTTATTAAAATTGAAGTTTGTAAACGGGATTGAAATGCGGATGTTAAATCCCTCCAAATTACACGACCTTTCAGGTTCTGGTCAAGCTTTGCTCCAGCACCCGTTTTTCCTAAAAAATAACTTTTTTGACAAAACTAAAAACAATAATTATTTATATTTTTACCTTGCAGAAACTGCTTGAATAACTCTTCATATCGACTCTATTGCCCAGCCACAGCTTGAATGTGTTTTTTATTTGCAGTTGTTAAAATTTGATTATTTGTATTTACTTCAACACTTAGTAATCTTAAATTATAATTAATTAATTTTATGTATTTTTCAATTTTAGGTTGTATTAACGTTTCTTTGTTTTTTATACGTTTCTTGAACCATTTTCAACACAAGATCAATTTTATTTAAGAATTCTTGAGACATTTTTAGTTTGTTGTAGGTACAGTATGATGTGTACAAAAACAACTTTTAGAATGAAATGCTCACGCACATGCTTGCTTATATATGCATCAAACGACCTTGTTGTTTTCATCAAAAGTATAACCTTTACTAAAAGTAAAAAAACATCTAGAAAAATTATGTTTATTTATTTATTAAAGCATACAGATACAAATAAGAAAATAATATTTGTTTTATTTATAATATTTATAATATTTTTTGTATATATGTGCGAAAGAGGAAAGCTCCAAACTTTAGTAGATAAGTATAAGAATGATTTTGGTTGCGTTTTCTAAATATCTACAAATTTAAGTATAGCTGTTTTTCGGTCTTTTCCAATGTCCTGTTGTCCTTTATATACCAATGCTACAGATGAAATTGCTTTATTTAGAGCTGTAATTCTTGCTTCGGATAGTATTTTTGAAAATTGTCCTGGTAGAAACATTGAGTTGTCTGCTGTTTCAACAATAATCTTGAGTCCATATTTCGTACTCACAGATTTTATTTTTTCCAATTTATACTGTCGATCGATCACCAAGTCATCAATATCTATCAAAGGTTTTAATTGCAGCTGCCCAGCGTTGTTAGGTTCTTTTAAAAACTCTATTTGGAACTATTTTTCTAGAAGTTTATCTAGTGATTTTTTTAGAAGGACTAAATAACTATTGCAGAATGTCTCTATTTATATGTTTGTGCATATGAAAATTGTTTTTCTAGTTAGAACTAATGAAAAAACAATTTTCAATATTGGAAAAAAATATTTTTTTACCTTGATAATGTCCTGTGTACAAATCAATTTTTATTAGCAAAATATGTTTACATCCTGTCTTTTCTTATCACCTGTTTTTCTTCAACTTTGATATGTGTATATATTAAGATTTACCTTTATAAAAATCATTTATCATATTACTGCGTTATCTGTTGTTTAAACTAGGTAAGAAATATTTATTTTTATAATCTAAATTTTTTACTTTTTTAAATTATGTTAGAAATGTATTGTATAAGCTATGGTAGATATGGATTCAATCCTATTAATCTATATTGGTACATTTATCTTGTTGCTACAGCTGATAATATTAAAATAATGGCTGATCCGAACAACCTAGAAGGGAGAGCATTAAGGGACTTTTTCGATAATAAAGGTGTTCAGGAAGCTAATCAACATCGAATACCTTTAGAAATTTATAAGTGTGAACAATCAAGAAGAACAAGGTTAAAAGAACAGGGTAAAATCGATCTGTGAAAATTATGTGTAAATTATTTTTTCTATAAGAAAAATTAAAGTTTTTGTGTTATCTCAAAAAGGTGTTTTATTTATAGAAACTCTTTTAAAGATAATAACCTCCTTCCTATGTAGATAATGTTTTTTAATGCAAAGAATTTTTTTAAAAGAAGCTTGGTTAATTTACATTTATTAAATGAACTAAATAAAATTTTTACACCTGATTGATGTTTTTATTTATAGATTAAAAAGCTTTTTGGGTTTTCTTTAATTAAGGTTTTACCTGTTTAGTATGTAGGTATATTTTAAAATAAAAAAAGCTTTTCATATAGTCTAATTAATAAAACAAATATTATTTTCTTATTTGTATCTGTTATTTAGAGGTTGTCTCCTAAACAAAAATACTTTTTTACTTTTAGTAAAGGGTTCCTTTAGATATATATGAACTAAGTTGAATAATAATAATTTTATTATCTAACTCACCCCAAAATAATGGTGGCGACAATATAAATCACAAAACCTTTTGTAAAACTTGTTTTAAACTCACTCTAAATAATGGCTTTTACTTAGGTTCTCCACGTTAAAACATAATTGATAAAAAATAGTTTGTGCTTTGAAACTTCCTTTTTCTATTTTGATGATTGACATGATTGCAGCATTGGGTTATTTAATAAAAACTAATTTTTAGCTTATATTATTACAGTCAAATAATAATTGTGAATAACAGATGGCTGCACTAGGATGTTTTAGCGCATAAATATGTATTGACAACCAACATGTTTACATGTGATATCATTTAGCGGGCTTATCTAATAAGAGGATTTGTATACATGCATACCGCCATTTAAATTAACCAATCAGCTGCTTTGTTTACATCTGGGGAAATTATCTAGTAATTTTTATTATTATTTTTTTAAATATTTGGTCACCCGGTATGTGCGATATCATTTAGCAGGCTTATCTAATAAAAGGATTTGTTTACTTATGCTTGGCGGACTTAGCTAATAACCAATAAGAGCATTTGTTTACATGCATACCGCCATTTAAATCAACCAATCAGCTGCTTTGTTTACATTTCAAATCTAGTGACTTTCTGGTAATATCATTTTGGCAACCTGTATGTTTACATATAACATATGCTTGGCAGGCATAGCTAATAACTAATAAGAGAATTTGTTTACATGCATACCGCCATTTAAATCAACCAATCAGCTGCTTTGTTTACATTTCAAATCTAGTGACTTTCTGGTAATATCATTTTAGCAACCTGGTAATTTAAAATTTTTAAATTAACCAATCAGCTGCTTTGTTCCATGCTTCCGGCAACCATATTTGTTTACATCCGGCGGCCATATTGTTTACATCCGGCGGCCATATTGTTTACATCCGGCGACCATGTTTGTTTACCTATAACATGTGCTTCTGACCTCACTTCCTGCGCTAGAAGGTACATTACGGTACTACTAATAATCAATAAATTGTCTATACTTTTTTCGTTTCATAATTTATAGTTCTGATGCTTATATACAATAATACACGTTTCAAATGGAAACTGGTCATTTAAATTCGAAAATGACCAGAATCTAAAATTATCTTAAAAGTTTTCAAAAAGCTGTTTTAAAACAATTACAAAAAAAACATGATTTAAACATACGATAAAAACATGTTTAAAAAGAAATAGTTTAAAACTAAGTTTGATTTTTTAAACTGGTTTTAAACAAAATGTTTTAAACTTGCCAACCCTGACACACATACACCTTTTTAATTCCAGAATTTGGAATTAAGGTTTGAATTGGTTAAATAGCGTTACTCTAGTGACGTTTGACTTGAAGCACTGGACAATAAGCGCTTTCCATTTATAAGTATTGCCTAAGGGCCAGTATTATAAAACTTTTTACTTCCTAGATAAAACTTACTTTGAGAGTAAATTAATTTATTCTGTCAATTTGCATATGAAATTGACAGAACATATGAATTTACTCTCAAAGTAAATTTTATCTAGGAAGTAAAAAGTTTTATAATACAGGCCCTAAGTGTATAAGAATATATTAGACCATCAGGCAGATCATACTGTATTTATTACCTGCAAGTCCCTACAGATTTTGTTCATTACAATAATACTAGACAATTTCTCTAAATAAAGGCGTAGTACTACTTATATTTGTGGCAGAATCTCTTTGCATGAATGCGCCCTTTCGCCGAACTGAAGTGTCCCTGCGCCGAATTATCTCCTTGCCAAAAAGGCCGCATCTAAATGGCCGTGTCGAAATGACCGGCTCCGGTGTTGTTATGACCCTGAATCTTTATATTGAGTCACAGACGCCAGGTAAGGTGTATTCTTGATCAGAGTACATAAGCTTATTTCCACTGAAACCAATACTGATATGGGCACCGTAGCAAAAGAACAAATGATTTTTATGTCTATGTCAAATTCCTTCAAACGTAAAGTTTAGTTTTGAATATGCAAGCTTTATATGCAAGGTACTTTGATAAACATAAAAATGACTAATATATTGTCAGTGGGTTTCAGAGAATAGGTAGTAGTTTGTAAATTTCTTTGAACAATTGACAATCTTTTTTGGTACAGATTTAAAGTATAAATACATTTTTAAAAAGTTATAAACAGTATAATAAGTGGTATAATAAGTGGTTTAATAAGTAGTACTTGAGCGTATTATCTCTAAATTAAAAATTAGTGATTAATAGATCGATTGATAAGCTAGATGGCCAGAAGATCTGAATGAAAAAATATAATAAAAAATTATGAATATTTGAAATAAACAGGTAGCATGAATAAAAACATTGTTATATCTAACAAAAAATGAAGAATTATATAATTTCTTTGAAATAAGGAATTGATTTGAGAAACACCCTATGACCTAATGCATAGGTCTTGTGACGTTTATGTATAAAGCTGTATAAAAAATGAGACTTCAAAGATGTCAAGATATCAAACGCAAACGAAAGCTAAATGCATTGATACAAATAAATATGGTTTTTCACTCAATTTTAAGACGTATTGAGAAACTTATTGCAAATGTGGTAATAGACGGACACTATCATTTCATTAGATTTCCTATCAGAATAATTGATACCTACATATACTCAAAGAAAAAAAGGTATGACCTGTTTCATAATTGTGAACATCGCGCCCGAAGAATTTAGCTAAGTAATCTAAAAAAATTGAAACTATTTAGCCTTTACATTACCTACTCATTTTCATTACCGCCACTTGCTGGCAATTGGTTAGGGGCCTTAATTATCATACTACCTACACCGCCCGATTTGTCTGATTCATAATAATGATCAGGATAACGCTTCATTGTCATTATATTAGTTAGATCTTCCGAAATAGATAAAATGTACTTGTAAATGAGTACTTTTCTCCAATGATTAAGTATTAGACATAAAAAAGATTAAAGATTAGAACGTTAATGTCTAAACGCGCATATTTCAACGGAATTATTACCTATCAACCGATATCTTTTGAAGTACCCATTATTTAAAGATAAGATGATGGTAAGTATAAAACTATGCTCAGAAAGAGAATCAATCATATTCTTCCACAACACTGACTAAAATGAAGTACCTTATTCTCACAGTTTTGGCTATAGTTGCTGTGGCGCAGGTAATATAGTTTAAATATATTTAAACAATGATCTGAAATATTTAAAATAACAAATATTCTAAATTTAGGCTACCAGAGACTGGTCTAAAATAAAACCTAAGCATCTCCATGTAATGCCTAGAATGCCTGCTGTTGCACCAAAGATAGTAGGTGGTATAGAAGTAGAAGGACCAGGTGGCGTACCCTATCAGGTATTTCATTTATAAATACATATACATAATTCTTCATTGCATTCATGCGATGCCTTCTTGTTTTATAGGCTGCCGTAATTAGCAGTCGCGGTGCATTTTGTGGTGGTTCTGTTATACGTGACGATGCAGTTCTCACAGCAGCACATTGCGTTGATGAGTAAGTTTCTGCTAAAAAGAATTCTTTTGTGAATTAAGATACTACATTTTTAAGAATTAAATGTAAAGTAATTGAAATATTGGAAGTGGAAGTAATGATAAATAATAATCTTTGCATTGTGTTCATTGCAGTGCTAGTTCAGCAGAAATAATAGCGCATGCTCATAGAATATTTGAAGACGAAGATCATCAGCAGATCATTCAATCCAGGGAAATAAAAGTTCACGAAGATTGGGATCCGTTCAGAATCTCAAACGATATTGCCGTTATTCTTCTTTCCAAGAAAGTCGAATTCCACGGTAAGTTGTAATAACTTGTTTTTAAATAAGAATCCGTTTTATAACTAAGCAATACGTTTTTAGAACTTCTTTGGGCAGTTGAACTATACACCGACACTGCTTCTCTTGAAGATGAACAAGGATTAGTTAGTGGTTGGGGAAGATATTCAGATGAATCTGGATCTCTTAGTGAAGTTTTACTTTACACTACAGACAAGATTATCTCTAACCATGAATGTGAAAGATTCTTTGGTAGCTACGTCACTAAAAATAACATCTGTCTTAATGGTAGCCATGGTAAAGGTGCTTGCAATGGAGATTCTGGTGGTCCTCTTATAGTAGCTCTTGACGATGGAAGCCCAAGGCCCTGGAGACAAGTTGGTATTGTATCCTTTGGAAGTGGAGCAGGTTGTGAAAAGGGCTATCCTTCTGTTTTTACAAGAGTTTCGGAATATGTTGCATGGATTGAGCAACAACTTGCTTGAAGATGTTTGATGAACTTGATGAATATTCAAGGAGCGTTGAATAAAACATAAATGTAATTATAACATTATTATTCTGTGACAGTGTTGTACAGTTTGACTAATAAAAGTTTAATTGAAATTCTTAATTTAAATTCTTTTTTCTTTGGAAAAAGAAGACAATTTTTGTGAAAGTATCTTAGTTCTAGTGTGTGATCGGCTACTATTTGTAGAAAAATCTCCGATCTTTGTACAACGTGAATGGAAATGATGTCCATATCGTACGAGGACAATCGTTCGCGGGTGGTATGAGCATTCCACTCAAGTTGTACAGTATATCTTTTCTTCAAATAAGCAAATCTATTAAAAAATAGATTAATTATTTTATTCATAAATTGAATATAGGGTGTAATGATTAAAATAGTTAATCATTTTAATTTGCTAAATTTAGCCTCTGTAAATTTAAGGTTTGGTTATTACAAATCAAATATCAATTATTGCATTTTCTTGGATATATTCAAGACAAAAAACTATTTTATTCTCGTTACACGTTTGAACTCTCTTAAAGTTAATTTAATCTAATTGTCTATTACCTGGTTTTACTGACTTATTAATAATGTCTTACATGCTACTTACGAAATATGCTACTCAAGCAAGATGTATTGGACTTGAGCAATTATGCAGATATTATTTTAAATATGGTATTTCATTGCAAAATTAACTTAAAATGATGCAGAATATTGAAGACTAAAATAAATCGTGACATCAAATCAATGCATTGAGCAATTAAGTCATACAACTTACAAACGTTTCTTATACGTTAAGAACATTTCAATTTTTAACAAAGATCATAGTCTCAAAAATAATAAACGATACTTGAGTACGAGATAGTTGATAATGTGTACAGAAAACTTTTCTTATGCCTTTTTTTTCTAAAATGTTTACTTTCTAAGTTATTTAAAGTTCAAGCTTTTAGCCCGGTCCTCCACTTTGCTAGACATTCTCTTTGTCATGTAATGCCAAAGATTGTAGTTTGTTGAACATGAAATAATTTGTCACTAAAGCTTCATTTTGTCTAAGCCACAAAATACTAAGAATGACTGTTGATTTTGAAATACATTGGTAAATAAAACACATGTTCTCTTTACTTACGCTGCAGCTTGTTTAACTTAAAAATAAATTCAAGGTCTAATAACAACTTTAAAATAAAAATATCTAATTTTTAAAGAGAACATTTGGCTTCCTAATAATGTAAGTTAATAAATTAAAGGACAATTTTTATTAGTGTGAACTGCTTTGAATTCAATTTAAAAAACGTAAAAGCTATTCGGCTTTATAAGCAAATTACAAATTACGGGTTCTAAATCTGCGATGTTGATAGATTGTTTACAACCTGAATAATAACTAGATTCCAGTAATTCTTTTCAGTAAAACTGAAACCATCAAGGAATAAATAAACATCAAACGCTAAGTACTGTTTATGATCTGATAACAGCAATTTGTATTAAACAATCTTTATTTCGTACTCGCGCTTGTATATAAAATGTCTCGTTCTGGCTTACGACTTTTTGATTGTTACCTATAATGAATACATAATTCTCATTAGTGTAAATAGTTTATTGTAGTTATTAGATTATTTATTACAATAAAATCAGACTGCCTGAGACAGTTGTGTATACACAACATTTTTACGTTCTTTAATGGCATTCGAAAATAAACAAGAATAAATACTACTTTTAATCTTAAATTAAAGGGCGATTTTTAATTAAAGTACGTGTTTAAGTAAAGAGCTAAATGAACTATGGAAGATTCTTACTGTTAACCAATTTTATTCAAAACAGAAAAAACCATCGAATAAACTTATTAAACAAAATCAGTTTATAATAGCAAGAACGCTTACGTTGATGTCATCATTTACAAAGACTTGCCCTTGACCAATATTCCTCCTCGGAATTTCCTGTCAACTCGGTAGGCTAAAATACATATCGCATCAGTATCTCTTTACATTCTTTTGGCTATCTCAATTCTCGGCCACTTTTTTTTATTAACTGCTTAAATTGAAGCAAATAATATGACAGGACTATATTAGTAACAAGTATTGCAAGCAATTTCTTACAAATTAAAAAAAACAAGCTAGAGTTTTTCTCTTTAGTTTTAGATTATATCTCTGACGCTCTTTAACCCTCTGTGTCATTACTAGTTTATCTTACGACACCCTAAAATACTGTATAGTGATAGATAAAGAGCTCCCATCAAACTTCAGGCCTAGAACCTCCAATGACTGAAATCCGGCTCTGGTGTAAAAGTAAGGATAATATTGGTCCCAAGCTAGCCTCGGTGGATTACTGGTTTGCATGTTTACTTCATAATCCAAGAGTCGCAGGTTCGATCCCCGGTCGAGCTGATAATTTTTCATAGCGGAGAAAAATTAAAAACATGTCTTCTTCTCGGATAGGAAGTAACAACTGTAGGTCCTGTGTCAATGCGATGGTTGGCACGATAAAGATGGAATTCCCCCAGATTCGGCTAAATTCTAGTAGGGTCGGCCAAATGATCATAGCAATCGGTGCCATGAGATACGAAGGATGCTCCGCCATCCTGATTCTTCGCCCAAAAATAAATAAATAAATATACAAAGAAAATATTGGCGCAATTTCGAATGGCTGATGCAAATGCAGTAACAACCCAGTAGGTCGTGAAGAAAATGATAATGCCGAAGATGTCACAGAAAAGCCAGGGAGGTAGGGTCAGCCAAATGGTCATAGCAATCGGTGCCATGAGGTACGAAGCATGCTCCGCCATTCTGATTCCTAGCCCAAAAATTAAAAAAAAATAGTCTCAAAACCTTTGTTACTAAATAAGAATTTGTTTCTAATTTACACATTGCAACCTCAGTAGTCTAATGCGAAGTCTGCTAGACTACCATATTTGTGGCCAAGGGTTCAATTCTCAGGCCAGCCATACGAACGCGCAATTTAAAAACATTAGCTAGGCCTCAGTGTGTACTCATCCCTCGAAACTGAGTACAGAGATATATGTCTGATGTGGTAATAATAGCTACTTACTTTGCTGAGTTGGCATGCTGGGGTTGGAATACTGCATTCTTTGGAATGTAGGTTCTCCAGGCGTCATCCCATATGCTATTATTACCCAGAAACTGGAAATGCGGATGGGGGAGGTTTTAGAATTACGTTGAGTAAAGCTAAAGATTTAAATCTTCGAACTTAGCATTTTAGTCTGCTTTATCAATTTATTCTACAATTACCTGCTTATTCCTGAAATTTTCTTTTATATATTCTTTATATTTTCACTGCAAGGCTATGAATAGTAATGGCTTTCTCAAGTTTAGGAGTCATAAGTAAATACTAGTCAGACTAGTTGATTAGTATAAATTGAATACAGATGTCAATGCTTTGAAACATTTTGTGGGGAGTTTTTGCAAGACTTTCCTGAAGTATTAAAAAAAATTAATAACTGTCTTCTTGATTTTATTGGCTTTAACTTTCTTGGGTTAAATAACTTCTTTTTTTTTGTTCTTGCGTGTTTTTGTGTTTTTGCGTAATTTAGGATTGAATGGATTGAAGATTACTATAAGATGCTTAACTAAAATGTCAGTCTTCTCTTTGTCATTGTTTACTAAACCTTTTCTATTACCAAATCTTTTGCTACCTTGTCACTGTCTAAACTATCGTAAGCTTCCGACAGGGCTTTAATGTAATATTTGCTAAAATATGCATTTTCTATATATTTTATTTTACTTTTAGATTGGAATATTAAAAAAATATAATTACTAAGCTATTCTAAGCTCTCTAGTCACGACTGGTAGACTTTATACTCTTGAATAAACAACACACTTACAAAAAGTTTTATAAGATTTCTAGTATGATGCAAGTATTAGCCATAGAAGCAATACGGTTGTTTTTACAATGGTTAGTTTGTACAGTAGGTAAAAACTATACAAAAAGATACAATAAAAAGGTGCAAACGGTAATTGTAGTCTACAACACTTGATTTTTTTACACTTTATAGTAGATAGGTAGTTTTCAACTCGTAAAGAAACAAAATTTGCAATTAGAAAAATCTTTATTCGGCTTTTATTCATTAAATTGTACAATACTGTAATATACTAATTTTGTAGTCATTACATTTATACTGTTTTATCAATTAAATTGCTGTTCAATCCACGCAACATATTCAGAAACCCTCGTAAAGACGGAAGGATAGCCTTTTTCACAACCTGCTCCACTTCCAAAGGATACAATGCCAACTTGTCTCGCGGATCTTGAATTTTCTTTATCAAGTACTATTACGAGAGGACCACCAGAATCTCCATTGCAAGCACCTCTACCATTGCTACCATTAAGACAAATGTTATTTTTAGTGACGTAGCTACCAAAGAATCTTTCACATTCTTGATTAGAAATAATCCTGTCTTGGGTAGCAAGTAAAACATTACTAAGAGAACCAGATTCATCAGAATACCTTCCCCAACCACTAACCATTGCTTTTTCATCTTCAAGAGAAGCAGTATCTGTGTATAGTTCAATTGGCCAAAGTTGTTCTAAAAATGTATTGCTTAGTTATAAAACGGATGCTTATTTAAAAACAAGTTGCAACTTACGGTGGAGTTCGATTTTCTTGGAAAGACGAATAACAGCAATATCGTTTGAGATTCTGAAGGGATCCCAATGTTCGTGAACCTTGATTTCTCTGGATTGAACAATCTGCTGATATTCTTCGTCTTCAAATATTCTATGAGCATAAGCTATTACTTCTGCTGAACTAGCACTGCAATGAACACAACGCAAAGATTTATTATTTGTCATTATTTCCACTTCCAATATTTCAATTATTTTAAATTTAATTCTTAAAAGTGTAGTATCTTAATTCACAAGATATTTCTTTTTATCAAAAACATACTCATCAACGCAATGTGCTGCTGTGAGAACTGCATCGTCACGTATTAGAGAACCACCACAAAATGCACCACGACTGCTAATTACGGCAGCCTGCAAATCAAGAAGGGATATTATTGAGGGATTCTTATGTATATGTATTTTATAAATAAAATACCTGAAAAGGTACACCACCTGGTCCTTCCACTTCTATACCACCTACTATTTTTGGTGCAACAGCAGGCATTCTAGGCATTACATGGAGATGCTTAGGTTTTATTTTAGACCAGTCTCTGGTAGCCTAAATTTAGAATATTTGTTATTTTAAATATTTCAGATCATTGTTTAAATATATTTAAACTATATTACCTGCGCCACAGCAACTATTGCCAAAACTGTGAAAATAAGGTACTTCATTTTCGTCGGTGTTTGGAACAAATATGATCCGTTCTATTTCCAATACAGTTTTTATACCTTCCGTCATCTTATCTTTTAAGAGTGAATACTTCAAAAGATGTTATCAATACTCCAAAAAGAAACATACATTTCATTCTTTATTAGTAGTACATTTCAGCTATTTTAGAAGATTTAAATGAATGATAATAATGAATCACTGCTAATTATGCATTTGAAACTCCACTCCATACTTCTGTTGACTAATCTCTGCAATTGCAATAGTCTTTATGTGTCATAGAGGTAACATATAGGGTTCACTTGTTAAATAACCTATCGGTTATTTGCCCTAATGCATTTGTCTGTTGTTAGTTTTGATATACAAAGTATTATTATTTATGATACGTTATTAAAAATGTCAATACCTATTAATTATGATACACACCAGTGTTTCCCAAATCAAGAAGTTACTCGATGTTCCTTTACTTAGTAATCAAACAATAATGTTTACTTGTTATATATTAATATTTTGGAATTTCTTGTAATTATTGCTCATCAACCAATCTATAAAAAAAAGTAAGTTTCTTGTTGTTGAAATTTGTTTTGGAATAGTTTTCTGAAGATTTAATCATTCTTTGAATTTGTGCTGAATATAGATTTTCAATTTTTCAGAGGAATTTGCAAACTATTACGAGGGTTGGTGATGACCTGTTTTATTAGGTAGGCTATGAAATCTTCAATATTGTAATTTGTTTATTTTTGATGAAATCCTCGTTATTAGAATGGGTGATTGCCCAGTTCTTCTTTATTCTACAATGGGGCTTTATTCTATTCAACTCACGAATGCAAATCATACTTTGTTACTTTTCAGGAAATAATGAGAGCATAACACATCATTCTGCCATCTCTGTTTAGTGAGAATAGTTGCGTAACGCAAGCTATGTTGTTAGTAATAAATAATGAACTAGCAAATCAACCAGAGTTGTTAAATAAGTAACACCCACTAGGAATGTAAATACTATAGGTATATAAACATATCTAGACACTGATAAATACTTATTTTTGCTTTAGCAAAAATCTAACATTAACAGTATTTAGGTATTGCCATTTGGGGCTTGTATTTTACCAGAAACCTCCAAAATCCATTTTAACTGGCATTTCCAAAAACAATTTCCATGTCTTATACCTTTAAGATAACCTTACATAATATTTAGGTACATAAGACGGATGAAAAACTGTTGTTGATAATTTTTCAAGATGAAATATCGTTTGAATGTTTAGATAGGTATTTCATATTAAGATGTTTTCTTCTATTCCTCCACCTTTCATACCATGCTCGAATTTGATTCTAAGAATTCTCAACACTTTTGAGATTGCTTAAAATTATTCCATATTCAAAAATCCTACTGAAAATAATTAAGGATTTTAAATCTGAGCTATATAATATGATATTCTTTCGAAATATATAACATGGTCTGAAACACTTTTCACAAACATAGCTGTTGTTATCTTAGTTGTATGAACACTAATTCCATTGCTAGCATGCAATGAGAAGACTAATTCTCAGATGATACAGTTTCTTGCACCAATAACTTACGCAAAAACTTAATGCACTCCTTTTCTGCAACCGTAAATAATTGACCTCTCATTGGACCTAACGAACCTTGAAAAAAAAGAAGTACCCAGCCAGCACACTGACGTTATAATGACGTTATTCTTAAGTAATTATTGGTCGGAGATGTCATATGACTAATAAATGATGTCCATAAGACGTCATGTTATGGGACGTACAACATAGACGTCTTCGAAACGACGTCTTTTAGAAGTTTTAGACTTCTAATTTTATTAATTATGATCTGTCTAGGTAAACAAAAAGTGATACATTCTATAAAATATTTTTTACTTTTACATTTGCAGAATGTAAATAGAATATATTATTTCACTGTTTTCAATATTCAATTACACTATTTTTATATTGTCAGGTCCACATGCATGAGAGACAAACCTAGCAACACTGTTTTACTTTATTTTTTTACTGAACTGCACGTGACCACATGCCGCTATACAAACAGCAACAACGTCTTTCGTGTATTTGTTTTGCTCTTTAATTACGTAGTAACGTTTCTACTTATTATTAAAGTTGTTAACGTACCTACATTTATAATGTATGTGTAAGTGCAACTACTGCATAATAATTGTGTGGTTTGTCACAAAGGGTGAGTATTAATAATTATTTGTTCCGCCGCAATACTACATACCTATACAATTTTATCTGTTCGACGATTATTGTTTTAGCAGCTTTTCAGTTAGTAAATGTTTACTTTTGTTCAATAATTATGTATTAAATAGTATATAATAAATATTATTTCCAATATTCAACTATTTATTTATAATTCCTGTCCTAGTCCAAGTATAGAACGTTTTAATGGCGTCATTGAACAACGTTTTAATGACGTCGTTGAACTACATTTTAAAGACATCGTATATTGGCATCCTTGGGCTGTGACATAATGCTGTCAGTTTTTCGACAATTTGACGTCATTTTAATACGTCATTTGATGTCGTTACTACCGAAAAAACGGCGACATTATGACGTCAGTGTACTGGCAGCATTGCTGTTCTACATTTTATTTTTAATTAAAAAGGGGTTTGTTCCGCTACTGAATCTTATTAGCTCATTTAATGTTTATTTTATCATTTAGATTACAGCGTGGCCTTCGACCACGTGTTTGTGATGACTCATTTCTTGTATTTTTGGTTGAACTATAGTAAATAGAAAATCAGTGGAATATTATATATTCATGATGACGGGTCGACTAAAGTGCTCTATATGGTGTCATTTTTTAACAATTTTATTATAGATGCTGTTGAACCTCATAAAATTCGTACCAAGTGTATCCATTGTAACAATAAATGTGCGTGTTAAATTAGTTTGATTTATGAAGTATCAAAGACTATTGCTAATGTTTATAAAGGAGCATTTCCTCAGGTATTTTTGTTTATTTAGATTTACCATTTACGTAACCAGGTCATCTCTATTATTCTTTCCATTATTTATAGCAACTCTTTATTAAATGCTCTACATCTAAAAGAAATATTTAACATTAATTTAATGTTGTTGCAGAAAAATTAGTTGATTTTATACAATGTCATCTAATCCTCGAACCACTTTTCACAAGTTTCAATCTTAAGTCAGTTTCCAAAATATATTTAAATAATAAATAATCAATAAATTGTCTATACTTTTTCGTTTTATAATTTATAGTTGTGATGCTTATATACAATAATACACGTTTCAGACGGAAACTGGTCATTTAAATTCGAAAATGCAGTATAAGAATCTAAAATTATCTTAAAAGTTTTCAAAAAGCTGTTTTAAAACAATTACAAAAAAAACATGTTTTAAACATACGGTAAAAACATGTTTAAAAAGAAATAGTTTAAAACTAAGTTTGATTTTTTAAACAGGTTTTAAACATGTGTTTTAAACAAAATGCTTTAAACATGCCAACCCTGACACACATACACCTTTTTAATTCCAGAATTTGGAATTAAGGTTTGAATTGGTTAAATAGCGTTACTCTAGTGCTGTTTGTCTTGAAGCAATGGACATTAAGCATATTGGACCATCAGGCAGATCATACTGTATTTATTACCTGCAAGTCCCTACAGATTTTGTTCATTACAATAATACTAGACAATTTCTCTAAATAAAGGCGTACTACTTTTTGCTCGAGATTATGTCTGTGTGTGTCAAATTCCTTCAGACGGAAAGTTTAGTTTTGAATATGCAAACTTTATATGCAAGGTACTTTGATAAACATAAAAATGACTAATATAGCGTCAGTGAGTTTCAGGGAATAGGTAGTAGTTTGTAAATTTCTTTGAACAATTGACAATCTTTTTTGGTACAGATTTAAAGTATAAATACATTTTTAAAAAGTTACAAAACAGTATAATAAGTGGTTTAATAAGTAGTACTTGAACGTATTATCTCTAAATTAAAAACAAGTGATTAATAGATCGATTGATAAGCTAGATGGCCAGAAGATCTGAATGAAGAATATAATAAAAAATTATGAATATTTGAAATGAACAGGTAGCATGAATAAAAACATTGTTATATTTAACAAAAAATGAAGAATTGTATAATTTCTTTGAAATAAGGAATTGATTTGAGAAATACCCTAATGGCCTAATGCATAGGTTTTGTGACGTTTATGTATAAAACTATATCAAAAAAATGAGACTTCAAAGATGTCAAGATATCAAACCCAAACGAAAGCTAAATGCGTTGATACAAATAAATATGATTTTTCAATAAATTTTAAGACGTATTGAGAAACTTATTGCAAATGTGGGAATAGACGGACACTATCATTTCGTTATATTTCCTATCAGAATAATGGTACCTACATATACTCACAGAAAAAAAGGTATGACCTGTTTTATAATTGAGAACATCGCGCTCGAAGCATTTAGCAAAGTAATTTAAAAAAATTGAAACTATTTAGCCTTTAAGCGGCTCCTAGACGCTCAATAATATTGTGCAATATTCTTGATGCACGCTCCAGATAACTCAATAATTTATTAAAAAAATTTGCAATAAATATGGAGCAATAATTCAGTTTATAACAAAATGTTGAATGGCACGGACGCTGCTTGTGTAGCTATTGCTTTGTTTTTTTTAATAAAAAAAGAGAAAAAAGGAAGAAGGTGGTTAAAGAAATGGTATATGAAAAGACAGAAGTATAGGTACTCATAAGAATTTAATGAACGATTTAAGATTTAGATTATGGAAATTCGGCTTTAGCCATTTTAAATTCAAAATTTGAAATATTTCAAAGATGTATTAATTTATCATCTGAGAAAAAAGCAGTTTTCTAAGCTTGTTATTATTTGCATAATTTCCTAGAAAAAAGAAACCAACATCTTCTTGCAATGTAGGACAAATTGATACTGAAGACCTGGAAACGGAAAGATTAGTCGCAGGCTGTTGAAGAATACAATCTTCTTATTCTTATGATTAGCCTAGGTAGTGTAGTGTCTAGCTTGCTAGACTCTCACCCGAGCGGACTGTGTTCGACTCCCAGGACCGGCAAATCTAGTTAAGGTTTTTCTGCAGTTTTTCCTTATCTGTAACACAAATGTGGGATTTGGGCTATACATCTGTAAGTCGGCTGTAGCCGCACGATGGGCCTGCGTAATAATATTAATCGCCTCCTTCCTCCCGCACAAGCTCTAGCTTATGGAGCCTGGTTACTGGTTATCCAGGTAATGGGTTGTAGTAATTATTATTATTATTATTCAAGAAATCCTTCTAAACGTCACAAAGGAATAACTTTTGTAATTATTCTTACAATGAGGGAAAAGTGCTGTAATGATCTTCATTCATAAAATAAACACAGTCAGTCATAACTGTAGGTTTCGTCTTAATATACTGAAACAGTATGTTATTGCTTTGTTGTTAATTATTATTACTTAAGCTTTAGATGTTTTTTTTCTTATGTTTGAACAATGTGTAATAGAATTTAATAATGTATTTTAATTTAAAATCTCGGGATTCCCCGACAATGTAATTGGGCATTGTCCGTTTTGTTTGGGTTATAATAAATAAATACATAAATATTCCATCAAGAAGGCATTGAATGCTAAAGGTATTGCCATGACAACGAGAATAAATAACAAGTAATAAAATATATCTTCAATCAACACGTATTTTATTTACTCCAACTAAATCTATTAAATATAACTTCTGGTAAAATCACCAGACCGTTATAGTGCCATGGGAAACTAAATTTTGATAATATATTTACACTTACGATATATGTATACCCTTGTAACTTAATGTTGTTTCATATTCCATATATTCATATTTCCAGTTTTAGATGCAATATATTTAGCGGCCGTGAAAATGAATTAATATTGTGCAATAGTATCCACAGACAGGCCAATATTCTACACATTGCGCAATAATCTCAAACAGTTTTTGACTGACACAATATATTGCGCAATCTTTCAATATACGCTCCAGCCGATCAATAATATTGCGCAATATCAATTATTGCACAATATTATTGAGCGTCTAGGGGCCGCTTAACATTACCTACTCATTTTCATTACCGCCACTTGCTGGCAATTGGTTAGAGGCCTTAATTATCATACTACCTACACAACCCGATTTGTCTGATTCATAATAATGATCAGGATAACGCTTCATTGTCATTATATTAGTTAGATCTTCCGAAATATATAAAATGTACTTGTAAATGAGTACTTTTCTCCAATGATTAAGTATTAGATATAAAAAAGATTAAAGAAAATTAGAACGTTAATGTCTAAACGCGCATATTTCAACGGAATTATTACCTATCAACCGATATCTTTTGAAGTACCCATTATTTAAAGATAAGATGATGGTAAGTATAAAACTATGCTCAGAAAGAGAATCAATCATATTCTTCCACAACACTGACTAAAATGAAGTACCTTATTCTCACAGTTTTGGCAATAGTTGCTGTGGCGCAGGTAATATAGTTTAAATATATTTAAACAATGATCTGAAATATTTAAAATAACAAATATTCTAAATTTAGGCTACCAGAGACTGGTCTAAAATAAAACCTAAGCATCTCCATGTAATGCCTAGAATGCCTGCTGTTGCACCAAAGATAGTAGGTGGTATAGAAGTAGAAGGACCAGGTGGCGTACCCTATCAGGTATTTCATTTATAAATACATATACATAATTCTTCATTGCATTCATGCGATGCCTTCTTGTTTTATAGGCTGCCATAATTAGCAGTCGCGGTGCATTTTGTGGTGGTTCTGTTATACGTGACGATGCAGTTCTCACAGCAGCACATTGCGTTGATGAGTAAGTTTCTGCTAAAAAGAATTCTTTTGTGAATTAAGATACTACATTTTTAAGAATTAAATGTAAAGTAATTGAAATATTGGAAGTGGAAGTAATGATAAATAATAATATTTGCATTGTGTTCATTGCAGTGCTAGTTCAGCAGAAGTAATAGCGCATGCTCATAGAATATTTGAAGACGAAGATCATCAGCAAATCATTCAATCCAGGGAAATCAAGGTTCACGAAGATTGGGATCCGTTCAGAATCTCAAACGATATTGCAGTTATTCTTCTTTCCAAGAAAATCGAATTCCACGGTAAGTTGTAATAACTTGTTTTTAAATAAGAATCCGTTTTATAACTAAGCAATACGTTTTTAGAACTTCTTTGGGCAGTTGAATTATACACCGACACTGCTTCTCTTGAAGTTGAACAAGGATTAGTTAGTGGTTGGGGAAGATATTCAGATGAATCTGGATCTCTTAGTGAAGTTTTACTTTACACTACAGACAAGATTATCTCTAACCAAGAATGTGAAAGATTCTTTGGTAGCTACGTCACTAAAAATAACATCTGTCTTAATGGTAGCCATGGTAAAGGTGCTTGCAATGGAGATTCTGGTGGTCCTCTTATAATAGCGCTTGACGATGGAAGCCCAAGGCCCTGGAGACAAGTTGGTATTGTATCCTTTGGAAGTGGAGCAGGTTGTGAAAAGGGCTATCCTTCTGTTTTTACAAGAGTTTCGGAATATGTTGCATGGATTGAGCAACAACTTGCTTGAAGATGTTTGATGAACTTGATGAATATTGAAGGAGCGTTGAAGACAACATAAATGTAATTATAACATTATTATTCTGTGACAGTGTTGTACAGTTTGACTAATAAAAGTTTAATTGAAATTCTTAATTTAAATTCTTTTTTCTTTAGAAAAAGAAGACAATTTTTGTGAAAGTATCTTAGTTCTAGTGTGTGATCGGCTACTATTTGTAGAAAAATCTCCGATCTTTGTACAACGTGAATGGAAATGATGTCCATATCGTACGAGGACAATCGTTCGCGGGTGGTATGAGCATTCCACTCAAGTTGTACAGTATATCTTTTCTTCAAATAAGCAAATCTATTAAAAAAAAAGTTTAACTATTTTATTCATAAATTGAATATAGGGTGTAATGATTAAAATAGTTAATCATTTTAATTTGCTAAATTTAGCCTCTGTAAATTTATGGTTTGGTTATTGCAAATCAAATATCAATTATGAGGAATAGGTGGCGACGTAGTACCGAAGCACATCGGCTTCGTCACACGGATATAATTTATAAGTTTTAATTATAGTGAAACTGTGAATTAATTACGGAAAAGTGCTGAGTGAGTGCTTATAAGGCCAGGTAAACAAATCTACAAAGAAAAGGTCAGTAATTTAATTGCTATACGTTGAAATTAACATTTAAATTGTAAATACGAAGCGAGGTTAGGATAGATAGATAACCCAGAAGATAATAACGTGATAGTAGTTACATGGAGAAAACAACAAACATAAAGAAGAGAAGAAACACATAGCGTACGAAGTTTCCGAGGGGTCGACCCGAACTGAAATACGCTTTAAGTACGGTAACGGGAAAGCGGTTTCAAATCGAAGTGCGCGCTAACTAGCTCGATCGCGGTCACGGTACTGAAGGTTCAGCGGTAAACAGGGGCGGATAATACTTGAAATTTTAAAATTTATTTGCAATTTTAGAACGTTAGATAAATAACAGTGTGCGTGTATAAATAACATTTATTAATTAGTAAAAACAGCATTAGTAGAACCAACAATTATGAGCACTACTGACGGGTATTCGACGGATGAAGGCAAAAGAAAGAGATTAAACGACGTAAAAGGAGCGGAGATTTTCTCTAAAAGTAGGAAAACGGGTAGATCGCCCCCAAAAACGCAGCAAAAAGAGGAAAGTAAATTAGATGAAAGCAAACCAGATGAAAGTAAAGTAGAGGAAAATAAAGCAGATGAAAGTAAATTAGACAAGATATTAGACATGTTACAAAACTTAACTATAGAAGTAAACCATATAAGACTGGAACAGTCTAAATATGATAAGAGATTAATGGAAATTCAGATGGAAAACGATAAGCTAAAGAAAGAAAATATGAATATAAAAAAGGAAGTTCAAGAAGTTAAAAAAGAGATAAGGGACACAAACATAAGATTGGAGCATTTAGAAAAAGAAAAGAGACGAAATAATGTAGTAGTTTCAGGGCTAACTATGGATGTGAGTAATCCAACAGCTCTAAAAGATGGAATGGGTAACTTTGTAAAACAAAACCTAGAGATTGATGTACAAATCAAATCAGTTCACAAACTAGGGTTAAAGACATGCTTGCTGGAATTAGAAACATTTGAAGATAAAGTAAAGATAATGCAAAATAAAAAAAAAGCTAAAAAACAACACGAAGGAAAAGATATACATTAACAATGACTTATCAAAGAAAGAGAGGGAGATCGACAAACAAATTAGGGAGAAAGCGTGGGAAGAAAGGAAACAAGGAAAAGTTGTAAGAATCGGTTATCAGAAGCTGGTTATAGAAGGTAAAGAATGGAAATGGAACATGGTAAAGGGGAGAATGGAAGAGACTAACAAGAGTGAAAGAACAACAGATAAGGAGCCAAAAAACTAAATGCGAAAACGACCGGAATCATGATGACGAAAAAGGCAAAGAAAAAGGACATGAAAACGGAGAAAACAAAACAGATCAACAATATTAGAAGTAAAGAGAAAACAAGTAAAAAAAACAGGAAAGATAAAAATGAAAAAATTTGGAAAATAGGTACTTGGAATATCAGAAGCATATCAGGAAAGGAAAATGAACTAGTCGAAGAATTACAGAAACTAGACATGGATATTCTAGGTATAACGGAAACAAAAAAGAAAGGAAAAGGGGAAATGGAACTGGAAGGAGGGCATATTTTGATATATAGTGGAGTAGATCAAAACTGTCGAGCAAAGGCAGGAGTAGGATGTATCATCAAACAGGAGAATGTGAAACATATACATAAGTGGACTGGGGTTTCGGAGAGAATACTAAAGATAGAAATAGAAATTGGTACGCAGACAGAAACAACATTAATAGTGGTATATGGACCTGACGAGAACGAAACGGTAAAAAGGAAAGATGACTTCTGGGAACAACTAGCAGAATCAATCGAAGAGGTGAAAGGAAGATTATTAATAATAGGGGATTTAAATGGGCGTGTAGGAAAAAAGAACGAAGAAACAGGGGAAACGATAGGTATTCATGGAGAAAACCATAGAAATAACAATGGAACAAGGCTAATTGATTTTTGCATCATGAACAATCTAATAATAACAAATACATTCTACGCTCACAAAGATATACACAAATATACAAGGGAAGTAAAAAGCAGGGGAGAAAAGTCGATAATAGACTACATAATAATAAACAAAAGTGATAGAAAAGAATGCAAAGACACAAAGGTGAAAAGGGGTCCGGAAATTTATTCTGATCACTATTTAGTGTTGTCAAAGATAGGGATAAAAACAGAAAAATGTAAGAAAATAAATAGAATAGGAAGAATGAATAATAAAACCAAAGAAAAAATTAGGACATATAAACTAAGAGAAATGAAAACAGCAGCGATATATAAAGAAAAGGTTGAGGAAGAAATTTATAAAATTAAAAATGTAAGCTTACTATCTCTGGAAGAACTGTGGAGCAATATCAAAGAAGTATTGCTAAAGATTGCAAAAGATATATGCGGAACTACAAAAATAAATGCAAATAAAAAACAGACCAAATGGTGGAACGAAGAAATAAAAAAGGAAATAAAAGTTAAAAAACAAAAGTGGAGAGTTTTCCTAGGAAATAGAACAAATGAAAATTATGATAAGTACAAGGATCAACGAAAAAAAGTCAAAGAAATAGTGAAACAGGCAAAACAAAAATCGTGGGAAGAATTTGGTGAAAGAATGGAACAAGACAGTTTGGGAAACCAAAAATTATTCTACAAAGTTCTTAAAAATCTTCGAAAAGGCAAACAATACAAGACCAGGCATATAAAAACTAAAGACGGTAAAATAGTAGGAGATGAAGAAGAAATAATACAGCGATGGAAAGAATATTTCGAGGAAATATTAAACGTAGAACAAATAATTGAAAGAAAAGAAGAAGAATGGGAGAACAGAAATGCAGATAACAAGGAAGAAACAGAAAAATTCCATGAAATAGAAGTGGAAGAAGTAGTGGAGGCAGTAAAAATGCTAAAAAGAGGTAAAGCAGCAGGCCACGATGGAATAACTACAGAAATGGTGAAGAATCTAGGAACTAAAGGTCTGGAAATGCTAACAAAATTGTACAACAAAGCTTGGAAAGAAGGAAAGATACCAAAAGATTGGGAAATAGGAATACTACTACCATTATATAAAAAAGGAGACAGAAGAGAATGCACAAATTATCGAGGAATAACTATGCTGAGTATAATATTGAAAATATACGAGAGAATATTAGAAAAAAGATTAAAGGAAGTAGTTGAAACACAATTAGAAGAGTCGCAGAGTGGGTTTAGGAAAGGGAGAGGAGTGCAGGACCATATATTCACCATAAAACAACTGATAGAAAAGTATATAAACGACAATATATTTGTAGCCTTCATTGACTTAGAAAAGGCATTCGATAGTGTCCCAAGAAAAATGGTGTGGAATAGCTTAAGAAGAAGAAAAATAAACGAAAGATTAATTAAGAGCATAATGAGTATCTACGAAAACACAAGAAATTATGTGAGAACGGGAAACCTACAATCCGAAGAATTTACAACTAGAGAAGGTTTAAGACAAGGAGGAGTTCTTAGTCCAATTCTTTTCTCCATAGTAATGGACGATATAATGAAAGAAATAAAGACAAAAGTAAAGAAATTAAAGGTAGGATACAGGAATATGGAAGAAATAGAAATAGCAGACTCTGCATTTGCTGATGATTTAGTAATCTATGCAAAGAGTAAACTAGACTTGCAACATAATTTAGAACTATGGAACAATGCTCTCCGAGCTAGAAATCTAAAAATAAATATAGAAAAAACAAAAGTAATGGTGATAGGGAAAGAGGACCTGGATGTGACAGTAACATTAGATGGGAAAGTGTTAGAACAAGTGGAAACGTTTAAATACCTGGGGGTGAAAATACAAAAAAACGGCAAAATGGAAGCTGAATTAAACGATAGATTAGAAAGTGCAGCGAAACTATATCATTCTCTAAGTAACACCTTTATAAGAAAAAATGAAATAGGGAAGAAAACCAAACTTACAGTATTTAAAACCATTTTTAAACCTATATTGATATACGGAAGTGAAAGTTGGATTTTAACAAGTCACATGAAAGGCAAAGTACAGGCCATGGAAATGAGGTACCTACGCGGTATTAAGGGTATTACCAGGAGAGACAAAATCAGAAACGATATAGTGAGGAAAGAGTTAGAAGTGGAACCTATATTAAAAAGCATCGAACGACAACAACTAAGATGGTTTGGACACATAGTACGGATGGGAGAAGAAAGACCGACGAAAAGGATATGGCAAGCAAGAAGAAAACTGAAGAGAAAAAGAGGAAGACCAAGAAAAACATGGGATGAAGTAGTGGCAGAAAACTTAAAAGAACGGGGACTGACGTGGAATGAAGGGAAGAAGCTGGCAAAATGCAAAAAAGAATGGGCCCAAAAGTTATATAAGTAACATAGATTTATTGTAAATGTAGAAATTGTAAAATGTAATGTAATTAATTCAAAACACCTTAACACCTAAGGGTATATTAAGGTTTCGATTATATATATATATCAATTATTGCATTTTCTTGGATATATTTAAGACAAAAAACTATTTTATTCTCGTTACACGTTTGAACTCTCTTAAAGTTAATTTAATCTAATTGTCTATTACCTGGTTTTACTGACTTATCAATAATGTCTTACGTGCTACTTACGAAATATGGTACTCAAGCAAGATGTATTGGACTCGAGCAATTATGCACATATTGTAACAATGTGTTTTTCTAATTACTTCCAAACATCAGATTTAAAATTAAAGCAATACCATGATTTCTAACAAAAACCTATTTATTCAAATTTACCAAATTTTATAATTATGCTACTCCATCACAAGAGATTAACCCGTAATCGTACTAAAACATGGTATGTAAAATTTCCTCCCTAAATTCTAGTTGGAAAGTTATTTTTTCTAATTTTGATTCGTTATAGTCCCTTTTTACACAAGTGCTAATATGAGAATACACATTGCAACTATTTTGAACATCAATATGAAAAATTAGACCAATTTTTAGATTCAGATTTATATTTTAGATAGCTTAGCTGTCGAAGAAATTGCCAGGTAGATTATGATAAACTTGTGAAACTTTTCCTAATCTTTTAAATTTGTTTAATTTTTTAAGTTAATTAAACTGTAACCAAAGAGCAAAACTTGATTCTGAAAAAACTAGGCTATACGCAAACACCATCGTATAATAACTTTTGTAGTGACGACATACGATGCTAACTCGTAAAGGAGTTTCAAGTGATCCAGAATGTAGTCAACCGTGATGTCAGCATATTTGACAACTAGCGTGTAGAGGCTGCAGCCGCTGACATGCGCTGCTTTGGCTATTTCTAGCAGTTGTAATTGTATATTTCAGTAGTTATAATACTCAAAAAATATAAAAATCTTAAAATAATAGAAATAAAATCAACCCAAAATATTTCTATATTAAGGCAGTATAAAGTCACTTTTTATTACGAATGTGAATATATGATTTAAAATAATAATAAGATTACCACATGAATGGTAAGACAAGGTTTGTTTTTGAAATTGTGAAGTTATAGAACGACAACGAACGTTAAAACGACAGTATTTAATGCTTAGGTTAATGCACTTTTCCTAAATAACTATAAAAAATAAAAAGTAGCTGCAACAAAATTAATTAATAAAACATTAATATTTATTGTAATTAAGCAATTTTAGTTTGAAATAATATTTATTTTCAACTTCCATAAAAAAGTACAATAATGGATTACTTTACTGTCAATTAAGTTATCTGTTTTTTTAAAATAAGGACTAATAGACATGTTCAAGAATTTTTTATGCCTGCAATATTTAAAAGTGCTACAATAAATTAAAAGTGCTAAAAATAGTCATCACGCATGTCTGCAGTTGCAACCCCTAGACGCAAATAGCGTTTTTAGTGCTCCACCGCGATTCATCCAAATCAAACAGTGCGTTAGAAGGCTATGACATCGCCGTACCGTTACTTTTACTAAGGAACGAGAAGTTGACCTTGTAAGCCGGGTTTCAGCATTATCTATTTTTATAGTTGCATGTGACTTTCACTGTTGTCTGTAATTTAAAAATGTCACACTAATAAATATGAGAAATAGTAATAATGGAGAAATCTCGTCAACAAGGTCAACACTCTATAGAAATTACATTTTATAGCGAATAGCTCGGCCTAAATTGGAATATAAAGAAAAATCTAAATGTTTTGATATGTAGCTAATAGCGATGACGATTTAATGCAAGTAAATATTAACAATTTGAGGCAATAGTCAGTTTGATGATAAGGCGTGATTTTGTTGAGTGTATTTGTCGTGTGATAACGGAAGTGAAGTAACTGATTTTGATGTATTCGTTAATTGGATGAGTTTAGTTGGGATATAATTATTATTTCTAACCAAAGTAACAAACAAGATTCGTGCTTGTATTCGTTTTAGTGGCGGTTACTACGTAGTCTTTTGGATGTTTAGTTAGCGACCGGCAAGCATATTAATCGTTTGCTTCGCATCCACTTACACGGGTACAGAGTTTGCTGCTCGCTAACAGAACATTTAAAAGAGTACGTAGTAATCGCCACTGACTCGTCTACATTTATTTGACGGAGTGGACTGGATTTGGGCCAGGAACATGCGCTCGTGCTTCCTATACACGAACAAATTCCAAAATGTTACCAAAGTGTTCGACTTCAATTAATAGTCATTTGTGTATTTAGTGCGCGAAATGCTACTTTGGTGGCCAAGAATGAAAGTATTTTGACGAGGCGTAGCCGAGATTTTATTTGTTTTTAATTTATCACCTCTCATGTTGACCCCATTATTGTAAGCCTGTCCCCTCACGCCCTACAAATTCAATCCCAATGTCTTTCAAGTCTTTTAAGTATTAGAATTGAGAGTTCAGAGCCCGTCGATATTTCAACCGGAAGAAAGCCTAAAAAGCTTTCATTAATTTTAATGGAAACCTCATTGGGATTGGATTTGTCAATGGATACCTTACTAAGACTGTCATTTGCTCGATCTTGCTGACATCAGGAGTACAATCTAGAATAATTGAATAACACTTAGCTTTTTTAATCTCGCTAATAGTGTGAGATGTTATATTTTCACTTAAAAGAATAATTATTTCATTTTGAATATTTTTTCCGAGATAGTGGACTTTAACTTCCTTTTTTCTGAGCACTCTGCGGGTATGCTTTTCCATTACTGGATCAAACTCGGCAAGTAATTGAATAATTTGTAAAAAATTACCATTACCGAAATCGTAAAGTTTGTCACTTGTACCTCGGAGGGCTATTATTTAGATTACAACAATTAATACATAACCTGTAAACTGTAAAAACAATCCACAAAAAAGTATAATTTATTAAAAACAACGAATATACATGAACTACATAAAAAAAGATGCGTTTGCACTGAAATGCAGATAATATGTATTGACCTACTTTCAAACAACCAGTTTGTGTGTATCATCTCTCAACAAAAATACATGTTTAATAAAATTCGATTTAAAAATAAACCAAACAATAATTTCTATTGCACAATAAATAAATAAATTGTTATAATAAAATACCTTTAAGAAGCGTTTAAATCGAATGATGCTTCCGCTTCGAAAAGAAATGGTAGAATGATCTACGAACCCGCCAATGTATAGTCAGTTATAAAGATTCTGTCTGTACATTGAAGTGATTAAATCACTGGTCGACTAGCTGATTATTATCCACACAAATAAAACATTTACATGCCTGTTTTTTAAATTTCAGAAAAAGAAAACAATTATGTTAACACATTCTTTTAAATAATGATTTCTCTGATCGTTTGTTGAATTTTTGTATAATAAATTTAAAAATTTAGACTTCTATTATTGAATTTTGTTCCAAAGCTACATTTATCACATGTTGTTGGTAATAAAAATCCTTTATAAATTAACTTACTGACAATATCTTCCAAAATATGCGTTCTAAAGAGACAAAATAAAACCTTATTGTGCAAAATCTGATTTCATTTAAATGAAATGTTTTCAATAATTTCGAAACTGGAAAAAATCCAACAATTATAATTTAGTGTTAACACTGGTAATCAATTTAACCACTGGCTACTGTAGACTTGGGGACCTCTGTAGGTTCTGTGGGCTTGGTTCGTTGGTGGTGTCGAAGTTCACTTCCGGGTTCCGCTCGACGTTGTGTTCGCCGCGTTGAGGCTCGAGACAGCTTCACACAGAAGGGGTTCTTCGCTCTGGGACCGGCTTGATATCTCGATATTATTAACCTGCTGGAAGCATGTATTTGACGTGCAACTCGCGAGTGAATTCGTTCATTGTCAGTTAGGAACTGCGCCTATTTAATGATATTCGTTACCATCAGACCGGTTTCGAGTGGAAACCAGGCAACAAAACAGTTTTATGTAATGTGTAAGAGAGCACAAGAAGAAGCGTTCTCTCTCCTGACTTGCTTGACTCATTTTGAAGTCCACCCAAAAGAAACAAAAAAGGAACCGTCTGGGTCGGTTTTGAGAGAAAAGAGAACACTAGGAGAAGCGTTCTCTCTCTATCCTTGACTGCCGGACTAATTATGAAGTCCACCCAAAAAGAAAAAATCTCCTCATACAACTGGCAAAATTCTGGAAATTTTAAAGAACACGCGATGTTCTCTCTCCAGGCGGTTTATCTCTTTTTAGGAGGAGCAATTTCATCTAAATGAGTATTATAACGTTACATTTTGTTTCGTTCGTTCTCTTTTAATGCGTGTTAACATATTACACACATGTCTAGAAGTGATTAATTTATGCTTGATTTGTTTATTAGATTGTTTACAAATATTAATCACGTAAACAGTTAAATATCTACATAACAATTATTAGAAATGTTAGAACTTTTTTGTTTTATTTATAATGAAAACCACGTATTTAAAAACTTAAAAACTCAAACAGTAAATTATGTTCAACTTTGTAAATTAAAGATATTACATATTTATTTTTTTAAAAAGTATCTTTTCCCACTCCATAAATCTCTATATAAACTCATTTTCTGTCCACTTCCATAGTTATTTATCTAGTATAAAATGTGTTGGGAACATCAATGGTCTACTGAACGCAGGAATGACACAATTAAGTTTTCTCGTTTTAAAACTCACAATACCGTGTTGTTAATTGAATCATATAAGCTGCCCAATATTGTAGAATTAAGATGCATTGAAGATATAGGTCACACTGTATGTTCATATATAGAAATTTTATACTTAAATGAAGATGGTAATCTAATAAATTCACAAAGAATAGAATGCACGAAATCGGGCAGAGAACATATTCACGAAATATATCTTTTGGGGGACACTTGTCCGTTCGTAATTTTCAAATGTGTATGTCGCACGTGGGATAGCGAAATTTCTGATGTGTGGATGGATAATATAGAACGCAACATTTGGTTTAATAGATCATGGTTGCATAATAGTGAACATAGACCGTTTAAGTGGATGACTGAAGAAGAATTTCACAAGGAAAGGACTCTCAACTTCACTAGATATTCAAAAGAACGTAACCCACATATACCTGAGGTGCATAATAGTGATTTTAAAGTTCCGGAGACGTATATTCCTGCGGACTGTAATCCGAATAACTGTTATGTACTTAACTATATTAAACGTGAGCCTGTAAAAAAAATCTGATAAATTACTGACAAATTACAAAAAGGTTGATTATAAATGTTTAGATTGTATACAATGTTATAACAAAAAAAATAAAAGACTTTTATTAACAATTGGTTTTATTTAAAAACGGTTGCAGTACAAATACAAACTTTAATACAATATGTTGTATCCTGCACATTATTAAACTTTAAGGTTAAGCAAATAAATAACCACGTAAACAATCAAAAATATGGCAAGTATAACCAATACAAAGATCGCCACTGAGACGACAACTATACAGCTAACAGTCGTTGGTGAATCAGGCAGTTTGCAAATGTGCGGATCATGACCAATTGTTTGCCAGCTGGTCTCGATGTCATGTGACGGATAATGAAATTTCACTTTGAATGATGAAGGTACACGTGTAACATTACTTAATGAAACACTGTAAACGTTTAGTCCATGCAGAACATCACTTTTTAAGTTGTAACGCGTTGGGTCTTGGGAGAACACTATTGACCCGGAAATGGACTCCGGCGGTCGTGCGATGTACATAACGCCATCATAAACGGAGGTTAGCACTATTAAGAGTTTTATAGGTAAAGCACCCATGTTCGCAGCAAGAAGTAGACTAAAAGAACTCTTGATAGACTTCCCCCACTACGTTTAAACCCCACCCTTTAATTCTCCCCACCATGAATTGATCCATATAAAAATAGGATCTTACCAACTGCAACATTAAGTGAGCTTAATCTATCAGTAAGCATTCAAGAAGTGCGTCACTATTTACATAAGTAAGTGCATTGTAAATTATATTACTATCTCTGTAAAATGGAAAATTTAGTTAAAGCGTTTGAAGTCGTCAAGAACGTTGCGAGTGGACGAGTATCAAATGCATCTTCAAGTTCATCGTCATCACCGGACAGCAAAGCAAAATTGTCACAGATCCTAGCTTTATTAGAAGGGCGACTTTAATATTTGAATAAATCTAAATGTAAAGCAGTAACTATTGGATTGTGTCCCGTAGACCTTTTCCACGAGTGAGAATCTTCGAAATCAGGACTGGTTTAGTTACTTTTACGCTCGAGGAATGGCTTGATGTAGTTCAACAACAATCGCTTATAAAAAGTTTGTTGTACAGCAGTAAAATACCGACCAATCCAGTAACTGTATCAACGTGTAAGACTATTATCGTCCAAAATATCGAAGGAAAGAATGTGTTGAGATTTCGCGAACGTATTGATGGGTCGGAAGTGTGGTTGGGATTTGAAAGCGTCATTCAGCTTCTAGAACTACTTCCTCTGATAGAAATCCGTTTGAAAATCCTTGTAGAGCAAGATTTTGTTCAATTTTATCAAGCTTTATTAAAAGGATCGAATGTATTAAGCGGGGATTCCACCGAAAACGTTAAGCAAGTGTTATCTGCTTTACCACCGTCCGAGAACGTTGTGTGTGCTTTGGAACTGGTGGCATTGTACCCGGAAAGAATTCAGTGTGACATCGACTTGCAAAACGTTCTTGTATAGAGATGTGGATGTGTTATAGTTCACAATCGTAGCCTAAGGCTATTGATCTTAAAAGTGCAGTACAGAGAGTGCAGGAAGAGTTAAGCGATCTACGCTTTGATGCCGATCACGAAGAAGTCTATGGATTGGGCAAATATTATACCGATGAAGAGTGTAAAGAAAGAGTTCTAAAGTTTCAGAAAGGGGTAGACTTGTGTGAATCGTATTTAGAAGGAAATATCTGTATAGATTGCTTGTTGGATTAATTAAACAAGGAAGGTTTGGAATCATTTACGTCTACAATAGAAGAGTTTGTAGACAACAAAAATGAACAACCAAAAGAAACGCGTTACGATCAAGGAGGAGAATAATAAAATACATTATTTATTTACGTGGAATTACGCCTATAGACAAGCACGAGTATCATTGTGGATGGAAAGTGTTGTAGATCGGTGTCGATTTCAAAGACGTATCGAGAAATGTGGTGTAGTGTTAAATAGAATTTTAGATATAGAACATAGAAATAGAATTTATATTGATCGCTTTAGTAAGGTTTGATTGTAATGCATATTATAAGCTGGTTTTTTGTATCTTATATACTATAAATAAAATAACATATTGAGAAAAAAACGTATATTATATAACTTATTATAAAAATAAACATAAAATATACAAGGATATTTAGAATAATTGAAGCATGTTCTTGCACAGGTAAAGTAATACATCTATACTACTTAATTTACTATATTACGTGCTGCTATATACGAGTTATGGGTGTTATCAAAGCCCAACCACTTGACCAGAACGTGATCCCGACTTTTTTTAAGACCTGTTCCACTAAAAATATATCTGGATGTTTAGCTATCTGTAATTCCTCCGTGTAGAATCCGCCGCGAATTTCTTCACCTTTAACGTCTTCCAAAGTATACGTTGTAGGGTTTGTTAGTCGAACCTTTTTAATCTTAAAAATTTCTGTACTCCAGCTTGGAGTGTAGCCTTTTGCGAAAGCTTCCCGGTGCTTACTGATTCGCACGTGATCACCAACTTTAAATTTAGGACTTCGCGGATCTATGGTCTTTGGAAATTTAAAGACTGTCTGTAGAATTTTTTTAGCGTTTTTCCGACTAACATCAATAGGTTTAAATCCAGTGGTTCCATGTACTGTTGGGTTATACTTTGCAACTACTTGAGGTAATAACTGTAACCACTTGTATGACCCTTGCATTGAAAATTCTTTCCACATCTTATTTTTGAGGGTTCGATTTATACGTTCCACGGGGCTTGCTTTCATACTAGAGAACGTGCTGTAATGATTAATGTTGAAAGTTTGCATTAGCTTACGAAATGCTGGTTGTAAAATTCCTTCCCCATATCCGTTTGTAAATTGTCCGGAGTACCTCCTGTTGATGATAATAATTTTTTCATTGCTTTCGTGACGTCTTCACCGGTTTTTCGTTTAAGTGGACACGCCCAAACACGCTTGCTAAACATATTCAACAATACTAAAATATATCGAAAACCTTTATTTATTATAGCATAGGGAATCATTTCCACAAGATCTGCCATGTACAAATCGTTCAAGCCTTTTACGATTACGCGTTTTCTTCGAAATCGTTTACGAGCAGGTTTATGCAATTCTTCAATTATTTGACGTTTTATACTCATTTAGAAAATGCTGGAACACTAATAACAGCTTCAAAAATAAATATGTCCTTTGATCCAGGCTTCTTCGCCTTAAACTTATCCCATTTCTTCAATGACACTCCGATGAGTGATTCGACATCGTATAACGTATGGTTTAAAAAGATTTGCGCATCTGTGGGATAGTATTTGATTTGTTTAATGCTACCTTTTGTTAGAGGAACGACATACTCCAAGTTGGTGGAGTTCAAAAGTGCATAACCGTTTTCATGGTTGTATATTCCCATCATATACAACAATGTCTCGTAGTGCAAATTAGACACGTCTTCTAAAAAAAATACTTTTGCACGAGCGTCGAGTTTAACTCGGACAGGAGTTTTGTGAAGATGTTTACCGAACTTATCCAGAGTCATCGTCGTGAGGTAATGATAATATATGATGATATGGCTGACTAATAACAGCTTCGAAGTAAAATGGACCGGTTGCAGACGGATCTATCGACGTAGGTACTTCTCACCGTAATGTTATCGCCTTTCTCAATAGTCTCCCAATTAAGTTGGCAGCAGCACCAACTCGCTTACCGTTTACAAACTGATTGTACAATCCCTTCTGTAAACGGTATTGTGTATTCCCGTTTACTGTTGCTACCTCTCAAATTGTAATATTTCGGTGGACTTGTGTATACACCAGTAAATTCGCTCGGAATCCACCCAGGCTCGGAGTCCGCCCATATATACATCATTGTTGTGTACCTTACATTTTGTATATCGTCTAATAGGTACACTTTCGAACGAGTGTCGAGTTTCACTCGGACAGGGGTTTTGTGAAGATGTTTACTGAATTTATTGAGCGTCATCATTGCACTAACGTTAGCAATATTATGAAACGGATCGATACGCGTGTGATGATTTATTCGATAATTTTAGCAGCTCTCAATTCATCGATAATATATATGATTTCATTAGTGTGACCGGTGTGACCAGCCGATTTGGAACTTAAAAGGAGTCTCAATCTGTCCACTAATTTATTAGGATCTTTCCAAGGTATAAATTCCACCTGTTTATTATTATAGTTGAGAACGCGCATATCACCACCGCCACGTTTTGGTAATGTGCGAGTTTTCGATCGCGTAACCGGTGTAGTAGGTGTAGACTCGCTTCGGAATCTTGCCCCAGGAGTAGTTAGAAGGGGTCTAATTATATTTGAATATTTCTTTCCGGTTCCGTGTAGCTGTGCACCCTCAATGTAACCTCTTCTGGTAGCATTGGTACGTGTAAGAAGGTCCTTATACTTCTGCAAGTCTGATTCTGCACCTATCCAATAGGTGCTTTTTTAAATACTAATTCGTAAAAACCAGGAGTGCCTGTATATTTAAAAATTGTGCCTGAGGGTTTTTTAATAATAAAGTCGTTCTCGTCAAAAGTGAGTACGGCGTCTCCGATTAGGTACTGGTGAGATTCCGGATGGAATCGTACTCCATAATGATGATCGAACTCGTTCTTAGTATCCTTGAACATGTTTTCCATATACATTTTAGCTCTACCAGAAAAGATCTCATCTATGTAAGTTTGGAATTCCGGGCTGAACCCAACAGCAGCAAGTTGTTCTTTCAATTGATCCAATGTTGGGATCTCAGATTCTTCCAGGACTTCTGTTTCAAAAACCGAGATATCAGGTGAGGGAACGCTAGTAGTGCGCATTCTTTGGGCGTTAGGTGATTGGTTCGCGAGGTATACCTATTCGTCTTGCGGGTGGAAGTCGTTTATAAAATTTTTTTGGAGTCGAGGTAGGTATGGGAGAAGACACTTCCGTCTTTAAGGGTTCTTCTTCTTTCGGAGTTAATAATTCCGTTTTAACTCCGGTTATAAACTCACGCAATGGTTGAGTGATAGGTTGATAGCGGCGTTGTAGTTCCACTTCTGACCGTGCAATTTCAGACTTGAGACTTTTGTATTTCTGTTTAACATGACGTCGTGCTTTAACCAAGTCTTCTGCTACACGCTTGTCCATGTTTACTAAAACGTTTAGTTCGTGTCTTCGGTATTTATGGTGAAGTAACAGTCGAAACCTTTTCGATAACGTCCCCCATTAAGTGGATAATCTTTGTCGATTACTAAAAAGCCATATTTCTCCTTCCAACAGTGTAAACACAAGTGTTTAAATGCTTCAAAAGTCATATCCCCGCTAACATGATCGTTAAATATGTGTTTTAAGTTAGTATTATCCTGCTTAAAAACGACAATGAGATTTGAATTATCTCTTACGAGTTGTTTAGGTATTGCAGAGTATGTCTGACATAAATAAAAACAATCGATGTGTTTATGTCTACCGAAGCAGAAATAATCACGTATGGTGCTTTGACTATCGCAAACTACACCGTCGAAGATAATAACTGAGTTTTGGTTTGCATCCTTAGGTGATAATATAGTTTTAGAAGAATCGTATTCGAAATAACCGATGGGTAATGATCGAAACAGCTCGCTCAGATATGCGTATTTTGGTTGATAAAGAGATTTACTATAGACATATACGTTTTCGAAGCGTAAACCGTTTGGATGTTCTAGTAAACCTATCATTAGGTTGATTTTACCACATCCGGAACTGTTTTTTGCGCCTGCATACCTTTATCAACATTGTTGGGAATTTTTGAAGACTATGGAAAGATTATTATGAAGATTCGTCAAGAATTGGTATTAATTAGAAGCAATTTGGATGTCGATGCTCTAATATCCACCGATGCTAATGAAAAGCTTAAGGTTAACTTGCAAAAAATATATTGGAAAGTTCCACATATTCAACCAGGATTGGCGGAAGAAATATCATTAACAAAATATATTGGGAAAAATATTGACACTCAAGTGGCATTTAGAAGCTGGGAAACTCATATTTATCCCGCTGTACCGCAAACGAATAAGCATAGTTGGTCTATTAAAACATCGACCACTCTGGAAACTCCCCGTTACGTTAATTCTGGAAACTCCCCGTTACGTTATCATAGGGTTTCAAACTGATCGTGATGGCCAGTTGCAGAAAGATATGAGCACATTACACGATATTCAAAACGTGACGGTATTTTTAAATACGGAAAGGTATCCTTACGATCAATTAAATATTAATTATACCGAAAATCGATTTGCTACTTTATACGAAATGTATGCTAACTTTCAACGATCGTACTATGACAAACCCAACGAACCACTACTGGCTCCTGATAGATTTAAGGCACTTACACCTCTAATCGTCATCGACTGTTTGCGACAGAAAGATTCCTTGCTAGGGAAAGCTGTCGTTCTTCGAGTTACTTTCGAAACCCACAAAAGCATTCCAGCGAACACTACTGCTTACTGTCTCATTTTGCACGATCGAGTATTTACGTATAACGCATTGACGAAGCAAGTACGACCACTATAAACGAAATCATTATATACATTTATTAGTATAGCAGCACGCATCGATCATGCTGTTTGTCGATGTTCAAGGTTTCAAGACTTCCGACACAGACTTTGTGCCCAAGGAATTAGCCGTGTTTGATGGACATCACGTGTCTCACTACGTCTTCAAACCTCCGTTTACCTTTCGCAACTTACCTCTCAAGTTTCGTCAACAAGCTACTTGGTTAATGCATAATCATCATTGTCTCGATTGGAATGAAGGATTCACTCCTCCGTTTATGTTTTCCATAATTCTTCAACGCTTGACTCAGCAGGCGGACACCGTTTATGTGAAGGGGTCTGAAAAGACCCCTACATTCGACGTTTCGTGTCGCAACAGGTGGTGGAGCTAGAAGAGGAACCAGCTCTTCAAGATATGTCTCCATCATGCTTTTATCGTCGTCATTCACTCTGCTTTTGTGCATTAAGCAATGTATACTAGTTACATAAAACTCATGTAATGGATTGTTCAGAAGAATTTTTTTAAATTCATTAATGGTTTTATTAAAAACAACATATTAATTACAGCATTTATTCATTGGTACTACAAACTAATTTATGTTTGATACATGAATACTCACAATTAAACAAAATTTAACATTACACAATTATTTACATTTATAATTATTTATATGCAGTAGACAAACATTGACACACGCTTTTAACATGTTACATTTATTTCATTAATAATAACAAAATTAAATAGAAATTAAATAAAAACAAGATTACAATTCATTCTCTAGCAATTGTATCAATCGACTTAAATCTTGTCTTTGTAAATCGCCATCAATAATTTCCATAAGCATATCTAAATTTTCATTTGCCATTTCTGGAACATATCAACGTGCCCCCAAGCTAAGGTTTTTGTGGTGCCAGGAATCAAATACCGTTTATCATCTACGGCGGAAAGTGCAATCTTGTTTTTCATTTCCGTATATATGTTATGACGTTCTGTCTTAAAGATAAACATTTTACAGAAAATAACGCTGACTTTATTCTCAACGATATTTTCATAATCTTCACGCTTTAATACATTTTCTATAACATTTTTTTTATTCCTTTCGTTTTTTTACACACATCATTTATCGTTTCGCAACAATATGCTTTCGCGCTAGCACCCCAAAAACCTCTTAGGGGAATGCCTATATATTTATCTTTAAATTTACCAAGCACCGATTGATTTGGTGGAATTCCGTGCAAGTTATCAGTTTTAAAATTTGAAGTATCAAATCTATCCAAGTGCAGTTTCATGTCTTCATAAAAAATTTTCGTGAATACCTCTATTATTAGACTGTCTGTGTCCGTATAAAATAAGGAAACTCGATCGCCATACAAACGTTTTAGAAAATTATAGTAAAAATCATACATCACAGTTTTCGAAATGTCTAAAATACTAAAACCAACATAAACCGGTTTGACATAAAGCACTAAAACTCGTTCCATTTCCACTGCTACCAAATTTTCCGTAAAAACAGCAGCACTTTTAAAATTAGTTTTAGCAATATAGGATTCGGCACCACGTTTCTTTCCAAAATTTTCAAAATGAGACAATAACTTTATGTCACTCTGTTCTCAACACTCTCCATCGTCTTACCAAAGACACTGTTATTCATCAATTTAAAAATCTTTTTCAAAACTGTTTTTAGCTAGGTTTCGTAAACGGGTATTTAAATCTATATAAGACCAAAGCGATTGATCAAATTTTAGAATCCTATGAATTTTTGTTAATACTAAACCGTGTTCCAAACACTGTTTTAGATTACGATAATGAATTACGTACTTGGATTTATTATACAAATTGGGGATGAGTTTTTGTTGTTTTTTTCCAGGTGGAGCCATTATCTCGAGACAAAAGGAAAATTCATTCTGCGCATGATGTAGATTTTCACTAATTTTCAAATCCACTTCCAGGACAAAACCTTGGGGGATTCGTCTGTAATTTGCATGACGTCGAAATCTTCAATTTCTCGCTCTGACAGCCACGTAAAGTTACCACGAGGTAAGAATTGTCGCATCGCAAATCCGTAAAGATTCGTGGTATCTAGATACATTATGAAGGAGCTGGGTCGTGAGGGATCATAATTTGGAAGAAATTTGCTATTTGCAATAGCTTTGCGTACAACACACACGCTCACCCCTCCTCGTATTCCTTTTTTAAAAAAGTGTAACATGTCAATATCGGTTAACAACTCAAGCTCTACACCCGTATGTTTTAACATAGCCTCCCAACTCAAACCCGGTGCCGTGAAATATTGTGCCGGATCAAGATTATAGTATTCAAGACACACCGATCGAAAATTCTCAAAAATATCCGTCAGTAGTAACACATCACACGTTAGGTATATATCCGAATATTCACCTAACGTTTTACATTCAAATAATTTCCACACATCGGACGCGCGTTGATAATCTTCTTCGCTTACATTTTCATTTCGTAGTTGATCATAAACATTGTCACGAGTCGGTAGTTGCGTTTCATCTAACTTTGAAAAGTCGTCAACATACGCATAAGGAAAAACATCTTTTTTTCGCATTTGTCGAAACAGTTCACCAGAACCACATTTTCTTCTAATTTCTACACACTGTTCATCGGATAAATTTTTTCCTAATTTGTCTAAACTCGAACTCATGAATTTAAAACTGCCCAGAAACCTTAAACGAAAAAACACTTTCTGCAATTTATCTTTCGCATCTCTTACCTCATCAACTTGCACGACTTTAGTAAACGTAATGTATTTTTCTTTGTTTTGCGCAATGACTTGTATCTCCTCTTTTTCTAAGGCTAACTGTTTGATAAACAAATGCGAATCGTATCCACTCAAATTATGAAAAAAGATTGAGTATAAACTTTGGAATTTGATAATGAAGATTGCAAGTTATTTGGGCAGCCCCGCAAAAGCTACCACTAACGTGGCAGTGGTCTCTAACTCTGACATCATTTTCAACCGACCCTTTACATATATGGCAGGTGGTAACAGCTTGAAATTCGTTTTCTTCCTCCCCCGTTAAAGCCAAAGGTTGTTTCGGTTTTAGATAATCGTGATAAATACGTTTAACTTCCTCATCTAATTTTCTAGTGAGCTCTTTTGCAGCATAATCTCCCCTGTAAATATAAAATTTCGAAAGCGAGTCATCGAAGGAACATTTTATATAAAACGAAAAAGAATACGGGATATGGTGCTGTGTGCGAACGGTAAATGCTTGGCCATCATCAGGCACCGTAGTATGAACAGGCACTAACATTGACTCAAAATCGCAATATATGACAAACGGTAATTTTACTGCTTAGACAAATTTTTGAACTTCAAAATATTCTCCGGAATTTTCCTACCCTATCTTTAATCAAACCAGTGCTTGGTAATTTAGCATAAACATGATTACAATCATTTTGCGTGTGTCGCATTAATTTTGCAGGCGTCGCGAAATATTGCAAACAACCATCACAAAAATATTTAGTTTCTTTGCGCTTGTTAATTTGTTTGTACAATAACATAGAAAAATTCTTAATCCAACAATAATGCCCATTTCCGTGATCGTCTTCTACCAATAAGAGATTTACATGTACTTCTCTTTTAATTTTTGAAAAATACAAAGGTCCAACTACCTCATACTTTAGAACGTTATTCTCAAAAATCTTTTCCAAACCGTAAACGTTCACGGAAATTCCAGGATTATCGTTCAAAAACTTATCTATTTTTTTACTTTCATCGGAAACTCTACATTCGTCAAGTTCAATACCTCGTTGGGATCCGGATACGAGTTACATCTGTAAGCATGTCCTTTAGGGAACACAAGAGCAGAAACCACACTCCAAGCAAAGCATCGTTCATCTTCATTCTGTACGTTAATGATAGCTCCGTTTTTTCGAATCTGCGGGGGTAGAGGGATGTAAGAAGAAGCACGTAGAGGATTAAACTTATTAACGTTTACTTCTAAAAACAACCATCTAACTAATGTCCAACCTGGAAACATAAACGAAACACATAAGTTTTCACTTCCACACCGTTTTAAATGTCATACCTGATTCTCGCTCTGCAAATTCCTCAGATTCAGTAGCCAATATTTCAGTAATATTTTCGTAATATCCCTCTAGATCAGAACCTGGACTGATAACAGAATTCTTTGTGTTGAAGGACTTGATATCTTTCAAACCCTTAGCTTCAAGAACGTAATATCCAAATAACACCACATTTACTTTTATCGAGATATGCTTGTTCACCTCATTACTTAGAACTTTGAACACCTTAGCTTTAATATCCTCCCATAAACTCAGACGTATCCACATGATGTTCATTAGTGGAGACTCTGTAGCTAGCAATACGAGACTTAAATGCAGACTCCATAACAGCAATCCCCTCTTCCCCATTTAATGCTCGGGCAGCTTTTCCCTTGTGATCATTAGTTCGCGTATGCGCTGCATAGTTAGTACGCAGCATACTTTTCCTGCACGGTTCACAGAAGATCAGAGCTAAAAGATATACATAACACAAAAAAAATCTAAAAAGTATTTATCAAAAAACCTTACCTGCAGGTGGAACCATTCGTGCTCGTTTTGGAGCTGGACCTTCCCCAGTGTTACCCTTGCAATATTTTTGTAGGTGACGTTTAAGGGCATCCTTTCTCGAAAAGGATTTATTACACTTTTCACAATTCATCTAATACATATGGATAGTTACGCGACGAGAATAAAAATAAAGGTGCAGTTGTCTGACTTTAGTTTATAAAGGATAGCGTAGGAATGTGGTTTACGATTATAAGTCTATACAGAAGTAAGGGGCGTGGTTTAGAGGGTGGTCAAGTACAGAGAGGTGTGGTTCGGAGTGGGGGAAGAACAGAGCTAAAGTATTAAATATAATTAAATCTTAATAAGGGGTCTTTATGACTAATTCATAACTTCCGTTATTAAAAGAGATCCGAACATTATGAACATCTTTTGTATTAAAAAAGTGTTTTATTGTTATAAAATAAATGAATTCGTTATTCAAAGTTTGTATGAATATTACATCTTCTAGGTTATTATTAGGTATTATTATAAATTTTAAAATTTTTAAACTAACAAATACAAACCCATAATTATATATTTGGATTATTTTCAACAAAATTCACCACTTTTCTACTGTGTTACAAAGGTAATTGTCAATGCAGTTTACGTCTATGCAGTTTAATTTGTTAAGTAGATTCGAAAAAATTTGGTATTTTAAATTACATCCCCAGACAGACTTCCCAAAACATCTTCTAAATAGGAAGTTGCGTGACGAGATTTTTACTGTGTGGAATAAAGGTTTATTTTTAAAGCGAATTTTAAACATATTGCTTTACACACACAAACTGGTTATTCGAAAGTAGGTCAATACACATTCGTTTTACCAACGAATCAAAGCCTGCAGCGACATTTTTGCAATGTCCCAATATTTAATAATTCCCTAACAAAAGTGTACATTTTCAATTGTATTCATAATGCATTTATCAAACGCATTAAAACGTAGAAACTATTATTTTTCCTCATTTCAACTATTGTATATCGTTATTGATTTTGTGTACAAAAGACACGATAAGTAAGCTTCAAGTGCAACAAAACAAAGCAATGCGTATTCTTTTAGGATGTAATCGGTACACACCTATAAATGATATGTTAAATGCTTTAATAATATTCATTCCTGCAGTAAAATCAAATAAAAATGCACGAAATATTCACACGATTAATTATGATGAATTATATGAATGAATTATTTAAACTTCAAAAATTAATATTGCATTAAATGCTAACACGCACGTGCAATTTAATAAAGAACAACATTAAATTTATTGTCTTTTAAAAATGAAGCCGCCAGACAGGCGGCTTTGTGGAAGGAATTCTTGTTTCTTTTGGGTGGATTTCATAATTAGTCCGGCAGTCAATGAGAGAGAGAACGCTTCTTCTTGTGTTCTCTTTTCTCTCAAAACCGACCCAGACGGTTCCTTTTTTGTTTCTTTTGGGTGGACTTCAAAATGAGTCAAGCAAGTCAGGAGAGAGAACGCTTCTTCTTGTGCTCTCTTACACATTACATAAAACTGTTTTGTTGCCTGGTTTCCACTCGAAACCGGTCTGATGGTAACGAATATCATTAAATAGGCGCAGTTCCTAACTGACAATGAACGAATTCACTCGCGAGTTGCACGTCAAATACATGCTTCCAGCAGGTTAATAAAATCGAGATATCAAGCCGGTCCCAGAGCGAAGAACCCCTTCTGTGTAAAGCTGTCTCTAGCTTCAAAGCGGCGAACACAACGTCGAGCGAAACCCGGAAGTGAACTTCGACACCACCAACGAACCAAGCCCACAGAACCTACAGAGGCCCCCAAGTCTGCAGTAGCCAGTGGTTAGATTGATTACCAGTGTTAACACTAAATTATAATTGTTGGATTTTTTCCAGTTTCGAAATTATTGAAAACATTTCATTTAAATGAAATCAGATTTTGCACAATAAGGTTTTATTTTGTCTCTTTAGAACGCATATTTTGGAAGATATTGTCAGTAAGTTAATTTATAAAGGATTTTTATTACCAACAACATGTGATAAATGTAGCTTTGGAACAAAATTCAATAATAGAAGTCTAAATTTTTAAATTTATTATACAAAAATTCAACAAACGATCAGAGAAATCATTATTTAAAAGAATGTGTTAACATAATTGTTTTCTTTTTCTGAAATTTAAAAAACAGGCATGTAAATGTTTTATTTGTGTGGATAATAATCAGCTAGTCGACCAGTGATTTAATTACTTCAATGTACAGACAGAATTTTTATAACTGACTATACATTGGCGGGTTCGTAGATCATTCTAACATTTCTTTTCGAAGCGGAAGCATCATTCGATTTAAACGCTTCTTAAAGGTATTTTATTATAACAATTTATTTATTTATTGTGCAATAGAAATTATTGTTTGGTTTATTTTTAAATCGAATTTTATTAAACATGTATTTTTGTTGAGAGATGATACACACAAACTAGTTGTTTGAAAGTAGGTCAATACATATTATCTGCATTTCAGTGCAAACGCATCTTTTTTTATGTAGTTCATGTATATTCGTTGTTTTTAATAAATTATACTTTTTTGTGGATTGTTTTTACAGTTTACAGGTTATGTATTAATTGTTGTAATCTAAATTAATTAAACAAATAAATTATAATTTATAACTCTGATTAAAGGTATACATTTATTATAACAATTTATTAATTTATTGTTTAATATAAAATTGTGAAATATTTTGTGGATTGTTTTTACAGCTTACAGGTTATGTATTATTAATCTAAATAAATTATTATTCATACTTTTTGTGGATTTTTTTATTATAATCAAAGAGAGAAGTAGAGGCTTGGGCAGAGAGGCGAGGTAGAGAGGGGGAAAGCTGAGAGGGTGAGTGGCTTATAAAGGGGAGGGGCTTGGAGAGGGGGAAGTGGATTATAAATGGGAGGGGCTTGGAGAGGGGGAAATGGCTTCTAAATGGGAGGGGCTTAAAAAGTGAAAAGAGGTCAAATGATAGTTCAAGGTTGTGTGGCTCCACAGTACCCATTCTTTATTTACTTACTCCACTAGAAGATTTACACTTTTATGCAACCAAATAATCGTACTTGTAATACAGATTGTAGAACATTTACCTGGAGAATGTAATCCGTCTAATATTCTAACATCACTAGGTACTTCTAACTCCAATTGCTTCTTCACAGTTCTTTCTTTGCCACGACCACAAGGAGGAACTTAGTAATATAATTCTTTAAAAATTGCTAAAACCTTTTTTGGCAAACAGAAACATTGCAAAAACGTGAACAGATAATGTACTTACTGCTCACTTTCTCTATATCCTAAACCCAGCTCACGGAAAGTTATAAAATTGTAATTTCAATAATGTTATTAAACCACTTACCAACTTGTAAATTAATTTTAATAACATAATTAATTTAATTATATAAATTTATTTAATTAATTTCCAAAATATTTACGTAAACATGCAACGCTTGACATTTGTAAGGATTACCTAACCTATACATCATCAAATGACAAACATCAGCGTGTCAGCTAGCGCCAAAACGGCGAAATTTTGCGTTTTCTCAGAAACAAAGTTTATATGGGAAATCGTAAAAGTGCCCAGGCCGGATAAGAGACGTCGTCTCGTGAAATCTAGAAAGTCGTGGAATAACGATATATTAATCACCGCTAATATAGTAGTAAATAATGTATAAAATTATAATTGAAGAAACACAACTATAATGAATATATTGTAACATAGTCGTGGACAAATATTAATAAATGTTTGACGTTTGATTAGCATTTGTTTTTCAAATTTTTAAACAACACCATGCTAATGCCAATTTCAAGAAAATTACGAAAGGTTTCAAACAGCTGGTTTTAGAAATATTACAAATCAAAAGACGCTATCAGTTATTTTTCCCCCGCGCTGGGATATATTGGGGGATATTGGCCAACCTTACTGTTGTAGTTACTTTAGTTGAGTAACTTACGGTGGCATCTACTTGAATATGATTAAACTTCGTCTTAAACAAAAAGCAGCCTGTAATAGTTATTTACTTGCCAAGTTTTGTAAATTAATCTTTACGGGTGAGCTGGAAAGTTTGTGGGGAGAGCGACGAAGGAGCGAGCCTCCATATATCATCCAGTGAGCCCAGTAAAGATTAATTGCAAAGCGTGTCGCGTACAAAGTTTCATTTCCACTTTCACCAGCGTTTTGTTATAAATTGTATATTTCTTATAAATAGATATTTTGTAATCATAGTCCAGTAACCTTGTCATCAAAAGGGGGGTCTACCTTGCATGGAATGGGGTAGTAGGTTTCTTTTTTTATTTGTATGTGATAGTACCGAGATGCCAAATTCAATTTTTCGACCTTCGCGACCTTCCGGATCACCGCCAAAAAGCGCTAAAACCTCCGAAATTTTGCACTTTGCACATCAAGGAGCACTTTTTCAAACAAGACTATTAATTTTAAAAGTACATTAAATTTGTTACAATTTAAGACCAAAATAGTTACTAAAGGTCTAATAGTTTTCGAGATATCGCTTCTCAAAGTTGGTCAAAATTTACACCCATGCTATTTTTCAAGTATTAACCTATAGAATTGGCATCAAACCTTTAATAAACCTCTCAAATAGTTCAATAATGTATAAATTTAGTAAATGAAACATTCGGTTCGGATTACATTAACATGCAAACGCATTTTGCGACTGGTTGCTGCATCACCCTCCATTTCATAATACGAATGTCGTCATCTCTATAAGCAGTGGACTTGTTGGAGCGGAAGAGGTCAACTGTCATATGGCTAGAGATATTGGTAAGGAAGCGATGTTGAAAGTTGTAGGAGAAAACTACGAAAATGTCAAATTCAAAATAAGAAGAATAAAGTGGTATCTCTTTCTTCTTCTGTGAATACTGTGACTGTTGGCAAGAGACAGGTGACTGTTGACCCCCTAACGCTGTGTTACAGGCTATGCGTTATGAAACAGTCGGATGAAGAACTGAAGAACTTCTTCACACACGAGCTTTCACCATATCCTCTGTCCCTATTAACACAGTAACATCTACTTTCAGAAGTGTGGAAGAGGTAAAATACCAGATGTCCTCTACTCAACCACCTCGATATCTTCTTACCATCACCTCATTTCCTTCACCCATGCCTTCACTGGATATGATTCTACGCAATGCTTCTTTGGTCAAGGAAAAGGCAAGTTGTTATCAGTAATTCAAAAGAATTCAGACCTCAAAAAGAAAGCAGGTTTGAAGTGCTCTATTGTATGTGGCCAATATAGTGAACAGTCCTGCAAGAATCGGCCAGATATCATTGTTGACATGGATACTGCTAAGCTCGATGACCTACTAGATGATGATGAGCTAGATGGACTGCTTGTATATCCTGACAGCTCTCCAGATAGGGAAATTGAAGAAGTACAGGAGAACATGGACACAGAGGCTGAAGAGTATCTTGAACCTGGACCTTCCAAGAGGTTTAAACAAAATTGAAACGCGTTTTCCCTGTCGCCTTTTCATATTTCTGGTAATACCTACTTCACAACATGAACCATTTACGAAGGATTAGTTTTAAGATTCCATTGTAAAAAATTATTTTGTTTGAATAAGACTAAAAATTTTATATTCTATTCAATTCTATTCTATTCTTATTTTGAACCTTTGAACTCAAATCTATAAGTTAATACTATAGAAAACAAGAAAAATAGCATGGGTGTAAATTTTCAAGAGTAGAAAAAAATAGTATCTCGGAAACTATTAGAGCTTAAGTAACCATTTTGGTCTTAAATTGTAGCAAATTTAATGTGCGTTCAAAATGAATGTAATTGTCTTTTTCGGAAAAGTGCTCCTTCATGGTCAAAATCTTGGCCAAATCTAAAAAAAGCATATTTTCGGGGTCTTATCGCTTTTTCGACGAACTTTGAGGAGCTATAATTTGGAAACTATTAGACCTTTAGTAACCATCTTTGTCTTAGATTGTAGAAAATTTAATGTACTTTCAAAATGAATCGAGTTGTCTTGTTTGAAGAAGTGCTCCTTCTTGGTCAAATTTGGCCAAACCTAAAAAAAGTGCAAAATTTCGGCGGTTTTACCTTTTTTTGGCGGTGATCCGGAAGGTCGCGGAGGTCGAAAAATTGGATTTGGCATCTCGGTACTATCACATACAATATAAAAAAAGAAACCTACTAGCCCACTTCATGCAAGGTAAAATGTACTAGGTTACTGGGCTATCAAAGACGGTAGTACAATTTATAGCTAGGCGTTGTCATGGTGTTGTGATTAAGCAACATAGTAGTTTCCATAGCTTTTTGTTGATGAGCATTGTCCAATTTTACTGGTCTCTTTTAGGAACCCATAAAGTTTTACATGGCTGTAGTTGTAACTACTCATTTACTTATTAATTACCATAAATGCCTGTAAAGTGTCATTTACATAAAAAGTGGAAATAAAAAACATAACAGCTGTACTAATAAAAAGTAAGGAATATTTTAAATACCTTGTTTATTTATACGATCTTAGCGCTTACCACGCGCTTGCTCATTACATTAAATACTTACTTCAGGAAACTTGTTGCAGTCAAGCCAATAAAACCGTGTAAAAATATTAAATTTACTTCCAATATTACAAACAAAACGGTAGACCGGCGATGGTAGCGCTAGCGATAGGTAGATATAGTAAAAGAGTAAATAAACAATAAAACAAACGATTAGAAGACGTAGGTTATCAAAAAAATAACGATAAAGTAAAATCATTAAATTACTGGTATCATCCTCGTACTGACGCACACTGGGGACCTCTCATATAAGTAAGTGCTCAAAATAGGATTTCTACTTTGTAGCCATTTGAAAAAACATAATGCAGGCATGTAGACAAGTATTTGACACATACCTATGCTAAATATTGAATCGGTGACAGTTTTCATGGCAAAGATATGAACATGACAAGTTACTCTATACACTCAGATTTTCGCAGTTTTATTTTCTCTCTTGAAAATACTCGCGGCTTCTATGTGTTATTTCTTAAATTCTGTAACGGATTGTTATAAATAACACTATGTCTCGTTTAGAGCAATGTGTGTAGATAACATTATCACTTTAAACAAACTGTTTTAAACGATTACTTTTGTTTTAAAGACCAAAATCTAAATCAGGTCTATTGTTTCATTACAGGTAACTTTGAATAAGTTTTTTTTAATTAGCGCAAAAAGGTGGTTGCCATTTTAGTATCACTGTAATCTACGGGCTTTTGTTGTTATGAAACTGAACAGTTTTGCAATACGTTGTTACGTTAATTAAAAAAAATCTCATTTTAAGTTAACTGGAATGAAATAATAGACGCGATTTAGTTTTTGGTCTTTAAAACGAAAGTAATCGTTTAAAACAGTTTGTTCAAAGTGATAATGTTATCTACATACATTGCTCCAAACCAGACATAGTGCTATTTATAATAATCCGTCACAGAATTGAAGAAATGACACATAGAAACCGCGAGTATTTTCAAGAGAGAAGATAAAACTGCGAAAATAAGTAACGAGTGAATAAAGTAACTTGTCACCTTCATATTGTAACAAGAGAGAAAAAGAAAGAACCTCTTTTCGAGCAACAAATGGTGTGTTCTATCGCATTCGAGAGAATGACGCATCGTACAAGCATGTAAACCAGACGCGGTTTATTTTAGCGTTTTCTAGAATACATAGAAGGTTCCAGCGACTTCTGGTGCGATTATATGAGGGTATAAAAGCGGATTCGCGGAAAAAAGAGAGGTAGTCAACAGCGAGTCGTTAACTGTGTTTCACAAAATAAATAGTAACTGTATAGATAAATGTTATATTAGAAATTCATAATCTGTAAATAATAGTTTTAATGGTTTATAATCATAGCGTTAATTTATAGTGTATTCATTAGTGTATAGATATAAATATTTGTTTGTGAATAGACGATTTAAACAGCACTTGTGTTATTATTTGAAAAAGAACGTTACAGTGGTGTCAGGTGTGGGTTTTAAAATAAATAAAATCGCGTAATAATTAAATAAAGTGCTGTGAGAATAAATTTTTAGTGTTAAAATTAATTTCAACAAACAATTAAAATGGTGATGAAACTATTGAAAGATCTCTTAGTAATAGATTTAAAACGGGAATTGGACGAGAGGGACTTGGATAGTAATGGAAAGAAAGAAGTTTTGATAAATCGGCTAAGAGAATGGCTTTTAGAACAGAAGGAAGATCCTGAAAATTACCGCTTCGAAATACCTGGACCCGCAATTGATACTAGTTTGTTGTTAAGTAAAATGGAAGAAAGTTCTAGAAAAGCCGAAGAAAATTCTAGAAAGTCCGAAGAGAATTCTAGAATTTTAAAAGAAGAATTACTGCAAAAGTCCGAAGAGAATTTTAGAAAGTCTGAAGAGAATTCTAGAATGTTAAAAGAGGAATTACTGGAAAAGTCAGAAGAGAATTCCAGAATGTTAAAAGAGGAACTATTGGAAAAGTCTGAAGAAAATTCTAAAATGCTTAAACAAGAATTAATGGAAAATACTAAAGTGTTGGAACAAAAAGTTTTTGAAAATTCTAAAATGCTTAAAGAAGAATTACTTGAAAATACTAAAGCACTGGAATAAAATGTTAAAATGCTTAAAGAAGATTTACTAGAAAATTCTAGAACGCTTAAAGAAGAATTACTAGAAAAGTCTGAAGAAAGTTCTAGAAGGCTTAAAGGAGAATTGCTGGAAAATGTCAAAGCGTTGGAAGACAAAGTTTTCGAAGAATTTTTTGAAAATGCCAGCGCGTTAGGACTGTTGGAAAGTAGATTCGCGGAACATGATAGGGTAATAAAGATGGTAGAAGAGAAAATATCCCAAATGCAATTACCACCAACAACTAAGAAAGACGATATGACCGAAATGCTGGAAGATAGAATGAGGCAACTACGGTTTCCCTCAACTTCTGAGTGGCCGTTTAATGAAGTAAAGAAACAATTTAAAGAAGAAAAGGTTCCTGCCGTAGGGATAAAAGTAAAACCACCCACGTTCGATGGAAAGATACCTTGGTCCACCTACTACAAACAATTTGAGGCGGCCGCTGGGGCCAACGGATGGACAGGCAAGGAAAAGGCCGTTTCTTTAACTGTGGCTTTGCGTGGAGACGCGTTGAACGTCCTGCAAACAATCCCAGCAGGACAGGAAAATGATTATCAATTGTTAGTGTCTAGATTGGAGATGAGATATGGAGACGCGCATCTTCAACAAGTGTATCACGCGCAAGTGAAGAATCGTATCCAGAAGAATGGAGAAAGCCTGCAGGAGTTTGAAGCCGATGTTGCGCGGCTTGTCCGATTGGCGTACCCTACGGCACCCGATTCATTTCTGGGACAGCTCGCTGTGCAGACCTTCATTGATGGGTTAAGAGACGGGGAAACACAACAATCATTGAGGCTAGCACGACCAAGAACAACTGATGATGCGCTTGCTCACGCCTTAGAATTTGAAGCTGCAAAACAAGCGTCCCGAGGTCACGGGCGTGTTCGGGCCGTTGTGGAGGAAGAAGAAGGTTCTAAAGATCACCTAGAGGAGTTAGTACTGAGAGTTCTTCGGAAGGAAGAAAGCCGTAAGAAGAATCATCAAGAAGTTCGAGGGCCTCGTTGTTGGAATTGCGGCGAACAAGGCCACATACGACGTCGTTGCCCTAAACCAAAACAGGTTCAGCAGTCGGAAAACTAAAGAAGGTCGACGAGTGGGGGCGAACGTTGACCTTGAGTAGAGATGCCCCGAAGATCACCATCCATGCCGTAACATCAAACAATAGTACCAGCAGTTTGTTCGTAGATGGGAAAATTGCTAATCGTACTGTTCCACTACTCATTGATACGGGGGCGACAAAGTCCATCATACGCCCTAACGTTCTACGAACAAGTATGAGGCTGTTACCAACAACTACTCAACTCCGTACAGCAACAGGTGAAGTGATACCAACACGCGGAGTGGTGAAGATGAAGATTGGCATTGGAAGTGAAGAACGTGATCATGAGGTGCTGGTAGCCGATATCACTGATGACTTCATCTTGGGAATGGACCTCCTGAGAAAATTTGGTTTTACGTTGGATTTGAAAGAGGGTGTTTTGAAGGTCGGTAACGAAGAACTTCCGTTGCATCCACGAGAAGATCCGGTTGTAAGGGTTTTGCTGACTGAAGATGTGATATTGCCGGGTCAAAGCGAGATGGTTGTCGAGGCGGGTTTGGATGGAGATCTTCGGGTAGGATGTGTGCGAATGATGGAGCCTGTTTGTGATAAGAAGATCCATAGTGGCATACTGGTGGGAAAAGCGCTGATCAAGGTTGGAAAGAGAGTACCGGTGAGAATTATGAACGTTAATGTGGATCCGGTGACATTGAAGAAGAGTACCCTTGTGGGACAGTGTGTGCCAGTATTTCGAGTAGCCAGGTGTATGGCTGATGTTCCAAAACCAGTGCCCAAAGACCATGGTGGAAAATTAGTGGGTATGGTTACTAGTTCGTGCGAAGACCTTAACAGAACGGAAGTGAAAGAGGTACAGGGTTTGGTTCACCGATACCAAGATATCTTCGCTCTTGACGATAGCCAGAAGGGACGAACAAATATAGTAAAACATAAAATCAATACAGGCAACTCTATGCCTGTCCGTCAGCAGCCGAGGCGTCTACCTCTAGCAAGGCGAGCAGAAGCCGAAAAGATTATTACTGATATGGAAGAACAAGGGGTCATCGAGCCATCCAGCAGTCCATGGGCATCACCGGTGGTCCTGGTCAGTAAGAAGGACGGGTCAACGAGATTTTGTGTGGACTATCGGCAGCTTAATGACGTGACCAAGAAAGACAGCTATCCCTTACCACGCATCGACGACACGTTAGATACCCTGTCTGGTTCACGATGGTTTTCGACTTTGGACTTGAAGAGCGGTTATTGGCAAGTTGAAATGGAACCTGAAGACCGGGAGAAGACCGCGTTCACTATTGGTTCCGGACTATGGCAGTTTACAGTTATGCCTTTCGGTCTATGTAACGCTCCGGCCACCCTTGAGCGTCTAATGGAGACCATCCTGAGAGGGTTGTCGTGGAAGACCTGCCTGGTATACCTAGATGATGTGATTGTAGTCGGAAAATCATTCAACGAACATTTGAAAAATCTAGAGGAAGTGTTCCGAAGACTACGTGGAGCCAATCTGAAACTGAGTCCGAAAAAGTGCCACATATTCAGAAAGGAAGTGAAATATCTCGGGCACGTCGTATCACAAAATGGAGTGGCAGCCGACCCCGATAAGATTCGTGCAGTTCAAGAGTGGCCAACACCGAAAGATAAACACCAAGTTCGTAGTTTTCTTGGGTTATGTACCTACTACAGGCGTTTCGTTCCTGGGTTTGCCAATATAGCGAAACCTCTGACAAGGTTAACTGAAGATGGGCGCGAGTATGTTTGGAGCGGAGAGTGTGAAACAGCTTTCCAACAGCTGAAGCGTGCCCTGACAACAGCACCAATATTGAGCTATCCACGGACAGAAGGGAAATTCATACTTGACACAGATGCAAGTAATTTGGCCATTGGGGGGGTACTTTCTCAGATACAGGATGGACAAGAAAAGGTCATCGGCTATTTTAGTAAGGTTTTGTCGAAAGCCGAAAGGAATTATTGTGTGACCAGAAAAGAACTATTGGCCGTCGTGAAGTCCGTTGAGCACTTCTACAAATACTTGTACGGACGGAAGTTTTTATTGAGGACGGACCATGCAGCGTTGAAATGGCTTCTACAATTCCGTAATCCTGAAGGCCAGGTCGCAAGGTGGATCGAACGATTACAAGGATACGACTTTGACACCGAACATCGAGCGGGCACTAGTCATCGAAATGCCGATGCTCTTTCAAGAAGACCCTGTCCAACGGATTGCTGTCATTGCTCTCGTTTGGAAGAGAGGGTTTGCCAAGTATTAAGGACTACCATCGTCAACGACAATTGGTTGCCGGAAGAATTGCAACGACAGCAGGAGGCTGATCCCGAACTAAAAATGGTACTGGAATGGAAGCGCGTGGGTGAAAGGCCTGCCTGGGAGGCTGTCAGCCCTTTCAACAGAACGCTCAAAGCATATTGGGCCCAATGGGAGTCCTTGAAGGTGGAAGACGATCTCCTGAAGCGAGTACTGGAGAGTGAAGATGGCACCACCATTAGGTCTCAGTTCGTGGTTCCAAGAAGCCGAGTGGCTACAGTATTGCGACATCTCCATGACGGTGCCTCAGGAGGACACTTCGGTGTGAAAAAGACTTTGGAGAAAGTTAGGGAGCGTTTTTATTGGGTCAACTGTAAAGAAGACGTGAAGGAGTGGTGCCGGAAATGTGAACTATGTGCCACTGGTAACGGACCCTTGGGGAAACGAAGAGCACCTATGAGGCAGTACAATGTGGGTAGTCCTCTGGAAAGAATAGCCATAGATATTGCCGGACCATTTCCCGAAACCGACGATGGGAATAAATACATATTAGTGGCAATGGACTATTTTACCAAATGGCCAGAAGCATATGCCCTACCAAACCAGGAAGCTGCGACTGTTGCTGACGTACTAGTCAAAGAGTTCTTCAGTCGCTTCGGAGTGCCCATGGAGCTGCATTCGGATCAAGGCCGCAACTTTGAGTCTGTACTATTTGGAGAAGTCTGTCGATTGTTGGGCATTCGCAAGACTCGGACCACACCGTTACATCCGCAGTCCGATGGAATGGTAGAACGCATGAATCGGACAATGGGCAAATATTTGACCAAGGTCGTCTCCGATCATCAACGAGACTGGGACCAATACCTGCATCTGTTCCTGATGGCTTATCGTGCATCGGTCCACGAAACAACCGGTCAGTCACCAGCGTCTGTGATGTTTGGACGCGAGTTACGGTTACCGTGTGATCTGGAATTTGGGTCTCCACCTATAGAGCAGGAGGTAGCCGGGAATGATTATGTCATCAACTTAAAGAAGAAGTTGGAGGATATTCACGACCGAACCCGAAATAATAGTCGTATCGCGAGTGACCGGATGAAGGCTACGTACGATGTGAGAGCCCAAGAAGGAGGGTTTCAACCTGGAGAGCTTGTCTGGTTATACAACCCGCAAAGACGTCGTGGCTATTCTCCAAAGTTACAGCGGAATTGGGAGGGCCCATACCAGGTAAAGAAACGAAAAAATGACTTGATTTATCGCATCCAGAAATTGCCAAGAGGGAAACCAAAGGTGGTACACTCCAATCGTCTGGCGCACTATGAGAGAAATAATGACGCAGTCCCGGATCGGGAAGATGAGGCTGAGGTGGCTATCAATACCGTAAGGCTTGAAAATGATCAGCCAACCTTTAGAGAATTTATGGCTGCGTTCTCTGGAACTAGAAAAGCGCGATTCGGAGTCACGACTGAGATGCAACAAGATCTCTTCCGGGTCCCTGGTGATTATTCCATTGCCCACTGTGTCTCCGAGGATCTCCGTATGTCCAGGGGGATCGCAGTAGTGTTTAGAAATAAATTTGGACGGCTGGATGAACTTCGAGAACAAAATCCCTCTGTTGGTAAATCCTTACACTTGCCTGATCATGACCGATCCATTTACTACTTGGTAACCAAGCAGTTTTACTACCAGAAACCGAGTTACGCCGACTTGTGGAGGACATTATGGAATTTGAGGATCGAGTTGCTTACCAGGGGTATTAACAAATTGGCAGTTCCCAAACTCGGCTGTGGGCGGGACCAGCTGGATTGGAGAATCGTTAGAAACATGCTGGAAGTTGTCTTTAGAGGTACGGACGTCAAGATCTTCGTCTGCAGTTTTGACCCACAACCCGCATTAAGGCCAACGAAGAGTGTAGACTGTTATTTCTACCGTAATGGAACGTGTAGTCGAAGTGAAGACTGTCGATATCGTCATGACCCGTTCTACAGGAACCAGAGCATAAAACCTGTTCTGGGACAGAACAGACTTGAAGAGGGGGGCAGTGTAACAAGAGAGAAAAAGAAAGAACCTCTTTTCGAGCAACAAATGGTGTGTTCTATCGCATTCGAGAGAATGACGCATCGTACAAGCATGTAAACCAGACGCGGTTTATTCTAGCGTTTTCTAGAATACATAGAAGGTTCCAGCGACTTCTGGTGCGATTATATGAGGGTATAAAAGCGGATTCGCGGATAAAAGAGAGGTAGTCAACAGCGAGTCGTTAACTGTGTTTCACAAAATAAATAGTAACTGTATAGATAAATGTTATATTAGAAATTCATAATCTGTAAATAATAGTTTTAATGGTTTATAATCATAGCGTTAATTTATAGTGTATTCATTAGTGTATAGATATAAATATTTGTTTGTGAATAGACGATTTAAACAGCACTTGTGTTATTATTTGAAAAAGAACGTTACAATATCTTCGCGATGGCAACTGTTACCGATTTAATATTTAGCATAGGAATGTGTCAAATACTTGTCTACATGCCTGCATTATGTTTTTTGTTTCAAACGGCTACAAATTAGAAATCCTATTTTGAGCACCTACTTATATGAGAGGTCTCCAGTGTGTGACGCCTCTGTTCAATCTTCCTAGATACAAACCGAAATATTTTACCAAATACATTTATATTGAGGAAATGACAAAAAAGGATCTTTTATGTAATTAGATTTCCATAAATAATATAAAATAATTATTATGGAATTTTAATGTCACTTAAAATAAAAAATCACAAAAATGTTGTTAGCAAATATCTAAACCAACTATCATAAATCATCTGTCAATGTTGTCATCCATATGTCATGCAAATCTAACCTAATATATCAGATGATTCCAGAATCAAAATATTGCAAGTGCAATGTTTATTTGATTTTTATTCTATTTATTTACGAACTTAAAACAAGTTTACGATGAAGAAACTAACAGGATCGTTTCGTTACACACAATGGGATCCATGGCTCCTTATAGCTCAAATAATTTCAGTGCAGTGTATAATGTATGTCACATTAGGATTAGTATTAGCTGTGCTTGGACATATTGCCAGCGATAATAGAACATTGGATCACATTTTCGAATATCAAGTATGTAAAAATATATTTTAAAATATCTAATTGCAAAAACCAAAATTTTGTTTTATTATAGGAGATTCAGGTTAGAGATTTCGGAGGTAAAATGGTAATCTCCGCTTTTGTTTTAAATGCATTGGTTGGGTAATGATTTAATATTATTAAAACAATTTTAATTAACATTAACTTGTCATATTTGTTTACAGATCTGTTATATTATGGTTTATAGTAGAACGTACCAAGCAATGTCTTGATTTTAGTTGTACATGGCATATTATTCATTTGATTATTTGTTGGTTTTATAATGGACATTTCCCCACAACGTTTTCATGGTGGGCATTAAATCTCGCATGTGTAACTCTTATGTGTGTTTGTGCTGAATTTTTGTGTTTAAAATCAGAACTGCAAGCAATTCCATTAAGTTTAGGACCTAAAACAGATTTGTAGTGTTTATTTTATAGATAAAGCTTTCATGTAAAGAAAAGGCTACTTGTTTATAAGCTGAATAAAATTTGTGATAATTTTGTAAAGAATTAATAGCTTCCTTACTATTTATTAAGATTTTAAAATTCTATAGTTTAATATATTGGTTTATATATGCGGCACCTTCAAAATAACGAAAGGTTTAAGTTGAAATGCGAAGTATAAAGATGTGTATTGCATTTTGATCTCTTATGTATATAATAACTTTAAATTGTTACATAATTAATTATCTTAAAAAAAATTATGTTTATTATAAATATAAACAATTGTGAGCAGTGACAACTTGTTGCCAGCATTATTAAGGATGATATTTCACTAGTTTTATTTCTTCACATTTGAGTCTTATTCATGTTCAATGAAACCTTTGAATTTATTATACATTCTTAATAATGCTGACCGTATATAAGGGATGTTCAATAAATAGGGAGAATACATATAAATACTTTTTAAATTAATTTTATTTATTTAACGCTTAATTATACATAATGCTGTTTAGTATTAGTATTTATTTAACATCTATATAATATTTGATACATCAATTCATTTCCATCCAATCTTAAGCAAATTTCTCTAAGCTGGTTTTCATCATTTTTTTACATTTGTTTCGGCAAATTCTCTTAAAAATATCTTAAATACCCTTCGAAATCCACTCAGATGTAACAGACAACATGTGTGTAATTAATGTACCTCTATGTTCTATTTCTGGCATGCCTCTGTTCCCAGCTTTGCTCTTTTCTGCAGTTTTCAATTACAAGCAAGTTTCTAGCTTTTATCAAAATTTTGCTTGTTCATCGCTGACGCCTTTGCATGGTATTTTCATCAGAGTCGTTCAGTGTTCACGATTTTTGCAATAATCTCTTATATTTCTGCTTAGGTTTTTATTTAGTTTACACATTTAAATGTAAAGCTAAATAAAGACTATGGTAGCTTTTCATTAATGCTCTGATCCCCAACCAGAAGAGTGCAGGTTGACACCTCTTGCCTGAAGAACATTACGGGCATTATCTGACTTGGGTGTGAAAGTAACCTCTTGCTGTTCTAATTACTGTGTAATTTTGTTTAGTATAATGAACAGTTGCTGTGTCCTGCCAGAAAAATACCTCTTGATTTTTATTCTTTTAGATGAAAGGAATCAGCCTCTCTTTGGCACATCTTTTCAAATACATGTCTCCTGTCATAGTTTTGCCAGTAATGTACGGTTCAGAAATAGATCCATTTTGGTCAATAGCAATCAATACCAAAAATCTTCTGAAAAACTTTGCCTTTGAAATGACTTTCTCGCTATATTCTACTTCCTGAGGGATCAAATGCGTGAAAAGTATCACCAAACGATGCAGTGAGTTTCAAAAACTTGTTTTCTATTAACCTAACCAGACCAAACCTAATCTAACAATCCTCATTGGTTACTTTCATCAGTATCATCAAACATTTGCAATGAGTTTCAAAAACTTATTTTCTACTAACCTAACTTAACCTAAACAGACTAAACCTAACTTAACAATCCTCATTGGTTACTTTTGTGAGTATCACCAAACAATTCAGTGAGTTTTACAAACTAGTTTTCTGCTAACCTAATCTAACAATGTTCGTCACTTTGGTGAATATCACCAAACAGTGCAGTGAGTTTCAAAAACTTATTTTCTACTAACATAACCTACTCAAACCAAACCTAAACTAATCATAACAATCTTCATTGGTCATTTTGGAGAGTATCGCCAAACGGTACAGCAAGTTTAAAAAGCTGGTTTTCTGCTAACCTAACCCAACCTAACAATCTTCATTGGTCACTTTGGTGAGTATGTAGTATCATCAAATGGTGCAGTGAGTTTCATAAACTCATTTTCTACTAACGTAACCAAACCTAAGCAAACCAAACTTAACCTAACCTAACCTTAAATAATAAACGCTTACCAGGTACTACCCGAGGATTTAATGGAACATAGCTTTTTTCGTCAATCATCAATATTTTTGACAATGCTTTGTTTTTGTCTGCATCCTGTTTTTGCCCGTGATTTTTGATCTTTAATGTATTTTGGTACCCTACGTTTAGCATAAATGCTTTGCTTCTGAGTTTACTACGCTTAATTATTTGTACTCTACTTTTTTATTTTTAACATTCTGACCGCATTGCGTACAGAAATTGAAGGATTAACTTTGAAAACTTTATTCACTTTCTCAACTACGTTATCAGAACTCACAGACAATGGATGACCAGGAATTCTTTAGTAGCTGTTTTTTTTTTAATCATACATTCGCATTACTTTGTATATAGTTGATTTCGAAAATTCCCTCATTTCGAGGGTCTTGAACTTGTCATGATTTGCAACATTTTTCTAAAACTGGATAATATGTTTTGCAAGTGCTTCGTTAGGTTTATGCGTAATTTTGACAACTAATGACAAGCATCTTAATTGTTGCTTCAGCCTAGTAGAGATATTATCCATGAACGAAAAATTTACCCTCGAGGGCCGGTAGGCCCGAGAGGGTTAATTTTTCTGAGTGGATAATATCCTTAACTCACGTGTGCCATACAAAATTTTATCCAACACCTCTTTATTTAAGTTTAAATATCGAATTTGCAATTTAATGTTAGTCTGTAGTTTTTGACAGTAATAAATTTAATACTCGAGCGCGATGACTGGATTTTAATAATATTATGCAATGTAAGCTGGTGATTGGTTGCTACCTATAATAGCAGCCAATCACCATTCTAATGTAAGTATAACAATGTTTTTCTACCCACAAGTGAGTAAACATCAAGTTTTAGCCCTCTTTATTTAGAGGTTTTGGATAATAGTATATTATGGGACAAGTGGTTAAAATAAGAATTGAATGTTGAGAATGGTTGAGGTGTCTCGCTATCGCTCGTTGAAAAAAGTAACTCGAGACGTTGAAATTTTATCAGCCACGCGTTGCATATACTTTTTTCTCCGAATTCTTAGTAAATTAATGCACTTTAGAAAAAATTATGACATTCAAGTGACATTTCTCTTGTCAGCAATTTAATGTCGAACAGTTTGAAATTCGAAATCCTGGTAGTCCGAAAATTTCAACCTCTAGTGGTTGAAATGCGATTTCAACCATCATTTCAATTTCATGAGTAGAAAACATTAATTTTTTAAATTGGCTGTGATAATGCTAATGAAAAGCTAGTCTACCTATATATTGGACAGCCCCATATATAAATAAATGTCAGAATATGAGATATTTCTTCGTTGCTGAGGTTCAGCTTACAACTGATGTCTAATCCAAACAATCTTGAGTTAATTTGTGTTAAATTAAGTGTGCTTGAGTTAACTTAATTTGCAAATATGTTAAACGGATGAACTGCAAAAAATTAATGTATTAGTAACAGCTTGCCACTGTTTTGGTATATCAGATTTAAATCAGCGGCTGTTTGAACCTACCGTTTAGAAGATTCTGTCAGCATGCAGCAAGCAGATTAACTGGTTGCTTCATGGCCACTTATTGGCATACAATGTTTGCCAATCACTAGCAGCTCCCTCTAAAGGGTATGTGCAAACCGCTGCTAATTTAAATTGTTCAATTTAAAAAAATTTCATGGATTACTAACCAGAATTCATATGTTGCATGATATTTTATAAATTGTAAATGTGGTATACTATAAGGTTGTTTCTTAATCTTCGATAATAAGACTTCAAATATCTTTATTAAAATTTAGAAAATAAGTAAAATTTTTATATAAATGATCCTTAAATCTATTAAATCTGAATTTAAGAAAAAACTGCAAATAAGATAATATGAATATATCTCGAGATGTCTAATTTATTCTAATTTTATAATTTCGGAATTTATCATTGGCCTGAAATGAAATCTACAGCAAATAACAATTTTGTCATATCTTAAGTTACACATTGTATACAGTTACTTTTAGCTAGAAATGTCAGTTGCGACAGTTGTATATCCTCTTATTAATATATATATGGATGAGGCTAGTGGCTATCACCAGTGTCAGAACTTGAACCCACACTGTTTGAGTTAGCAGGTAGAGGTTGAGGGAAAAATGTAAATGAAATCTAATTCAACGAAGTCATATTTGTATCTGAAACCCAATCGCAATATCCGAATTTTATCTGCCATTCAAGTTCTATCGGATTACCGAATCTTTATCTGACACGAAAATTAGTAATGTGTATCTATTCCATTTGAGTTTCTGTCTTTTTTGTTTCTCGCTTTCAGACAAAGTAATTCTTTATTTAAAGATGCTTTGTTGAATCTAGATAAATGCAGTATCATATTAAGTAAAAAAATTTGGATGTTCAAACTCAAACAATATTCTCTAATATTCTTTCAACTGATACTTTTCGAAAAATCGGATAACTCGTAGATAATAATCAGATAATCATATATATTGAGTCTGATCCATATCCGACTAGGATAGGATCCAAGTCACAGCTCTACTAGCAGGTGCTTCAAGTCCCTTACTGGAGATGAGGACGGACCACATGACGCCTAGAATTCTTGAGAACCCACTTTTTATGGTGAATATACAAAATCGTCAGGAGTGGTTAAAATCCAGGCAGAACATTCCTCCTGGAAGCCTGATCTAGTACACGGACGGCTCTAAAACCAAAACGGGTACTGGATCAGGCATATATGGTGAAAATCCAAGAGCAGAGTTTTGCTTTCCTCTTGGACAGTTCGCCTCCGCCTTTCAAACGGAAACATCAGGAGGGCTTACAGAAATAAGTGGATCTGTATGATATCAGACAGCCAGGCAGCTCTAAGAGCTCTTTCGAGTTTTACGATTTATTCTAGATAGTATGGGAATGTTTTACGGAACTCTAAACTGGCAGACGAAAACACTGTCAAACTGCTTTGGGCACTAGGTCATTGCAGAATTGAAGGCAATGAAAAAGCTGATGAACCAGCCAGGCAGGGCTCCACCAAGGTTTTTCCTAGTCCAGAACCTGCCTTGGGAGTACCAATAAGTGCAGTTCGAGGCTATATCAATGACTGGTCCTGCACTTAGCACGAAATCTACTAGACTATTCGACCAGGACACAACTATAGCAAGGCGTTCATTGACAGACCTTGCCAGAAAAGAGCAACAGAACTATTTCTCTTAAGTAGGTTGCAACTTAGATTATTAGAAATTTAATGGAGATCTCACTAGCAGACTCTTCATTGAGGAACCAAAAACAGCTATGCATATTTTATGCAACTGCGATACTCTTGAGTAGGAAAAGACAGCGCATTTTCGGACAACCCTCGTTGAAACTGAAAGACTTCATCACACATCCAGTGAAAAACCTGTATCTATTGATACAGGGTACTACCATTACAGACTGGTTGTGATTAACTGATTATAGGGTGAGTACAATAAGCCTTCTTGGCTGCAGTGTAACCGGTACTATCTGGCAGATGGGAGATAAGGTCCTCTTCTTAACATACAGAGGCGAAGGATATATATGGACCAGGAGGCTAGCTATCACCAGTGTCGAACCGAATCTGATTTGACAAAATCAGATTCGTATCTGAATCCCATATTGAAATATCCAAAACTGAATTTTATCTGCCATTCAATTTCTGTTGGAGAGGACTCCGAATTTTTATCTGACATGAAAATTAGTAATGTATCTATTCCATTTGAATTTCTCGCTTTCGGACAAAATCATTCTTTATTTAAAGATGCATTGTTGATAACTTCAAATTTTGCATATTCTTACAAATAAGCATATATCCATTTAAGCTATGTGCAGCCTAACTATAGAAATGATACTCAAGTGACAATACTGACTTGACACTTTCTATATTACACTGGTTTTTCTTACATGTCTCTATCTAGATGCTCATGTATCTTATTATGTTATGAAAACAAATCAATATATGAAGGGTCGGCCGTAACAACGTTGTATGTAACAAAAGAATTTGAAGAGCAACACGAACTTTTAACAGACTACAACATTGTTACACGGCATACTGCAAATTCACGCTTTCAAAACTAGCATTCCCAGAATCTGTTTAAGAATATTTTATATCTCTATGACACCAACACCTTCCAATAGGGATATACTAACGTTGTTTCTACGGAAATACCGCGCATTTTATTAAAATGTTACAACATTGTTACGGCCGACCCTTCATATGGTGATGTTAGGTTTATCAAACTATTTTATTATCTGTATCATAAATTGTAGAAATTCACAAAAAGGTTACCTATATGATAACAGTAACCAATTGGTAAGTGCTGTAGGATAAGTTACAGACCTTTAAGGATATGCACCCACTGAGGGCTTCGTGATTTTCATTCTTACAATACACCATAATTATTTTACATATACGACATGTTTTTCTCTGTAACCTGTGACTAAGTACATCAATTATAGTATGTTTGCATAAAAGTTAGAATATAGTTTCTCATATATTCTTCTGCTAGTATTTAGATTTTGGCAATTAGTTATGGTTACAGGTTACGGAACAAAATGAAGATAATGATGGTGTAACATAAGGAAAAAATTTATTCACTCTTCAGCAAGTGTAGTGCAAATAAAACAATGGTTAGAAACAAGTACTAATTTATTTATTATCAACATAAAATAAGAGTAACCAAGAAATATATCTACTAGCTCTACAATTGTAAGCAATGTAATATTTATTTAAAATAAGATTAACACATGTACATAACAAATGACATTATAAATATATTTTAATACTTTACTTTGGTGTTATTTTTACTGTTTAATTGAGTAACAATTATTATACAGGATATCCTAGTATAACTTGAGCTATACTGTTTTTGAAGGTGGTACAATGATTTCATTTGATTATAAACAATTATGCAACTCATATTTAGTTCTTCATTTTAATTTTGCAACTTGAAGCTACGAAACTTAATCTACATTTCTAAAATTGGTGTTTTTTTGTTACAAGAGACTGAGAATGCCTAATATTATATGAATAATATAAGGAATACATCCTAACTCGATCATCTTTTAAAGCTCTCATTTTGGTTGGCGAAATTTTACTAGAGATAAAATTAAAGGATGCATATTTTATATTTGTTCTTGTTTATTTGAGAAAAAACTTTTGTAACACATTGCATCTTAAATTGAGGGACAATTATGTGACAAAGTCATTCATTAACAGTCCACTCCCCCCTTCTCAGTCTTACGCCATGCGACCGTATTGTCTTATTTCTTTCAAAGCATGTTGTAATAAATTGAAGTTTAGGCAAAAGAGTGTTTCTTGGTAGCATTTTTTAATTTATTTTATTTCAGTGTGATTTAAATTGGGTAATTAATAATTCATCTTTAAATATAGAGAAACAGAAATATACAAAAAAAGTCAGTGTGACAAAATTAAAAATTAGATTTAAAAATGAATATAAATATTTTCCTCCACTTTGAATTTTAATAAAACAAATGCTTTGTATTATATTTGGTTATAGAGATATTATTCAAAGATTATCCAATATTAAATAAGAAATAACTACTCTGATGTTAAAGTACAGTGATGGCAAACCTTTTCGAGAAGTGGGTCAAATTTCGTTCATTATTTGTTTTAATACCAGTCCGTGGGTCACTAAGTCAGTGGCGTCAATTAGAGGGGGGGGCAAAAAGGGTACCAATAATTTGGAAACGCCAAAAATTTGTTAACAGAAAAACTTGTCAGATGATCCTCTTTTTGGTTCCCACTTTTAAAATCCTCTAAAAACTTTTACTTTTTCAAGTGAAGAGCAAAAAATATAGGTAGACGTCAAAAAATTTATATCAATGGGGTGACACCATGAATTACCGCAGCAGGTGACACCATGCCCAGTGGCGCCTCTGTACTGGGTCTTTGAATGAACAAGGAATAAAGAAAAGCACATATATAGTTACAGATATGTATATGTACGAGGGTAAATCAAATATAAACGGTAATTTTGCTTTTCCGCTTAGAATGCAGTTCCGAGGTAGCTGATGTTGTGTGTAGTAGATGTTTGGTTTATGAGGAGTGGGGAGCCGGCCGGGTTCGCGCACATCCTTGGATTTGTCGTCAGTACAGCCATGACCGAGCAAGAGGTACATTCGTCTGTTGCGCAACGGATTATCAAAGTTTTTAACCAATGAAGGCGTTAAACCGTCAGAAATTTTAACTCGTTTGAAGGCACAGTTTGGGGACAGTACACTGTCTCAGAATCGTGTGTATACGTGGGCGAGCGAATTTAAGGGCGGACGAGAACGTGTTGAAAATGAAAGTCATGATCGACGCCCAAGGACAAGCCTTACAGATGACAATACCCGTACCGCTCGAGAGCTTATTGAACGTGATCGCCGGCTAACCGTGGAAGAAATTTCATCAGAAGTGGGCATCAGCTATGGAAGTGTTCAATCCATTATAACTGATCAAGTTGGTTTTCGAAAAATTAGTGCTCGATGGGTTCCGAGGTTGTTGACTGGAAACCAAAACCAGGTTAGGTCGGAGATTGCTGAAAGGCTTCTGAATCGATTTCAGCGAGAAGGGGAGGTCTTTTTGCAGTGCATCGTGACATGTGATGAGACGTGGGTACATATCACAACACCCCCGAATCTAAAATGGCAAGTAAGGAGTGGCGAAGAAAGAATGAAGGTTGCCCAGTGAAGGCCAAAACTCGGCACTTAGCTGGAAAAGTCCTTGCAACGATTTTTTTTGACTCTAGGGGAATTTTACTGATTGATTTTCTACACGATCAACGTACAGTGAATGCGGCTTACTACTGCCAGTTGTTACGGTCGGCAACAGCCGCCTATCGAAACAAAAGACGAGGCATGCCCATCAGAGCTGTCATTCTCCTCCATGACAACGCCAGGCCTCACATCGCGGCCTTGACAAGGAATACACTGGAAGAAATGGGCTGGGAAACCCTCGAGCACCCTCCTTATAGCCCTGACTTGTCCCCCTGTGACTATGATTTGTTCGCGCCTATGAAGGAATCACTGGGAGGAAAACGATCTGGAAGCAATGAAGAAGTCGAACAGCACGTGCGCAATTGGCTTACAACTCGCCCTCAAACTTTCTATGACCAGGGAATACTGAAACTTCCAAATCGGTGGCAAAAGTGTGTAGATCACACAAGAGACTATATTGAAAAATGTTAAAACAATGATTTGTGTATAACGTTATTCAATAAACGATGAAAAAAATATTACCGTTTATATTTGATTTACCCTTGTATAATAAAGTTGATAAGAGTATATTTAATGTGAAATCTGTTGTTATTTATTTTCAGATAGTTTCTTAATATTAGAAACGATAGAAAATCAGTTAACCAACGTCCACTTGGAAATATATATTTTTTAAAATCGTATAAATTAGATATTTATACTTTAATTTTTTAATATTTTCGATTGTCTGTTCTTCTTTTTATGATATTAAAAATAATATAAAAATCAACGCGTGGGTCATTTAAAAAGCCTTCATTTTAAAAGGGTCAGTCTCTGACCCGCGGGTCATAGGTTCGCCACCACTGTTATAGTATAATACGATACCAGACCGGTAATTGCTTTATAACAGATCAAGAAAAAGTTGGAAAAACGAGACCTGAAGTGTCGAGTTTTTTCCAATTTTTCGATATCTTTTCGATATGTAAGCACTTAATGGTGAGTATTGTATGATATTTTTTGCACTAATGACACTATTTAAAATAAATAAATATGTATTTATAATGAATTTTTATTAATTTGATGTCGACGTTGGCTGTGAAACATTCATTGTGAATATACTGCAAAATATACTAACCATACTTTTGTAATGTCAAATTCTAAGCGTTACCTGTCACCAAATTACAAAAGTAAGGTTAGGTATGTCTTGCGGTATGTACACAATTTATGCTACTTTAATCAATTTATACTCATTTATTTTTATAACAGCACCCAAGCAGATTATGAATTGTAATAGTTCTGTTATTTTCTTGTTGTCATAGCAACCAGCAATGATTCGGTAACATCAACTTATTGTGGCAAATAACAAATTGGGAAACACATAAAAAACAGGTCGGTAGCCCAAAAAAGAAATATATATTGGACATTTTATAACGAAAATAAAATAAATCAATAAAATGCATTATAGTTGATACTAATCTATGTTGTTAACTATTTTAAATTACAATAATACTCATAATAATACAATAATAAATTACAATAAATGTTCTTTTGCCTAAATTTCAATAAAACACATATTTCAAACGAAATAATACTTGACATGGTCCCATAATGTAAGACTGCAAAAAGGGGAGTGTTACATGTTTGCTTGCCTTTATGGGACAGATAGTGTTGTCGAGCTCTGGGAATACACATCCAGGACTCTATTATTATACTGTTACTGGCAACATGTTAGATTTGTATTTGAACTTAGGATGTCTGATTACTCTGTACTTAAAATTCTTATGCTTAAAAAGCATTTGATTTTGCCCATTATACCAAATATGATTTTTGACATAATTATTTATAAAGTATCAGTTTGCAGTTATACTTAGCACATCCTATACAAATATAATTTTAATTTTGATAGCTATTAATAATTTTTGACACTTAATTATGTAAGCAGGAAGCATAATATTATGAACCATTAAATTTAACAGAAGACTAGACATGAGGTTTACTTGTATATCATTTCAATTTTCCTAAGAAGAAATGAATGCACTATTGCTTTCAGTTTACAAATTACTTGTTTTGTTAACATTTTATTTAATCCTTTGAATTCTTTCTTGTAAAAAAATTACATAAAAGACAAAGGAACTTTGAGACTGTTCTCTTCAGAAGTACTGTCTACTTTTAATTATGTGTACAAGTAAAATATTGATTTACATCAGGAATACTGATACAAAAAGTTATGTTTTTTCTATTTGGACGTATAGTAATTTTGCTAACTTTAAATGAACAGCTGGGCATTGCATGAGCTAGCAAATGTTTTGTAAATGGTGTTTATAGAGAATCATTTAAGGCAAAAAAGTTTCCGAAGTCAATTTCATAAAACCACAGATTATTCTTTAGTGTATACTAAACTAAACTCTGAAGTTTGAAATTAAGAAAAAACATTTTATACACTATCATACAGCAATAATGAAATTACCCTACATGTCAAAAGTTGAAAAGTATCAAATCTTAGCCTTATTTGACAATTGACTTCAAATATGACACCAGGTTTGAAAGTGGAGTTCAAGTTGGAAAGCGGTAATCACTTTTCAGGTGAACCATCCTATGATTCTTACTGGTTTTCTATTAGTTTATTGGCTTTCTGTTATTTAAGGAGAATGATGGTGAATAAAATAGTATACAAACTGCAATAAAGAGTTTCATTTTTGCCTCAAGCATTAGATCACCTCGGCCCTATGGGCCTCAGTAATCTATCTTGATTCTCGACAGAAATGAAACACTTTCCACCTCGGTATGTAATATACTATTACATAATCAAAGAAGCTAGCTCACATCAAAACTGGAATTTGTGTCGCAGAAGTTTGAAACAAACTACAACTGAAAGTGTTTGTTATACTGAATATTAGTTGGATTCTTGTTTAGACATTTTACTGTTGTTTAATTATTCCGCAACTGACATCATGTACTTTGTGGAAGTGTTCATTCTTCTCTAGTCTCTGGAAATCACAGTTTGAGAAGAGGAGATATGAATGCAATACAAATGTTTGGGAAGGAGTATTGTCTCAATATTTTAGAAATATGAAAATTCATGTTTTTTATAACCTAGCCAACAAACAAATATTAAGTACCTATTACCCTAATATTTGAAATGCAGTTATAAAGTTAATAGTTATTAATCAAGTTTGCATGACTTGTAGTCTGTCTGTCTGTCTGTCTTGTAGTGGTGTCAAGTCAAAGAGCAGTTCTATAACCAACTGCCCTTCAAACAATGTTAAATATTTGAATTAAGATTTTTATGAGTATTTGTGTTGAGCAAGATACATAGATTCTACCAAAAAAAGGAACTCTGTTAGTTTATTTACGCGAAAGATTTGGGTGGACACTTCAACAAAGATACAGTTGCGGCTGAAAAATTTTAAACAGTAATTTATAAAGACAGCACATTTTTCTGATATTCACATCGAATGAATCTGGCTTGTATCATTTCAAATAAATAAAAGTGACGTCTCTTATGAAAATTAAAAAGTCGAAATTAGGCCATACCTATAACCTTCCTTATTGCAAGGGCCGAAAGTGATTTCAGTCTCAACCCCTCCAGAATGTTTTATACACTTCATCTGGACGAATCGCTCTTAACACATACCGAGAGACAACTTTCATCAGGTAGGTAGTTAAGGGCACTCTGCTGACTTGGAACTGAAATCACCTTTAGGCTTTGCCTTATTACACCAAGTTAGGTTAAAATCTGCTAAAGAAGTTTGGCATGGTAAATGTACCTTTGTTACAGCCTCCTCGTAAGCTGGGGGGCGAAGGAACTGAATATTTTACTAGAATTTATATAACTCACTACACAGCCATTCTCGCGTGGAACGCAAAAAAAAACTTGAAAAATGTTTTTATACTTCTAGTAAAATACTCTTGCATTACCAAAACATCACACCTCACAAAAACTATCTATTTGATTGTTATTGATCTGATGTTTCTTGAAGTGTTTATATGTAACCTCTCTATGTAGCGCTCTTAGTAGATGGTGAATTATTTTAATTTTTCTGTTTTCTTCAAAAAGTGATCACAATAGTTCCAATTTGTGAGAAGAAATTTAATTAACTAGGAGATTTTGTTCTTTAGTGTTTTAAAATACAATCAAAATACTACAATGTTATTGTAGTGTCTGGAACGGAAAAATGCGTTTTTAAATTTCATAAACACTTGAATTCATAGTTTACTTATTTAATTTTTACGGGTGTTTCGGACATTATAGAAAGTTGCCAATTGTGTAGGGAATGCTCTAATTTATCGTTTGCTTAGATTTTAAACATACATGCATAATCTTTAACCCCTTATACCTTTCGGTGTCGAGGTGCCGGGCACACCGAGCTGCAGAGTGGATATATGGGTGTGAGATGTGGCAGCGGAGCCATGTTGGCATCCTTCCGAGTACTTTCCGGGGCAAACTCGACTTAACTCTGTTAAGAGATATAATCCACACTAACCACCCTGCCGTACTGCCGGCATTTGATTTTAAAATGAAGTGATATTACTGTATCCAATCACATCAGAATATTTTTCTATAAAATATGTTAAGATTATTGAGGTTTACTATATGTAGCTATGCGCATAGTGCATATAATAGGCTCATTAATGGAAATATCCCCTACAGCATTCTTAAATTTCGGAAAATCTCCTGTAGCATTGATTCTTAAACCAATTTTAAGAACACCCAAAGCAAAATCTTCCAAGAGCCATTCCAAGACATCTGGAGTATTTTCCGCTATGGAAATGTGAGATTTAAAGAAGCCCAGAATCTGTAGGGGCTTTTCACTACCATAAGTGTAAAGCAGCTTCGCTGGGTTTTTGACTTAGTCCCAGATTTTAATTTTGGTGCGTTTCAATTCAGTCCATGTTCTATCAACTGAAATAGCTTCCAGAGCATGTCAATGGAAACCCTGCCAAGATTACACTGAATAACAGTATCATTCATCGATTTGGAAGACATAATCGATCGTTTCTACCGCGGTATTGTGTCTCGAAGAACTTCCAGTGACATACATATCTTCTCTGTGGTTGTTCTGGTTGTGGTCCATACTTCTGATTGTTGGCATTATTATAACATTTTTGAAGGTTAGTTCAAATAATATCCTTTGAATCTGCACTTGCTGTACACATTTTTAACTAGTGGGGCATTGTGCAAAATTACACGGATGATGTCCGTCAAAACGGGTACATTTTTTCGAGTGAGATATTTCGAACCTACGATGAAAAACAATTTTGATTAGAAAAACATCTAAATCCTAAATGTTAAAAAGTATAGTTATTTATGAACCAAGGACGTTAGAATGATGATAATGCCAGGAGGGCGACTATTTTCCAGCCCAAGAACCTGATGGATGGAAGTTTTGCCCGATTTGTTGTGTTGCAATATATTTGTATGCAAACATATACTTTCTGACTTAATGATCCAAATTACTATTGAACGTAACACCGGCTCTGATTGTAAGATAAACCATGTGCGGGCGTTATGAATTATAACGCCCGCTTATAATGGTTTGGTTGTTATGGGGTTGTTTATGTAGTTTGTATCACAGGTATAAACAACAAATAATATGCAAGTGAAACAAAAATATTTTAAATCTCGTATTAATTTACGTATATTCTTGTTTAAAACAAATTAACCTCAATTAAAAAATGTCAATATTATTAAGTCATCTCCTGAAAGTTCTGAGTTCCTCTTTTGTCAAAAATGTATAATTTTGATGTGTTTTGAGCATAAATTTTAGAAGAATATTTTAATTTTAAGTGATAAAAACAAAAGACATTTAGAAGTTATGTTATTAATAATAATAATAATAATTACTACAACCCATAACCTAAACCAAGACCCCAGAAGCTATAAGCTTGTGCGGGAGGGAGGGGGCGATTATTATTATTATGTAGGCCCAATGTGCGGCTGCAGCCGACTTACAGATGGAACAGCGCAAATCCCACATTTGTGTCACAGCTAAGGAAAACTGCAGAAAACCTTAACCAGATTTGCCGGCGCCGGGAGTCGATCTCGGGCCGCTTGGGTGAAAGTCCAGTATGCCAGACATTACACTACCAAGGCTATTACTGTTAAACTTTCATTTTTGAATATTTATATGGTCTCGCTCAGTTTTGTTTTGTGTTAATTGAATTTAAAAGTTCTAACATTAAATAATAATTCTATATTTTCTAACAATTTTATATAGCGGAAAAAAGATGTAGTGTCCGGAACAGACAGCATATTATTAAATTACTATAATAAGGTTTAAAACAAAATTCCTTCCAATTTCAGTTTCATCTTATAGGTATAATAGCAGATTTTCGGATTAGAATGTTAGTGGGCACATTTTAAAATATAAATAGTACTAATTTAAAAGACCACTCCTACGCTAGGACCAGAAAATTGCATCCACATGTATAGTGTCCGGAGCAAAATAATGGCCATATAGAAATCTCAATTCAAAGGTTTGTGTCCTAGTTTATGTAAATAAAAAATATGACCACATTACACAAGAAAATAAATTCCAGTTTTGATGTCAACCACATTTACATTATAATGAACTATAAAAGTAGTTACACATTCAGAATGTATCTATAGGATTTTGGTGAGCAGATTCTCTTTTTGTAAACATTGTGTACCATATACAAACAGGATGGAGATATAATGCATAAATAAATTCCTAATGTAAATCAACTTTTAAAATTTAAAACTCAGATTGCATTCTCTGCAGAAAACTCAATTAGTACAGTGATTTAATACCATATTTCAAAATAGAACGCGTTTTAAATTTATTTTATATTGTGATTTTCTAGTGCGTTCAAAAACATTAGGATGGACAATATGTAACCGAAGTCAGATTCTTGGATTAAAATTGTGTATAGGATATCCATTACTTAACGTGTTTAATTAATCTTGTATATCAGAATTGTGTTAATAATAATCAATGGAATAGGAATGGGAATAGTTACAACAAAATCAATATTGTGATAATCAAATTTCTGATAGTGTAAATAAAAAAAGTGGCCACAATCTAATCGCAATAATCAAGACTGTGTTAATCAGAATAAGAATCTCTTCAACAACTTATTCAAATAATGCTTTATCTTGAAAAATGGCATTAACTACATAATAGTAATATTTGCAAATCTGTTGTTCATACAAATGATTATAATACACTATTATCCATTGCATATTTATACCTTATATATCAATTAACATTCTTTATCTTTACTCTAAAATAACAAAAACATACACAACATAATTATTGTATTATAAGCACAACTCTTTACATTACTGCAGTCGAATATTGGCAATTTCAAATATATCTTCTGTTCTTGCAAAGGTGAAACTTCCTCCTATTATATTGCTACTTGCTACACTCTATTCTAAATAAGTGAAATGTCTTTTTTAAACATCTATAAGAAGTCTTAAAACTGTTTTGCTTGCAATTCCTATTTAAGTTACCTATTAAGCACACAAAAGATGGTTTCTTATCATTTGAAATTGACAGTGCTGAGTAATCTAAATTATTTTGTACTCTTTTATATATACTTTCCCTTTTTTCACTTATAATAGGTATCTACATACATCCAGAGCATAAGGCTTGCATTTCCAATATATACTTAACTTTTTTTTTCTTTGAAAGACTAACCTTGCATTTTTACAGAGGCACACTTATAAGTTATAACAACATTGTATAATAGGTAGTATAGAATTATGTATATAGAATTGGTGAGAAGATTATATCTAACTATGCTAGTTGCTGCTTATATGGTAAGCTGGAAGCCTACCTAATCCAAAATTACTTAATTGGTTTTGTATTAATGTTATGAAGTTACCTGCTTTGAAAGACAATTTAATATGATGTCTACATCGTCTTCGGTATTATCCATTTCCCAAACAGTTCTCTGGTAAAGCACGAACTGTAAAAGGCCACTTTTATTTGATTTCTAGCTGTATATAATATATTTGCTGTAATTCTTATTGCTATGTTGCGGCATGAGAAAGACAAAGAGCAGTCTTATAATAAGAAAGAACTATACAATTCAATAATATAAGATCACTGATATAGAAATGGTAAGACAATCTTTTTCCACCAATCAGATAATATATAATACAAATCTACCTGTTTTAATTTTAGACATCATTTGAAACAATGAGAACTTTGTAAAATTGAAAAATATTAGATTGTTCCCATATAAAATGCTTCATTTTAAAATCAAATTTACAAAAAGTAATGATTATTATGTTAAAAAACGATAATTCGAGCTTTGCATATTGTCACCTGAAACCAGTCCTAGGCTATAATAGTGCTGAATGTTGTAAGATGACATTTAAATTGGCTAAAGAAATTTAAAAAACGGCATATAATTTTCAATAAAATTCAAATTGTTCAACTTCCACGGGGGGGCAAGCGACCCTCCTTGTCCCCCTTCCGGGCGCTTATGATCATGCTCATACACAAACATTCATTAAAGTAACATAGCGTCTAGTGGCATGTATTCTTGCATTGCCTCAGTTCCAAGTCTTTGTGTGCACGGATAAGCCTGCACTTAATATAAAAGATCTATTTGTGATCATTCCTGGTGATGAAGGTAAACAACCTTTGAAATATAAAATAAACAAAATAAGTAAAATCGGAATAATTGAATTTAACTGACTATTGTATTATTATTTTCTTGATGTGTTTTCTATGAATGAACACACGTGCAAATACCCTTTCCAAAGTATTTATAAATATACTGATAGACTTACTACCAATGCAATCATGTTATATCCAATACTCCAATGAGGTATCTTCCAGTCCTGCCAGCTACAAACATGCAGGAGCTTAAATCCATGAAGCAATCTGCAATCATAGAATAAGTCATGGTCTAAAGGGTTATGATGAACTGTAATGGTAATCATCTGTGAGTCCTCCAGGAATCATTGTATCAACTACCTGAACCCAATATCTCAACAGGCAGTGACTCTTACATAGTTTTTTGGCCAGGATCAATGAGACATCACCACCCAGATGAATACTAATTAGTTGACCAACACCACCACCAACAATTAGTTGACTATCAGGTTACCTAGATGGGAACCAATCGACTACCCAGAGTGGTGGAAGTTACTCACAAGGATGGTACCATGGAGATTGGTTTGAAAGAAAATGTTTTTATTATGTTACAAACATTTTTCTTACACTAAGTTGTAGGGGATTAAAATCAATTGGTTAAATCTTAAATAATGTTTTAGTCGGGGAAGGTTTGACACTATTGTAGCCTGAGGATGGATTTTTAAGTTACTTAATTTTGATAATACCAAAGCATACATAAGTAGCCACTTTCGAATAAAGATTTTAAGATTATTTATTTTTATTTATCTATTTTTGGGCGAGGATCATTTGGCCGACCCTACTAGAATTTAGCCGAATCTGAGGGGAATTCCACCTCCAGTAGGGATTCTTAACGTACCAAACATCACATTGACACAGGACCTACAGTTTTACTTCCTATCCGAGAAGAAGGCATGTTTTTTAATTTTTCTCTGCTACGAAGAATTACTAGCTCGGCCAGAGATCGAACCTGCGACCCTTGGATTATGAAGCAAACATGCAACTAATCTTGGACGAAGTAAATTTTGTTATCTAAGTAGAAAGTTATGTATTTCTCAAAGCAAAGACTCTGAACTAAGAATAACAGCAAGCCATTAGATGATTTAATTTAATGGTAATCGTGAAAACAAATCAAAAATATTCTTCATAAACTCTATAGGATCATTATTTAGTTTTCATCTATTTTAGGGGCTATTAATTTTGGATTAGGTAGAAGTTTTGTGTTTTGGTTTTTATTTGATAACTCAACATGAGGTATTGGGTTTTTGTTAAGTACATAATAATGGAAGGAATAATATCAATTAGTTCAAATATTGTAAAAAAATTTAAAAATGTCATTTTGTTTAAAATTGCTGGTGAATGAATTATTTTTAATTAATTTTAGGAAATCACACAGAGAGTTGAAAATTCAATTCCTAAAGAGACACTAATAAGCATGACATAATTATGGAATGTATATATCTTGCATTTGGAATTTACACATCACACACACATCAAACAAGGAAAAACTGAAAGAATTAAAATTAGGTTTCAATTAATAATAAATTTTCAATCAATTCCAATCAGGTTTCGTGACTAGTTAATTTATGTCTGATTGAATCAAGAAGAAATTACAACAGGACATTTTAATCATTTCATTACTGATCAGCATTAGAAACTTAGCTTTCTCTTTGGTAGCCTTCAGGCTACCAACAATATTATTCTTGTAGCCTGAGAAGAACCTTGGTAGCCTACACAAACATTATTTCAGTACATTGTAACCTGTGATACTATCACATACAAAAATTTGGTAAACTACATTTTATTTGGGTAGTCTCAGACTAGTAGAAATTTGGAGCACCGTTACTGATCATTCATTTCTTTTCCAGCTCATACAATATAATTTAAAAATATAAACAACCTTTCAAAGATTATTGCATTACAAAATATCTGTCATAATTTATAAAACTTCTTAAAATTAACGTATCTAGGACGAAAATGTAGCTTTAAGGTATGAGCAAATGGTTTATGTAATTACTTGTAAGTATCTTATTAAAGCCACTTTTCTTCTGAGGTAACATACAAAATTTTATTTCATACTGGAGGTTTAACATGTTAAATTACTATGAACAGAAATCTTGAGTTTTTATTTCGCACAAAAAATTTATAACAATTATATGTAAGCGATACTCAATTTTCATAGCAACGGGAGTGTGTTTCTAAACAAGAAAATTGAAAAATCATGTTCGGTTTTTTGAAGTGTTTTGTTTTATTTTTAAGGAAAGAAGAATTTAATGCCCAATAATTACAACAATTGATTAAAATTAAGACATGGAAGGATCTACTGTGGTTGAAAGCTGATTGAAACAAGAGGAAATGCTCAAAAATGATATTGCAGTCAAGGAAGTATGTTGTCGGAACCTTCGAGTCACTTGTTATGGAGACTTGTGAAGCAGCAATTGCAAATTAGACCTATACTGTGAGCTCAATGTCTGTCTCCTATGAAATGACATCCAAAAACACTGAGAAAAACAGATTGTATTTATCCCCTCTTTCTCATGCAGGGCTGGTTTTAAAAGCAGTGACCAATTGCACATTTAATATTTATGTTAATAACTAGTTAAATAAGTAAAGCTGAGTTAATCTTAGTTTTACTTTTCAAATTATAAATAATCCAAAAAACGCAATTTTAGATTCCAGTATGAAATAAACAATGTTGCTGTACAATATCATATTTTAAACAACCATATACCTTCAAAAGCACTAGAAAGGTAAATTAAAATAAGCATGCTACATCAATAACACTCATCAAACAGTCACCTACTAATCCATGAAATGTAGGCCGGTCAAAGAGGAAGGAGACTCTTCTTCAGACTGAGATCATAAGAATGAATTACATGTATATTGATGTAATAATAAGCACATTCAAGCAACTAATTCTGCGGAGAATATTCATCTACTTCTTGTATAACAGAATCTTCTTCTATTCGTTGGCGTTGCAATAGTAGTTCTTGACGTTTCTAATAAAAAAAACAGTTACGTTTTCAATCAAATACAAACAGCAATTAATTCACCTCATCGTTGTTTATTACTACAATACGGTGATCAATTTTTGGTGTTAACTGGCAGGATTCTTGTTCAAGATCATCTAAGGATGCTCTTCGTGTTAAACGAGTTCCTGAATGGTGAGTTTGTTGGGGCACTGTTGGAGACTCTATAGTACTGGCTCGGCGTAAAGGAGGTGGGCCATCTAATTCACTTCCATCTAGCATCTTTACTAGACTGTGTCTGGAAAAATATCAACACTAAAGATAAGTACATTAGAATTCTAACATTTAACATTACAGCATATTTCTGGCTTTTATTTACAACATACTTCTATATTAATTACTTTAAACCTGACAGTATAACTAAAGTCACTAGTTACCTCCTAGAAAGAGTCACCAATGATTGTCTATGTTTCGATTGCCTTCTTGTTTTACCCAAACGCATATTAATTGCTTGAAAGTGATTCTGGACGGCTAAACCTAATTCTGGACATTCTTCTTCACTGACCTTATAGTAAGAAGTAACAATTATTATCACTTAAAATACCTTTTTTATAATCTTACGCCAGATTACTCACCTCGACTTGAGCATCTTTCAACATCTGAAAACCATCATTACCATTATGCACATAACTCTTAGTTGCAAGTCTGTATGTTTGATGTAAATTTAAATATTCATCTCCAATACGAATTAAAGTTATATCAACTCGTTGCCCTGAAGGCTTTCGTGGATCAAATGCAAAACTAACCCCTGCTACTTGTGGAAATCGACCTTCTAATTTAGGATACTGACTCACTGAATTCTCTAGAGTTGCTAATATTTGTTGACCTATAAGAGAAAGGCAAGTAAATTTACTATGTTGTAGAACTTTATATCCATTTATCAACCTGTAACTCTTAGAACGCACAGTGGATCTCTCATTGGAATAATATTTACAAGATCTCGCATGGTGAAATCGCCAGCAGGATGTACTTGATCTGATCTAAATGTCCCTGAGTTTAGTACTACTAAATCAGCTCCAGTTGCTGCTAATACTATATCACAAACCTGCAAAAATGAAAATTTAAAATGTCAGCATTCTAAAAGAAATAAGTTTAATATGATAATATTTCCAAATATTATTCAAGTTTATTTTGTGTTAAAATTCTGAAAGAAATGATACATTCCACGCCAATTCGATCAAAGTTGGCGCGGAGCCCTCATAGATTTTTTTTATATTTTGTTCACGTAATACCCTTTCCAAGCCTTATATAAAGCTCAAATATTACTGCCCATAAATACATTGTTCGCGAAATATAAAGGTTTTTTTTTTTAGTTTTAAACGTACATGCCTATATTCAAATGCTATTTACTCGGCTTTCATATTAGTTAGGAAGGTCAGGTATTTTGCATTTAAAAGAGAATGAAATAGACTACCCACGGTAATTTTTGTACATTTTTCTAACATTTGTAACATAGTATATTATCTGAGTTTTTAACAAATTTTGACTTTTCTCAAAATCGATTCCATTAACTTTTTCAAAAAAATTACAACTATTGTATGTAATGTTGTTATAATTATGTTAAAATTTCAATTTGGTATCTCTATAGAATCAGAAGTTATGAATTTTCTTCTATAGTCGTGCGAATAAAATGTTTTGAAATTACATGCACTTGTATTAAGAACAACGAATGTGAGTCTCAAAATGTTCTATTAATTTTCTCCAAAAAAATCAGAACTATTACATGATATGTCCTTATCACTGTAATAAAATTTCAACTTGGTATCTCAATAGAATTGGAAGACATTTTTTCTATAGTCATGCATATACACTGTACACATTCAAAAAGAATTATCTGAAGTCCATGGGACGCAGTTGCGAGCAAACCTATTGTAGGTATATATTATATGATAAAACAATGAATTATAATTATTACTACTTTTATTTTAACAAATCAAACTCAAAACAATCATTTGAAAATCAATAAGTTTTCACTACAACCTTTGCGATACGAAAGATCAACCAAATGTTGATAAACTTTATATTAAAAAAAGGTAGGATTTGCTGAAAATTATAATTAAATTTGAAGCACATGAAGGATTTTTGAACCAGCGATGTAACAGCTCCAGAAGGCTTTCTGGAACTCTAAAGTTCCATTCTAGTCTTCCTGTGGTATCGAAATTCTTATTCATTTTCAAATGATTGTTATGAGTTTAATTTGTTAAAGCAAAAGTAGTAATAATTATAATTCATTGTATTATCATATAATCAGGGGCGGATCCAAAGAATCATTTTGGGGGGGCGAGAATTTTTGAAAAATTATTGTTTTAATACATAATAATTAAACAAACATTATTTGATTCTATCCTATGTATATTTATTTATAAATTTGGGAGGGAGAATTTCCCCCATTCTCCCCCCTTCCGCCGTTAATCCGCGCCTGATATAATCTATACTTAAAATAGGTTTGCTCGCAACTGCGTCATTCGAATAATTCTTGTTGCAGTGTGTAAAGTGTATACGCACGACTACAGAAAAAATGTCTCAACTTCCGATTCTATTGAGATACCAAGTTGAAATTTTATTACAATGATAAGGACATATCATGCAATCGTTGTGATCTTTTTGGAGAAAATTAATGGAACATTTTGAGAGTCACATTTGCTGTTCTTAATACAAGTGCATGTCATTTCAGAACATTTTATTCGCATGACTATAGAAGAAAATTCATAACTTCTTATTCCATAGAGATACTAAATTGAAATTCTAACGCAATTATAAGACCATTTCATACAATAGTTGTAATTTTTTTTGAAAAAGATTAATGGATCCGATTCTGAGAAAAGTCAAAATTTATTAATATACTATGTTATAAATGTTGGAAAAACGAACAAAAATTACCGTTGATAGTCCATTTCATTCTCTTTTAAATGTAAAAAAGCCCGACCTTCCTAATACAAAAGCTGAGTAAATAGCATTTGAATATAGGAATGTACTTTTAAAATTGAAAAAAATAAACCTCTATATCTCACGAACGGTGTATTTATGGACAGTAATATTTGAGCTTTATATAAGGCTTGGAAAGGATATTACGTGAACGTATTATAAAAGAAATCTATGAGGGTTCTGTGCCAACTTTGGTCGAAGCGGTGTGGAATGTATCAAATATTGATGCAGATAACTTTGGGCTGTAATTTTTTTCATCTTAGATCAAAAATAAGAAACTAAAATGAATCTCAGAAGAAGACTCAAAAAATCATTTTGGAGCATATACACTACACTTGTATTTATTAAATAAGAAAAAGTTAATTCTTATCTGTTCTTACAGAATATACTATTGTAATGATTATTACCCAATTTCCTAAATTTGATTCAGCAGTTCTTATGGATGTAAAACGTCCATCAAGAGGTACAGCGAAACAACAAAGAACTTCATCCATCTTTCCTTCTACTATACCTGTTAAAACCCAATAATATTATTTTTCCATAGTCAAGACAATTTAAAACATTTACACCTACTTGTATATTTTTCTAATTTCTCTTTTAGCTTTGGATCTTCTGTGAAAGCAGAAGTAACATTAATCTCCTCAACAGAAACATCTGGTGCACCATTATTAACAAAACTAATCATAATTTTACTAAACTGCCTAAAATCAGTACCACTTTTTATAATATGTTTATCGTTTACAACTTTTATTTCATAAACATGATCATGACCACCTAATATTAAATCAATGTCATTACAGTTTTCGGCTAATTTTATATCATTTGGTGTTCTCATATGAGTTAATGCTATTACATAATCACATCCCTAAAAACCAAATTGTTTTTCTAATTAAACTATATATGAAAAGAAACTTATATCTTTACTTCTTGTTTCAATTGTGCTGATAATTTCTGTCCAGCTTCAACAAAATCTAAGAATGTAACTTCTTCAGGATTAATAGTGGGAAGAGTATCAAGCCATTCTAATTCTACCAAGCCAACCAAACCTATCCGACGTCCAGCAGAATGTATCACATATGTAATTCTACCTTCCCCAAGTGGACGACCAGTTTCATTATCCAATACATTTGACATTAACCATGGAAATTCAGTCTGTGCTACCCATTGGGATAAAACTTCCAGTCCATGATCTAAAATAATTAACAATGCAAGAATTGTTTTTACTACTAAAAACTAATTTATACCAAAATCATGATTTCCGTAGACTGCACAATGTACTCCAACACTATTTAATACAGGAACCATTTGTTGACCCTTTGTAAATGTGCTCACTAAAAGAGATGAAGTTGGATACAAAATATTTAAAAATAATTCGTGCTACATACGCATGCTAGGAGAAAAAGCATCTCCACTGAATAAAATAAGTGGATTCAAATGTTGGAAGCTTTTAATTGCAGTGCAAAATCTAGCAGCACCTCCAACTGGTTCAGGAGAAGGACGAGATTCCACATTGTAAACATCATTGAAATGAAGTATTACTAGATTTTGGGTCATGGCACCACCTGCCAAAGTACTGACTGCTCTTCTTCCTGCTGCTCGTACTTCTAGAGAAGCCTTTGCATGGAAAAAGTCAAATTACATGTTTTTTTACAATAAATGTAAAATATAACATTAGAAAACAAAGATTACCACATTACACAACACAAATGATTAATTATAATAATAAATTAAATACATAGTAAACAGCTGCAAAATTGAAAAAAATATGTAAGTGCAGTAAAGCAGCAAAAAATGTGGAAATAAAGATATATGTTATGCATTTACATAAAGTGTTCTGTTGTGATATCATCTTCAGTTCATTAAGGGAGAGCCTCGATATACACTACAGTTCGATAACTATAATATCGCACATTTTAGACTCCAAAGCTAAGTTCAATGAGCTTTGTTCATTTCTAATATAAAAGATTTATAAAATTTAACATTTATTTTTTGAATGTTTATAATATCATTGTAAAAAGATGTTAGGGTTCCAGTAAGTAATTATTTTCTTATCGTGCAAATCTTTCAGTTTAAGAGTTTGAAAACCCTGCTCTATAGTTTCTGTGATTTTTCAGACAATTAAAGAAATTTATTTTTGGCAAACTGTTGTTGATTATTTTTATTTACATAGTATCAAATTTCTATTTGTATACTGTATTTGAAAAAGGAGCAGAGTGATCACGTGAAAACTGCACGATAGGGGTGGAGTTAACACAAGCCATTATCATGCTGCACAAAATTTGTGTTTGTTGCCCATCCAAATCTTATAACTCCCATTTATGTCATTTAAGTCAAGCATGTTTTTTACACACTTCAGTAAAAGTTACCAAGGACATATAGCATATACAATTGATAACTTCATTGATAAATTATATTATTAATTAACAAATGGTAGCTTTGAGTTTATTGAATAATATATTTTTTCTATTTTGCGTCTATATTAAAGCTGTTAAAGCACCCAAATGTTAAAAGCTCATTTGAGTGCTTTAATAGCCCAACTTTTTCTAAGTTGGTAGCATTGAAAAAATAATTGAAAAAAACAGAAAATTGACAAAAACTTCACTCAACTTTCTGTGTCAATCAATGAATTTTCAAATGTCACCTCGCCGTAAGCGGCTCGTTTTCTAAATTTGGACTCGTGCAATAAATCTTGCCTTATGAAACTCGTTCTTTAATATACTATTTATTGCTGTTTTGCATTCGTAAGGTAGAAATCAGTTCGTTAACAAACGAAGAAGGTTTATATTTTTAGTATGCAAATTATTTTTACATCTACCACTCTATGGGCATGTGTAGGCCTGATATGGCATACTTTTCATCATGACTGCCACCCAAAACTCACATTTTGGTTTGTACCGCACTTGCATCTATATAGCCAAGTTCTACTTCTTAAATAAATTTCTCTGAACAGAATTATCTATATCATGAAATAACAACCATTTTTGTAAAATCTAATTCTAAGTGTTTTTCTACAACATGGGATTTTTTAATGTTGTCACATTGTCTCTGTTCAGAACTAAGAGAATTCAAAAATGTAGCTCTCTCTGACATCAAGAGAACTAAACAAAAATTTGATAAAAAAAGTCTGTTTCTTTGCCAATGCATTGGATAGGATGTTATACACTGTTGCAATGTTAATGAACAGAAAAAGAAATTAGGCTGTTGGTCATGTCTCTCTGAATGGTGGAAGTGTGAAGAATACACTATGAAATTTAGCTTTGAACATTCACATTAAAGGTTATAAAATCTGCAGTTCATGTGAAGCTTGAAATATTGCCTCCCACAGAAGATGCATGCACATTGCACACTTCATTGTTTAATAGCTAATGCACCACCAAGTTCAACAGTGGATGAGTACTCATGAGCTATTCGTGTTAGTTAGATTTGAGAATCGCCTAACAAAAGACTGGCACCAATGAAAATGAGCCAAGCTGTAGTTCTCGATCAGTTGCTAAAATTTCTCAAGGGTTACCTTACTATTAATGTGGCACCTGACAATATGTATGTATGTAAAAGGCAGGGAATGATGTGTACAAATACTTCTATAGTAATTGTTGAGGAATCAGAGGCTGTAATTCTAAGGAAGTAGACATTGATGACAATAAATTGAAATTATCTGAACAAATTATATAGGTAATGCATATTTTACCTGCTATAGAGGAAAAGATTAAATTATTTGCTAAGTCACATTGGTAAAAGAAGTATTCTTCAGCCATACGTCTAACCTAAATGTTAAAACAATGTTGACACTAAGATTAAAATAAAGTTTCAGTAGAAAATGTACTTAATAAATATATCTTTAAATATTTATTTACCTTGTTCATCATTTAATTTTGTAAGTTACCTCCATACCCCCATTACATATTTTTTAGTAGAGCCCAGTGGATAATCTATGATAGTATCTATGCTACTATTATTATCACAAATATTGTTTTGTGAAGTCGGTACCTATAGGTGATTAGTTGAGACTGTAGTTTGATTTCTTGGATGTTTATGGTAGTAGCAGAAAATATGTGCTTTCTACAACTCGTCAAATCTTGGATGGCAGATGAGACTTGGGTGAAAGACACCTGGGACCTGACAACGCGGAATTATAACGAGTCGATTTGTGTAGCCGAGTGTACTTTTAAGAATTCTACCACACTTGGCCGCTTTACCTTCTAACATCTCTGTTCACATTTTGCATTTCATTCCCTCTTCTGCGCATCCTATCTGCCATCCAAGATTTGACGAGTTGTACCTAATATTAAAGTTTCTAAATGCCTAACATACAATGCTGGTAAAACTCCGTTTTGGGATTGGATTTTAATGTGCAACTAAATGAAAAATAGCAAATAGTAATACATCTGAGAAACATAGTTACCTATTTATCACATGCTTGCCTTAATAATCGTTTTGTTAGGTAAAAAACTAAATGACGTTTGTCATTCTGACATATAAAGTTTGGCAAGTATGCTATGATATCTTTCTCAGTATTTTTATTTGATATCTTTCCTTTGCTCACATATGGAAATTCAAACCCAGCATGAAGTTAAGAATTTAATTAAAAACGTTATAATTCAAGAAGGCAAAATTATTTTATAGACTAGTACAATGTTAAAGTTTGATTTATTTAAAAAAGTTATTTAGTTACATTAGAACTAGACAAAAGTAATCCCTAATTCAGTATTTAATTATAAATCTGTAGCACACATAATATACAGATATTATTGTCAACTGACGAAACTTTTAATTCCACCGATTCAAAAATTAAAATGTTTTTTTTAATTTAAAAAATTCAAAACTAAAAATTCACCCATTGTGGCTCACTCTGTCCTATTCTATATAAATAACTTCTTCAAGCTGCATTTAGATTTTCCACAAATCATGCATTTATTTTTTCAAAATCATGTGTTCTACTACTAGATAGACAATTTGATTGTAACAATTCACAATTAGGTAATTAGGCGATTGAATTAAAATTGGTAAAATTGATCTACCTACAACAGAGAGTGCAAAAAATTAAAGATTGACTTTTGATAAGACATTTCATTTTAGAAAATACTAAAGAAAATGCACAGAAAGTTAATTACAACTTAAAACTGATCTATTTGCTTAAAGACTAGACCTAAGTAAAGAGCTGAATATAGTATGTGTAATTATTATGTTTCTTTGTATAGTTTTTACCTGCATTACGAAAGATCCCAGTACATACAATAAATATGAAATGCTGAATACAGCATTCATCCTAGTTTGTATTTTATTCACATATCTCATCCTCTTTTGGTATTGGTTACGATAACTATATATTACTATTATTGTTATTATCATTTCTGGATGTTTAATAATTTAGCAATATCTTAATTCTTATACTAAAATTTTGATGAGTATGCAACAAATCGCTTACCAGAAAAATATCTAAATACTTGTCTTGTCTTAATCAGTGGTTCAAGGTACCTAAGCCAAGTCAAAGCTTTTTAACATTCCAATTTTGATAATTTAAATTTCATTATAAATGTACGTATAAAGACTGCACGCAATAATTGACCCCACAAATATTACTAAATAAAGCAATGTCGTAATCAGATATGAAATTAAATGCATTTACTTAATATTTAAACAACTTTTACACAATTTAAATAAGATATATTTACTTTTGGAAGTTTGTTTAAAAAAAACAATGAATTTTGAATTTAACGTTCTTCAACAGATTTTGCATATCTTTCCATAGTTAAGACTTTGATTGTTACATTTTTTGGAAAAATTCAGGAGTCTGGGCAATTTGACCAAAACGATCACGGAGTGCCCAGAATCTTTCGATAAATCTCAGATCCGGTACATTAGGAGGATTGATGTGCTTGGACACCAAAGTTATGATTTTCTCCATGCACCAAGCTCCTTATACATCCTTATCCTTATAGTGTAGTAAGCAAGTGCTGTATGGCCAAAGAACTATGAAAGAGTTGTTTATTAATAAAGGTTCCAAGTCATCCATGGAGACAATCTTTTTCTGGTAAGTCTTGCATGAATTGTATCTCACAGAGAAACACTCGGGTTCTTAAGCATGCATACCAAGACTGAATTTCTTTTGCCGAACCTGTTGAAGCTACAGTGTTGATGGAGTCGTCTACCTCTTGAATTATACTGCAATATAGAACTGAAATCCTGTAAGTGCACTAAAACCCATTTTGAAGTATTATCATCCATGATGATGCAAGCATTTTCCACCTGAACAGGAAATTTACAACACTCTCAATCAACGTCAAGGTTAAATTGATACAAGCTCCTAATTATATTTTGCTTATAACACCTTAAATTATTTATTTTTGCGTTTTTTGAACTAGAAAGCTGATGTTTTGCACATTTTTATTAAATCTCTTACTAATATATAGGGGTGTCTTTTGAACGTCAACAGAATCTTTCTTCCCAAATTTGTATTACTAGCACCTAGTGGCATGCCAGTTTCTTTCATTGTCCAATACTCTAATCCTGCTTCCAACTTCTAATGGTTCTTTTAACCATCAACAGGGATGTTTTCACTTCCCTTGTAATGCTGGATAATTTTATACCTGGACTCCCATGCCACTTTTGCAAATTCGCTTTATGAACATCAACTTTTTCCCTGTTAGCTTTTGAAGATGCAATAAAAATCAAGGCGATAGCTAATTAATATATAGTGTTTTAGAAAGCCTTCTAGATAAACAAAATGAAGAAGGGTCCGTAAATTAAATCTTAGGGCTACTCAGAGGGGGTCAAACATTTATTTTCATCGTATGAAGCAATAAATAGGTAACTGATTCTATACAATATTTAAATTCAAAAATATTGAAATATGAAAAATGGACAAAAAGATTTTTATCAAGGTGGGACACTGGTAATTCGAATTTTAGGATAAAATATAATTATAAGTAAGTTTTCTTAATAACATCTTTCGTTACTTTTAAACTTAAGGGTAGTTTAATCTTGGAGCAATTTTAGTTTTTTGAACTTATGTTGTATACCAAAATTATGATATCAAATGTTTTGACATTTTCGAATGCCTTAAAAAAAACAGAAACTTTTATCATAAATAAACTTTTTCACAAATCGAAAATAAAGAAGTTTTCCATATGATGCACACTTTCTGCTGGTCACTGTATGTATAAAGCATCATAGTTTTAGGTGCAGCAGATCTTGACTTTAGATCCTTGTATTTCTCGGCAAAGATCATACGTTATATAGAATCAGTAGCAGATTTCCGTTCTTGTTTCAGGTGCTTGTGATTATTTTCTGGTGTAAGAAATAAAAGTTAATTAGCCCTTTTTATATAACCATACTTGCAGCTGTTATTTATATGTATTTTACTACTTAACTAGGTTACATTTTACAATGTTTTGCTTTTTACATAAAGAATATTTAAGACTATTATTAAACGGAATGCTTTAGTCGGTTATCATTTCAATGTACCAATTCTTTTCAAATTAAACAGTTAAAAATTACCTTATACTGGATCAAGATATATCCTGGTTTTGTTTAGTACAATACAATACAAAAGTTGCAGATAGTGATCAATGTGTCAAGTTTCCGTGAAATCTGTTGCATTATGTCTGGTCACTACATAATCTTTTACATAGAAATGAATTTTACTTTATTTTAAAGATATTTTATAATAACAAAAAATAAACAAAATCAAACAATAATGGATTATAGAGAATAAAAAAGTCAGTTTCTAGATTTTTCATATAGAATTATTAGAATCATAAAACATGAATTGTTATGATTTTAGAAAAAATGTGCGTGTTTACGAGTATGAAGAAAGTTTCAAAGCGACATTTGGTCATCCATGGCTGCAATGTACAATTACATTGGTGTAAAAATTTGATGGAAGATACAGTATTCGATATTGCAAGAAAACAGGATGTTCTCTGACAGATCAGGTACTGAGAAAAAAAGTAAATACTTCTAGAGAATATATATTTTATTAACCAACTATAACACAATAACAGGCAATGTCTAAAATTTGAGACTGTGTTTGAATGCATATGAAAACTAGAATAATGTTTTCGATTTTAATAAATTTTTACCATTTAATCAATTTCAATGATAAGAGTTAATTAATTTTTCAAGAACGGTGAACATAATCCGGTTTTTTTGGGCACACGTTACGTTACGGGCACAATATCTATTTCAATAGATAAAAAAACCTTAGTCTTCTCCACAAAAAATCTATATTTCTTCTTCTTCTTAATCATATGCCTTTCTACCTTTCGGTGTAAGGCAGGTGATGGTTAATTAATCTTCTGTATTTCGTTCTCCACTTTTTTTTGTTCTGCATCAATTGTCTGATCTCCTCCCATCTTATGCCTTTTTTCTCTACCTCTTCTCTGATCCCATCCATCCATGTTTTTCTTGGTCTTACTTTTTTTGTTTTTTCTGCCTACTTTTGCTTTGTATATCTTTTTTGTTAGTTCCTCTTTTTTCATGCGACACATATGCCCGAACCATCTTAGTTGTCCCTCTGTCATTTCATCACAGATGGGTTTTATATTTAGTTCTTGTCTAATTGTTTCGTTCCTTATTCTATCTCTCTAGTTTTGTTTTCTATTCTTCTTAGGAATCTCATATCTGTTGCGTTTATTCTTGATTTATGTCTTTCGGTCATTGTCCATGTTTCGTTACTATATAGTATTGTTGGTCTGACCACTTTCTGGACTACTGTGGTTTTATTTGTTTTTACACTTTTCTCTTGCCCAGGAATGTTGTTTTTATCATATTATATATTTTTCCTGCTTTACCTATTTTGTCATTTATTTCCTTGTCTAATTCTCCATTCTGTCAATGACTGATAAAACAATTAGAATAATTAGTGTATGTAAATAATATTTCTCTTGTTAATAGACGATTAAACAGCACTTTTGATATTATTTTAAAAAGGACATTACAATATAATAATATTTTATTGATATTTCTAACCATTCAGTTGTACACAAGTTAAAACAACACAGAATACATAATATAACTGTCACTATATGTGAATTTAGCTGAATCAGGGAAAATCCTACCTCCAGTATGGATTCTTAACATGCCAAACATCACATTATCATTGGGCCTATGGTTTTACTTTCTTATCTGTCAAGAAAGCATGTTTTCATTTTTTTCTGCTGTCAAAAATTACTAACTCAGCTGGGATTGAACCTGCGGCCAATAATGGGATCGACATGTTAAGCATGAATCCACTGAAGCTGTCATTAAGAGTGTGATAAAAAATAATTACATTTAAACATATTTGAAATATATACTTATTTGAAAATGTTTCAAAAAATTATTTCAGTTTTAAACAATAATAATAATTGTTTTGGAAAAATTTTATAATGAGTTGTATTTAGGTATTTTAGAAATAATAATATACAATTTTTCAAATGATCATTCCTGATTTTTATTTTTTATATCCTTCTTCAGTGAATTTAACAAATTATAATTTATAACTTTTGCAGTATAATATAATATTTATAATGAATTAGAAAAATTAGATATGTGAGAGGATTTTTAATTACATTTTGAAACTTTTGAATGAAATTAAAATAAATATAAATGGGGATCACAGTGAATCTTGCGTTACAATTTGTGTTTAGGAAGTATTTTTGTATCAAGATTAATAAATGAAAAAATTTGTAGAGAGCAGAAAATATAATCTATGTTATGTTATATATTATTTCCCCTTTGCAAAAATATAATGTTAAAATTACGGTAATGCTTCCTACGCATATAAAATTGAGTTTGTTTTACATAAAATTTGCATCAGAATCTCTCTGCAATTATTTGATTATATTTAAAACCAAGGTAAGATTTGGGAACCTTATTCAATGTAAATTGCCATAAATATCTAAAATTTCTAAAAATACAAGTTTAAACAAAAGATTTTTAGTAAAATAGAAAACCTTGTGGTAACACTTCCTACATCACCCTTTCTACGCATGGAATTTGTTAGTAATAATGAATGGTAGAGTAATGCAAAAAAGAATTAATTCATAATTTGTGTAATAACTTTTATCAGCTTCCACTGAAAAATAGTGTAGGTATTTCCCTAATATTCTTCAATTCTTTCGCATCGGCAAAAATTTTCTTTAGATTCATCTTTATAATAGATTGTAAAGACTGTGGTTTATCACAACACTATATTTTAATGGTGTCTTCTAACCACAAATTGTATTTGACTAATTGCCAATATGTATTTTGGTAACGCTGTTACCTTTTTCTCTGCCTGAAACCGTCTGTTTCACGACAGTTTCATGCCGGAAGAAAGGTAACATCGTAACCAAAATACATATTGGCAATCAGTCAAATACAATGTGTGGTTAAGAGACATCGTTAAAAAATAGTGTTCATCTTTATATTGAAAGCTGTAAAGTCATCCTTGGAAAGTCTGGAAACTTTTACTTTTGATTCCGAGCATGCAGCCACAAATTCATCTGCATTTTGAATAGTAAAATTGCCACTATTTACTTTATTCGTAGTAATTTTTTACAGCAGCACCAATTTCATTTACTACCCCCTTACCATGGGATTCAACGAAAAATTATCAACGTAATTAACATTATATGTCTGCTTGAAAAGCTTGCAGTAATGTATAATATATTTGTTCTTAAATTGCTGAACCGCATTATCACTGACGAAATAAACATATTTGATCTTTGCGTCCAGTTGCTTCATAACAGAATCTATGTAAACTGGTACATAATTCTTGGTATGTTTAATGTTGTCAGAAACAATGGCAATTGATTTTGAATGCCTTTATATGCCTTGTCTGGCAAAGACGGAGATTTGGTAATACACGAAATGGGCTACTTGAATTTCATACTGGTGAAAGCATTTAAAATTCTCAGCAAAATCCAGTTGTATCGCTAATATAGATTTGAAACAAGCTTTAAAATTCTTCATAAAATTGTATAAAAGGGAATTGGGAACGCAAATGAATATTGCACTATATGTATGCATGACATGCTTGATTCCGTATCCACGTGATTTCGGATACCTTTACACATATCAAACATGTGATTTGTGATGACTAATTTCTTATATTCTTGGTTTAGCTTTTATAATAAAGTATTGCATATACTTAAGATTAGAAAATTTTAAGTATTACTCGCCCAAGTATTAAAATTAATTTACTTTACATGAATGGTAACGCTAAGAACAAATTTTAATTGCACATGAAACAATTGGTTTTCATCACAACTTACCAAAATCTTGAACAAAGGTTTATTTTCATGTGATTTAAGAGATCTTCTAAACAAGAATAAGAAACTGTAATTTTTCTCTAAGCTTGAAAACTTTTTTGATGGTACTGGTAACACTTCCTATGAAATTCAAGAAATTCCGATATTCCCTGTACTTTTACGAATAAATTTATATAAACAAAAAATGTATCACGTTATTATTACAGCTTCTAATTTTCAAGTAATATAACAAAAAAATCCAAAAATATTGTTTTTGTACTTAAATAATAATTACAGTTCCTGGGTACTATTATCTTTTATAAAAAAGCATGGCGAGCTTTCTTCATGCTTACTATGTGAAATCAATTAAAATCCCACAAAATCTTAACGGAATAATACATTTTTATTCTTCTGGCACTATAAACAATGAAAAGAAACTACTACAAATATATTGGGTGGTGGAATTTAAGCACACCACTACTCTTTTGTTATTATATATTAATTGATTTTTTAAATAATGTATTTAAATGTTGAAATTCGATTCAATACGTATTGTGTATAACAAATTATTGTATTATTAAAACTGAATTACGACTCATAAAAAATGTTTCCAAAAAAATTATTATAAAACAAATAAGTTGTTAATATCAAAACCAATACTTACATAATAATGTTTAATTATACACTAAAGAAGAACGAAATAAAATAATAAAAATTATTATATAAAACAGAAGCATACTTACAAATGCTAATAATATTTAAATCAGTCCACCCATATTTACATTTTTATATTAAAATGCATTAATTTTGTTTAACTTGATTTAAATTTCACTAATGCTCGTAAAACTTTTGTAGGAGTGATAATCAACAAAAGTATATTAAAATATACATAAACTTTATGGGAATTCGAAATATTTTTATTTCACTGTTGACTTTACGCTCTCTTAATAACATGAGAGATAAATTTTGAACGAGATACACTAGTTGGTAAAAATAATGAAGGAAGTAATTATTCTGGCAAATTATCATAAAGAATTTCAAGGTAAATACGTTTATTAATGCATTTTTTTTTTATATTTGCAGTAACTATTTTGAATTCTGAAATTGATGTTTATGGCGGCCCTCTATTGATTAGACAGTGCAAAATAAATTGTTAAATTGTTTAAGTATCAACATTATGTATCTATATGTAGTTAAATATTATCCACTAATTCAATGTATTATAATTATTTTTCAGTCTTATTTTAATGTTAGTAGGATCATAATTTAAATAGAACATTCTTCAACTGTGCATAAGGTTGTTAGGCTTTGACATACTTGGTTTAAGTGCAGAATGTATGTTTTTAGTGCATTAGCACCAGCACTAGCTTTTTGTAAGCAGTTTTGCCACCACCAGTGGCTTTAAAACTAGAGTGCAAGTAGTTATTTAAGGAAAGAGAGGTCTTTTTTAGATTTTTACACTATTTTTAAATTGCTCAACCACTTTACCATTAAAAGGACTTCTTGAGCTTTTTTCCTATCGTTAACTGTTTTCATGATGATCTTGCTTAAAACAGGAAAGACATCCAAGTCAGAAAAATCAAGTAATCTCGTTATTTAAGCTAATAAAGCTGTAAAAATAAATTTTGTTTTGCTTTTCTGTACATCAGTGGTTCCCAAAGTGTATTCCGTGAAACCCTCTGGGGTTCAGCAAAAATATTTTGGGGGTCCGTGGGACAAATTGCCATAACATTAGGAAGATAAGGTACAATAATTTCAAGAAACATAATTTTATGAAATAAATCTTCATATTAATTTAAGGTCGAAATATGAAATTGTAATGCCACAAAAGGATACCACTTGCAAAGCTATCCCACAATAACGGCCCAATTACTATTTTATTTACTATTATCTTTTGCTACCACATATTTATGTTATACTGGATTTTTGAAATAAACATAAATACAAAAACGAAATATTGCAATAAATTAGATACTGCACCAGATATATGAATTCACTATCAAATATTAAACCAAGTTTTCAGAGAATATTGAAGTCTAAAACATAACTACATTCTTGTCATTAATCATTTACTTTTACTTAATAAAGATTTTCTATATTTTATTTTGTACTACAATTTATATTTTGTATTCAATCTTTTTTTTTATTATTTCATGCCTACACTACGGGGGAACCAATAGCTAAGGTCATATGTCTTCTATTTAACATGCAACACAAATACACATACCCAAAGTTGAGGGGGCAGAATTTTGCAATTAGAAAAATCCTACCGCTCCAAGTGAGACTCGAGCCTACAACCTTTAGAACACGAGTGGTGCTCTAACACCACTCTAAAATTACTTATTGTATGTCTTGCTTGTTTACCAAGCAAGGCAAATGAATGTATCAGGAATAATTTTCTAATTAACGTCTACCAGACTGTTCTATTTTTCAACGAGTAGAACGTGTTCTAAAGGAAAATGGCAAGTGTTAACAAGTAAAAATTAAAATAATCATCTCTAGTAATTATTATCACATCATAGAAACAGTTTAAATATCGGTTGGTGCTATATGTCTGAGCGGTCCGAAAATACTAGAACTATAGAAGTGGTAGAACAGATGCTAACACTTATTGATCAAGATCCTACTTTAAGCACCCATATCCATACCTAATCAAGTACATATATCTCAATCAACGAGCTTGAGAATTTTACATAAACATAATTGTTTAACCTTACCATGTTCAGCTAGTTCTATGGATTGGAGAATGATTTTCCTGCTAGTGTACAAATTTGTCAATGGTTTCAGAGGAAATGTAATGATGTTTCTAAATCTGAAAGCCAGATATTATTTACAGATGAGGCTGGCTTTATAAGAAACAGATTTTCCATTTCCACAATAACCACGTTGGGTCGGCGAAGTCCACATGCATTGGTACAAAGAAATCATCAGTGACAGTTTAGCTTCAATGTATGGGGAGAAGTTATTATTAATATTAGAAAGAAAAAATTGTCCCTACTGTTATTATACTATGAACTATTCTGAAATAATTCCCAAGATTTATGATGCTTTCCAAGTACATAAGAAAGCAATTACTTTTTGAAGTTTCCTTACATGATCGTACAAAATCTCCAAAAATGGCAAAAGGCACTCGCAATCTTTTAAATCTTACAACCAGCGTAATTGCTCTTTTTGTTGCAGTTAGTATAATCTTGATATCACACAAACATTTTTTTAAATCCTAACCAAAATATCTGTAACACTAGATTTTGAATTTGAATAAATAAAATGTTATTTTGGTAAAAAGTTAGTTTTTTTGAAGACACCCCTTTTCAAACAAAGCCAAATTGCCAGCTTCGGCTTTACATAGAAATTCAGTTGTTAACCTAAGGAACGTTTTTTCATATTTAATAACACCCATGATTTAAGTTAATACAAGAATGTGTATCTTCCGTATCATTAATGGTTAAACTGATCTTTTCTATATTCTACAAAGAGTTCTTGATCCTTTGAAATTTGTAAATTCCCGACTTTTCCAGCCCAAAAATTTTCCACGTCAATTTTGCAACCAATTTTTGAAACAAAATTGGAATTTAAGACTGTAAAAAATTATTAAAAGTATATTTCACTGATATAATCATTACATAATAGCCGTTGCTGTAAATAATTGTAACTATGGCAATAGAGCTTTCAGAGCAAAAGAGTTGAAATGCTGAACCCAGCAAATATATCAGTATTTTAATATTAAGTCAAATTATTGTTACTAACCTTGTGATATTGAAATTACCGGTAAATAAATTTAAATTTTCAGGTAAATACCGATTTAATTTGAATTTATTGCTGAAATTCCATGTATTATTGTCCAATTCCCTGACTTTTCCAGAAAAAAAATTTCCTGACAATCCCAGGTTTTCCAGGAGTGCAAGAACCCTGCCACAGGTGGACCTACTTGCCAGATGACTATGCAATTTCAAATTGGGTTTACTAAAGCTCATTTTTTTGCATAAAGTGCATTTCTGCTGTTTTTGCCTGTAGTACATTTACAATAAAATTAATTGTTTATTTTTTCTGAGAATATACCTACTTGGGGAAATTTGGAACTAGGGAGGTAAATTGGGTGGAGTGTTTAACGGCAGTTTCAATTGCTTTAAAATGCCCTAAGAAATAAATACCAAGATTTGTGTGTTCTTTAAAAAAATGAAATTTTAATTATTCGAATCAATGAGATGAAATGTGAGGAGAAGGAGCTATAGACAGTTTAGGTTATATCTAGCAAAAATAACTAAATTGTGTCATTATGTCTATGGCTCTTTCTACTCACCTTTATATACCATTTTTTCAATATTTCTGTTTCAGAGTTCGGCTGGGCTGATTTACGTGATTCTTTCTTTATAATCAAGCTCTCGATATTTAGATTAATCAACACTCAACACTACTTTATTTTTATATTTTTAAATTAAATAAATCTAAAATGTTAAATTTGAGATGCACGGATCGGACATTCACTTGCAGTGCCATCTCAGTTTCCACGGTGGTAAGTTTTAAAACTATTCACGATTATAACAGTTTTGTGTGTTTGCTGCAATCCACCACTTGCATCATTAAACGTTTGATTTGTTACAAGGTTGTGTAGACAAACTCGCATAGTTGAAAACCATAGAAAGCAGACAAATCATACAAATACTTGGTGCTGGCAATTGCTTATTTATAGCTGTTTCATGTTGTTTGGAGTTTTGGACAAAAGAAACCATCGTGAGAAGATACGTTTGCAAGTTCTTATCGATGATTGGGGCGATTATTATAAAGATTTTATTATCGGCAATCACAATTATTATCGTATTCCCATTAGCATTGCTTTAGATATTGAAAAATAAATATATTATTTAAATTAAAAACGTTTTTCTTATGCCTTAGGCTCAATCATTATCAAACATCCCTCGTAAGAATGTTTTATTTTTGCTGTATTCAGTCAGTCTTGTTTTATGGAATAGTATGCTGGGAAAACAGCAATCATGTTGAAAAATTATTTTTAATTCAAAAACGAATTATCCAAAATATGCTAAGTTTACTCCTTCGAGAAGCGTGTAAGCAGCATTTTCTAAACCAAAGAATATTAACTGTACATTCCATATATATATTGTTGAATTATTTGATTATACAATCAAACCAACTATTATTATTATATTAATAATATTGAAAAAGCATAATTACCAACAAAAATAAACATTACACAGAGTAAGAATAATATTCTGATACCCCCTGTATATTAAAATTATAAAATAATAAAAAAAACAATGTTGGGCGCCAGCTAAGCTTATCTTAGCAAGAGACTGATACTCAAAGGGTCTTTTAAAATTATCAAGGTTCGAAAATCCGCAGCTCTACAACACTTTCAAAATTCAGAAAAACCTTCATCAAATTAAAAACAGAAACAAAGAAATTCGTATAAAGTGCAGTTTTGTGTTACAAATATACCTGCCTTACCTTTAAACAACATTTAATAAAGTAAGTATTGTAATAAAGTAATTAATTATTGCTACTGTTTATTGCTTATTAAACCTATGTGTTCAAATTTAATTTGCAAATGTTCACAATTTATTTTTCTTACCGCCACGAAGACGCTGAACTGTGTTATCGGTTTCCCCCATGCGATAGCAGTAGGATGCTGCCAGATGATTGACCGCTTTCTCCGGCTGTCGAGACGCTCTCCAAAAATGTTGAACCAGATGCTCATAACCAACAGTAAGTACTTTTGGATAAACTGTTTTTCATAAACTGTGTTTTTATTATTATTTTAGAAATAATTCTTTTTCTTTTGTTTCAGGTAGGAACAACAATTACTTTTCAGGACTTTATTCTCGATGTAAATAATGCACTACTGATAGAACCCAAAATTAACCTTTTATTATACAACACTTGTAAATGACCTTTTACAATTTTAAAGAAATAAATTTTCATAAACCAGTGTGGTTTTTAATAAATTGCGTATACTAAAAAAAACTGTTGATGTCCAACATAATCAGTCATTGATTATTTAAAAAGAACTCATTCCACAGAACCTTTTTCTTTTAAACGAAAAAAAAAACTTCGCACTTTACATTCTCTTCAAAACACTTTTCTTTTAACAATACACTGAATTCTTTTATTTAGCAAAATTATTTTTATGAACTTAATACTTCAACTTATCAAATTCTATTTCATTAACCATTTTTCAAACAATAATCTTTTAAACATAATTAATACTTTTGCATTCATTTTAGCAATAAATAAAATAATACATTTTTAAATGCAAATGCATGACTGTACTAGTGTACTCTCACTGCTGTACATCTGCATACTACTCCGGCTCGAAAACAACTGCCAAACAATTTTATTTTTCAACTTTATCTCTTTCTAGGTAAAGGCACTCTTTTAAATTTTGAAGATTTTAAACACATTTTCCTTAACATAATTATTATCACCAAATCCACTCTCTATACGAATCATTCATTATGACTGACACCTTATTAAATTTTAGTATTAATTAAATTAAAACAAAAATGTTCTGCAGAGCTTAGTTATTCCTTATAATCGCCAATGTAATAATATTTTAAACAAAATAAAAGTTTCTTGCTTTATATAGCTTAGCCTGATTTTACTTTTAGAATCAAACATTTATTTAAATAAATTTACACATGATACGAGGACCGCTCAATAAATAATTGGTACCTAGAATATTTTATTACTTTATGTATCTAGAAACGAAATTATTCGCTGTATTTACTTTAAAACAATGCAATATAATACAGTTTGATTATATAATGTTTATTAATTTTGAATAAATCCTATTTACGACAAAATAATATAACATTTTATATTCTGAAATGTGTTTGCCATATCAAAAATCACGAAAAACGACTTCCTAAGGTGGGTGATGTAAATAAGTATAACACACAATACAAGGATAATCTGTATGTACCTTTCAGCAGGCTAGCTCAAACAAAGGATGGCGGCATATGGAGGCCATATCACATCTATAAATTATTCAATCATTTGCCAAAAGACATATGAAACATTGAAAATTTATATCAGTTTAAGAAAGAAGTGAAAAATTTATTATTAAGCTCTTGCTACACTACCATTCAAGAATTTCTTGATGATAAGTATCATAAATAACTAGAATTCCTCCTTTCATTATTGTGATATTGCTTTTATATCCTATCATTGTTTTTATGTCCTATAATGTGTATTTGACTATTACTTAGTACAAATTTTATATGTACCTGTTGTTTTGTATTAGAAAGTGATTATTATTATTTAAATAATATTGACTGCACCCTATACTATTCTAGTCACATCGAATAAATGCTATTTTATTTTTATTTTATAAATTAAAAAACTTTGAACTACAGTGGTAGGCCAATCAACAAAAAGATCTTAGTGTAATCATCAGCAAAGGTATAAGATGGGAAATTTATTAAATGCAATTGTAAAAAAGCCAATTCTTTCACTTATTTAATTCAGAGCATTCAAGATAAATCTCTGAATATGATTTTAAAATTATATACAAGAGTATCATCAGGCCAAAATTAAAATACCCAAATACAATATGGAATCCTTACTAAGTAAATTATACACACACAGGCATTAGAGAAAGTACAAAGAAGGATTACAATAATTTCATCAGAACTATCACAACATCCATATGAAGCAAGACTAAAGAAACTTCACAGCTAATAACGTTGAGAGGGAGAGAGAAGATTAAGAGGATACATAATTGAAACGTACAAGATAGTTAAGGGATATTATTCTGGTAACTTAGAAATATACAGTTTCAATCATAGAGGACAATGAAAAGGACATACCAAAAAACTAAAAGAAGAAAAAACTGCTATCACAAAGAAACTTCTTAGTAAACCATGTGGTATACCCCTGGAACTTGCCTCAAGAAAACACTATATCAGCACCAAGTTTGAATTCTTTTAAAACAAACTTGACAAAGAAAGCATAATGACTCTAAACATTAACTATCGATTGTGACAAATTGTTCTGTAACAACAATAAGACAAACAATTAAATTCTAAAAAACTTTTTCAAAAGAAAACATTTAAGTAAGATAAAGACGAATTAGGCAAATAGTTTCATTGGTTTTCGACCACCTAGTATAAACATAATAATGTAACGTTCTTTTTAAAATAATAATCAAAAATGCTGTTTAAAATTAATAAAGATAAAGATCATCTATTAATAAAGAAAAGATTATTTACAATGCACTTAATTAAAAACACTATAACTATAAACTATTAAAAATGCTAGGTATTTACAAATTTATTTGAAGACTTATTTATATAAAAACTATTTATGTATTAACTAATTATTCACAATTTATTTATTCAGAGTACATTTCAACACGACGCTGGTTAAACATTAATTAACTCCCTTCTACTCGCGCCTCAATTTATATCTATACGATGACTAATACATCTAGAATATTCGATGGCGTGATGATGAGTCATACACGCAGTTGTCGGTGACGTCAATGAGGCGTGTCGATGAGTCATACTTGCACGTGTTGATTGATGAGTCATACAGTTGATGACTCATATATCTAGAATGTTTGATGACGTCATATGTGGGTTTACTATTCGTTACAATAATAATAATTATAGGAATAATCCATAGCTTATTTCTAGAGCAATTTTAATGTCTACAATTTACTGCTAATATTTATCAAGCCCGTACTTTGAATAAAAAATCAACAAGAGAAATTATTGCTCGTTTTATTATCGTTCATATTTACCGAACATAATCAATTACTTTGTTTACTCATTTGTATTATTAATAGGTTATAAAGAGTAATATTAGACTAATGTAAGTTACTCTACTGAATATTATTTATTATTAATAGCACGTACTGTGCTATGATGCACATGAAATATACAAGACCTTCTACCTATATAAACGGTTTAATATTGAAGAATAAATACTTTTCATACTTGCAGAATTTTCCCATCACTTTGAGTTTTTTTTTCTCAGTACACTGAATGTACCTCATCGAGTTTTGGTGCCTTGCATTACTCTAATGACCAAAACTTAGCCATGTCTTGCCACATTTTGGAAATCTTTTCTCTACTGGGAAGATAAGAAGTGTAGCTTTACAAAAGTTGAAAAGTACTGAAAATCGGTAAAGAATTGGCTTCGTTATAGCCTGAAACAGTCACAAAAAAAAGTTTTTTTTTTTTGGAGATTTTTATGTTTCAGCGGTTCAAAATATTTACTCAACAAATAAAATTTTTTTCTCTTCATTTATTGAAAATATATTTTGTTTTATTTCTAGGAAATTTTTGTTTTTTTTTAAATTGATTAACAAATGTTTAAGTTATGGACAGATTCAATTATTTTAATCTGTCATTATAGTCCAGTGTCTAAGGTCCGTTCGCCGAGACCTGTCGCAAGACGTAAATACACTTGAAGTTAGCACTAAACAAACTATAAGCGATGCTATTGGTCAGCGCGCACGTGGTCTCATTAACGCTTAAACTACTTTACATAAATGCGGAAACACGTATAATGCAATCACTTTCCATTCCATATTACGCTCCAACCGTAAAAGCGAGTTAAATGCACACGGTACGCAAACGCGCATCATCGTAAATGAAGCTTTAAGGGTCAGCTAACTACAAGTGTGTTTACGTCTTGCGACAGGTCTCGGCGAACGGACTTTAGTCAATTTGTACATTTTACCTTACAAAAACTCAAGTAGTCTTGATTTTTGGATAAGTTTTGTATGTTGGGGCCCTTATTAGAAATCCAAGCTTATGATCATGGCGTTCGCCATGCGGGCTGATATATTGAAGAATCCAGGAAAATTTCGATCTTTCTTCGGTTTTTGCAGAATATCTCCTAAGCGATGTGTTCTATGACAAACATGACTATTCTTAATTTTAAAGTAGACTAGATTTGCTAGAGTTGAGTGCAGAATGGCTTTGCGGAACCCAATAGTTGCAAAGATACAGCTTTTCAAAGTTTTGGTAGTTCTGATCATCATTAATGATCAAGCCAGTTTTGGGAAATGAAGGGTGTTGATAAAACCAGTCTCTGAGCTTATCCATGTTCTTATTATCTTGGGTAATGTGAGAAAGCTTCATATCCACATGTTGCTCAGATGTTACTAAGTTAATATCACAGTATTTTTTAACTTCATCAAAGATGTTCTGAAGATGTACCATTTCTAGAGTCCATCAAGTAAACACACTGTCCATGATCCCAAGATCATGGGTCAGTAATCCAGGGTTTTCCATCGTCTTCATCAGTGTTTGTTCTATGGTCACATCTGACCATATAGCAAACCGAAACTCTTTTGTGCATCTATAATGAAATATCCTTCAGTTGTGAATTTATTGTATTCAGCAGCATCCATTCTTTCTTCCTATTATGTCAACATGTCATGCAAATAGAGATGTGCAATTGTGCACACTCGACATCAAAAAGTGCATGAAAGAATGGTAGCATTTTTTGGACGGTAACAAGATGAAGAGTCCAGTTTCCCATTCTCTCCTAGCTGTATCTCGGCAATACTCGAAGTGTAGCAAATCTAGTCTACTTTAAAATTAAAATTTTTTTCAATATGATGGTGCGCTAAGGTCGTTAACTTTTTAATAAGGACCCCAACATACAAAACTTAGAACTACCTGATCTAGTGCAAGGTAAGGCCTGTTTTTCTGGCCGATTGACTGAACTATTTATACAAATTTAGGTTTTTCTAAAATATTTGATAGATCCTTTTATAAACTTCATCACTGAAACATGTAAAATTTCTGAAAATATTATATTACATGCCAATAGACTAAAGTGCATCTTTTAATCCTGAATGAGAAGTTTATTTTTCCGAGCATAAACCAGGGCAATAAACACACCTGAGATTAAAAGGCTGTTTAGTTCTGTGGTGTATAGGCTATTTTTTGCAGGACCTAAAAGACAGGGCCCCAACATACAAAACATGTCCAAAAACCAAAACTACTTCACTTTTTGCTAGGTAAAATGTACAGATTGCCTGGGCACTGGACTGTAATGACAGATTAAAGTAATGAAAAGAAATTGTTGTTTTGCATATTATCAGCCATAACTCAGTCATTTGTTAACCAATTTAAAAAAACAAAAATTTCCTAGGAATGAAACAAATTATATCTTCAATAAATGAAGAGAAAGAAATTTTATGTGTTGGGTATATATCATTTTGAGCAGCTGAAACTTAAAAATTTCCAAAAAAAACTCTTTTTGTGACTGTTTCAGGCTATCACTCAGTCATTTCTTTACCGATTTTCATTATTTTTGAACTTTTGTAAAGATACACTTCTTATCATCCCAGTAGAGAATTTCCAAAATGAGACAAGAAATGGCTAAGTTTTGGTCATTAGAGTAGTGTGAGGCACCAAAACTGGACGAGGTACATTCAGCGGACTGAGAAAAAGAAACTCGAAGTGATGGGAAAATTCTACAAGTATGAAAAGTCTCTATGCTTCAATATAAAAACAGTTATGTAGGTGGGAGGTCTTGTATATTTATTTTCTTAATTTGTAGCACAGTGTAGTTAATACTGCCTAAATCAAGTTTTATGTTTCACATATTTGCAAAATTATTACTTTGAAGTGGGAAATTTATATAAAAATATGTATTTTTGCATACTGATTACAAAGGTTAACTTTTTTTATAAAAAAATCGCAATGAAAGTAGTACTTTTTTAATTATTTCTTTTGCATATTGATTATGAATATTGACTTTTTTTTTTAACAAAAATTGTAATGAAAGTAGTACTTTTTTTTAAATTATTTTTTAATTTGTAATAAACAAACTTCAATCTTCTTGAAGATTATTGTCAAAGACTACTATGTTTTTCTGATTTTTTTCAAGATTTTGTATAAATCCTTTTAGAACAAATTTCTCAACTTACAATATGCAAAAAATGTTGTGTACAACATGTTATGATATACAATATACGTTCTGTGTCAACTAGAGTAGACGTGTTTACTAAAATTAACACTCGTTCTCACTAAAGATTAGTTAAAATTAAAAAAAATGCCTCTCACAAGGGAATGTATCTCTGAAATCAACACCTGTGTTGAAAATTCTATAAAGAAGTACTTCGACAATAAAGAAAGTATGAAATTATTTGTCGATAAGATATGCGTGTGCATTGCTGATGCCATCAATGAAAAGGTTAAAGTAATGGCTCCTATTATAGAAGAAAATAAAGTTCTAAACCATAGAATTGATAACCTAGAGCTTATATTTCAGGCAAAATAACATTCACATTTTCGGGCTAAAAGAAAAACAAAATTAAAAATTAGAAGATGAAGTTATAGATATCTTTCGAAAAAAGGTTGATGTTAACATAAGCCACGAATCCATCGTGTAGGTAAATATGTTGAAGGGAAAGCTAGGCCTGTAATATTAAAATTTATCAGCTACAAAATGCGGCAGCAAGTTTCCAGTAGCAAAAAGAAACTGAAAGGTATTAGTCACGTTATCCTAGAGGATTTAACCAAAGCATGTTTAAATATTCTACAACAACTACAAGAGAAAATCAGAAGACATAATACTTGGACCCAAGATGGAAATATTTTTTTCCGCCGTGATGATCAGAAGTATGTCATTAAATCCACAAGAAGATTCCAGATTTTTGGCGAAACAGCTGGATAAGTGTTGTAGCAGAAAAGGTGATAATACTACAATATGTTTGATGTGATAAAATTGTTTATATGGATTATTTACTCTTCATTTTGAGCATAAGAGCTCAAAATTAACTAATAATTTATTTTATTGGTTTTTATTAAAGGCTGTATTCTTCATTTATAATTGATTCATATTTATTGTTTTTATTTTAAATTTATTTTTTGTTATAATTATTACTTTATATATTTTTTAGGGTATAAACATGTCCCCTAAGACTGCGAATTGGACATATTGCACCGAACTGCAATCACTATCTTTTTTTTTTTTTTTATTTGATATGGATTTAGGTGCTTCAACAGCAGTGGTTATTAGCACCTGTATGAAATGAGTTTACATTGATTATATAGTTAAAGATATTATGGTTAATTAAATATTAAGTATGGTATGATAAGTATGATAAGTAGGTAAGTATACAAAGAAATATTTTTGATTTAAGTTATAATTTAAGTACTGTTTTTAGATTTTTGTAATAAGTTTGGTTAGTTGTAGGTAGTTCAAGATCTGGTTTTGATTGAATATGTCAGGATTGAGAGCCTCTTGTAGGGTATTGGGAAGTTGGAGATTCTTCCGTTGAGTAGCATATTGCGGACAGATAATTAAGAGGTGCTGTATCGTAAGTGGTGTGGCACACCGAGGGCAGTTTGGTGTTGGGCTTTTGAGGAAGAGATGACCGTGTGTGATGTTGGTATGTCCAATTCGGAGGTGGGTAAGTAATATTTGTTGATGACGAGTAAAGCAGTGTATGTGTTTCCATGGGTGCACAGTGGGTTTGATGGATTTGAGTTGACTGTTTGATTGGGCCCATAGGGTTTGCCAGTGTTGTAGAATGATATGCTGTAGTTTCTTTTGTGCATCATGATATATCATTTTATTTATAACCGTGGATGGATTGTGAAAGGCTTCTTTTGCTAATCGGTCGACCTCTTCATTTTTGGAAATGCCGACATGTGATGGAATCCATATGAAGGTCATGGTCTTATTTTGTAGGTAAAGCTGCTGTAGGAGATGATGGATATCTTGAAGCAGGACATTGTCAGGATATAGTTGCTGAATTGATTGAAGTGCACTGTATGAGTCTGTTAATATGACTATGTTGCTGTTTAAGCTCTGTTGCGAATACATCAGTGCTTGATGAATGGCTGTTAACTCAGCTGTGTAGATCGATGTAAAATCTGGGAGTTGTATCTTCTCCTGTCCATTTTGTGTTAATACGGCACACGTGGCTTGGTGTTTCATTTTGCTTCCATCTGTATAAATTTCTTCTGGGCTATCAAAGGTGGTGAGGAGTTTCCGAAGCTCGATTTTAAGTAGAATCGGCGGCGTGGTGTGTTTGTTGAATTTGAGGAGCGTGGTATTTATTTTGTAGGGAGGTAGAATCCAAGGAATATTTCGGTGTGGTGATGGTCGGTAAAGGTTTGGGAGCTTAGTGTGAAGTTGTTGTTGGAGCTGGGAGAGGTGAATATGGAAGGGTTTGTTAATACGTGGACGATTGTGATATTCAATATGTTGATCTTGGAATAGAATGTTTTTATGTGATGGATGTTCAGGATGCGTTAGGATTTTAATAGCGTAGTTTGTTGTGAGAATGTTTCGGCGAATGGTGAGCGATGGTATGCTAGCTTCAATTTGTAGACTGTCCACTGGGGATGTTCGTAGAGCACCAAGCGCTAGTCGTAAAGCAGCATTTTGCACTGGATCTAGGGTATGGAGTATTGCGGGAGTGGCTGCTGCATAGATGGGAGCTCCGTAGTCTAATTTGGAACAAATAAAAACCCTGTATAATCTAAGCAGTAACGGTTGGTCAACTCCCCATTGACGGTTAGACATGGCTTTAAGGATGTTAAAAGATTTAAAAGTATTGATTTCGAGTTTTTCTATATGTCGTCTCCAAGTTAATTTCTGGTCAAGGTACATGCCAAGAAATTTGACAGAATTCTGATATGCTATAGCTTTATTATTGAGCTTTAGTACCGGGCTAATAGGTTCTCTGTAAGTTCGGGTAAAATGCATAGTGTGTGTTTTTTCTGGTGAAAAGGTAAAGCCGGTTTGGTTTGACCAATCCTCTAAAATGGTTATTGCACGTTGTAGGTGCTGTTGTAATAACGTGAGATCTCTACTGCTAGTGTAAATGGCAACATCGTCCGCATATAAGGCAATTTTAATGTGTTGAGGAAGTTGGTCCCCAATGGTATTTGTAGCTAATAGAAACAGCGTTGAACTTATAGGTGATCCTTGAGGTATGCCGTTGTTCATAGATGTATGAACTGTTCACTTTGTATATCAAAAAAATTGCTATAAGATGTTCACGGTTTGCAAAGGCTTCGTAGGCTGCTGATTCTAGATTAAGAAGGTGGTCAAGAGTTGAACGATTTTTTCGGAAACCGGCTTGATGAGGATTTAAAAGGTGTTGCGTCTCAAGGTACCACATTAATCGTGAATTTATAATTTTTTCTAATAATTTACAGGAACAACAGGATAAAGAAATGGGACGATAACTAGTTGGTCGGGTAGGATCTTTATCAGATTTTAGGAAAGGTAATATTGTAACGGATCCCCATAACGTTGGGAAGACTTGGTCTGACCAAATGCGATTGTAGAGTTTTAATAGATGTACTTTTGCTGATAGAGGGAGGTTTTTAAGCATAATGTAAGAGATTCCATCCGGTCCTGGTGTTGAATTGCCGGCTGATTTTAGTGCATGATTTAGTTCTTCCATAGTGATGGGTTGGTTAAGCGGATGGTGTGAGTCAGTAGGTAATTGTAAAGAGGTATTTTCAACAGATCGTTTTAATTCTTCGAAGGTTGGATTATGATAGTCTTCATTGTATTTATTTTCCAATGTTTGTGCTATTATCTCGGCGATATGGTGAGGGTCAGTAACTGGTTCGTTGTTGAAGTCATAAACTAATGGTATGGAAAAAATTTTAGGCAAGCCTTTAAAACTGTTGATTTTATTCCAAAATTGTCTGTTTGTAGTGTTACTATTGACTGATTGTATAAATTTAGCCCAAGATGTCTTTTTACTTTCGCGTATGATACGCCTGGCTTTGGCTCTCAGCAGCTTAAATGTAATGAGATCTTGAAGTGTTCTAGTTTTTTTATAACGATTGTATGCTTGGTGATGGTGATGAGTATGGCTTTTCTGCAGTCGGGAGTCCACCATGGGACTGGATAACGTTGGATGTTGTCTTGGGGATGGAGCATTGTGCTGCTTCCAACATAATATTATTAAACAATTGGATTTCTCAGTATATATCTTGATTTTCGGAATTTGAGGTTAGGTGTTGGATAATATGTGTTTGATACTTGGGCCAATCAGCTAATTCGAATTTCCATTTTTGTTGTAGTTTGACGGTTGATGGTGGAGAGGGAGAGTGAATGCTGATTTTGATAGGATAGTGGTCACTATCATGTAGTTGGGGAAGGGGGGACCAGGTTAACGTAGGGGCTAGCGACGGAGTTAATAAGGCCAGATCTATACTGGAGAATGTTTGGTTAGCTATGTTAAAGTGTGTAGGTGCTCCAGTATTTGTAAGACAAAGATCATTGTCTATTATAAACTTTTCAATAATGCGTCCTCTTGTATCGAGTTTTTGCGAACCCCATATAGGATTATGAGCGTTAAAATCGCCGACTATAATCAAAGGTTTTGGAAGTTGTAGATATAGATTTTCTAAGTCGTTTACAGCAACAGCGGCGTCTGGTGGTAAGTAAATATTACAGATAGTGAGTCTAGCGGGAGTGTGAAATTGTAATGCTACTGCTTCTAAATTCGTTTGTAGTGATAATCTTTCTGAGTGTAATGTGGCTGTTATAAATGTTGCAACTCCTCCGCTCGCTACATTTTGTATTGGCCTTGGTGTGTGATAACATTTATATCCTTTTAATTGTATTTTATGCTCAACTTTGGTAAGCGTTTCTTGGAGGCAAATTATGTGTGGTTGGTGAGTATGTATTAGCAATTGTAGGTACTATAGGTGGGTATAATAGCTATTAATGTTCCACTGTAGGATTTCCATAAGTTGATTTAAGATGAGTAAAGGTCCTGGGATAATTTCATCAGTCGTAGTTGGGGTGGCGTGTATTGCATAATGTGGATCCAAGAGTTTGTTAAGTTTAGTAATTGTTCTTGTTACTTTCAATCACTGTCTTTGAATGATATATTTTATGAAAATGACATTAATCAAAAAGTTAATATTTTAAGTAGTAGAATATTAAATCTGTTTAATGAATATGCACCATGGAAAACTGTCAAAATAACAAAAAGACGTTCGCCGTGGTTAACTGATAATATTAGATTGTTAATGAGTTTAAGGGACAAAACTAACACTAAATATAAAAATTTGAAAACCGCAGCTGCATGGGAGTATTACAGGACGTTGCGTAATTTTACAAACACCGCAATAAAAAATGAGAAAAAGGCTTACTTACAATTTAAAGTTTCTCAGACTAACAATTCTAAAGTACTATGAAAGGAATTCAGAGTGTTAAATGTTCTATCTTCTAAAACTAACAAAAATAAGTCTTTTACTAGCCACGTTGATGAAATTAATAGTTATTTTGTTAATAGTATTCCACAAATTTCAGTTCCTGGACACGTATTGAACTTTTCTAATAATAAATTACATGATACTAGTTTTTAATTTCAATCTCGTAGATAGCAATACTGTATCCAAAAATAATCGATTCCTTAAAAAGTAATTCTACAGGATCGGACGAATTAAATATCACAATGATAAAACTATGTTGTCCTTTTATATTGCAATATCTAGTACATATTGTTAACTCTTGTATCTTAGAAAATATATTTCCCAACAGCTGCAAGTCGGCTCTGGTAACACCAATAGCAAAAATCAAGCAGCCTGAGGAGTATCAGGATTACACACCGATTAGTATCTTACCAACACTTTCAAAGATCTTGGAAAAAGTAATCAATTCACAAGTTTGAGAATACTTAGCGCAAAATTGTTTATTACCACTTAGTCAGTCAGGGTTTCGACCTTCGTACAGCTGCACAACCACTTTGCTGAAGATAACAGATGATATTCTCACAGCTCAAGATGAAGGAAAATGCATGTTGCTGGCTCTGTTAGACTTCAGCAAGGCGTTTGATACAATTAATCATGAATTATTGATTAATACATTGCACTATATGGGTTTTGGTAATAATGCAGTCGGTCCGATTCAAAATTATCTTTATAACAGGACTCAACGAGTTAAGACATCTACTGATGTTACCAGGGGGGGTACCGCAAGGATCCATATTAGGTCCTCTGCTGTTTACCTTGTATACCAGAGGTCTTTGTGATTGTGTGAAGGCCTGTAATACTCACATGACGCAGATGATACACAATTGTATTACTCATTTAGTCCAAATCACATTCAAGATGCAGTTGATACATTGAATAATGATTTGAAAGCTATAAATGAATTTTCTGCTGATCATGCGCTAATATTAAATCCAACTAAGTCTTGTGTTTTGCTTTTCGGTAAATAATTATCAACTAACATCCATAAAAATTGGAGATGTTAATATTCCGATAGTTAAAAGTGCCAAGAATCTAGGGTTAGAGCTTGACAAAACGTTCAGATTTGAAAAACAAATTAATAAGTATATACAAAAAGCTTACTATAATTTAAAACCTCTTTACCCGCATAAAGACTACTTAAGTAAAGATCTTACTAAGTGAATCGCTTGTATTATCACACTTCAATTATTGTATACCTGTCTATGGCCCTTGCCTTAATTTTGAAACATCACAATGTATACAATGTGTCCAAAACCCTTGTTTACATTTTATTTTTGGAATACCTAAGTTTGCTCATATATCTTCAAAATTACTAGAAGCAGGTTGGCTAGACATGAAACAACGACGTTATATACGGACAGCAACATTCTACCTTAACATAATAATCAACAGGCAGCTACCCTATTTATACAATAAGATAAGGTATAGAACAGATGTACAAAATATAAATGTGCGACATAGAGGTTTGTTGACTATACTCAAGCACAACACTACATTCTACGAGCACTCATTTAGTTACAATGTCACAAAGATTTACAATGATGTACCTTCATCTTTCAAGGCATTATCAGTCGAACAATTGAAAAAAGCCTTGATTGAACAATTGACACCAAATCATCATTGACACACCAAATCGTAAACAGTCCGACTAACAAACACTAATTAATTTAAATTGTTATTAATATTTTTGTTTATATTTTGCTTTTCTCTTATAATTGTAAATATTATTATTACCAAATTACAACTCCTAGTTTTTTTTATGTTTCAATTACTGTACAAGGGGGGAATGGAAGAACTTTGTTGAATTCCCTCCTTGAGGTTCTGTATTTTTATGGAATAAATATATTATTATTATTATGAAAGACTTTTTGGTTACTCATTTGCTTAAAACACTCGAGCTTCACCCTCATTAGTCAAAACTGCAAATTTTTGAGAAAAAGTATGACTTTCATAATTAGTTGTACAATATACTATTACTGTTTATTTTGAATTTATAAAAATATGTATTACTGTATTAAATAAATAGGAAATTAAAGATTCTTCTAAATATATATATTAATTCTTAGCCAGAATTAATAAATAGAAAAATGTAGGCATTTCCTCAAATTCTGCTCATAATAACGTACATTACCTAAATTCCTAGATACACTTCACAAATATAGCCACTAATATACTTTTTTTAGGCAGACATTACTATAAAATATCTAGAACTAAAGTGGGCAACCTTAATCAATTTGTGTCAAAATAAAAAAAACTATTTATTTATTTATAGATTAGATCTTGTAAGCTTGCAACCTTTAATAGATATTAATAGTTTTTCTCAATAGAGTTTATTAAAATTATAAAAAAAAACATACAACAAAAATATTTATTTCATGCATAAATAAATAAAATGAGAACAGTAAATAAAAATAATCACAAAATCATATTATCACAACTAATAAGCACATCAATAATTAGCAGTCTAAAAGACCTGTTTAAGCCATCCGACTACACTGGTGACTTTGTTGGTAACTTCTGGAGGAACCTCAATAGTATGTTCCTCAACCAACGAAGTCCACCTCGAACGAAGTGCTGCTTGTGCTGCAAAACTAGCCATGCTTGTATAGAGCAGCGTTAGCACAAACACACGGCAAAACCTGTAGAGTTTAATGACAATGTCAGTTTATTCTATTAGTAGTTTTAGTTACAAAAATTGAAAAATTAAAATTTAAAAGTGTTATATTTATTATAATACAACTGACCCTGACATAATGGCCCTTAATTAATTCAAAGCAGGTATGCATGTAAGAAATATGAATTTTAAATATTATATAACAGACTTACCTCTTTGAAACTTTTCGAGGTTATTTACAATTTATCAAAATAACGATTTATTAATCCTAAAACGGCTCATAATTGACTATTTTGCATTCGATTACTTATATCACCAATATTTGACATTCCCACTCTTCTTCCGTTAACCAAATTGGTGGTAGGGATTGAAATGTCAATCCAATATTACAACGTGCGATTATCATACTGATACAATTAACTATTTTCTTTAATAATGCCAAAAGGTAAGTAAATTTATCTAAAAATGTTAATGAAAGTATAAACATCATTAAATTACGTTATTGTATATTCTGAAAAAGTTATAAAAACAATATTTTAAACAATTTTAGTGTATGATTAATAAACAGTATGAATATTACCTTGTATGTAACTTGTAACAATGTGATAGATTTTTCCCTAGTTCGCTCTTTAGCCGTTGTTGACGCTGATGCTTAAACGTCAGAAAACACAACGTGGAGGTTAATAAATATTGTTAAGTTAATAAAGAATTTCAAAGCATTTGCATGAATATTTAATTAAGAACTTAGTGAAACTAAACAAATAATCATGGTCCTATTAGAAAATGATATGGTATGTGCAAAATACAGAATTTGAATTGAGGTTATAAACATATTTTTAATTACAGTTTTTATCTGAATTAACAAAACTATTCCAGAAAGCAAGATCAAATGGTTCAGTAACCATGACATTTAAAAGATGTAAGTATTTATCTTATTAACATACCAGGAACTAATTAAATCTGTAACAGATGATGGTCATGATCGACCGACACCAAGAGCAGGAAAACCTCCACTGCCAGAACCTCAAGAACATATGTGTTTAATTAGAGCAAAATCGAGAACAAAAAAAATAGCAACAGTAGTTCATCAAAGAGATATTAACAAATTTCAGTTAGCTTACAGTAATTTGTTGAAAGGAAATCTTGATGGACTTAAAAAATTGAAAAAACCAAAAACAAAAACGAAAGCGGAATAATGATAAATAATGTTAGTGTTATGTGTTTTGTATATGTTTTATAAGGTGGTTTTGGTATGGAGAACTTTAACAAAAGAGGAATTACGTTATAATTAATTGATATAATAATATTTAAGATTTAATTTTATACAGTTTCTTGTTCATTTTCATAACAATAGACGTTCTCAAAACTAAAATTCTGTATTGTAACTTGATTAAGACCTCAAATGCTTTCGAATAAAATCAGGTGTGCATGTCATGACCCGGCTTTTGATGAAACGGTCTGAAGTTACATGCTGTCTGTTACATGTCTGAAGTTTGTGCAACAGGCTGATCTTCCTCTCCCATGAACCTTGGTTCCTACTACATGAGGATGAGACAAGTGGTATTGGGGGAAGTAGCAACATAATGAGTCAGATCAGTATAGTATATTATACAAGCTTTATACAGCCTGGATCCCATTACTCGTGTATTTGACAAACATTCGTCATTCATGGATATTTGCCAAGTAGCGGGAACGGTGTTACTCCTGCAAATGTGTGCCACTTGTCCTTTCCCGTCGGTTGTATATAATGCAAATCTTTAATTTTTTGAGAAATACATATATTCTTTAAAAATATATATCTTCAACTACAAACGTTTGCCAAATATACAAGTAGTGGGAGTGGTTACACAAGTGTTCACTTGTATATTTGTCGAATTCACAAGTATTTGTCAAATACACCAGTAATAGGATCCAGGCTTTAGACAGTGTATTGTAAAGAAATTCTGGCGTAAAAACCATTTAAGCCTTCATGAGGTTATTAAATATTATTATTCTAATTTAATCTTAGAAATTTTAATTCGTTTTAATTATTTGAAAGATTCACTTCTATTAATCAGCTTCAACGTCAGGGTGGGCACTGCCTACCCCCGACAAGCCGCCACTGTTCAGCTCTACAGATGAATGTATGTAGTCGGAGCCTATGGTCAGCATTACCATATATTACTACAAACAAAGATTGATAAATTAATGTGACATTTTTAATAATGTGAATTTATAAATTTCTTAAAAAAAGTGACACCAAGTAGAGAAAATAGTATTTTATACTTGTTCACTTGTTGATTTAGAACATTTCTCACCTTGCCTATTTGTTTGGAACATGACAAGCGTTAGGCTGTCGCGTCATTCAATATCATTATTGAAGGTTGTTCATTATTTCAAAATTTGTTGCTGTTGGCTATTTGCAGCCCCTTGTATATTTACAATGTTAAATTTTTAATGTTTACTATTTAAGGCTATTAAAATGTATTGTAATTAAACTAAACTTATTAAGTTTTTCAGTATAAATATAAAAAATAGGGGCAATGAGGTTAAGTGTGGCGCATGATTTAAAATATATAATAATAATAATATGTTTATTAATGCGAAATAGCAATTACACGATTAACAGATAAATAAGTAACTTGAGAAGTGTGATTAAATATTTAATAATAAATAATGTAGTTATATTAATACCAACATAAACTAAAAGAACTAGAACATCAGAAAGCTAAATATCACAATTATCGAATTACCTTTAGAAGTCACCATATGCCACTCTCATCCCTACGCCATCACACCCCAGCAAGCCCAGCCTTCATATGTAGGTATTAAGTTATAGAATTTAATTGTCTTTTAAAACAATCTTAAGGATTTAGAAAAAAAATTTAAATTGTTTACAATCCTAGAAACTCGATTTAAAGGAGTGTTGCTGGCATAGACAGAGTGGCACATAGCAACCTCCAAACGAGGAGCATTTCTCAAATCCCTCACAGGAGACTTTAAATTAAAACATGTCAAAATTTCTGGACACTGCATCATACCATTAATAATCTTAAAGAAAAAACCAGCATCTTTATTTTTACTCCTCTGTTCTAGTGGTTTTAAGCCCAAATATTGTTTTGTTTGCAAAGTATTTAACAAGATACCATGCATGGCAAGCTTATGTTTCATATACTGAACAAATCTGTTCTGAATAGATTCAATGCAAACACTATGAACATTAAAAATTGGTGATCAAATAGTAGAAGCATATTCTAAACGAGATCTTACAAGGGATGCAAACAACACCATAAAGGATCGAAAGTTATTGAAGTCTTTAGAGGTCCTTATCACAAAACCCAACATTTTATTGGCTTCTGACACAATATAATCTAGATGGTCACAAAATTGAAGTTTACTATCCAAGACAATGCCCAGATCCTTAACAGAGTCTACATTTTTCAAAATGTTATCCCTAATTTTATAGTTATACTTATTTACATCCTCTTTCTTGAGAAAACAATATTGGAACATTTACTAGGGTTTAAAGATAACTTGTTAATAGTGCACCACTCATCAAGCAGATACAGATCCTTTTGAAGTGTTATCATGTCATTGGAGGAATTTATGCATCAAAAAAGCTGTAAATCATTCTCAAAAAGTAAGAAAGGGGAACTAAAATGGTCACCAATGTCGTTGACAAAAATATTAAATAAAATAGGACCTAAATGAGAGCCCTGGGAGACTCCAATTGTTGGAACAATTATTGAAACAAAATTCTAAATATAAATGTATATAGTTATTCTAGTTTTATTATTTAAATTAGGTTTACTGGCAGTTTTTTAAAAATAAAATAAATTGTTAAGAAATACAATTTTACCTGGCACATTCTCAACGTGGTTTTAAATACATATTTGTTTTTTAATATATAGAAATCTATGCAATTTTCAGTAATTGATTATTATTACTCAAATGGAAGGAATTCTTAACAAATTAGCAGGCGACCACAGGATGCCACACTTACTTCGTTTCCACACTTACCCCGGTTGTCCCTACAGTCATTTAGAATCTTAACAAGATTAGTGACAATTAAGGGATTAAAATTTTAATTTGGCAGCAGCGACTTTTGCAAATTACCAACTTTATTACATATTATTATTACCAATTTTTTGAATGCACAGAAATAGCCGAAAGAAACATCAAAGTGCAGATTCTGTTTTCCTAAACTAAGTTATTAAGAGAACTTTCTAAACATATAACAGTTTATAGCGCACAGTGCATAGTATGACGTCCTTTCTATGTTCATAAAATATCTATCTAGTACATACGTTTTTTTAAAATATTTGTTCTTCCAGGAGGAAAGAGATATTCTCAGAAGGGTACGAAGTATGGATATTTAAGTAATAGATTTAAATTTGAAAGTTTAGAACGCCGACCTGTATTTTTAATAATTTTTATATAAACTTTTACGTGAGAAAACTGACTACATAATACTTATGTTTCTAGAATTCAATCTAGGTAGAAAGCCTGTGCGCTGAGCCAAGCCAGGACAAAAACAAAAACGTTGCCTATATTTGTTAAGTGCGAAACATTTAATACAATTAGTAATTTTTGCGATATTAATGTTTTAGTCAAAATAATGTTTGGATGTATTTACTAATAATAATAATAATATTTATTTCATAATAAGTACATAAGTGTCACACATAGTACATAATATAGAACTTCAAGGAGGGAATTCAACATAGTTGTTCTTCCATTCCCCCCTTGCAAAATTTAAATAAAATAAACAGTATCGGAATAAGGATAAACATAAGAATATAACATTAAAAAATAAAAATATAACAGCTAGTATACTCGGTTAATCATTACAGACTATTTACGATTTGGCGTATAAATGACGATGTGCAGCTACTTGGCCAACTAACGCTTTTTTAAATTGCTTAACTGTTAATGACTTTATTGATGGTAATATACTATTATAAATTTTAGCAACATTATAACTAAATGAGTATTCGAATAATGATGTACATATTATACTTGGGTATAGTCAATAGACCTCTGCGTCGCACGTTTATATTGTATGCTTATTTTATTATTATGATATATGATGATTGGTTAATGATTATGTTATGGTATAACGTTGCTGTTTGTATATAGCGCCGTTGTTTCATGTCAAGCCAGCCTGTTTCTATTAATTTTGCTAATATATGCGCAAATTTAGGAATACTGTGAATCAAACGTAAACACTATATACGGGTATGCAATAATTAAACTGTGATAAAATAAGAGATTCGCAGAGATACGTTTTTGCTTCTTTGCTTGTGTGGATATATCAGTTTTACATGATAGTAGGCTTTTTGTATATATTTATTAATTTGCTTTTTGAATCTAAACTTTTATCAATAATAATCAATTCTAAACTTTTAGCATTTTCTACTACTGGAATATTGATATTCCCAATTTTAATGGACGGTAGTTGACAATTTGCAGTCGGTTTACCCAACATTAAGGTCAAAGATTTAGACAGATTTAAAATTAATGCGTGGTTTGGTGAAAATACAGATGCAGCCCCTAAATCGTAATTTAATATGTTCGTCACATTTTCAATATCTTTAGGATGAAACGAATGGTACATCTGCGTATCATCTGCATACATGTGAATATTACAGGTCCCTATGCAATCACAAAGACCTCTGGTATACAAGGTGCGCAGCAGAGGTCCCAATATAGATCCCTGCGGTACCCCTCTGGTAACAGCAACAGGCATAGAGACATCTGTATGTCCCTTGACGCTTTGCGTTCTATTGTTCAAGTAATCTTGGATCAGACCAACTGCATTATCACCCAAGACCGTGAAAGTACAATATACTAAGTAGTAATTCGTGATTTATTTATTTTTTTTATTAAAGTCTAAAAGAGTCAGTACTGTATATTTTCCTTCATAGTGAGCTTTTAAAATATCATCTGTTGTGTTTAACAAAGCAGTTGTACAGCTGTGAGCAGGTCGGAATCCAGATTGACATGTTGGAAGCAAATCACTACTTTCTAAATATCGCCTAATTTGGGAATAAATTACTTTTTCAAATATTTTTGAGTGTTGGCAATATACTAATTGGCCTGAAATCCTTATACTCTATAGGTCGTTCGATTTTTGTTATTGGTGTTACCAGAGCCAACTTCCAGCTGTCGGGAAATGTTTTTTCTAAAATGCACGAATTAATAATATGCACTAAGTACTGTAATATGAAAGGGCAACAAAGTTTTATCATTGAAGCATTTAATCCGTCCGATCCTGTTGAGTTACTTTCTAGTGAATAAACAATTTTTGATATGGTACTATCATCTACGAGATTAAAATTAAATATCTCAGCTTTATCTAATTTATTATTTTTATGAAAGTTAAGTACATGTTGAGGAATAGATCTGTGGAATACTGTTAAGAAAATGATTATTAATTTGACATTACCATTAAAAGAGGCATTTTCGTCGATTTTACAAGGTAGAACATTCAGTTTTCTGAATTCTTTCCATAATACTTTAGAGTTGCTAGTGCGAGCGTTCTTTATTGCGGTATATGTATAATTGTGCAACATCCTGTAATTTTCCCATGCAGCCGCGGTTTTTAAGCGTTTGAACTTATCTTTTGCCTTATCTCCTAAACTCATTAGTAAGCTGATATTATCAGTTAACCACGGAGAATGTTTTTTTTTTGTTATTATATAATAATAATAATAATTGCTACAACCCATAGCCTGGAAACCAGGCCCCAGAAGCTATAAGCTTGTGCGGGAGGGGGGGGCGATTATTATTATTACGTAGGCCCTAAGTGCGGCTGCAGCCGACTTACAGATGGAACAGCGCGAATCCCACATTTGTGTCGCAGCTAAGGAAAACTGCAGAAAACCTTAACCAGATCTGCCGGCACCGGGAATCGACCTCGGGTCGTTTGGGTGAAAGTCCAGCACTCTAGACATTACACTACCAAGGCTGTTTATTATTATTATTATTATAATAGTTTTCCACGGAGCGTGTTTATTAAAAAGGTTTAATATACGACTATTTAAAATTTCAACCTTTTGATTAATGTTATTATGCATAGAATGGATCATGGTTAAAATTTTTAAAAGTTCTATAATTACGAGCAATGGGAGGATATATAACTTTTTGACACGAGATTTCACAGGTCACTAAGTCATGATCTGAGAAATGATAATTTATAACACTTGTTTTCTGAATAAGTAAAGGCTGAGAAGTTATAATGATGTCTAATAAAGAATTATTCCTATTAGGTTCTGTGATTATTTGACTAAAATTCAAAGATTCTAACATGTTATTAAAATATTCCCTAGAGGGCTCAGCTGCCATGAGGAAGTCTACATTTCCATCCCCTAGACATACAATATGATCTGAATATGGTGTACACAACATAATGGAGTTCTCAATTTCATCTATAAAGCTTTTATAGTTGAGAGTTGGAGGTTTATAAAACACTCACAATGTAATACTTTCATAATTAATTTTGATTAATACCCACAGTTGTTCTATTAAATCATTCGTATCAATAACACATTTAAAGAGAGTTTGTTTTATATACAAAAGTACCCCACCTCCCCTACTGCCACGATCATTACGAACCAACTTGTAATTTTCAACACTAAAACTGCTCTAGCTCTAGAGGGTATATCCATTGAACTATTTATATATAGTTCAATGGGTATATCATCTGACAGCCATGACTAGCTCACGGCCAGAATCTCAAATCTTGTAATTAATTCTTTCACTTCATTAATTTTTGGTAGTAGTGAACGTACATTGATGTGGCCAATTCGTAAACAATTCAGTAGCATATAAATAAACTAAAACAAAATGGTAATAACATAAACTTAAACTAGGATAGAAAGAGGAATAAACAAAAAATAATAATAAAAAGAAAAGGTAGCAGTAATACTTTGTGCAGTAGCAGTAATGTTTTGTGATATCTTATGCATACATTATTTTAACACATAAGCAGACTAAACATGTGCTAGGACCCTGGTTTAACAAGGCACAAAAACAATATTGTTTTCACAATAATTTATAAATCTATTTAATATATTACAAATCATTTTTCATAGGATTTTCTAAAATACAAAACAATGATTTTCTAATAATTATTATGATTATGAGATAACTATCTTTCGATGGAATATATGATATAATATTAAACATTCAATTAAATTGTTAGATTATGTTGATATATGTTGATAGATATATTGATATCTGATTCATGTCACTTAGGAATTAATGTGGGAAAGACAAAATAAATGTGAGTTGGCAAAACAAACTTAGATAGCCTGTATCTACATTGATAATCAAGAAATTGAATGAGTGCAAGAGTTTTGTTATCTAGATTGTATTGTAACATATGATGTTGAAGCAAATGTTGCTATAAATTAACTATAAAAGGCCAGACAAGTAGGTATTTAATTTATGGAATGATACCTGGGCTTTAACTCAAACCAATAGAGATACAACATAATAATAATAATATAATGAACATAAGAATATTTAATGGCAAGTTAAAATCTGCCCTCCTTTATGGATGAGAAACATAGGAAAGCTAGTAAAAAGGTATTACACAAAAACTGCAATTCATAAACTTTGCTTTGTAAGCATTTTAATACTTTATTACAAGGTAATATAACCCTATTGCACTTATTATATGGGTCATTCTCATAAAATGGTCTTTTTCGTGTCTTTGATAGATGTTCTTGCATATTTGTTTTTTTATGTGAAAAGCTATTTTCAACTGCCTAGGCTTCCTCTATTACATTAATTACCTGTAATTTCCAATATTTTTGCAAGAACACATATTTATGGTTGCAAAATATAACCAAATATCATATCTGTCCCCTGTCCTTATAAGATTATTTGACTTTGTCGTCTTCAAATAAACATAATCTTTGTCCTTCGGGAAGGATTTCCTTAATGATTCAAAAGGATGTTTTATAAACTAGAAAATATAATTAAATCATTTCTATTTTACACAAGATCTACCGAGAGATTACAAACTCTCGACATCTCAGTTGTTGTGAAATTTCATATTAATTGTCAATAATGTCAGTATAGCGTGCTGGCATACTACCTATATAACGTTCATATGTTCTATTTTTCACAGCAACCGAGATGTCGAGAGTTTGTAATCTCTCTATAGTTACATACTCACTGCTGACAGAACGATCTAAAAGTTATCGTCACATCTGTCCCCGGTACTTTTTATTGAAACATATGTCTGTCTAATAGATCTAGTTATTCTTCAGCTGTACAGGCTAACAGTTGTTTCGTGACATTGGTGAAATATGGACGCCAGTAAGTAATGATTTCTACTAATTATTTAATTATTTATTTCTCTTAGTTAGAAGAAAACTGTATTGGATAATTTTAATGCGTATAATCTGTCCCTGAGATTTATCAGTGTTCCAACTGAAGTTAGCATGCCTCATTGTTTACTTATGACTTAACCTTAACAGAGAAGCTATTTTTGTGTTAAAATAGAACGTACTTTGACGCGAACACATATTAATTTGAAAATAGAAACCAAACCATCATTTCTGTCCCCGTCATATGTATCCCCTGTTGAAATAATTTGAAAGGGACAGATATGACGGTCTGGGACAGAAATGATGAAAAACGCGTATAGTCATGTTGTTTGCGCTCTTTTAAGTCGTTTTCATTTTATGTCTCAGATAATTAATTTTGGGCTTGACAATTTAAAAAATTATGAATTCAAAATTAGTAATTTTCACTTTGTTCTGGTTTGTGTAGAAAAATTGATGGATTTGAAAGCTAAATTGCAAAAAGCCCGAGAAGAGGCTTTAGCTTTATGTAGGGTGGAAAGCGACAAGCAAACTGAAGAGCAACGACAACCAAATATTGAGCAGGTCACAACTCCAAAACAAGATATTTTTAAGAAAAAACGTATGCCAATATAGGAGAAGATTCTGATTGTGGAAAAACAGTTGAGGAAAACAAAATGAGAGTGAATATAAAAGAAGCAAAGGGCTAAGGTGACTGAGGAGAATTAGAAAAAAAGATCAGCAACGCTTGGAACTAAAAGACATCACCAAGGATAGAATAAATAAGCAAAATAGATACCACTAGTGATAGTGTTTTATTTATCAGATCATATAAATAGTGTTTAACTGAATAAAAAGATTGTGTTTTGTCTGAGAGCTTTTTTAAAATTAGTTCATAAGTGCCCCCATAAATCATATCTGTACCTGACAACTTTATGGTCTTGACCCTTTTGCTTGTCATCAAGATTTAAAATAAGTTAATTAGGTGCCTATTGTAGTTTTACATGTAAAACAGTGACATTGCTATATTTAAACTACCAAGGAATGGTTTTTTGAAAACTTACTAAAAACTGTCTCAAAAAAAAGAGGGCAATTCTGCTAATAAGAAAGTAATTTTTATGTTCCCTGTATATTTTTAGTGAAAATACAATTTGGTGATTACTTTGATACCTTAAGGCACAAAGTTCCTGGGAAGTAAGTGGCATTAGAATACACAAACGGTAAATAAACAGAGATCACCAATAACGACAGAAATGATGATTTTATGAACTTTGTCTTCTTTGGACCAAAAAATATGTGTTCCAATATTTTGTTCCTTGTGCCAGTGTCGTCACCGTTTTATTAGTTTATATAACTTTCACAAACATTGACCATAAAAGAAAAATATATAATTTTTTTTTTATTATTTTTTATTCTTGAATTAGACCATTTTTTGAGAATGACCCATATACCTAGTGCTCGTACAGAACTTTTAAATCTAGATTATTATCAAATACAGTTTTTAAATATGATGCAGGACTTACTGTAATCTGTACACTGTAACTAAAATCTCCTGTAATTGTCAATTCGGTAGATTACAAACACATGAAAACAGTCACTTTTGTATTTCTGGCGAGCAGGAACCTAAACTTACCTTTTCATAAAATGAGTAACTTTGTAATATACCTACCTATGTTTTAAAAAATGATTCATAATTTATATTTAAACCTTTACGAGCCCAAAATCATATTAGTGGACACACCTTTATTTTTGTTAAAGAATGCCCAGCAATTTGTAACCATACTTTTTCTTGGTCAACAACGTAGCAGCTTCTTGTTACTAGAACTATGCCATGGCCAGTTTTATGAAATTCTATTAGGAAGTACTCTCAAACAGCCCCTTTGCATTCGTAAGTTGACCAGGATACCTAAAATATTTAAAGGGCGGAATGAGGAAGTCCCCGAATGAAATTTCCATGATTCTTAGTAAACATCCCTTCAGGTATTATTGTTTTTTTTTTCTAGGGGAGAAACAAATCAAAGCATTTTTAAAATCTTCTCTTTCTCTATTTTAAATACTACATTAAATAAATACATAAATAAAAATTACATCTTTTCATTATTCATGTCATGTCCATTAATACTGCAATTACATATATCTAAGTAAATAAGAAGCATAAATAAATTAACTAAACTTGATGAACACTAGGTGTATCGTCAAATGGTGGACATGTTAATTTCCATGCTCGGTCCATAGTACCTCCAGAGAAAATGCAGTGGTTGGCGCAGTTTAGGAGAGTATCACCTTTATAGCAGTGATCACAGGTTAATATACACATGTCTACTGGATCTATTGGTTGAGAAGCAGTTTCTTGGGTTGCCAGTGCAATAAATAAGAGTATTGTGAAAATGGATAGATGCCTTAGGAAACCTGAAATTAAAAGAGAAAACTAGTTAAAACAATATACTATTATTATAAATTGAACATAAAAATACTTTTGTATGAGAAAATATTTACGAAAGAAGTTTTCATCTTGAACACTTAAAATCACAGTAAGTAATGTTTTTGGGGTTTTCTTAAAGAAAACAGTTTTTATCTAGTGTCAATAATTATCGATCGTTGTTTATATAGATAGATCGGGAAAATTACAATAACAAACAATTACAGGAATCTTATCTAATATTTTTTAGAAATATATTGAGCAATTATTTTTGTTTCAAAGAAGTTTATTGTTCACTGGACATCTTATTCTGGAAAAATAATTGTAAATGCATTTGTTATTTCAGGCCCAAGTATGTAAAAAAATTTAAACTATATAAAGCAATCTATGAGAAGTTTATAAAATGACTGTTTCAATATTTGTTAAAAATATTTAAAAATCATATTTATACGGTCTACAATATTGTGATAACAATAGTTGTTATCAAGAGGTTTACACTTTGATCAATTTCAGCAATTAATTTGCATTATCTTCTCAAAAAACACTTGAAATTGATGACCTACTTACTAAATGGATTGTTGTACTTGTTGCGTACAGGTAATGACTAATCGAAACTAATATAGGTATCTCAGTTCATTTGTACACTTTAAATAACAATTAAAGGAAGTCAACATAATTTGTAAATATCTTTTCTATAAAAGGAATACTTAAGGAAGTTTCTCATATCCCACATATGAGCGAAATAACAGAAATAAAATAATCAATAATACTTTAAGTCTTGGAATATGTACAATAATGGACAAATTGTTTCTTAGAAATATTTATTAACTCCATTGTTAACAAAACTTAAAATATGATAAAAAAAATTTAACATCAATTGAAACTTGGCAAACTTCAATTATTCTAGAAAGTGTGAGTAAACATGGTATGCAATCTCTTCACCTGGATATACTTTCACGAATTGATAATAGGTCAATTGCTGTGAATACCTATATCAAATAACAATTTTTATTTCTGACCATACTTCGAAAATACACTATTACAATAAATTAATGTACTGTTTTCAAGAGTAAATTTCCAAAAATATTTTTTATGTACTACTGCATTATAAAGTACCATTTATAACATAGTTTTGCTGCTATAAAGTAGGTCTTTATAGTACTAGTGTAATAAAGTAGTAAAGTATAGCAATAGCAAAAGCGCACAATAACATATTCAACTTTCCAATGACAACTAGGAGAGATCCGGCTGTGATGGACCCCTGGCTATATTTCAGATTTTCTGAGTTGGCAATACCGATATGTGGATGGTAGAGTGTCGTGTAACATGGGGCTTTATGAGAAAAAATTTTGGTGTGAATGTTACAAGGTTTTGCTGAACTATTTTGATATGTTGGAAAAAGTATGCCTGAAACTTGTTTATTTTATATTTTAAAGAATATGGTTTCATAAGAATTTTGGAAGTTTTTGTTTTAATATTTTTTTCTGCAAATATGTTAAACCTAACTTTAATTATCATTGTGTAGTAGAGGGTCTATGTTATATCATTTTGGTTTTATCGCGAAAAATGTAAAATCTAAAATCTTAAAAGTTAAAATAAATACATTTAGTTCTTTTTGTTCTATTATTTCTTAATATGCTTATGTGACCCTAGAAATAATAAAAAAAAATTTTTATGCATAATGTCTATTTAGTTTTCTGCTAGGGGTGCCAACATTACCTGATATCAGGTTATGATGGCACACTTGTTGTATTACATATTAAAATAGATAAAATAAAAAATAGACCGTTCTTTTTTGCGTCATAAATAAATATCCGTTCGAGGCGAGACATATTTTATAAAAATGTAAATCGTCATATTTAAAGATTAAAACACGTAATTCAAAAAGGGGACCCACACAGCCGGATCTCAGAATATATGTATTACACGTCCAATTTTTTAAAATTGAAAATATTTAAACCAATTAAACCAGTTTACCAAGCTATCAAGAAAGATTATAATCATTTAGACTATTTAGAGTCTCATGGCATGGCTCATATTATTTTTTACAAATAAATAAAAGGCAGACAGAAACTCCTAGAACTTAAAGTACTGAAAAGTAATATAAGTAATCTTTTACAACTACTTGAAATAGCTCTTGGCTCAGTTTGGATTAATGGAAGTGGCTTGATAACTACTAAGTTTCTATCTCATCTGAAAGATTTTATCAGCATTTAGGTAATAATTTTTGTCATTTTGAACATTATTAAAACAGTATCTCAAAAAGAAGTAATTTTCTTCAAAGTAAAGTTTTAGTCTGGGTACTACATTTGTATCAAGAAAAGGATATTATTTAGAACAGTTATATTTTTGTTTGAAATCAAGTGTTTATATACAGATTGTTCTCAGTTATCGGCGCACTATTGCTATCTCTGTTATTATTAGAGGTATAAAGTATTCATTAGCAAATTAACAGTATTTTTCTTTCTGCCGATTAACATGGCAATGACAAAAAACCAATTGAACGTCGCGTTTTCGAGTTATCTCTTAAAAGTAACATTTTTTAAACGAGACACCCTGTATATTTTTGTAGCAATGGATGGACAGCGACATAACAAATACAAATTATGTTCATTACTTCTTTAAAATGAAAAATAAACCAGTTATATATTTATTATACGTTTCATATTTTTCATTCATTGAATAACTCGAAAAAGCGATCTTCAATTGTTTTTTTGTTTTCGCCATTTTATTGTAATTTTGAGATATTCCAATAAAATAATAAATGAAACGATTATCCATTTAAATAATTTTTTTATTTGTTATTAAATAATATAAAGACAGCCTTGGTAGTGTAATGCGTGGCGTGCCGGACTTTCACCCAAGCGGTCCGCGATCGACTCCCGGCGCCGGCAGATCTGGTTAAGGTTTTTTGCAGTTTTCCTTAGCTGTGACACAAATGTGGGATTTGTGCTTTCCATCTGTAAGTCGGCTGCAGCCGCACATTGGGCCTACATAATAATAATAATCGCCCCCTCCCTCCCGCACAAGCTTATAGCTTCTGGGGCCTTGGTTTAGGTTATGGGTTGTAGTAGTTATTATTATTATTATAATAAGTTTAATTTGATTTGCTTTCATTTGTAATTAATAATTTATGAATTTCTTCAAAATTTAATTTGGTTATAAATAATTATGTATTTTGTCATTTGTGTAACCGAATTTATTTAACAACCAGCTCTTATTTTAATAAGAATATTCTACATCAGCGACCCAAACCTGCGAGAGTCTCAATGTAGTGGGATTATGTTACTTACTACAATACATTTGTGAAGCGGAGCATTATATAAAATTTAAGAAAAATGGTAAGAATTTCTATTCCATGTCATTTCTTTTTTGCAAATCATCTTTTGTCTATCATGTTTTTTAACTTTTCCCTATATCCATAGTAATATATTGTCATGATATTTGACATGCATTAGAAAGTATACACCCACATATAGTATGTTACAATAAGAAGTTAGATGGGTTGCATAACCTCAAGGGGAAAATATGTAATTATAAATTATTTTTGTATAAAGTCCAAGAAAAGGCTTTAATTTAATAAATATGCATTCTAGTACACACTAGGTACACAAAAGGATAAACTCTAAAGTTGACTTTTTTGCAATCTTGGCAAATTTTCATTGTCCAGCTAATGATGTGATATCGTTAGCTAAATATGCAAGAAGAAATAAAGTTAAAGCAAGTTTTGACCTAAAACAGACAAGGTGCATGGTAGTGATGATGTATACAAGTATTTACTACCTTACCTGCTTTATTAATGTAAAGAAATTATGTTCCAAGTTAATGAGATAGTGAAGTTGTTAAATTTTCTTCTTTAGTTAGATTATATAGCATGTGGCTAAAATGTTTCATTGCTGTTTTGACAAGCAGTTTTTTAAGCACAATTTTAAAACAAGTGTAAATGTTGGGATTGCTTCTTGTAGAAGATATTGAAGTAAAATGCAACTTTCTGCGTTTTGCCATAGCAATCTGAAATAATGTAATTTAGCTATTATTTAAATAGTTTTGATATCTAAAAATATGTAAATAATGTTAATTAGGATGTAAGGTTGAATTTTATCAAGATAGGAAGATGTATCTAGGTATTTTAAGTAATTAAGTTAAATTTAGTTAAATTTACTTGATGGTTGAGTAGGAAATGTGTTTTGGTTGGCTTTTTCTAGTGGCCTTAATTTTCTATGACAATACAAGTGTACTATTTATACCATAGTACTATTTATTGAATTTGTTTAAAGAATAATTAATAGTTATAAACAATTAAATGGTTATGTTGTATTTAGTTCTTAAAGTTCTTTTGTTTTCCACCAAAGATATCACTAAAGCCCTCGTTTGTTTAAAAAAGGGTATAAAAAGAGCGACCTATTTAGTAACAATCTCTATTATTTTAGACTTTGCAAATAGTGCAGTGCACACATGTTGAGAGCAAAAATTTAAAAATTTAAGCTTATGTAATTAGTGTTAATTGTGTAAACAAACCAAACGTCAAAATGTTAGGTTATATTTTGTTGAAATGTCAAAGTGCTTAATAATCATCGAATAATCATCTTTGAATTTGACTATTTGTTTTAATAATTACATTTAATTAATATAACAACCAGTGCTGTGAATTTATTTGTGGAATAATATTTAATTACAAGAAGAAAATCTTATTTGGGTAATGGAACGTTTAACCTTCATTATAATTTGGATTTGGAAGGGAATTTAAAAACTTAATCATTAAAAGCAGTTGGATTTGAATTTTATTTATTAATACCATTTATTTGGACAATATTTAAAAGAGAGGTAGGTGGTTGTGCTTGTACCATTTTAGTATTAAACTATATGGAAAACAGAGAATTGCTGTGTTGTTACAATTTCAGTTGGCAAATTGTTGGCGCAAAATATTAATTTGATTTAAAAATTTTAGGTATTTATATAATTTTAAATAAATTTAGTAATAAAATTATGATGAGGATGCTAGAAATATTACTCCTCGGATAAAAGGCATTAAACTATCTTAGGATTGATTTTTCATTTGTTCATGGCATCTAAAATTTATTTTCTTTAATTTTGATCGTGATCGTGTTCAATTTTAAATAAAACTTTAGTCATTTCAATTTAAAGAAAATTTGGTTTATATTTTTTTGTACACTACTTGTGTTTCATTTATCTCTATTTATCTAGAGCCCTATTAAGGTGACCCGCCTGAAACCATAGGCGTGTCGAAACGTCGAAGTACCAAACAAAGGGGCTTTCCTAATAAATCATATAATTATTTATTGTGGCATATTTTGATGTTGGCACATTTAAATGTAGCACCTTTGTTGTGGCGCTATTGCTGTGGAGCCTTTGTTGTGGCGCAATTTTTGTGATCCATTTACTTTTGGCACCTTCAAATGTAGCGTTAATTTGGTGAAAACAGGACCGGATTAATAGCACATTTGGTCCTAGGCTAAAGTTATCTTGAGACCCTCTCATTCAGCGTCAAAATTTTTTAAGATTTTAATACGTAGAATATTTTGTCCGCTCGTCAAAAAAGTCATGTCTGCTACTTTTATTAAAGAAACATAAACACAGTAAACGATCTCCAAACGAAACAAAGGAAAAATACTTTAACTAAATGCTCTTTCCAGGAGTACAGTTTGTTTGAACCCGAAGTTTAGGGGCCCGAAATTGAATTCGAATAGGGGTCCGCAACAAAACCGACTTTTTTTTGGTTGTCCACAACAAAAACGCCTCTCAAAGTCTAGGGCCTCTAGGCTATAGCCTACTGTGCGTGTACATCCATGGGAGACCATCATTAATTTCTCTTTAGATTTTATAAAGAAATTCAGACTGTTTACTACTCTTCGAATGAAGTAACGAAGCGACACAGTGTTTTAAAGTTATTGGTGAGCCACATATGGTCTGCAAGAGCAATTAAATGCAGTTGTTAGTTAGATTTACTGTTTTAAGCCAACAGCTAAGCTGATTCAAACTAAATAATTATTGGAACTTTCTATCTCTTTATTTGGTTGTCTTAAAATAAGCACAATAAATACTACATTGGATTCTTACAAAAAGAACACAAAGTTAAGAGAAAACAATTCTTCAAATTATCAAAAATTACCTTCATACAGAAATTAATAAAATTGAAATGAATAAATTCTTGTAGCTGTAAATGAAATTTTTCTTTAAGTAGATCTCACAGTTATTTATAATGAAGTGTCTGCTGCAGCATATTTCACAGAAAATTGTATTTTTAAACTATTATGAACTGTAATCGTAAAATAGAGGAATAGAATTTGTGAAGTTCTGCAAAACTTTATATCAAAACCAAGTTTTCAGACGTAACTATTTCAATTCCTAGAGCTTTTAATACATAATTAAGTTGCTTCAACAATTCTCTAAGTAGTTAAACTATAGAATAGTCAAATTGGATTTGAAAACTTTCACCTAGTAAATTCATATTGACGTTCATTATAATCTGATAAATCTAAATTCTCTTCAGAATATATAAATTATTTCTCTCAGTCACTCAAAATGATAATAAAGATTTATTGTATTTTCCGAAACGTTTTGTAATTCTAGAACTATCAGATTTTCTTTTTATTTAAGAAAGAATATAACAAGTATATAAAATTTCCTTTGTGTTCTAAACATGCGATGTTTTATGTGTCCATAAGAGAAAATTGCGTGTTTCGAAAAAATCTTTTAGATGTTAAATGAGACACTCGATTTAGCAGGTTAGCTTGAAAAAAGTTCTGATCTGACACTTTGTTAAGAAAAGGGAAAGTAGGTGATATCGCCAGTGAAAAGCACACATTTTACAGTTTCGGGTTTGAACGAATCTTCTTTTATGTATATAAGAATCAATTCCGGATGGTAACCCTCAAATAAAGAAATTTGCATTCATAGCAAACCAATCTACATTCTACAACACATAAATACATACATAACGTAATACAGGAGAAATTAAAAAAGCTAAATAATTCATAGAGAACAACAGAGGCCATTTCAAAATCCAATTTGAACAGAATTAAAATTTGTCCAGAGTGAGCTTTCACAGAAAAATCAACAAAATCCGAAATAATTCCACACAAAAGCATATAAAGCGTTTAAACAGAAGATATTCAGCGAACAAAAAAAAACACAACAAAAAATCGTAAAAAATTACATAAAATATAAAATATCACATACCCATTGCTGCGAAACTGCGAAAATAATCGACGGAGCTGTTCGGAAGTCCTTTTATAGAGAATAATAGAATAAAGGAGCACCTGTTATTACACACGGTGATTTACCACGGCCCCAAATCATCGACATGACATAAATGAAAGGAACTCGGAAACAGGATCGTTTATTAATGTACGCCGCGCTTTATGCCATTTTATAGACATGCTTTAATGTTCTTCTAAATGACCTTTATGGCCAACTTTTTTATAGAATATCATGCAGGGTGAAGCGATAAGAATCAATCAAGAATCCATTTCGCTATAGCTTTAAAGGCACCTAATGCAAAAATAAAAGGGACATTAAAATATAATAATCGTAAAAATAATAAAAATACCCATCTTTATAAATACATAGTAGCATTTTTTGTCGATTATTTGAACAGTTGAGCAAACGTTAGAGAACGTATTAGTTCGGGTAACATTATTTTTCCACGACTCCGAATGAATAGGTCAGAATGCAAATTTAACTGAAACAGGTAACTAAACGTAATTAATAAAATATCTTGTATAATGTTACGTTTGTCAGAACTTTTAGTCTTTCAATGAATTCCACATTCTATGTAGTATGGAATAGATGCTTGACAGTGTATTGACGAATGTTTTATCTTATAGAAAGTTACACTTTCCGCATCATAATCTAGTAACCGTGAAAACGACCTATTTCCACACTCTCTAAACTGAACGGTAATGACCGTGAGAAATGATTTCGTACGATCAGTAGTTAGTTCTATTAAAACGCCATAGATGTCAGCACTTGCAATAGTATAATATTATTAATTATTTGAAATATAAAACGTTATAAATTTTAGATAAAGGTTAATTTATTTTGTTTAATTAATCAATTAAGCCACCATTTCAGCTACCTAGGCGTCTTGACGTAACTTGGTTATTTTTCATTATATAAAGTTACAAAAACTGTTATTCAGTTAACGTAAAATTGATTAATTTTTTACATTATTATATTATAGTTGTTAATATCATATTATTCATTATTATTGCTAAATTACAATAAAAACAATGGAAAGCATTTATAATTTGCTACATAATGCGAGAATATGTTGACATTATGCGGCAAATGGGTTAATAACCTTGACAATTGAATTGTGGTTGCTTATATAAAATTACTTTTTGAAATGGGCTACATACGTATGATTATTTAGCTGCAAGTCCTAAATAGTAGATTCACTGAAATTATACACATTGTAAACATATTATTACTATTGTCTTTAAAAATTTAATATTTACATTTGTCGTATTCGAAATTCTAGATGTATCATGAGTGAATCCGATGATGGGAAAATGGGATTACATTTGTACACCTTCAAACATCGCGGAAGCGGCTCACATATAAATATGAATTCGAGTATAAATTGTAGGTTAAATATCTTTCTTAGCTGTTGGTAGTTTATTACTTTTTTTTGTTGTCGTCTATAAAGTATAGTGTGTAACACGTGCAAAAACGCCAATTTCACACTCGTGTGATTGCGGCAATCGACTTCGTCTCACGCCGCAACTACTTCACACTCGTGAGAAATTGGCACTTTTCTTCACTTGTAACACAATATACGAGAGCGTCTGAAAAGTGAGGTAACTAACATAGAGTAAGACTGTTTTTTCTAGTTTTTTAATTTTACTTTTCGACATAGTCTCATTTGAGGTCTATACACTTGTTCCAATGATACGAGTATTCAAGTCGCTTAATCCCATCACTGTAATACGACGAATTAAATGCATCAAAATAATCGTTTTTTCTGCAATCACATCTTCATTTGATGAAAATCTGTTACCACCAAGCCAATTTTTTAGGTTTGGAAACAAGAAAAAGTCGGGCGGAGCTAAGTCTGGACTGTAAGGTGCATGAGGAAGAATTTCAAATCGTAATTCAACTAATCTTGCCGTAGCAATTGCCGATGAGTGAGCCGGTGCATTATAGTGATGGAACAACACTTTGTTCTAGCCAAAAGCATACGTTTTTTCTTTAACTTTTTATTCAGTTGGTCCAATAGCGACGCGTACTACTCTCCTGTGATTGTTTTGCCCTTTTGGAGATAATCTATAAAGATAACACCACGAGCATCCCAAAACACAGTAGCCATAACTTTTTTAGCAGATGCAACCACTTTTGCTTTCTTCGGCGCACTGCAACCGGCTTCTACCCATTTTTTTGATTGAATTTTTGTTTCGGGTGTATAGTGGAGTATCCAAGTTTCATCAATAGTAATAAATCGACGCAAAAATTCAGTGCGATTGCGCTTAAAAAGGCCAAACAGTACTCAGAAGTGGTTACACGAATTCGTTTCTGGTCCGCAGTTAGCAGACACAGCACCCACCTTGCTGACAGTTTTCTCATATGCAACTGTTCATGTAAGATATGACCAACACGTTTTTCTGATATGCCAATAGTGTCGGCTATCACACGCACCTTCAATCGACGATCATTTAAAACGAGATCATGAACTTTGGTGGTCATATCGTCAGTGGTAGCCACTTTTGGACGTCCTCATCTTGATTCATCTTTGGTGCTTCTACGACCATGTTTAAATTCATTCACCCAAAAACAAACTGTCTTAAATGATGGTGCAGATTTGCCATGAACACGATATAACTCCTCTCTGATCTCTTGGTTTCTTCCCGTCAACATGAAAATGTTTAATAACAGCACGAAATTATTTTTTATCCATATTCACAAAACAACTGATCTCGTTTATTGTTTACTAGCAAATACCCGGCGCGCTTTGCTGCGCTTTATCATAACCATATATGGCTATGATTTTAAAAATTACCAAATTTGGAAATGATTTCAATAATTTCAAAAATTACCAAATTTGACAATTGACAACATATCTATATATATTTTCTTGTCACATCAATCTCAGTACCCATTTTTAACTTCCATATATGGGTTTTTCGCTGTTATCTCGGACCACGATGGCCGATCAGAGTCCAATTTGGTCTTATTTTCTATTCTGGGCCAAGACCTTTCCAATGATACCAATTTCATCCAAATCGGTCCAGTGGTTGCGGAGAAAATCGCATACATACATACATACATATATACAGACAGACAGACAGACAATCTTTCCCTTTTATATATATAGATAACTGTAAAATCTAAACGACGCAATATATTTGGCTCAAATACACAACTCACTATTTGCTTACCTGCTTACCTTTAATTGAAATAAATCATCCGGCTAAATATATTGCAGTTGTGAAAAACCTTCTTTTCCACAGATACTCTCTCAGGCGGGTTGATTTAATGGTTTATCATATCCTTATAATTATTATGGGCAAACAATAATAAAAACATATACACAAAGTAATTTTCAAAATAATAACACAACTTTATTTTTACATTAACATGAAAGGTGCCTAAAGTGGAAAGAGATCTGTTAGATTATGCACTTCCTGTTCGACAGTATTTAGATCGAAAATTTCCGGGTCAATGGATTGGAAGAATGGGTCTTGTATGGCCTCCAAGGTCGCCAGATTTATCTCCGCTAGATTTCTTTTTGTGAGATCATCTGAATAATAAAATTTACGTAACGGCACCAGACTCTTTACAGCAACGTATAATTACTGAATGCCGTTTAATTACTCCACAAATGCTCCAGAACGTGCGGAGACATTTTGAGCAGATCCTTTATCTTTTTTAATTTTTTTAAATGCTTTAATAGTATATTAAACAACGCGTTTCATAAGGCAAGATTTATTGCACGAGTCTAAAACGAGCCGCTTGCGGCGAGTTTTCTAAAGGACGAGTGCAATAATGACTTATGAAACGAGGTTTTTTATGTTATTTTTTCTATTTTGCACATTTTATTCCGTTTTTAAATAAAAATAATCGCAATTTCAAGATTTAGGGAATTTTCTTGTAGTTGACAACACTGATGTGACATTTGAAAATTAAAATTTTTAGAGTGAAGTTTTTGTCAATTTTCTGTTTTTTTTCAATGCTACCAACTTTGGAAATGTTGGGCTATTAAAGCACTCAAATAAGCTATTAATGCACTGTTTTGGATGCTTTAACAGCTTTTTTTTTATTTTGCATCTATAACAAAGCTGTTAAAGCACTCATTTAGCTCATAGCTCATTTGAATGCTTTAATAGCCCAACTTTTTCAAAGTTGGTAGCATTAAAAAAATAATTGAAAAAGACAGAAAATTGACACAAACTTCACTCAATTTTCTGTGTCAATCAATGAATTTTCAAATGTCACATCAGTGTTGTCACTACCACAAAAGTCCCTAAATTTTGGAATTGCCATTTTTTTATTTAAAAAGGGAATAAAAGACGCAAAATAGAAAAAATAGCATAAAAAACTCGTTTCATAAGTCATTATTGCACTCGTCCTTTAGAAAACTCGCCGCAAGCGGCTCGTTTGCTAAATTTGGACTCGTGCAATAAATTTTGCCTTATGAAACTCGTTCTTTAATATACTATATTATAGACGCAAAATAGAAAAAAATTGTTTAAAAAGTTTTTTTGCTTGTTTTGTATTTTAAATGTGAGTACAATGGGAGTACTTAAAATTCAAAATGCGATTTTCTCGAAAACTAGCAGGAGGCGACCACCCCATTGCGAGGTTTCCAGTTATATTAATTACACCCGGTATAATACTCACTTTGGTTGTCATATCAGGAGAAGTTGATTAGAACTGAACTCGTGCTTTGCACTCTCGCAATTTTTCGTCCCAATCAACTATGAAGGTGATATGACGGTTAAAATTGCCAAAAATTGGGACCAAGAGTGGAAATTCAACAATTTCTATCAACCTTGCATAGAAACATTAAATTATCATGCATCTAGACCATAGGTTCCCAAGCTTTTATGGACTACCGCCCCTTTACAAGAAAAAAAATTCCAACGCCCCCCTTTACATAATAGTTAATTATACCAACACCATACAAAGTGTTATTAACAAAATTATAACTTAACCAACAAATGCAAGACAATACACAAAGCTGGAGCACTCCGCACTGGCGCACTGCACAAAGGCAAAGACAAGACGATTAATCAAAATTAGTAAAAAAATATAATAAAAAACAAAATTCAATAAGAAAACATAAATATCAATGAGACGGTTGAGGTTGGTGGAGTTTTAACAATTTGTTAATGTCGCTCAGTGATCTGCAGTCTATTCCTTTTCTTAGACAGTGAATTAGCTACTGCACTAAACCCGCGCTTAGCCAAATATGATGAAGGAAACGCAATTAAAAATTTCTGTACTATTTCCCACAATCCACGGTGGAGAGCTGATATTGATTTTTGGAGCCAGAACTCTTGGTATCCATTTCTGAATTTTACTTTTAATTCTTCATTAGTTGTGAGTTCTACGAGTTCTCCTTCTAAATTTGATGATTCTGCTGTATCTGTATTTGCGAAAGGGTCTGAAACCCAGCTTGGTATATTCATATTTAACAGTGGCGTGCGGTGAGAATGTAGGCTAGGGAAGCAACCATGATTTTAATTTTAATATATCTAGGTACAGGCGCGGATTCACGGGGGGGGGAGGGAATTCCCATCCCCAAATTTAGAAATAAGTATATATAGAATAGAAACAAATAATGTTTGTTTAATAATTATTTGTTAAAATAATTATTTTTCCAGAAATCTCACTCTTAAAATAATTCGCTGGATCCGTCCCTGCTAGGTACAAAAAAAACCACTGTTATAATTACTAAGCTTAAAAGTTTTTCAAAGAAGAACTTTTACACTTTATACTTCTGGAATTTTTTGACTATTATTCATTATTTAAAAAAACTACTACTAGGTATTTATACTGCATCTCGATTTTCCGGTCTTTCATAGCAAAATACCGATGCAGTTTTAATCTTTGTTGTTAAATTTGAAAGTTCTGGTTTTGAACTGACTTTCTTAATAATTTGTAATTTCTCTCCAAAACTGTATGCAGCAAATTATTTATTAATAATTTACAAATTGAAAAAAAATCGTCCCGATTCGAATGTATCGGAAGTACTCGAACATTCCACCGCTTCCAAGCAGATGAATCTGCAGTCGTGACGATAATGCAATTTTAAATTTGCATACAGAGGAAACTAAATAGAATTATTTGTCTTTAAAAAAATGCAACTTATAAAAATTGAAATAATAAAATGTGACAAAATAAAGTCTCATTCGCAGATTTACATTACTTAAGTAACATTAAATTTAACAAACACTAAACCGAACAAATAACCAAATTATAATAAATAAACATTAGGGCATGAAGCACAGTAAAAATAGCAACCAAACAATCTTAACAGCATCGTCTGTATCGCCACGCCCGCTGATCCACGCCAAGGCTAGGAGAAGAACAGTTATAAGCAACAAAATCAGTGCTTATATGCAGTGTATGTAACACATTAGAATCGGCATTACCTTTCCGTGCAAGTTTAATGAGCCTATTTTAAAATAGTATTCTAAATAATTATACTTTTTCTGTACGGAATTGATATTGAGCTTTAAGTTGATTAAATATTACAAATTTAAATAAACGATAACCGTAATTTTATAAAAATATCTTTGTTAGCATTGGTTTTTATTTTTAATAAATTCTCAATTGAAGCATTGCTTCCATTGCTTCCATGGACCGCACGCCACTGATATTTAAAATATCCTGGAATCGCTCTGTAAAATCAGCATGAAGAGCGTCCAGGTGTTGGCAGTAAGTAAATCTTCCTGTTTTACCGATAATGATGATAATGTCGGAAAGTGGCTGTATTCACCTCTTCCTAGATTTCGTTTGAATAGAAGAAGTTTTCCCACAAAAGCAGCTATGATGTTTTTTGTTTTTATTAAATTCAACTCATCACCTTGCAATTGTAAATTAACGTCATTAAATATGTTAAAAAGGTCTGTCAAATAAGCGATGTCATTTTTGGACGCAATCAAGTTTCCGCGCAGTTCATCGTCTCTGTTTTCAAGGAAGTCCCGTACTGAGTCAAATAGATTGAAAAAGCTATTCAGACAAACACCTTTCGAGAGCCATCATACTTCTGTATGCAGCAGCAAGCGATTATAGTCTTCATCATTTTCACTACAAAGTTGCCCAAATAATCTGATCATTTAATGAATTGCTTCTTATCTTGTTGACTGCTCTAATAACGTAATGGAGCGACGTATGCAGGCGTTTATTAAGATTTTTTGCAACCAAGTGCTGACGATGAATAACACAATGTACAGCAAGTACATTAGGTACTGCTTGTTTTAAATGCGCAATGAAACCCTTATGACGCCCCGTCATTGCTGGAGCACCATCTGTAACAACTGACAAAATATTTCGAATAGGAATTTCTTTCTCTTGAAAAAAACGTGCATGGTATTAAATATGGATTCTCCCTTTGTATCGGTTACCAACTTTTTTGCAAATAATAACTCTTGACAAATTTTTTCTTCTTTTATGAATCGGATGCAAGCCAAGAGTAGTGCTTCGTTATTTGGTAAAGTTGATTCATCGAGTTGAATGGAAAATTTGGAAGTCTTTAAGTAGTCACATAATGATAGTTCAACGTCTTTAGCCATTTCATCGATTCTTCTTTGCACTGTATTATTACTCAAAGGAATTTTTTTAATATCTGATGGCGTCTTATGATGAAGAACAGTTTCGATTACCTCTTTGACTGCCGGCATAATTAATTCCTCACCAATTGTGTGTGGTTTTCCCGCTTTTGCGATTAATAATGAAATATTATATGAAGCTCGTAGTCCATCATCTTCTTGTTTAGAACACGATGCAAAAAGGTTTGATATAATTGGCTGTTTTAAATATTTCTTTTCAAGTCCTTGAAAATAGGATAAATCTTTGTCCTTTTTATCAGCATGTATTTTATTCAAATGCTCTTGGAGCCTAGAAAGCTTCATGGCTTCATTTGAAAATACTTTTTGGCAAATTAAACACATATGTAGTAATTGGTTTGTTGGAGATTGCGTAAATCCATATTTCAAATACTCAATGTTGTACTGCCGACATTTCTTCTTAGTTTCAGACATTCTGGAATTCACAATTTCAATACATTAACTTTTCAACCGATCTATAGAAAGTTATAAAACTAATGGCTATAATGACTTCTTTACTTTATCAGTCACGCGCGAGTATGGATCACTGGCGAAGCACACAAAAACAATAAGACATTAGAAGAGCTATCCCTGCCTTTTAAAGATTTGATTTCGAGCACGCAACAACTTGTATGCCTTTGTTTGTTTGCGGTGCCCCGGTGCACTTGCCCTGCAAACAGGTTGTTACAAGTTCCCGTATTTTTGTCGAAACATGCTTGATTGCCTAAATCACGTCTTTGCTTACCAACTTGCATAGACTTGTTACCGACAGTCCTAAACCGAATCAATTAGTTAGTTTATTTTTATACTTAATGCGTATTTAAATGTTTTAATGTTTATTTACGCCATAATAATAAGATAAACATAGACGGCTAGATAAAATGTTTTTTCATGAATATAGATGTATCTTCAAAGGATTTTATTATATTCAATTTCTAATTAGGTAGGTACGCCACGACCGCCCCCTTGACTGTCATAATGCGCCCCATTTGCCTTTGGACCCGGTACCGCCCCCACGAAAAGCTCCAGCGCCCACTAGGGGGCGGTACCGCCCCCGTTGGGAACCTATGATCTAGACGCTTGAATTAAAACATGTCAAAAACATGACAGTCGCGGCTTTTAGCACTGGGAATCAACGACTAGTGGCGATTATCGCTGCAATCACCATTAGTGGTGATTATCATTGTAATCAGCACGCTATTGGCTCGTTTAACTAAAATTGTGACATTTGATTGGTTGACAATTTTTTTAAAATTATTTTTATATATAAACACTCTTACGGGTATTTACTAGAAGTACAATCTGATGTACATGTACATAATGTTTCTGAAGTACAATTAGAGTGAAATATTGAAAATTAAGTCTTACTCATTAGTTAACCTTAGGGTCTGATGACTTATTTACACTAAACTAACGTGTATCACGAAACTGCACAATCTCTGCTTTGCACTATCACAATCATTCAGCTCACTCAATAGGCTTGGTGTTGTCAAGGAGCTGGATTGCCTCAACAATCACGTGTTGATGTTGTTCGTGACTCTTTGCGACTCTGGAAATGGTCTGGTAAACAGTGTCTATCTAAAGGTCTCGATGAAGATCACTATTTCTGATATACCAAGGTGCATTGACAATGTTCTTCGGTACTTTGTTCTGGAATCTCTAGATGGTTAGAATGTTACTTTTGCTAAAACAACCTTAGAGCTCTATGTCGTAAGTCGACACTGGTTTGAGTATTTGTTTATACAAGAGCATTTTGTTGCATGTTGATAGGTTGGAGTGCCTACCAATTAGCCAGTACATTTTCTTATATCTTATGTCGAGCTCTTCTCTTTTCTTTTTAACATGAACCTTCCAGCGAAGTCTTGCATCTAATGTAATGCCTAGAGATTTAGCTGTATCGGCATAAGGGATCTGGACATTATTTATGTAAATTTGAATTTGTTGATCCCTTTTATTATCCTGAAACCAAACTGATGATTTGGTATTAGATTCCTTTCTTCGATAATGGGTTTCAGTCTTTTCAAGAGTATTTTTTCAAACAGTTTCGATATCACAGGCAAAAGAGAGATTGGCCTATATGATGTGACTTCATGGGGGGGGTACCCAGTTTAGGGACCGTAATGATTTCAGAGATTTTCCACATCGTCGGTACATATCTCAATTAAAATGAGGCGTTAATGGAGATGTTTCAATTTAATTATTGCTTTTTTGTGAGTTGTTTTAGCACTTCTCCAGTAATTAAATCAAAGCGAGGGGCTTTCTTAGAGTTAATGTTTGTTCTTATTTCATTTGTCATTTCCTTTGGGGAGCTTGGTCTAATGTTTGTGTTATCTATGTTAGGGGGGGTCCCAGTTCTGTAATTCTTCTTCGTTTGGTTGGAAAGTGTTTTCAAGGTGTTCTGTAAACCTGTTAGCTTTCTGTGTATTATTTCTAGCCCAACTGTCATCTGCATTTCTGATTGGAGGATTCTGAACTATCGGTCTTTTTAATCTCCTAGTGGCCTTCCAGAGGGAATAATCAGTAGCTGCAACATTTGTTAGCTCACTCAGGTACTCACTAATGGATTCATTCTTGATTTCTTGCAGTTCTTTTTTTAGCTACGGCGTGACATTGTTAAGTTTAGTTTTGTCTGCTGGAGCTCTGATCTGGTGTCATTTCCATCTGAGTTTCCTTTTTTTCAGAGATTAGGTTTCTAATTTCTTTAGGGTAGTTATTTCCCTTTATTGGTTGGGTAGTAGGTGGGGTGTTATTCCCATGTGGCTTGCTTGATGTTGTTAACCAGCAATTCTACTTCCTCATTTTGTTGTTCTATTATTCTTAATGGGACTGATAGGTTAATAGCGTTTTCTAGATTTATTCTGAAACTTTGCCAGTCCAGTGGCGTCGTCAAGGATGAGAAGAATGAGAGAATGATCGGAGTTCATGTCCTATGCTTCATCAATTTGAATCAAGGGCGGATCTAGGAGAATTTTTGAGGGGGGCAATAAAAAATAGTTTTTTTCAAGAATGTATGTTTCCAAGATAAAGCAACAAAGGATTTATTTTATTATAACATGTTATTTACATTATAGAATACGACCATTACAAGTAGACAAATCTACCAGTGTTTATTCTGTGCAGACCGAGAAAGATAATACTACAGCACTGATTCCACTGATTCCAGAATGGGGCGGTCGACGGGCACTGGATTTCACTCGGTACGGATGGCTATTTCTTATTACACACCATCAAGAATGCTTGCTGATATTGTTTATTTCGTTACCCCTGTTCTTATCTATTTTATTAAGTAAAAATGATGTAAAACATCTTACATTTGAATAGCAGTAAAAACTTAAGAAAATTTTTAATAATCAAGTAAGTAACTTGTATAATAAAAGTGTAAATATACTTTAGTACAGGTCAGTGGCGTGCGGTCAATGGAAGCAATGGAAGCAATGCTTTCCTTGAGAATTTATTAAAAATAAAATAATGCTAACAAAAATACTTTTGTAAAATTATGGTTATCGTTTATTTAAATTGAAATATTTATCAAATTAAGGCTCAATATCAACTCTGTACAGCAAAAAGTATAATTATTTAGAGTACTATTTTAAATTAGGCTCATTAAACTTGCACGGAAAAGTAATACCGATTCAAATGTGATACATACACTTGATATAAGCACTGCTTACAAATGCTCTTCTCTTAACCTTGGCGTGAATTAGCGAGCGTGGGGTGTTATAGTAGACGGATGCTGTTAACATTGTTTGGTCGTTATTTTTATTGTGCTTCGTTCCCAAATGTTTATTTATTATAATTTGGTTATTTGTTCGATTTAGTGTTACTTAAGTAATGTAAATCTGCGAATGAGACTGTATTTTGTCGCATTTTATTATTTTAATTTATAAGTTGGATTTTTTTAAAGACAAATAGTTCTATTTAGTTTGCCTGTATGCAAATTTAAAATTGCATTATCGTCACGACTGCAAATTCAACTGCTTCGGTGAAAGGTTCGAGTACCTTCGATATAGCCAAATCGGGACGATTTTTTGTTCAGTTTGTAAATTATTAATAAGGAATTTTTCGCACACAGGAGAGAAATTCCAAATTATTAAGAAAGGCAGATCAAAACCAGATCTTTCAAATTTAACAACAAAGATTAAAACCTGTACCAGTATTTTGCTAAGACCGGAAAATTGATACGTAGTAGTAGTTTTTTTTTAAATAAAGAATGATAGTCAACCAATTCCATAAGTATAAAGTGTAAAAGTGCTTATTTGAAAAACTTTTAAGCTTAATAATTATAACACTGTTTTTTGTTGTACCTAGCAGGGACGGATCCAGAGAAGTATTTTGAGGGGGAAATCTTTGGAAAAATAATTATTTTAATAAATAATAATTAAACAAACATTATTTATTTCTATTCTATGTAAACTTATTTCTAAATTGGGAGGGGGGATTATTTCCTCCCCGTTAATCCGCGCCTGTACCTAGGTGTATTATAATTAAAATCGTGGTTGCTTCCCTAGCCTAAATTCTCACCGCACGCCACTGGTACAGCTACATCATCGAGGATTTGTTTGTAACTCTGTTACCCCCTCTTCACCAATGAGCAGAACAACCACTCGTTCATTTGTCTACTTGTAACGGTCGTATCGTATATACTCTGTTAAAACTGATGTTAACAACATTCTTAGGTTTATTATTTAGGTATACTTACTAAATAACATTAGTGAAATTAATAGTTGCAATAATATGAATCATTCTAGTAGTAGTCAATCATTATCATTTTTGGCAAAATGGTTCTATAACTTTGTCTAGTGATGGTGGATTTGTTTAATGTATATGCAGTAGACGACCTAAACCACAGTATATACAGGGTGTCCCAAATATAAAGGATTTTGAGTTAATGGGTAACATATGAATAATGGAAGAAGCCAAAAATGCATAAAATTCCGCACTATCTAAAAAAAAATTTTTTACTAAAAATTTGTGGACACCCGGAAAACTAAGCAAACTGAAGACGGCCCTGGTGTCTGGTGAAGCTTAGTATTACATAGTATGCTGATCTCATTCTATTTAGTTTATTCCAAGCAAAACGATGTTTACTATTTAAACTGTTATTATAGTTTAATAAAGACATAAATGCGTCCTAAATAAAGATAGACTAAACAACAGTGACCGGGTGTTTTGTTGTTCTTCTTACAACATAGTAGGTACATGCTGTAGTAGTATAGGTTGAAAAACCTCAATGAATTTGAATTGTATTTAATCTCAAGACATCTTTAGAAATAAGTAAATAAAATAAAATCAATTAACAGTTTGAATTTCTATAAAACGAATTAGGTAATGTTTATATCAACACAAGTAAAGCATACCTACAACAGCAGATCATATTTCGACCTACTAATAGGTAATAACAACTTTATTTACGTTGCAGACGTTCAGATATCGTAAATTACTTTTGTACGTGACATACAATAACAATTTTTAAAAGGCACACAGTTCTACAAATGGTATCACATTTTTTAAGTACATTAAGGTAGGTTAGTGTTACAGAGTCGGACTTGAAAATCAATGAAACTTTAAAATTCATTTTCTCGAAAACTATTCAGTTGAAGAACAAACTTTATAAGGAAAATTTGCTCTACTCCATTCCACCTATCTACCATTAACTCAAATCCCTTTATTTCTGAGACATCCTGTATAACAATCAGTAGGTTTACTTGTATGCGGCACCATTGATGTTTTTAATCCACCTTCGAATATCACGCCTATAAACGAAGCAGTGCACCGACGTTGATCGGTCGGCATCGCCTGCAGATAATATCCAGTAACGTATTCAATAAAATACGAAATAGCATTGTTTGAATCAACAAAATTAATTGAATATTCATTTACAAAACGAAAGTGTTTCAATATAATTATCTTGTTACTACTTTTGGATGATTTAAAATTTCTGTTAACGTCTTTTAAAGTGTAATCCACTCGCAGTCGAGCGTGCAAATGATATACTATATTATTATTATACTTAAAATTATTGCATGAATGTAGAAATATTAATGATTTGAAGATGGATAAAAGCGTTTGACCACATTTTCATTTACACAAATATCTTGGAAGTGTTGTTGAAAAAGTATTTCTATAGATAAAATAAATTAAATAAAACTCATGTTTCACATGTGTGTACCGATAAACATTTTTTATCAAATAACCGCATATATATATCGAATAAAGTTTTTTCTAATTTATCAGAAGTTTGGTAATCTTTGTCAATTAAAACAATCTCTGCATCGTTTCCTGATCCTGTGTTTATTAATTCCGTAATAGGGACAGTCGCACTGCACAATTTGAGTTGTACGGGACTGGCAAATTTGATGTGCTCAGTCGAGTGTATGAAGTACAGGGAAATCAAGATTGAATATCCTGATCCTACACTACTTTCCACGAGCTTGATATCAATATTTACATCCATCACCTGAGAGTCAGGACAAAAGCAGTGGCGTGCGGATGACATTCAAAAAAACTAACCTCCAAAGTAATGTACAAAAACTTAGAAACACTTTGGTTTGTATGAAATTAAAAACATGAAAAACAAGTTCGTTTTTAATTAAAAAATATATTGAAATGGTTATAAGGATTGTTTATTTTCTCTCATTTGAACTATGCAAAAGTTTATCCTTTTCATACAAAATAAACATCAGGAATTTAAAAGAATTACTGAATGCTAATTGATAACAGAAATAACAAGACGTGTCAATTTCACTTGCCACAGTATTGGTAACCAATACTATTATTATCAATTATTATCATTAAGATCAATTACGATCAAAAATAAGAAGTAAATACAAAAGATTTAATTTAATAAACAATTAGAATTACACAGATTAACACAATTAAACAATTTACAATTAAAATTATTACAATAGATTTATAGTACGTGTTCGAAATGACCTCCATGTACAGCCAGACAAGCATCTACTCGTTTTTTCATATTTTCGAATATGTTTACCAATTGCTCAGGTGTAATGCTTCGTACTGCCACAGTAATAGCGTTCTTCAACTCATCTAGTGTATGCAAGCGAGCCTGGTAAATTGTATTTTTTAAGATGCCAAACAAACAATAATCTGGTGGCGTGAGGTCAGGTGACCTCGCAGGCCAACGTCCTGCACCGATTATTCTCTCACCATAAAATTGTTCTAAATACCGAACCGTTCTTCCAGCTGTATGAGCAGTAGCATTATCGTGCTGAAAATATCCACGTTGAAGTTCCTCATCATTAAGCTGGTTTATAAACGTTTCTAATATTTGTTGGTAACGTGCTGCTGTTACTGTATCTTCAAAGAAAACAGGGCCAATTATCCGCCTCCTGGATATTGCTATCCACATCCCAATTTTTAATGGATGAAGCTGCGTTTCTTGAAAAACGTCTGGATTTTCTGCAGACCATACTCGATAATTTTGTGAATTAATGTATTCGGACAAATGAAATCACGATTCATCGGAAAAGAATGTGAGATCCAATAAATCATCATTGCGAAGATTTGCATTAAACCAGTTAGAATATTGAATTCGTCTTTCATAATCAGGGGGAAGTAACTCTTGCACGACAGTAACTTTATATGGATGAAAGTGTAGTATTTTCTTTACTGCCTTGTGAGCTGTACCATATGATAAACCTACAATAATTTTCATTTAATATTTCAAAGTAATTTTCATATAACTGTTACGATTACCTGTTTGTTGAGCAAGTTGGCGTAATGGTTTGTTTGGACTACGTTCTACACGAGTACGCACATCTGCAACAACATCTTCCGTAAGTACAGTACCACGACCACTTGATTTCCCCTTACTAACACTCCCTGTTTCACGAAAACGGTGCACAATCCGGTGTATATGTCGAATTAAAGTTTCTTCATCAATTTCCATATCAGGGAAGCGATTTATCCATTCTTCTGCACAAAGCGTTGGAGAATATTTCCATTCTGCATTACCATCTCGTTCACCGTTGCGAAAATAAGCTTCTATAATAAATTTCTCTTGTTCAAGAGAAAAGGGTATTTTGATAGAGGTTATTGACCTGTAATTTCACAATTTCTACATAAAATGACTTTATAACAACAATAAAAATATTTTTTATTTACCTTGCACTCAATATAATCCTTCAGTGGTAGTCTTGAAAAAGACTTTTATGTATAGAAATAATTAAACAACGAAAAGAATAAAGAAATAAACGGAATTAACAACGCACGGCAATGAGTTAACAAGAAAAACAATTTTGACAGATTGACATCTAGGGACATCTAATAAATTCCCCAGAATTCTTTATATCACTAGTTTTATTTATAAATTGGATGTAAATATTGATATCAAGGTGATGGAAAGTAGTGTAGGATCAGGATAATCAATCTTGATCTCACTGTATTACTGCTTTCTATGTGCTGCCGGCTCATGTCAGCATGTTGTGTTGTGGATGGTAACTATTTGCGATAGTCACGTTACTGTATGTTATTTATACTGTACCTAAACCAACTAACCTGTCTTGAGACATTGTCGATCTCAACCAGGTTTTTAATATTTTTATAGAGATAAGTGTAACAATAATATGTAATGTGTAATATTTTTAATAACAAATAGACTGCCAGATACTAATATATTTTACAGCTAGTTATGAAAGTTATATTTTTTTCACTGCTTTGCAGAGGTTTGACTAACTTAAGTCTGAGTTTATCAAGCGAGTGAAAAAAGAGACTTTCATAACGTCTTGTCCACGACATTTTTTGCATAATATTGTAAGTTGAGAAATTTGTCTTAAAAGGATTTATGCAAAATTTAGAAAAGAAAAAATCAGAAAAATATACGTAGTATTCTTTGGCAATAATCTCCGAGGAGATTGAAGTCTGTTTTTCTACAAACAATAGTATGCCATGAATTGAATAAAATAATAATAATAATAATATTTTATATAATAACTTAGAAAAGTGCTACTTTTATTACTTTGCTAGTTTTCGTTAAAAAAGTCAATTATAGTTATAGTAAACGGACGTGTGTGTTTCCTTATTTTAAACACGAAATTATAAAGAAAGATTTTTTTGTAAAATATCCCATATTATGTCCAAAATATAACCATTTGGGATTTCTCAAATGTGTGATTCAATTTGTTGATATTCTAATAACACTGTAAACCACATAATGAAATGGAAATAAAATAATTAATAAAAGATTCACAATATTTATCAAAATTTCTATATCTGATAATATATTATTTCAAAACTAAGTATCATCAGCAAAGGTAAATATCTACCTTTTATTAGTTTATTTCTATTTCATTTCAGGATTATGGAGTTTCACGAAGTAAGGCTGAAAATTAAAAACTTTGTAAATCAAAATAAAAACATAGACAAATATCCTCGTTTTATAATTATATATTATAAATAATATTAGGAAGTGTTTCATTGAAAATGTATTTCAACATAATAGCTATTATTATTAATAGTTATTATTACAGCCTTGGTAGTGTAATGGCTGGCGTGCCGAACTTTCACCCAAGCGGCCCGCGATCGACTCCCGGCGCCGGCAGATCTGGTTAAGGTTTTCTGCAGTTTTCCTTAGCTGTGACACGAATGTGGGATTTGCGCTGTTCTATCTGTAAGTCGGCTGCAGCCGCACATTGGGCCTACATAATAATAATAATCGCCCCCTCCCTCCCGCACAAGCTTATAGCTTCTGGGGCCTTGGTTTAGGCTATGGGTTGTAGTAGTTATTATTATTATTATTATAAAATCCTTAGAGAACTTGAAAAGCATTTAGTATATATAATTTGGTAGTCTTATTTTCTTCCCGTGTATTAACACCCTTATTGATGTAATATTAATTCTAAATTTTATGTACATAAAATATCGAATTAATATTTAATTTTATAGATTTACTATTTACGTATAATTTATGCATAAGGCAGAACTTACCTAATGTTAAAAATGTGAATATAGCAAACGAATAAATGAATTATATAGAATGTTGCAAAGATTATGCATTTCGACAGGAAAACACGTGTTTATTACCATTTATTAACCCCCAATGGGCGTGTTTTGCATTAAGGTCACCTCCAATGATAAATCTATGACCTTGATTGTTAAGAAACTCGATGTATTGTTCTTTATTAATGGTATGTCTTGGAGGACAATATACCCAAGCAGCATCTAAGTAGCACTAACTGAGATCGGAACTTTGATTGAGTAATTGTTACGCAACTCAGTGGCGTATCCAGAAATTTAACTTGGGTGGTGCTTATTTTTTTCGGTATACTTTAAATAAAGGATACTTTTAACTTAAATTGTTCACACTGACTTTCTTGTAACGATTTAATATTTATTATTTTGAATGGATGAATGAATTTACAATGAATGGATAAACAACATTCAAAAACCATACTGCTAATTATTGAGGATTTTCTTTTATAAAATAAATTATAAGCACCAAAAATAACTGATGGTACGTACATAGAATACAGTTATAAATTTCCACGACAATTTGATTTTAAGGCAAACAGATATTCTCAATATAAAATTTTGTGCAAGATTAACTTACAAACTTTACTAGTCATTTCCCATCATTTTTTCAGTAACTATGATTGATCTTCATGTGGTACTGGCGAATTTATTTATAAAGATATATAATAAAATAGATATATAATAAAATATATATAAAAATTAAAATACATACAGTAAAACCTTGGATTGCGAGTAACTTGGTTTTCGAGTGTTTTTCAAGACGAGCACATGTCAGGAACGAATTATGCTCGCAAACCAAGGTACCATTGTACACGCATTGAAAAGCACTAATTACAACACGATATCATTCGTCTGCTTTTCTTCTGTAATTCATCAAGAATTTCTTTAGCATTAACAGAAATGCCCTAATGGATATACAATAAAGCCAATCCATTTAATCTTTCTTCCTTGATAGAGATCCTGTTCCTTTAATATAATTTGATATATTTAAGAGATGAAAATGATCGATCTAGAGTGCAAGATGTTACAGGCAATGCTGCTAAAATCCAAAGAAGAGTGTTGATGTTTTTGTAGAGGATAGGATCAGATACTGATAAAGTATCAATGACTGTTGTAAGTTTCGCTTCTAAATCTTGATATTTTTTACCCCTTAAGTTGAGAATTATAATTATTGTGCTCTATATTAGAAGGAATAAGGCATGAGAATGATTTTAAAATGTTTTTTATGATTTCTAAAGTGATCATTCATTTGAGCAATGACCTGATCCAGAAATGGTATGTAACAAGATATTCGAAAATAATCTTCAGCATGCACTTAGCGTTTTGTCTTTCACATAAATCCACTTTAAGCGGCACCACCGACCACACAATAACATTAAATAACAAGAAAACTTACTACGTCTACTGTTTTATGAACTGCTACTTTTTACAGTACACTATTATCACTACCACATTTTATGAATGAAGTAAAGTGAACTCAACTTTACTCTCTCAAACTTGAAATTTGCAAATTTAAAATTCTTAGAAGATTCCCAAGGCAACATTAGAAATACAGCCAAACTTCCATATTACGAACTTCTATATAGCGAATTTCTCTATATAACGAATTTTTGTGCTGTACACTGCCCTTTTAGAAAAAATACATATAAAAGTGTCTCTAAATAACGAAGTAAAATTTCTATATAACGAATTTTTTAGGCCAAACTAAAATACATTTTTCCAGGTAAGTGTATGTATTATGCATCAATCTTTCTTTCTTAGCAGCAGTAAAAGATTATAAATTTAACCCATCTTCCAAGAAGCCTGCACACATTTCTAAAAATCTGTAAACCTTTCAGAAGGATTTTGTAAATTTTTTAAATGGAAGTTCCAAGAAGGATTAAAATTGATATTAAAAGGTTTCCTATAACTGGTTTATCTTTACATTCTTACTTTTTCAGGGGATTTCCGAAAATTTACCTGAATGAGAGTTCTAGGAAAGATTCACCTTGGATGCATTATACACATTGTTACTTGTCTAAATGGAGATAAGAAAGATTAAAATTCAATTAGTATTTAGGTAAAGTTAAAAACTCGCATTGCAAATTTTTATTTTAACTTTAGTTTTGTGGGTGAACAACCCTGCACTGTAGCACAAAAAGTCAAAGCGAAAGTGTTAAACCATTACTGAGAAAATCAACGTGTTGCGGGAAATTGATAACTGTATACAAAAAAGAAAGACATCGCGGCAAAGTTTGGTATTCCTGCCAAGTTTGCGGAATCACTCGAATTAAAATTAAAGCATTAAAATAAAATTTACAAAAGGTGATATTTCTTTATAGCGGAATTTTCCTATAACGAATTTTTTTTCGGGATTTGTCGACTTCGTTATATAGAAGTTCGACTGTAACTGGAAAACTAGCAAAGAGAGAGTACAGGTATTCATGCAAAACCAATAATTTACAACTTGTCTATAAATATTATAAAGGGTTTAGGTTAACTGAGCACATAAGGCATTGTATAAGGGGATTACATACCTACCTGGTATTTCTTAACTAAAGTACTATTCAATTATATCCAAAAAGGGATTACCGACATCATGGAGTTTCTCACCATTTTTATAGGTAAAACTGTAAAAAGAACTTAGAAGAATTATGAATAATAGGATATGGTTTTTCTTAATAATGGTTCTGTTCATTACCTGAATAAAACTTAAAAATACTAATATAATATACCCTTGGGAGGTGCATTTGCCCCAAAAGCACCCCCTTAAATACGCCCTTGAGTCATAACTAAAACTAAAATGACTTTATAAGCGCAATTACTTCAGTAGGGATTATTTTAGTAATTATGTTGTTGTTTTTACTATTTATTAGAACTATGTAGTTCCATTACTTCTGAGTAACTTTTAAGTATGTGGAACGGTATTGCCACTTACAAGGGGACCTTACAGTTGATGTGTCGCCGGTCTCAAAATGTAAATTGGCAGGTTTATAGTTTTTGGTTCATTTTCTAGGAATAATTTAAAAAGCAAACTATATGTCAATTATTCGAATATTAATAAATAAATCATTTTATTACATTTATGGTAACTCTTAACTGTATATTATTTGTAGGTTCTTGTTCCAATTTTCTACATAATAATTAGAGAGAGTTACAATTACGATTTAGTCAATACACGATTTATAATTGTAATAATTTTTATTGAATTATTTAAAAGTCTAATAAAAGCGCAACTGTAAACAGGGATGCATTCTTACTAAAAAAGTTATTTAAAAAAAGTAACGGAGCTTAGTGGGAATCGAACACTAGGCCGATCATGTATAAAAGTAGTACGTGAACCACACGGGCACCCTGTCTGTTGCGAGTAACGTTTTTATTCCAAGTAAATACGTTGCATCTTGTTTGTGTTAATTTGTTTATTTTTTTAAATAAGTCATACGAGATTAAATTCAGAAACACGCATTTCCTTATTTTTTACTTTTGATTAACTATTGATTTACTTATGATTTACTTTTATTTAAAAAAAGAATTTTTGAAATGAGCGACACGTCAGCTGTAAACTTTCATTGTTAGTATAATTACTTTAAAGTCGTACTGAAAGTTCCTGCCACCAGTCCGAGACCATTGCTTACCCCTTTAAAGTCACGGAACCTTACAGTAGTATTGAAAGTAAAACTTACGTTTTTGCTACCCAGGAGAATCACTTTAAAGTGATTTTTCGTAAACTACTCCGTTTCCATTTTTACTTGTAAAATGTACAAGGCGATTAATCAATTTGCAATTTGTTATGATTGTTAATAGATGTTTTACTATATAACCTTCAATAAAAATAAGAAATTGGTGCCAAATTATGCCTTAGCAATAATATTAAAATAGTTTCGATCATGTGTATCAACTTATAAATATTTTGGTCATATTCTATTTTTTATTAAAAAATATATTTAAACCAGGCGCGTTATTATTCTTTGATCTATCATATCACGTTTAACAGAAAAGTTGCAATGGTTTATAATTTTACTATACTGGAATGACTAAATAATTAAACATTTCATTGATTTTTGTATTATTAAGTATGTATTACAAATAAATAAAATAGTAATCCATTTTGTGACACGATGGCACATTAGTATAGAAAATTGATGTATATGTAATAATATATATTAGATAGAACATTTGCTAAGTTGCAAGAGTAAGATAGAGCAACCACGTAACACGATGTGTCAAAGAGAAAATAAGTTCCACGAACATGTTCCAGAGAGGTTACTGCAACGTATCTGTTACCCCATTTTGGTTCCAGGCACGTAACAAAACCGTAGCTATTACGTGCTTGTGACTAGTGGCGAAAACTTAATAGTCCCACCGGTAGTTGCTGGTACGTAGCGATGACTAAAACTTCTGCTTGGATACTAATGTGATTTTGACTTTATAAGTTTTGGTTTGTGCCATTACTGAGGTTGCCTGAAATTCTTCAGTTCTGTACCTCAATTCCTCATGAATGATGGTTAAAAAATAATGTGGAAATTTTATATAAATAATACAACAAGTACTGTGAGTTTTGCCAACGATATTTGTTATTCTGATTACGAGCTGTTGTGACGAAAGTAATTAGAGCGAAACGCGAACGATTATTTTCCAAAAACAGCAGTAATGAAGAAGAATAATGAAACAATGAAACAAGAATAAAAAATAAAATTCATAATTGTTTTGACATTTATCCGACATAAATATTGTCGCTACAATATACTATTGAAGAGGCTAAAATGCATTAATGAAAAATGAAAAACGTTGAATTGGATTGCAACTAAATTTACATTTTTAACGTGGAAATTCTAGCCATTCAATTGCACGTTTAAAATCATATTTAGGACGAGAGCAAAAACCTATTTAAAATGTAGAACAATGTGTTTGTGGGTTGGTAATTGGAATATAAAATTATGCTAATAAAGGTGTCCCTTTTCCTTAAGGACTATATTTAATAAAGAGAAATTAACCTTTCGTCGTTATTATTTACACATTAAATTTCATCCCCTTGTTTGTTAATTTATAATATGCAAAAGCCGTTTGTTTTGAAAACAATTAAAAATGTATTGTTTTTTAATGGAATATTAAATGTTTTGACATTTGAAAAAAATTATTTGTGGTTATTGCGGTTGTGTAGGTATTGGTAATCTCGGTTCAATTATTGCAAAACGTGATGAAATGCGTGGTAGTAATTATTTATGACTAAAGAGGTATCCGCAGTGTGGATGTGCATTACAATAGTCGATGCAGGAAATTGGTGGTGGTAATAAATTTGTCACAGTCATGATAAGCTATAGATTGGAGAGTGATTTTGTTTTAGGGGTTATTAAAGGTATAATCATTGACTATCATAACTACAGTTTTACCAAAATATTATATGATCGTGTACTGATAAAATACATATTCTTAAAAATAAAGAAAAATTCATGTGGAGCATTATTGTTAAGAATTACATTTACAGTATAAGGGAAACCCTGTGAATAATTTCAAAAATAATGCAAAAAAAAGACAATAACAATGATAATAATTATTCCACAATAACTTTTGGATTATTGGCTTTAGAAAATGGAATAACATACCAAATTTCAAATACGAAATCCATTAGTGTTCTGTGATGGACACCCATTAATTTTCATTACATATCACGTTAGAATAGGTTTATTATGTTGTATGATCGTTTGAATTAGTTATTTGTTCCGATGATAGTGACTCCATGAATGTTTAAAGCTTATCTAGACGGACTAATGGTATTTAATAGCATACACCATAATAATAAATAGGTTCAGAAACATAAAGCTATCTAACTAATCCTTATTTAAGTATTTAAAATCATTATGTTAACATGAAATAATATACCACGAAATATGCTGTGGTGCTTATAGTTAATCCATAAAATTTCTGTAACTCTAAAGAATATTTTTTGTTTTCCATTTTTTAAGTATTTTTCCCCAAAATGGAGTTAAAGCACTGCTACCAAACTATCACGGAAATTTCATTTCCAACAGAAATCTGATCAACATAAATATCACTCAAATATTGAGTGAAGAGTGGCACTACTTAAAGAATCAAATATTAGAAAGTGTGGACAAATAAGTAATACAAGAAAAATAGCAAATGTATTACAGAAGAAATATTAGAACTAATGGAGAAAAGGAAAAAAAGTACAGATAAATAGATATAAGACATCGAAGAAAAATAAAGAGGCAGTGTAATTAGGCAAAAGAGAAATGGATAAATTAATTATGCCAAGAGCTAAAAAACCTAGTTAAGTCCAACAACGAAAAGGTTTATATGAAAATCAAAGAAATGGCATGTCCCTTTAAAAGTAGTGTAATTCCATGTCAAGTGATCCAATGAGTTTTGTAACTTACCCTTTTTGATTTATTTGAAATTTTGCATAATAGTCATACTCCTAAAGATAAATAAATATCTAAAATAATTAATTTTATTTATTTTACATTAAAATAATTAATCTTTAATGCGAAAAAAAATTATATTGGGCCTCTGAAATCTTTGACCTTGAATTTCTCAGAAAACGTATGATTAGAAATTTTGAATTTGAATTGATGAATTGAAATTTAGAAATTTCAACTTGGGATTCCAATGGGATCATTACTAAATTATTTTAACAAAATAGCAATGTTCAACATTTTAGCATAAATAATTTTGTAATATTGGGAACGTTCGAGTTTTGTTTTATAAATGATTATTTTCTGTTTTGGGTAATTACTTACAAAGAATATGGGTTAGATAACACATTAATTAACAAATTCCTGTAGGAGTTTTTAGAACTTCTTAAAATTATTTGTGAAACGTTGCCTAAATAAAATATCCTGGATACACTTAATTACTACATTAATTCAGTATTATCAGAACATGTACAATTTGTTATCGACGATAATAAATTAAAATCACTATGACACAAACATGACACTTTGCAGAAAAACAAATGTTGGTGCAGGACCAGCAGGATGTAGAAATGACACTGTAATGAGCCGGGGTCCCTACCCACTAGACGATCGGTCCAAATTACTCTACCCGCGTAAAATTCAAATATTTAACAAAACGGAAGTTGACAGAGCACTACCAACCTTACCAATGACAAACTTTATAATAATAAATATAACCAAAAGAACAAACTGGATCCTACTTTGTGATTACTTTTTTATAACATGTGACCAAGGTTGATAACGATTGACTTACTTCATAAGGACGGAAAAAGATAGAAAACACAAATAAAAGAACAGTTAAATAGGATTATATTATTTTATTAATTTAGTTTTAATTTTGAGCGGGGGGGACGGATTTAAACTGATACAAAATAAAAGGCTAGTTCTGTAAAAACTCCCTTAAAATTTATGCTAGCCCAGCTTAAATACGTACACGCTTCAAGTTTAATAAGTGATCAAATGATTATTTAGTTCGGTTACAATAAACAATACAGATCAATAAAACAATTTATCAAGTTGATACAGTTGTGTGTTTATACAAAGTAATTATAAATAGTCAAAACGCAAATCTCTCAACATAAAACATCAAAAATAAGTGAAATAGTCAGTCAAAAAGATTTACAGGTAAACTAGAAAAAGTAAACGTGCCAGATTAAAATGAACACACAAGAACTACTGAACAAAAATCATATCATATTTGACATAGCAATAGTTTGTGACCATACATATTGCGGTGATCCTCAAATAAAAATAATAAAAATAATATATTAATCCCACACATATATTCTTTACCTCCCTTTAACTAGCTCAGGTTTGTTCGGTGGAATATATTTGTCAGCGACACTAAATATAATAAAACATACGTTATTTGAACTTTTGAGACTCTTATATCTTTTATGCCTGGAGATGAGAATTGAAAGTGACATAAAATATAAAACATAAAATTATAAGCACTTATGCTTCTGCAAACTGGACACCTGTAACTGTTGTCTGAATTGGAAAGAGAAAAATTGCTGTATGATTGTAATAGCATCAATTAAACACATACGTTAATTGAAAAACATAAAACCTTTATTCAAACAAAAATTTAAAATCAGGAAAGAAAAGTCAATGTGAAAGAAAATATGTATTTACAAATGTAATTAGGAATAAATCCTGTAGTTTGCTAAAACGTAAAGGAAAATCGTATTTAACTGACATAAGTTTAATACAGTTATCCGTTTAAACAAACTAAAAATATGATTATTTATAAGCAACTAAAAATTATTCAAAATTAATAAACTTTATTAAAAACAAATACGACTTGTTTATTTATATTGAAAAATCAAAACAAATTCTTACAAAGAATTTAAAAGATTATAAGAATTAAAAGAATTAAAAGAAATTTAATCAATTAGATCTTTAATTCCCTAAGATGAACTTTACAATTTAGTATTTATCTTTCTTTTTATTTACAAGAACAATTATTTTCGAAACCAACCTTGTATTTTTAAATAGTTTCCTTTATTCAAAATATCCATCCAATTGGTAAGCCTGCTGTATAACCAAGCAGCTGATTGTTATTTATAAAAATATAATCGATGCGTTGATCGATGAACACAAATAAATCCACTGGTATTTAATTATAAAGCGAAGAAATACTTTCTCTTTAATTTATATATCGAAGCACAATAATAAAAACTTTATTAACCCTCGAAGATACTTCAGGTAAACACCTTTTCCAATTAATTTCAACTTTTGTTTATCTCAATAATATTTGACAGTTGTCAATAACATATGATTGGTACTTATAACCTTATAACATCAAATTTTACAGTTTTGGAAACTGGAGCCGACGTGCTCTCTGCTTTAAATATTTTACGACTGATTTCGATTGAAAATGCAGCGGCTTATATACGAAATGCCATAACAAAAGAACTCTATGACAGATTTCTCAAAACAAACGACCATCGCCGCTTCCATGATGTCATTATCCGGAAAACATATGATTTTTATCTTCTCCAATCCCAGATCTGATACTATAGGATTGTAGCTTTTAAAACACTGATTAAAAAACTATATAACATAAATGGTCCTCAGATGAGTAATAAAGGAGATATGATCGAAAAACACTTAACGATGACGATTCTCGTTTAACATAATTTACATACATAATTCAACAAATTAAGAGTTCATCTTTACAGATTAGCTAAATGGGTAATCAATGTGAGTGATGCAATTATTACATATATAAAAATCTTTTTACAATTTCATACAAACATGTTTTTATTACAGTACAAACAACAATATACACGAAAGATGCTTTCACAAATTACAGCTTGAAAATACCTTCTACGTTAATGAATTTGTGCCTAAAATGTCCAGTGTACACTGCTTAAGGCACACATATAAAAACAATGACAATCAAAACCAGGATAAAGGCTATAAGAGTGCATTTTCCCGAACTAAGCGGATCTCAAAACCTCCATAACTTGTAATGACCAGAATTCTATTATGTGAATTCAAATTTTAATTGTGTTATATCAAACATAACAAGATTAATCTACTTGATCTATTTACAGGAAAATAACCGTGTAAACTTGAGCTGGCCTCCAAGAATATCAAAGAATATGCTTAACGGTGAATGATCGTAACTTGAAATTTTTAATATGAAAATATCTTTCCCTGACAAGTGGGAAAACTGGCCTAAAATGTAACTTAGGTTGCCTATACATGATTGTGATAAAACAGTCTGTCTAAATCATATCCTTTTTATTTATAATAGTAATTTATTTATGTGCATGTGATTATTAGAAAAGTAAGGTTATATTTGCATGAAATCTTTTAAATTAAGTTATTACTTTAAACCTTGATGAATCTATCTAAGCTCCTAACTATATTCTTTAATAATTATGTGCCCATGATATAACCTGCCCCTCTATTAATTTTAAGAACCGATGCTAAATATTCTTCTTAACGTTACCGAACTTTTATTCTATGAAATTTTCAAAACGGTGACACGACATCACCTCAATATATAATAAGAAATATCAGAACACGTCTTTTGCAAGACATAGTTTTACTGTCAGCAACAGGAACGATAACCTAGAAAAGCAAGCAAAGCAATAGGCACAAAGAAATAACATACTAAAAAATATATATAAACATGCAAGTGTACACAAAATAAAAGTTTGAGGGTTCTCTTTATACACGGTCTATCAAATGGGCTTCAGCCACCTTGGAGATTAATACTCTCTCAAATAGTAAAATCAGTTTATCCCCAGAGAAATAACCAACTGTTTCGAACCAGAAGATTATTCCAACATTGTTAGTCACAAAGTAAAACATTTAGTTAGGTTAGCAAATATTAACCTAAAAATCAATAAGTACTGACAATAAAGCACATAAACAGTAGTCATATATAAATGCACAAATAACCTTTCCAGATATCAATAATTATACTACACTCGTTATTAAAAACATTGATTTCTAGTAATATTTACACTTTAAAAGGACAAATTTATCAATTATTAAAAAATATCAAACGATTTAGTTACCGTATAGATTTTGACTTGGCTATAGATTCAAACGAGAGATTTGGGTTTTAGATTAATTATATAATATAAAAATTATTTAGTACGTTCGTAGCTAGACTAGTGTACAGACGAAGAGACGTGTAAAGAAGTTTAAGTATAGTTTTTTCCATTTTTGTGAGTTATAATTTGAGCTCAGCTTCAGCAAGATTGTTGTCTAAGCCGCCAGATCCAGGTGGAGAACGTATGGTGATAACTGAACGTGAAGCAAATAATACAAAAGGTCAGAATGTCAGTAATAATTTTGCATTTAGAGAAGAGAATAAATTTCAAATAACAGATTGTGGTCCGTTTTATTTGTATGTTTAAAGCAAATTGGAAAATAAAAATATTGGTCGTTTACACCCTATGTCAATAGGACAACTATTGTATAATAGTAAACTACCAGAGAATATTTTAAATATTAGTTCTATAGGGAAAAATAGCATTAAAATAGAAACAAATTCGGCAGCTACCGCAAATGAGCTTACGGATTTGGAGTTATTTAAATAAAAAATCTAACCGCTTATGTTCCCTATTGTCTTACTGTTAGGCAAGGAATAATAAGATTCGTTGATACTGGTTTAACGGAGGAAGAAATAAAAATCTAATCAACTCAAATTCTTTAACGTTTTGGTTTCCAATGTTAAAAGATTTTCTAGAAAAGTTGTAGATAATGAAAACACAACGTATAAACCAACACAAACAATATTAGTAACCTTTAAAGGTCAAAGACTTTCCTCATATGTATATATCCTTAATTGGTAGTCAATGTAGGTCTGTTGAAAGATGTGTGAAATGTGGAGAAAATCATAATAAGGAAGTATGTGTATTAGAAACGCCTGTATGCATTCATTGTAAAGGCAATCATTTCGCAACAGATTTTAAAAATTGTCCCGAGTTTGATAAATAAAAATCTATCAAGAAACATATGGCATATGAAGGAATAGCATATAAAGAAGCCGAAAGAATAATAAAAAATACGTCTTTTGCAGCCGTGTCAAATAGATATATAAATTTAAATTTAGAAGATTTTCCATCTTTAACGGAAAATAATAACGATCTATCTTTAATAAACCCCCTTAACAAACCGTTCTAATAAAATACCATGTGTGAGATCCCCTTCACCAGACGTTCCTGAATCCCTTAACAAAACATTTAATATAAACTCAGAAAATGCAACTAATTATAAAGCATTATAAGTATAAAAATCGCACATTCTCCAACCTACCACAATGTAAAAAAAGATGTTATAACAAACACACAATTCATAACAAGTATTTTCGAAGTAGTTAAATCAATAATTACAGATTATAAAGAAAGTAAGGATCAACTATTCAGTTTTTCAGAAAAAGAGTTATTTGAAGTCATTAACAAGAAATCGTCTATATTAAACTTAAATTATGGATAGATTAAATATAATGCAGTGGAATGGTAGATCAATTGTTCCAAAAAAAGCTTTACTAGAAAGCTTCCTGTGTCACAACAACGTAACCATAGCTCTATTATCTGAAACATGGTTTGATAAATCTCATTACATAAATTTTAAAGGATTCAATATTATGCGGCAAGATAGAAACGATGGTTATGGAGGAGGTATTTACAAATTTATACGAGGACTATTTATATAAAAACTATTTATGTATTACAATAATTATTAACTAATTATTCAGAGTACATTTCACTATGCCGGTCAAGCATTAACTACCCCCTTCTACTTGCGACTCAATTTATATCTTACATACGATGACTCATACATCTAGAATGTTCGATGACGTGTTGATGAGTCATACATGCAGCTGTTGTTAAGTCACGTCGATGAGGCGTGTCGATGAGTCATACTTGCAGGTGTTGCTTGATGAGTCATACATGCAAGTGTTATATATTGATTAGTCATACAGTTGATGACTGATACATCTAGAATGTTTGATGACGTCATATGTGGGTTTACTATTCGTTACAGTACCTATCCTAGATCATTATGAAATCAATAGTACATACTGGCACTAGTTACTGGAACAGTGGTGTTTTAAAAAAACATTATTAGTAATGCTCCCATTAAGACCTCAAGTAGAAATTTGCAGACATAGATATTTAAAGAAAATGCAGTTTTAAAAAATCATCCGGAATTTATTAATTAACGTTCTATCTAACTCAGATCTTTTGCAAATAATTACTCAGAACAAAGAATAAGCATTCATATAACAAAACTCTAATGTTTCCAATATTGAAAAACATAATTATGTTAAAATATTTAATATTGCTATTAAGTTAAAATAGTTTAGTAATGATCCCATTAAGATCCCAAGTTCAAATTTGGCACACATATTTAAAAAATATGTCTCTATGTCCAATTTTTCGCAGAATTTCTAATCATTTGTTTTCTAAAGCCTCTTCTTTAAAGACCAAATGATGGACGTTAAAACTGTTTTTGTTTCATTTCTTTATCTTATTTCTATCAAAAATTATGAAGGAAAACGTAAACGACAACATGCTCAAAATCATTCATTTTTGTTCACTTTTTATAAGGGCACAACTCGAAGAACCACTTGAGTTAAAAATATAATATTTTACATTTTATCTTTAGGAGTATAACAGTCGGTCTAAACTTGAAAAAATCAAAGAGGATGATGGTCAAAACTTCCAAAAAATTGGATCACTTGATGTAGAATTACCCAGTAATATGGTTGCATGTATAAAAAAATAAAGAAGGTAAATCAGTTTGTAGGTAAAGAAGACAATTGGAAAGGTGCTTAGAATATACTGGTGAACTATTTAAAGATAAAGAAATAGGAGAAATGCCAACTGTAGAAGAAGAGTTTGGACCCGAAATCCTGGAAGTTGAAATAAGAAACGCAATCAAAAAAACAGGTAAAAATAAAGCTCTAGGACCTAACGAAATCAACAGTGGATATGTTTGAGGCACTAGGTGATAAAGGCCTTAACTAACTTTTAAACATATTCAATGAAAGACACTTAAAATGCCTCATATTACATAGCATTTGAAATAGTAATTTATGTATTTAGTGTGTAAAGAGAGCCATTTTGGTATGAGGATAGCGAGGCACGAAACAGCAACCGAATACCAAAATGGCTCTTTACACACGAAATACATACAAAAATTTTTCTACGGTCCTAGATATCTGATAAAATTGTTACATAATTGAAACTTCTTTATTATGGGCAACCAGAAATACATTTGTGTGTATACGTAGCATTGTAGGTTGTAACTACCTACTACCTACTTGAACAAATTGAATTTAAGTGAATTTTAGTGGAACACGAGACATTTTAGGCAAATAAATATCTATTGTTAAACTAATATACATAATAATAAAATTATTTTCAACGAGAAATTGGTTTTAACATTTGTTATTAATGGTTACGTTAATAGTAAAATTAGAACACTGCTGGATACTGACCCCAGAAGCACTCAGTGTTTTTAAGTTAGGATCAACGTTGTTTGTAATCGCAGTGCTCATAGAACTTTGAATGCTTTGGTTTTCTGCAGGCACTGAATGTGTATTAACTTCATTGAAATGATGGATGCTGGATGAGGTCCCCGGAATAACACTACTTGAACTGGGCCCCAAAATTTTTGTGCTGCTTCAATTTTATTTGAAAGGCCTTCCTCAATGTACCCCTCCGCAACACAAGCTGTTCGCCAACCCCCGTGTCTTTTAATTCTAGTAATATTGGCCCCAGAATTTGCCAATATAGTGGCCGAGGTCCTACGGAAACATTGGCCTGTATAAAGGTTGGAATCTTCCAGATTCAGGTAATGAGCAATAATTGATGGCAGTCTACCAAATGTATTTATGCCAACCACCTGGTTGATGCAACGGCCGTTGGCAAATTTAAAAAAAAATCGACGAGAACCCGCAGATTTATTGGCACGTAAATTGGCATATTTGTTGAACAGTCCCACATAATCAACCGCAACATTTTCGTCATTAATTATTGTGAATGTTCGCGACTGATAAGTTTTAGTATCCGGAATTGTTACTATAATCATATTTTCCATGGTTTTTATATTTTTAGCCGAAGGACAGAAATTAAATTAACAAATGAAGGAATTTGATTGCTTACTTTTATCATTAAATAGGTGTCATCCATGTCATCATATGTTAGATAACACCTTGGATTTCTTAGGTTTGTAACCAACATGCTTTTGCTTTAAAAAAGCAATCACTTTTTTGTAATTGCCAGCATTCACATTGTGTTTTGCCAGGAGTGTTGCTTTTATCATGGAAAATATGGACCACAATGTAGGTGGCTTCATCGCTTTTGATAACTCGTATAGATAAGCCAACACCACGTTTTCTGAATATTTCGTGATTTTCTTGGATTCACACCATTTAATGAACTCGTTGTACCGCCGTTCATAAAGGCCGCGCGATTTGGCCGGCAACAACTCATTGGTTGCTGCCTGGGCCGCATCAGATATTTCCGGCGGCGTGTAGTTATCTTCAGATTCAAATGATTCCATCTTCAAGTCACAAAACTCGATAAAAAATGTTGCGGATGATGGACGCGCCGCGATACAGTTACTAATAATGATTTTTGACAGTTCCTGACAAATGAGGAATTACATTAATAATCAGGTAGCCATGCGGTGCGTAAAGTAAAATAAAGCCACGTGATCATTTCATTTCGACATTGTTTACGTGGTTGCGATGTTATAATGGCTGCTAGGGAAAAAATTTGTGAATCGCTAACTTTACGCATTGACAATGAGCTTTTAATGGTCAGTTTTAGAGGTGACCGTAGAAAAAATAATTTTAAGTACTTTCCAACGGTATATGACTCATCGGCAAACTTTGACTGTGAATAGGCAAATGGCCAAAAGTATAGTAAAATTAAATCAAAATTAAGTAAATAACAAAAAACTAATAGGAGGCTGAAAGTTGACACGGATGTTGGCGAATACAAACTATTTAATAATTTTGATGAATTTGATGAAAGAAGTTCCGAGTTGAATAAGGTGTGCTCGAGCCAACCGCCATTTTACAAAATATGCTGGTTAAAAGAAAAATAATGGAAGAAATTAATAAGAAGCCGGAAAATGGCATATATGATGGCAAATACTTACTGTTTAAGAAATTGATGAGTTCCGTGTTGAATAAGGTGTGCTCGAGTTGCTATCTTGGAAAAGATGTCGGTTTAAATAAAAAATAGTAGGAAAAACTAATAGAAAGTTGAGAATTGGCATAGATATTGGAAAATACGTACTATTAAGGAAATTAATGAGTCCCGAGTCGAATAAGGTGTGCTCGAGTCGCCGTCTTGAAGAAAATGGCTGTTTAAATAAAAAATAACTGAAGAAATTAATAAGCTGAAAATAGGCATATATGATAGCAAATACATATTGTTTAAGAAATTGATGAGTCCTGAGTCAATACGGTCAATTTATACGAAAAAATAAATGGAATTAATAGTCGTAGTTCGATTCTTCATTGTGTGTATCAGAATTCATAAAATCATTATCAAATTCTTGCGCAGGAAGCTCATCAAAAATTTCTTTGTCAGAGAAAAAATCATTTTCATGTTCTAAATCCCTATCGGTTCCCCATTCTCTACGTTTGCAATCATTAAGAAAGTCTAAATTTTAAAAAAGAATCTTTTTAGATGGCGATTCGCTCGAGCACACCTTATTCAATTCGGGAATCATCAAAATCTTGAATAGTATGTATTCGTCAACATCCATGCCAATTTTAAGCCTCCTATTATTTTTTTTTCGTTATTTGCTTAATTTCGATTTAATTTTACTATACTTTTGGCCATTGACCTTTTCATAGTCAATGTCTGCCAATGACTTATATTTTTGGAAAGTACTTAAAATTACTTTTCAAATGATATGCAATAACTATGAGGCATTTTAAGTGTCTCTCATTGGATATGTTTATAAGTTAGCAAATGATATATACAGGGTGTATTATCAGTTTTGTAACATAGAGAAATAGCATGTAAAAACACAATTTCTCAAATATTGCCGCCCCTAATTATTTTAGAGAAAAAGTCACTATAGCAAAGTTGTAGACCTTATTGACTACTGTTCAAAACACCCGCACTTTAGCATCTGCGTTAGATAGTGTTCAAGATATAACATAAGTGATTTTCTGCCATGGGAAATTAACTAATAGCAATTACCGCGTTAGATTTAGACATTAGATGCAAATGCAAGAATTATTAAGCACAGTTTCATGAAGCAAAATCATTCATCACAATGTTACAATAATTGCTACCGGTGTGGGAGAAATAGATGAGAATTCACCAAGGAATTTATTTTTATAAAATCTTATTAGCCATAACAGTTGTCAAATTATTCTAAAGAATTGTTGACAGGTTTGTCATTATTTAAACTATTCATTTATTAACTTTAGTGATTAATTAATCAATAAAGGCGGAGATAAATCTCTAACTTGTCGTAGACTGTTGCCTGTCCAATACCATTTAACAAAATTTCTTTTTTCTTTTGTGGTATAGTGGTACCTACCTACTAATAATTGAATAATTTAAATAACAAATCTGAAAGTAATTCTTTAAAATAATTTGACAACTGTTGTTGTCATGGTTAATAAGATTTTATAATAGTATATTGAAACACGAGTTTTGTAAAACTCTTATTTCGACACGAGTCCAGTTTGCAGCACGACTGCCGTAGGCAGGAGTGCCTGTAAAGGACGAGTGCTCGGAAGTTTTACAAAACAAATTTTTCATGTTATTTTTCCTAATTTGCAAATAAAATAGCTTTTTAATACAAATAAAATCAATTTTGCTAATTTAGGGAATTTTGCAACGGTTGGTGACACTTTTATTTCAAAGCCTCCATTTAAAACAAAATTTTAAATTTGAATCAAGTAGACTCACTATAAATATCATTTTTTGCAAGTTAAATTCGTTGAAGTGCAAAATTAGTTAGAAGATGAATTCAGAAATTTCTTGCACCCCACCAGAAATACGGCAAATTGCAGAAAATAGTATGCTAAATTTATTGCCCGTGAAATCTCATGGCAAATATAAAAAACAATTTCAACATTTTCAAAAATGGTGTGCCGAGAATGGGATAAATGGGATATCAGAAAATGTTCTGTTAGCATACTTCAATATGCAACGAGACAAATATAAACCATCTACGTTATGGAGCAGGTATTCAATGCTGCGAACATGCCTGAATGTACATAAAAATGTGGATATTTCCACTTATAAAAAACTTCAAGCCCTATTAAAACGCTCTTCACAGGAATATGTCCCTAAAAAATCAAAAATTCTTGAGGAGAATGATATAAAAAGATTCATAGCGGAAGCCGATAATAGAAAATACCTGGCTATGAAGGTAGGTTTCAAATTTTGCTTTTCAAGTGTCACTATAGGTTTACATTGTAGGTTATCCTTATAATGGGGTACAACGGCGCCTGTAGGCGAGATGAACTTACAAATATGTCCCTGAAGGATCTAGATTTTAAATCAGATTTCATTCTCGTAAATATACCTAAAACAAAAAACTATGTTCCTAGGATGTTTGCCATAACAGACAAAAACTGGATCAAATTGATTAAAAAGTATAACAGTCTCCGTCCTAAGACTGTTAAACATGACCGCTTCTTTTTAACCTACCGCAACGGTTTGTGTATTAATAGTCCCATTGGTATTAATACCATGGGAAAGATTCCGAAAGAAATTGCTACCTTTCTTCAGCTCCCAGATCCTCACCTATTCACAGGCCATTGCTTTCGGAGATCGAGTGCTACGCATGTAGCAAACAGTGGCGGTGATCTTTTGACGATTAAACGCTTTGGAGGATGGAAAAGCTCAGCAGTTGCTGAGGGTTATGTTGATTCATCTTTAAGCAACAAAATTGAAGTTTCAAAAATGTTTGTCCAGGAAACAAACGTTGAACTCCCTGGCTGTTCCACGATCACTAATTCAAATGACTCTGAAACAGTATTACAGAGAACAGAGAGCACTCCAGCACAAAACGGCCAAGTCACTGTTGGGGGGAATAATACCCATGAAGAGAATGTTTCCTCAACTCACGGTATAATTATCAACTCCACTGATAGTTCTACTGTCAACATAAATGTTTATAATAATTGTACTTTTGCAAATAGTAATTAAAACTTAAATTCAATGATTCCAACGATTTCTCTGTTGTCTGGCTTGCAGCCATAACCTGTAACCACAAACTCATACTGACATCTGACATCCTGTACAATTTATGTCAGTATGTTACCAACCGAAAAAAAGTCCCTAGATTTCGGGTTTGGGAATGGTTCATTTCCACACCCAAAATGGATGCGGAAATAGCTTTGTTAACACAGCAAATTAGGAAAAAATAAATTCCTCGGAGAATTCTTATCTATTTCTTCCACGCCGGTAGCAATTATAACATTCTGATTAGTGATTCTGTTCCATAAAACTGTGCTTAATAATTCTTGCATTTACACCTAAGGTCTAATGATAGAATGTACAGCGTCCTGCTAGCAGTACAGAAACAACTCATTTGAGTACGCTGGAAATCGTTAAATAATAGACAAAAGTCGTATTCAAGGGGTGTTTAGGGGGTCTGAACCCCCCCCCCGAAACTAAATTAATACTAATAAAATGACAACAAAATAAAATTATTTTTCTATTCTGCATCTCCCCGAAAATAAATTCCCACCAGAACCCCCCCGGAAATAAACTTCTGGCTATGGCCCTGTACGGCCCCTGCGTTTCTAGGGCGCTTCATACTTTTCCTTGATAAGTATTTTTCTTTATTTAAAAAAAAGTAAATTGTGGTTATGTGTGATTACCACAACTAAAAATTGGGTAAAAATATATTTCCTTAAAAATACGCTCGACTTCTCGCAGTACAGATTATGAATAAAGCGGGTCCTGCTAGTAGGACTTCGAGTCTTGAAGGCGGTGATAACAATGATATAAGTTAGGTTTTGTTCCATGTACTGCCGGTAGTACGTTAGGTCCTGCATGCAGACTAACTTTATGCGTGTAACATGGACCTGCTAGCAAGACCGAGGTCTCTGTATAAAAGTACTTCTGAAAGCACTTCCAGCAGGACAAGGCCTTGTACGTTCTATCACTAAATACAACGTGGAAATTGCTATTAGCGAATTTCCTATTTGCAAGGTTAATTTCCTATACCAGAAAATCACCTATATCTTGGAAAATATTTAATAAAGAATGCTAAAGTGGGGTGTTTTGAACAGTATTCAATAAGATTTACAACTTTGCTACAGTGACTTTTCCTTTAAAATATTTAGGGGAGCCAATATTTGGGAAATTGTGTTTTTACATGCTATTTCCCTATGTTACAAAACAGATAATACACCCTGTATAAAACGGGTCACATTCTACAGGATCTGAAAAGATCAGTATATAGTATCATGCTGTCAACAAAAGCGCAATGCAGTGGTGTGCGATCAATATACAGTGTGTAAATAAAGTAAGGAATAATATTCATATTTTTTTTATTATCACTGTTTGTAAAAAAAGCTCGGACACGTCAATTTTATTGTTTTCCTGCGGATTTTATGGACGTCAATTTAAATTTTTTAGTTTACTACTTGGGGCCTATGACGTCATCGACTTGTTTTAAAATTAAAAGGGAGGGAGGGAGGGAGAGAGGGAGAGAGGGCGAGAGGGAGAGAAGAAGAGAGAGAGAGAGGGGGGAGAGAGAAAGAGAGGGGGAGAGAGGGAGAGAGGGAGAGAGAGGGAGAGGGAGAGAGAGAGGGATAGAGAGAGGGTGAGAGAGTGAGGGAGAGAGAGAGAGGGAGAGAGAGAGGGAGAGAGAGAGAGAGAGGGAGGAAGAGAGACAGGGAGAGAGAGAGGGGGAGAGAGGGAGAGAGTGAGGGAGAGTGAGAGATGGGTGGAGAAAGGAGGAGTGAGGGGGAGAGAAAGAGGGAGAGAAAGAGTGAGAGAAAGAGGGAGAGAAAGAGGGAGAGAAAGGGGGAGAGAAAGGGGGAGAGAAAGGGGGAGAGAAAGGGGGAGAGAAAGGGGGAGAGAAAGGGGGAGAGAGAGGGGGAGAGAAAGTGGGAGAGAAAGAGGGAGAGAAAGAGGGACAGAAAGAGGGACAGAAAGAGGGAGAGAAAGAGGGAGAGAAAGAGGGAGAGAAAGAGGGAGAGAAAGAGGGAGAGAGAGAGGGAGGGTGAGAGAGGGAGGGAGGGAGGGAGGTGGGGAGAGAGAGCGAGAGAGAGAGAGAGAGAGAGAGAGGCAGAGAGAGGCAGAGAGAGCGAGAGAGAGCGAGAGAGAGCGAGAGAGAGCGAGGGAGAGCGAGGGAGAGCGAGGGAGAGCGAGAGAGCGCGAGAGAGAGCGAGAGAGAGCGAGAGAGAGAGCGAGAGAGAGAGCGAGAGAGAGAGCGAGAGAGAGAGCGAGAGAGAGAGCGAGAGAGAGAGAGAGAGAGAGAAAGAGAGAGAGAGAGAGAGAATTTTACCGACGCGTTTTTCCCGAAAGACTTTGATTTATACATTATCTGTTATTGTGCATAGCAGAAAAGTCAAATAAATAATTTTAGTTATTTTTTAGAATCTTGTTTCACATATTGCAATGGTGTTGTACTTTTGGTATCAAGGCCCTCTTGCGAACTCAAAATTGCGACTTCCAATGAAAAACTCTAGTGAAGTGGGCATTGTGGCCACACAAAGTTTACGCCATTAACTTGTCGGTACTCAGGTATAGTTTAAGGTTGAAGACAAATCAACAGCTTCTAGAAAGACGTGTCTATCTACGTGCGTGCCTGTAATATGTGGGAATGTATAAATTACTCCTATAAATGACAAACTAGCTCAGGAGTCGATGGTCGTGGGGGTAACCTACTAAAGAATCCTAAGGTACAAAAAATCATATACAAGGCGTCACTGGTACTACCCGCTAAATAAAAGCACGTTTAACGGCTTGACACCCGGAAACCAAACGGACTGATAAATACTGAATAATATTCTTAAAAGCCATATGAATTTACCATAACTGCGTAGCTTCGAAGAAACAAGCTAATAAATATCCAAATCATAATAACACAAAAATCTGCAAGGGACATACAAATAAATAATAAACACAGTGATAACCAAGATTTGCTGGTAATAACGTCCAAAGATCCTTGACAGTTGCAAGCTGCTGGCCTGTCGGTGCGTGAAAGTCCTTAATAGAAGCTCACAGTAAAGCAACAGAAGGAAGAACAGCAAAAAATAAGAGGAAAAGCATAATGACACAAGACAAAAAAGAAAGTTCTCAAAGAATAAATTAGATAATAAAAGAACGTCGAGACTATGTTATAGATTATTTTGTTACGAAAAAGATAAAGAAGGAATAACTTACTTAAGATGTTGATCGGCTTACAGAGATGATTGTGCGTAGATTAGAATGACTTTCCTTAGATCCTCTGAAGAGATTAGACGAAAAATTACCAATTAAAAAATCCAAATATCGTCTCAAACCAGGAGAAATTATGTAAAACCACTCAAAGCCACAAATAAAGCGATTTATTTAATTCCCCAAAAAGGAAATTTTCAAAAAAGGTATTCTCATTCACCAAATTGTGTCTCAAAACATTTATCACCCAGAAAGGCATAACGGAAAAGAAAGCCTTGTCTCTTATCGAATCTACCAGTCACCAAAATTTAGCAAGCATACCTCGAAATAAAATTAATGAAACTAGCTTTGGTGAATACCTGATAAATGTTCCAAATGCATGAAAAGTGGACCAACCCTCCGTCGCAAATAACGCGGAAAATTATTTCAAAAATAAATGGTGGTTGCAGCCGAATCTCCATCGATCTTTTAACGCAAAAACGGAATGTAACAAAACCTTTTAATAAATTTGTACTTACAACCATGAATACAAAACAAACTATATTTTCCAAACTAAACTTTAGACGCAAAATAATAATGAATCAAGAAAAATAGGTTCTGATTTTTTAGATAAAAAAAAACTTTTATCTACGACCAATATAGAAAGTTGCACATTTCGCACAATTTAGTAACCGTGAAAATGATTCATTGCTCACAATCTCGAAACCGAACGGTAATGAACGAAGGAAATGATTTTCCACGATCAGTAGTTGTAGTAAAACGCCATAGATGTCAGCACATGCAATATTATAATGTTATTAATTATTTGAAATATAAAAGTTATAAAATTTAGAATTTAAATTTAGTTATAAAAAGGTTAATTTATTTTGTTTAATTATTGTTTTACATTAAATTATATTTTGAGTGAAAATCCATATTAAGAAATTATCACCCCGGCAGGTAATCGAACCCTGGGCTAGATGTTTGCTAAGCGAAGTCTGTACCGCTAACCTACACAGGCTTACCATGATTTATTTATTATTACTATATAAAGTTATTATAAAATTCCTGTTAAATTAACGTAAAATTCAGTAATTTTTAACATCGTATAATTGTTAATATCTATTAATAATATTCACTATTGCTAAATTACAATAAAAATTACAATTGACAGCCTTGGTAGTGTATTGTCTAGCGTGCTGGACTTTCACCCAAGCGGGCCAGGTTCGACTCCTGGTAACGGCAGATTTGGTTAAGGTTTTCTTCAGTTTCTCCTTAGCTGTGACATAAATGTGGTATTTGCGATGTACATCTGTAAGTCGGCTGCAGCCACACGTTGGGCCTACGTAATAATAAGAATAATAATAATCGTCCTCTTCCTCCCGCACAAGCTTCATAGCTTCTAGGGCCTGGTTTCCAGGTTATGAGCAATTATTATTATTATTTTATTATTATTATTATTATAAAAACAATGAGAACCTTTATAATTTGCAACATTTCATTCATATAATTTACAAGCGCAAGCGCGATTGGTACACTTAAAGTTCTCTTCCTTGTCACTCACAACACCTGCAATGCATGCCAGAATATATTTACGTTTTGCGGAAAAGGGGTTAGATAAAAGATAGCGCTATGCAGATGTTGGTGACAGAAGAAGATGGTACGTCTTGTTTAACTATTATATTGGTTATAGCCTTACTTATATTCTAAAACCATAATTTTAAAAGTTTACTTTGAAAAATAACATTGGAAATTGAATTGTGATTGTTTATAAAAAATTACTTTTGAAAACAAGTATATACGTATGATTTTTTAGCTTTACTAGATCGACTGAAATTAAATTATCTTTAAAAATTTTATATTTACTTGTTTTTGAAATTTTAGATTTATCATGATCCGATGCTGAGAAAATGGAAACTGCTCACATTACATCTCCTCATTTATTGCCAGAGATTTCACGTAAAAAATATGAATGCGAGTATCAATTCTAGGTTAAATATTCTACTTAGCTTTTGGTGTTTTATTACTTTTTTTGTGGTCGTAGATAAAGTATAGTGCGTAACGCGTGCAAAAACGCCAGTTTCACACACGTGAGACATGAGAAGTTGGAAGCTGTTATTCTCAGTTGGCAACAAAACTTCGATAAATTAAAAATAAAACTATCTTGATGTAAAATCAATCATGTATCATAGGGTTATTACTGCAGTACACAATTTCACAAACATTTTTTAAATAAATAAAAATCTTAAATATTTTTGAAAGTATAGTTTTCTGTTTACCATTTTCTGTTGGTCTTAATTAAAAATTTTTGTTTTTCCCATTTTCTACATTTGTCAGTTTCCATATGAAACACTCCAGGGCGTGTATATGTACCTTGCTGCTACGTTTGTATTACATGTTTACTCACCTTTGTTTGCTATTAGAAATATGCTTAAAATATTTATATTAATTTTACTTTCGTTACAAAAAATCTTTTTTCTGTAGCAAATCACCAGCTTATTTTATATTTAATAAATCTAGCTTTCGACTATAAATAATAACCTGTTTTATTTATTTAATGAAATTTATTTGTCTGAAACCTCTTGATTCGTGATGAAAGGGTTTGTAATTGATATAATTGATATGTGTATTGATATCTGATCCGTTTAAAAGGTTGTTCGAAGGGCATTTTTATCTACCAAATTTAAATCTGTAATCAGAAACAATTATTATGTCGGAATTTTGAGACATTTTAGAAGAACAAAATTGGTAGTTTGTGTAGAGCTGAATTAAACTTAAAATAATTTAGAGCATTGGGTGCTAGATAAAATTTGTTTGCATCAAATGTTGCAGTACAATATATACAGTGAGTTCGTGATGAAAGTAACAACTTTATTTATTTCGTAATAACCTCACAAATAGATGCTTAATTTACTAAAACAAAAGCCCATTGATCACAGAAAACTTATTAAACATGTTAATTTATTTTCCATAACAAGAGAAACCCGCGATAGAACATAATGCTGAATCACTGCACAAATACTAGTCTCTACATAGACCACCAATACAATATGGGCTAAACTGGTCTTTAACTAGACCTACATTACGTTATTACCATAAATTCCCTTTACAAAACTGGTATCTAACTAGACCAACATTACAATACAGAACCATACATTAACACTCTACAATCGTATTTAAACTTTATTGACGGAACACGGGCAGATTCGCTATGTTTCGACCCGGGAGAAGATATCTAAGGGATGACGGAAGGCGAACCGTCCATTTCGATAGACGAAACCTAACTATCCAAAAAAGTAGAAACTGTTGCATTGCAGTCTCCAGGTTTTAAAAGGAGTTTATATGAATTTAACCACTCAAACTGGAATGTGACAACAGACCTAGCCAATAGCAAGATTCAATAGAAACATCTCTTTAATCTTTACTAGGAGGACAGAAATGTGAAGAATTAGGTGGTTCACTACTAATAATGAAGATAAAGATGATTGTCTGGTAAGATTATTATAAAAAGTCAAAATAGGCTAATCCGTCGGCAACTTTTATTGGACTTGGACATTAAGAGCACTAAAATTACAAATCACTCGAACATAGAGCATCTGAAATTAGACAAATATTAATAAAAATTACAGCTCATTTGAAATTAAATTTTATTAAACTATATTTGGTACTCTATAGGGAATGCACTAATGCTAAAATTGTACAGAATTTGATAGAAGGAAACGATTAATTTTATATATTGTAATGAATCTTAGTTAGGTCCAATGTTTATCGTTGCATGTCAGAGTCTTCTTGTCGATAATTACAAGGTTATTTAATTATTAATTTTAAAAGCCTAAAGAAAAAAAGGAGTTCTCACCAAAAAAATGGTAAAAGCTAGGTATGAACTTCTATTGTAGTATGTTGAGCTCACATTCTCTTTCTGGGTCCTGCCGCAGGGGGCAAAATGGGTATTTTTTAAATGAGGACCACAAGCTGAGTATCGGTTCCAATTTCAATGGCTGTAGACGTACAGGTTATGTTAGGTTAGCTTAGGTGTGGTTAGGTCAGGTCAGGATAGGTCGGCTCAGGTTAGGTTAGGTCAGGTCAAGTCAGGTGAGGTTAGGTTAGAATACATCAGGTTATCATAAACTGAAAATTTAAACTAATGTTACGTTCATGAGAGCCTCATGCTGGTTAAAAGTTTTTTAGGATGTTACTAACACTATTTCAACAATGACTTGAAAGAGCCGTTTTATATATATATATATATATATATATATATATATATATATATATATATATCAATATTGCAAGACGATCACGTTGTTAAAAAAAACACCAGGTCCATCCAAATTTAAAACAATTATTCTGCTTCAATGAAGAAGATGGTTTCATAAACAGCGTTTTCGCGGTAAACGACACTCTAGCCCAAACACTGTTCAAAGATAAACAAAGCATCCGATCCAAAAACATTTAATGAATAATTTTACTTAGTTTGTTACAAAAGCAAAGATTGGATAACAACTTCTTAAAATGAATGGAAAAATTATTAAAGATATATCTTACTTTCGACAGATTAAACGAAGGTTTGTTGTTATTTCGTCATTAATTGAAATGATGATTAACAAAGCATATGTGGATGAGAAGAAACGGAATTAGGCAAAAATCAGTCTGATTGGTATATATATAACGAGTTTTAAACATGAAACCAAGCGGCATAAATCTACTTTCCAAATGCCTAGCGCAAGGAACAATTACCGCTTTGTTACCATATTTGGAGATGCGAAATTCGATACTATTTAATAGGAATTTTGTGGGTGTTGTCGGTGCATTTTAAATATTAACCGAGGGGAAAATTACAATAAATTAATCGGAATAGTGTTTTTTCAGAATAATTTTCAATTTCTCAACTCAAGTTTACTTTCGAAACTGTAACTGACTCCATAAAACTTTTAACAAATCAACTCGCAGTTAAAACGAAACAACGGACTCGTTATTTTATTAGATAATTATCTTGTCAGGTTACCTAGCAACCAAAATTTCGATAAAGATGTAAAATTATCGGTATAAAACAAAACCACTTATGTAATTATTTTTGAAAAAAATATTCTGTTTTCAGAAATTATAAAAGTAATTGCATTGCAGTTAAAACGAAACATATATAACTAATCGTATCCCACTTATTTATATTCTTAATTTATTTTCAAAGATAAGTAGGATTACATTGTAGTACATAACAAGATGCATGTAAACAGTTTTTGCTAGACAACCTGATAAAAGGTTTGACATGATACAGCCAAATAATGATAGATGACGGCAAAACATTTTGAAGTAATTGACGTGATGTGTTAGAGTATCTTCTGAAAGCAATCCGTCTTAGAAAATAGCTACACTCTACTATTGAGTTACTGCAATCACTGTAGATAATCATAATATCTCTCAAAGGAATGGATTTTCAAAAAATAATCTCTACGTAATAAGCAGTTACTAACTGGTTGTCAGAAAAATATTTACTGTTATGCTATTCTTCTCAAATTGATTTATTGACAGAAACTCTCCTCATATCCTAAGTTTGGATACTGGATACTGATAAATTACATAGTGGCATTTAAATGTGTAAGCCACGCTAAAACACGTGTAATTTAAACTTTACAAAATACTATAAGATTCTTAGTGTTTTTAAACTACTTGCTGAAACTTCTAAATAAAAGGTGTCACATCATAAAATTCGTTGATTTTAATTAATTAAACTGAACTGACAGGCATTGAAGATGAATAATGTCTAATTTTAAAGTAAGGTAAAAATTAAGTTATTCCTACGCACTACACCCTTATTGAAGGTTTATTTGTGCCTTTAGATAGCTGTATGCATTCTTTCACTAACCTTACAGAGCCAGCGGATTAAAATGATTGCATTTTAAAAATTTGTCTTTACAGTTTCCAAAATTGAGATTTATTAGTGATTAACTACACTCATCTATTTAGTTCATAAGTTAAATTTTAGTACGTTAATGATTAGTTATTGAGTTATTATTGCGAAGCAATTTTGAGAGCGTATAGTAATCTAGCGAGTCTTTTTATGATACTTGAAAAAGTACTAGATTTTAGGAGATTTTAGAAAAAAGATAAAGCTAACTGATATATTACGTAGATTTAAAAATAATACGCCGTCTCGCATATTATATTCGGATGTGTATGGAATTATGGATAAATCGGACGAGTTCTTAATTATGTATACCTGCTCATTGTTGGATTAAGAATCATAGAATACCTTTTCCAAGTATAATAAAATAGGATTTTCATTTTAAAATATCTCAAAATTGTAATATTTTTCTAATATTACCGTTCTTTTAAATATAGCGCTTCCAGCTGCAGTTGCAACCCTGCACTCCACATTAAAAAAGTTGCAGCAGCATTTAGCATTTCCCTTTAAGGCGGGATGCCCGGTGCGGCCAACTTTGGGAATGAATTATGAGCTTAGTTCTTATCGGAGCGCGATGTATGTGGTCTCAATATATTCATAAAAAAAATATCTACCCGGGTACAGGAAGTTTTATAAATAAAGATTAATAAATCCTAAATGAGAAGTTAAATATTGAAGATTCTTTCAATTTTAGCCTGTACCGGGGATTTTACTGTCCTCTAGTTTTCATAACTGAAAAATCTATTCTAAAATATTAAAACACAAATTGACAATCTTTTCCCAAAGTTGGTTATTTTTGATCAGTGTGGTGTGTGGCCCGAATTCTGCTAGTCTCTGCCTATTAGAATGGTGGTGGGATGAAGTAATGCGACCTTATCGTTTGTTATGCCGACTCTAGCATAATAAATTAATTCTTATCGTCCAGTTTGACTTGACGGGTAAAATTATCTCTTCTAAATAATAAAACATAAGGGAATATGTAACTACATAACATCACAGAAATTAGATTATATTATAATTATAACTAACACAAAGCTTCTTGTATTAACTATTTATTTGAAATATTTTATTAATTTTATTGGAAGAATTAATTTATTTGACGAACCCACTTATTAAACTAATAATCCTCAATGTATACTAATTGGTATTTATTTAATTATTTATGGGTTTTTATTAATTGATGGCAAAACTAGATAAAAAGGTAAATCTTAAATTTAAAGCAAAACTTAAATCATAATATAATAGCCACCTGTAGTAATATTATTGATGCACTTGTAGTGTAAAGTTGCAAAATCCTTGAAATAGATACAATGCCATTTAGATTTATATCATCAGTTAATCATAAATTAATCTTCCGAAAAAGTAAGTTTTGTAGTTGCTTTTATTACAATATATTGTTTGCATAAACAAGTAAATATTTATCTAAAAATTACCAAGAGTAAAATTAGTTCTTTGTCAATTAATAAAGCATCTTGGGTCAGAGTCGTCTCATTGTTAGGGCTCTATTCTCTACTGGATAATGTTCCGACAGCATATAAAAGATTATACGTTTTCTTCGAAATTTTACGCCGTTTGTTTAAACTTAATTCATAGTTTGAATTTACAAGTTACATAGTCAAAACTTACAAAGATGTAAACATCAAATATTCTTTTTGGAAAACAGAGCACCTACAGTGTCCTTCCTAACATTTATGCCAGATGTACGGTTGTAGACAATCAAAAAGTCCAAGGCTTGCAACAGAATATGTAGCTCGTTAATATGAGAGTGCACCTTGACATCATATTTTTCTCAAACACAGGTGTTTGAGAAACTGTAGTGTTTTTTGAATGTTTGAGGCGATCATTAATTACTATCTACTTTGCATGTCTTTGAGAAATCATTGGCGTTTTCATTGTCCAATATTGAACAGGACGTTGCTAACTAATATAAACTAATATGACTAACTGGTATAACTAATTCTATTATTCCGCATTCCATAATAATTTATGAGATAACAAGGATGCCAAGTTTTGTTTAGACTGAAAATAACCGAGCTGAATCATACCTGCAAAGTCATGTAATTTTAAGATTGTGAGTTTAAAAGTCTAAAAATTCTGCTGTGAACTTAAAGTCAAACTACTCGATACTTTCAAAATACTGTTTTAGAAGTTTGAAGCCTCAAGTTCAATGTTTTAAAGTATCAAGAATTGGAAATTTCTATTTTTAATACTGTAGAATTTTCAAAATAAAGAGCTTCAAAGTCCAGAGATGTATCTTTGAACCCTGTTAAAGCTTCAATTATAGAACGTCTACGTTTTAAAATTTCAAAATTTAAAAATTTGAGAGATGTACTAATATAAGTCTAAGAATGAAATTTTGAAGTCTGAAACCATTCGAATTTTAAAATATAGTTTAAGAAGTTTATATTATATTTTTATAATTATATTTTAAAGTCTCAGTCTAACCGTTATAAAATTCTAAAAAATTAGAAAATTCAAAAATTTAAAATTCGAAACTTCAAAGTCGCAAATGTTGTCACCTATGCATATCCGTTGTTTAGATTGATACAATCTGGGCGTCAATAAATTGAAAATTTACAAACGTTTTATTGTTTAAAATAAAACTTGGAAACTGAAACTCTGAAAATCAAGATTATCGATTTAAATTTAGAAACCTTCAGAAACTAAAAAATCTGAACGTTTGGATGTCTTAGTTCCTGATGTTTAAAACTTTACATGAATATTTTAAACTAAAAGACTGATCTTTAGAATCTTAGAGAAAATCAAATTTTGATGCTTGTGAACCTGGTTAGTCGATAGGTCGATATACGAGTTCTGAAATGTTTTTAAATTACATATGCTGATCTTTTACTACGTGCAGTATTTAAAGTTTTTTAATGTGGAATGTAAAATTCTGAAGCTGTAAAAGTAAAAATGCGGGGAAATGTAGAAACCGACATCTTGAGCCGACAACTGCTATATCGAGATATTGAACATCTGAACTTCTGAGGATTTTAAATTTTAGAAACTGAAACACTGGAATTCTGAATTGAAGCCTTTACTTTAAAGGCACCGAATCGTTGAATCTTTAATATTTAAAAATGCTAATGTTTGAACGGTTAAAATGTCGAAGTTGTATAAATTCTGAGACTTTGATTGTGAGAATACTTTGTGAATTGTAAGTTTGGAATAGTGAGTAATTGAACTAAGGGAATTGGAGACTTTGTAGTTTTGCTATTCCGAGCTTTAAAGTCTCGGACGATAAAAACCTTCAAAACTTTAAAATTTGAGATTTGAAACTTAAAACTACGAAAATTGTAATTTGTTACAAGTACGCTAAAATAAATTAAGGATTCGAAATTCTGAATTTCTCGATCCTTCTATGCTTTAGAATGAGGTTAGAACGGGAACCTCGCAATTTTATCCGAGGAGGAAGCTAGACCCACAATCTAGTGCACACGCTACAGTGGTTATCTGTGAATTCATGTGATTTCCATGTAATCAATGTGAAATCGGTGAAATTTGCGGGTACTTTGTGTAATCTTAAGTAATCGTTGTAAAGTGAAATCCGTGTAATGTACTCTTCGGTATAAACTGTATCGACGATTTGATTACAAGTTGTGCGAAATCTTGTGCAATCTGTAAAATTCACCGAGAAATCTGCGAATTCCGTGTAATCAATGTAAATTCTCGGTAGTCATTGCAAGATCTGTGTAATCATCGTGAAATCAGTGTATTCAGTGTAAAATATTTGTGTATTCTGTGTAATCATTGTGATGTGATGATACATCAATGATGTAAAATATGTACTCTGCTGTGAAATCCGTATACTCCTGCGTTTTTTTCTAATTTGGTGTACAATTCTTTGTTAAGATTGACCTCTAGATTTTATGGTAGAGAGACTATCTATACTTCTCTTATCAACTGTTTGATATAATTGATTGTCGGCACACCCCGAAAATGATGTTCCATGTTTTTCGACATGGATCGGTGCATTATCTTTAATTTTCAAATTTCCAATATAATCTCCACACGTCGCAGAACAAGATTTCATATGGTTATTTTTTCGTATGACGCTTCCCTATTCCAGAAGTAATCCAGAAAACTTCTTAGGTCAACGCTCCTTATTGCGACCCCTACGGTCTATCCCGTTAGGGTAAGACTATTTAGCCGGAAATTTAATGCAAACTGTTATCATTCATTGATTTTTAGATATTAAATAAAGAACTGAGTTGAATTGAATAAAGACAACAATAGGTTTATAGTTTTATTAAAATCATTCCTCATATACTGCTCAACTAGTATACGTACGACAACTGGACGTTAGCTGGTTGAGTTCAGGCGTGGTAAATATTTGAATTATTTGTTTGTATTCTCTGGCTGTTAACCGGCTACGGAAAAAGAGTTATGATGCGATGTGTTCGTTAGTACACTTAATAACATGCAATAACGATGATTACCGAGTAACTATCGCTAGCTGATCGTGGTTTGTCACTGTAGAGAAGGATATTCGAAGAACATTACAAAATATTATATTTCACACGTGTTCGTCTCGAGACCAAGTTGCTCTGAAATTTGCCTGTCAAATTACTGCACGAATCAGAAAGAAGGTAATAGGTCATAAATTTTAAGTAGGAAAGATCTCCGATTTAGCCTCACCCCTTCGGATTTGTGTTAGCTATATATTGAGCAACAAGCCTTAATCAACAGTGCAGTTGTGGGATCAGTCTTCTGTTTAACTGGTACTGGAATTGTGAGATCAGTGTGAGGGCTGGGCTGAGGGTTCTTGTTCCTCACTTGGAGAATTCCCTTGTGCTACTGGTTCTTGTTTCTGGTTTTGTGAATTTTTCTGATTTGGTTCCTAAGTTGGTGAATTTTCTTGGTCAAGGTTCGAAGAACCCGCCTTATTTGCTAGTTTATTCTGTTCTTGCTAAAAAACTTAAAATGGAGTTGGTAATTTAAGCCCTCACCAACTGATTTAATCGGTGAGGAAATTTGGTTTAACCATATGCCTGTCGTGAACGGTTCTGCGGTTCTCTTTTGCGCAAACCTACACTGGCGTTCGATGACCCCACAATTAACGCCTTCAGGTGTTATGGAAGACCACCTCTTCAACCACTTCTTCAAAACAACACTAACTAAGGTAAAGGAAACTTAGAAAGTACTAAAGCAAAACAATCAAAAACTTCTATTTCAAGAAAGCCTGGGTCCGTGCAACTATATCACTGAAACAAAGCAAATAAAGTTAGGATACAAATCCAGTTCGTTCACGCTGACTTACATGTATTGATCTGCTTTTGCTCATTAAATAATCTGTTTTCAAATCTTTCTCGCTAGAAATGCACTTTTAACTTCTTTTAACTATTGAAATACTCCGTTTATAACCTCGGAAAGACCTACCAAACTGCGCTTAAAAACACACCTTTAAACTTTTAAATTCAATAGTTTTTATTTAAGATAAAAACATCTTTAAACTAAAAAGTTAATTACAATAAAAATACATAAGATGTAAAATTCTTGGGTATAAGGTTCCAACAATATAATACTAGAGAGCTGCCAACCGTATGGTAATTACCGTACTTGTACGGTATACGGTAACTGAAATACGGTATACGCAGAAGCGTCCCTAAGGTTGCTCAGCCGGGCGTATGCCCGGGGCCCCACACCGAGCTTAATAAAGAAGCAAAATATTTTTTTAAACTTTAAAATTTAAAAAAAGCTTTTTGCTTGTTTCGTATTTTTAATGTAATGTGAGTACAATGGGCGTACTTGAAATTTAAAATTCGGTTTTCGATCTCGAAAACTAGTAGGAAGCGGTCACATGCTGATAAGGAAAATATTCTAAATCTTCTATTATAGCTATCCTCCATTACGAGGTTTCTAATTATATTAGTTACAACCTGTATATTTATTTATTCACTTTTTCATTTACTGAGACCTCGCACCATATTTGCGCCCGGGGCCTCAAAATTCAAAGGACGTCGCTGGGTATACGATCCTAACGGCATTATTGTACGCAATTGTACGGTGATTTAACAATCTTTTGAAAAATAACTGTACTAATTCTTATGAGCATTTTATTTTAAAACACTTAAGATACGACTTTCACGATTGTCTTTTATCATTTCACAGCAAATTCGAGAACAATACCCAACCTTAGGAGACATTTTGGATATTAAAGATATTTATATGCCGCGATTCTTTGATGGCACTACAGCTCAACTGATTGATTAGGAGCGAGGACTCTTGCTCAATTTAAAATTTTTTCCTGAACAGATTACTAAAAGTGATGAAATTGATATTTTTTGGGGGAAACTATTGAAATTTAAAAATGAGTTTGATAATCTAGTGTTTAGTAATTGATCTCGTTTTCTTTTAAATTTGTTATCTATACCTCACCGTAATGCTGCTTGTGAAAAGGTGTCTAGTAAAGTTAATGCAATTAAAACAAAAACACAAAACCAATTAATAACAAAAACTATTAATGGTAGTGTTTCACGAGACTCTTGCGTTTTTCTTGTTCTTGTCTTGTTCTTGCACAAATTGCAAGACAAGAACAAGGCAAGAATCGATATCAGTTCTGCAAGACGAGACAAGATTCTTTTCTGCAAGAAAAGTGCAAGAATAGCAAAATAATCTTGCATTTTCTTGCATTCTTGCATTCTTGCTAAAAGAACAATGGTAAAAATCTGCTGATTTTGGTATCGGAGAGGTCAACGGACAAATTATATATCATTTTCTTCGTCTTGATGTGAGGATTCTAATGGCATCAAAATTAAGGACAGACTCCCGAGGGAACAAAAGTTATTAACACGTTTGTGGGTTTACACTAAAAGGAACCTTACGGAAGTAATCCATAGGACTTCTTTTCCCATCACATCTTTTAAATGGTGCAATATCAAGTATCAAATGTATTAAATTAATCAAAATAATATGCTGATTCTAGTAAAATAAGTATTTTGCCACATTCTTACAGACCGTTTAGTAAATTGAACATTGAACCGAATCTGGTGTAAACTGATTCATAATTAAATTACAAATCATGTTTGCAATATGGGTCATAACCTCATAACCTTGAAAGATAATAATTACAATCTGTATTGTCACCTGAACACTTGATGCCACTATTTTCTTGTTTAATAGGAAAATAAATATTAAGAATTTTATACTGTCTGAAAAAATAATTTTATTTATGTAAAGTATTTTATAAATGTTTGAAACTACAGTATTATTTAGCCATCAAATGTTCATCAGTTTTTCATTCAATGAATCAGTTTATATCAAATTCGGTTCAATTTATTAAACGGCCTTACTTAATAGATATGGCAAATTGTTTATTTTACCAGAATCAGCATGATGAGTCATGTGAATAAAACGTAGCAAATGCTTTTACTACTATTAATAAAAGATAACAGATATGATTTTTAATTAATAAGAATAAGAGAGATGCATAGAAAAAGCATTTACGTACTATACTATATACACACGACGTATTATTTTGATTAACTTAATACTTGATATCGGCTATTTAAAAGATGTGATGGAAAAAGGAATCCTATGGCTTACTTCGGTAAGGTCCCTTTTCGTGTAAACCCACAAATGTTTTAATAACTTCCGTTCCCTCGGGAGCCTGTTCTTGATTTTGGTACCATTAAAATTCACACATCAAGACCAACAAAATGATGTATAATTTGTCCGTTGACCTCTCCGATACCAAAATCAGCAGATTTTTACCGTTGTTAGAAATTAGTACACTTCAAATGTTCATTATTTTACATGCTATGGGCATCATTATAAGAAATAGTTTTACAATAAATTATTAAAGTTTTCATTTGCAACCTATACTGTATTAATTTATTTAGAAACACTCCAATAACTTTAATACTAATTAATATTAGGGTGCATATCTGGAAAGTGACTCCCGGTTTGTCTGAGCTCACTATTCAAAGACGAAATAAATATTTGTGTTTATAAAAATGATTTCGAGGAAGATAATCTACTGTACTAATAGGTCGTTAAAATTCATTAATCTCAATATTCAGGGCCGGATTTAGACTTGATAAGGCCCTAAGCTATTTGAGATATGGGACCCTTTATAAGTCCAGATATTATATATCAGGGCCAAATATGATTTTCGGATACCTAGAGGGTATCCTTGGGGGCCCCCAAGAAAGTGGGGGCCCTAAGCTATAGCTTGTGTAGCTTATACGTAAATCCTGCACTGTCAATATTTTTGTATTAGGATTTTACGCCAATTGAATGTATATTTTTTCATTCCCGTGGCATGACTTGCCTAGTCAATCATAAATGTACAGTAAATATTTTTTAAAGTTGTGCATTTTAAATTCATCTTGTGTGTCAGTTATATCCACAAATGTCGGGTTTTTCCAAAGTGTAAAGTAAATTCAGTTTATATATTTTCCAGTGATTAAGATTTAAGTTCAAAAATTGTCTTTGGTAGGTTGCTTCATTCCCGTGCGCATTGTGTGAAAGCCTATTAAAAAAGACCTCAAAAGCTATCAAATACCATAATTTTAATTTTTAAAATAAAACAAAAATCTTTGTCCAAAAATTGCCCCTGAAAAAGTCACTTTGTAGATATTCACTCTTAATTCTCTTCTAATAACAATCATTGTGCTATGATATAAAAATAACTGCGTTTATGTTAATATATTGTTTATTGTACAAAAATGTATTTAAGTAATATTGTTTATTATAATAAAACGAACCAAATGTATGTTATTATTGTATGGCCCTAATAAGTGCATGATCAGTGTGACAGTTTTAAGAAAACTAGTTTTATTAGGGAGGCTGTTATATGTACTTGATCACTCTCCGGAATCCTCCCCCGGCAAAAACTCGTGACTAGTGTGCTTATGACACCCGGCTTCGGAATTTTTCCGTACGGATGCTGATCGATGCTGGCCGATTTCGGCCGGATCAGAGTGCTCTATGCTTTAAACGTTTTAAAAATAACTTTGTGGATCACGTTACATTGTCACGAATTTCTTATGTTTGAAGAAAAAAATTTGTATTACGTGTCACTTCCAAAATTTAAAAAATACTAACCTTGGAGTAGCATTATGTTGTTCCTTGCTACCAGGTTTAATAATCTGCATCTTTCGCTGTTTTATTAGGCTTCTTACTGGTGATTTTATCAATGACTATTTGTATTTCATCGTTGCTTGGCCTATATTCATTGCTACTATCTCCAAACGGTTCCGAATCCGTTTCACTTATACTAATTTTGTCCATTTTAAAAATGTTTTACTGGAATTAACTACGTTTTATAGTTCACACGTACGCTACAGGCTACACGACACGTGAATTCCGATTGATTACTGACAATAAGGTTGTTGATTCATTAACAGCACGGCACAGCTAATTAACAAGTAAATCCCCTAGTCGCAACAGTGTAAGAATTCTAAAAAAACCAAGAAACGGCGAAGTCCCAGCGTAAATTTCAACGGAAGACATGTAAGACAAGAAAATGCAAGAGTCTTGCGAGACAAGACAAGATTTTTGTCTGCAAGAATGAAGCAAGACAAGTGTTTATTAAATTTCTTGTCTTGGTTTGCAAGACGAGACAAGAAGTAGTCGTACAAGACAAGAAGTCTTGTCTTGTGAAACACTAATCAATGGCTGTCTTCTCGAAAGCCAATGTGACAAAACAGCGAAAATTGCATTAACTTTGCACCATCTGCAAGAATGTTTCCGGGGATGACAAAATCCCAAATATATCCGAAATCGGAAGCTCATGATTATGACAGTGACGATGAATTCTTGTTCAATATTTAAATGTAAGAATCTTTAGGCAACATGTTGTGTATCATTTGTGTACTTATATTTTACAATAAAATTTTTTATTTTTGAATTGTTTAATTATGGCTCTTTTTTCATATCTTAATTTGCCGTAATCTTGTGTCAAATATGTTTTTTTTTGCGCGCGCAATACGGTAATTCTATTTCGCCAAGGTTGGCAACACTGCTAGAAATTCAGGATTTCAAACACAATTGCCGCTAGACAATATAGTTCCGTCTTCACCCAGACTCGTCAGTAGGGAAGGCCATATTCAAATGCGGGCATATCGTGTCAATTTATAACATTGAAATTTACAACTCGTTGATTGTTTGACGGTCACTGTTTAAAACCATGCTTCTTCGTTAGTTTGGTTGTCACTGGGTTTCCGTTTCTTTCTGTTTATCGTAAAGTCATACCTGCGCGGTTAAGCTCCTTCTCAATAGTAGAGTTGAGTAACAAACTGGCTTGGCTGTCTGGCATTAGAAGTTGAATGTGCGAGATATATTAGGAAATTGGTTTTGGATATAATTCGCTTCAGCGGAGAAAATCTCGCATTCAACAGAATGATCGCTTGATTATTTATATGCGATCAATCGTCAAATTAGACGGATTACGTTCTAGTGCAAACCATTTAGGTAAATTCTTTTTGTTTTCTCCAATGTGCTAAAATCTGATAAAGTCTTTTTCTATTTTAGGTAATATTTCCCTATCAGTTACCTTGAGGGAATTGTATTGTAAAAGACCTTTCAGTTTATAGAAAGGTAAAATTCTTCAAATATTTAAAATTAATACAATATACAGGGTGATTTCTTTGTAGGTCTTTTCTTTTGGGTTTTGTTGCTCGTTGTCTTTTATTCCTGTTCCTGTCCCTCTGACCGTGGGTTTAAATTAGAAGGTCCTTCCCCTTTGGGTCCGTACCTGCATGTATATATGTACCGGGTCGTAACAAAACAACAAAATATCGAAGGGTGAAGCGAAAACCCCTAAGCAAGGCTTTAAATTATACTAAAACACCCGTGGATCTTCGAATGGTGGGATGTTTGTCTAAAATTGTACGTATTTTGTGTCATTCTATTTATGTTTATATATATTTATTAAACATGTATACAATTTATTCATGCATGTTAATTTTAAGAACTAGTTAACACGAGATCTCGAGCAGTGAAATTGTCCTAGGGTAGTTTTTAAGTTTACAACCTGCTGTGATACAAATCACCATTCATTCATTTTTTTTATTAGACATTAATATTTTTGATCAGCACAATAATTACAATTTCAATAAAGCCATACTTAGAAAGTTTACATTTCACTACGTGTGTTTTATTTATTTATTATTGATTTATTTGTGTGATTATAATATTGCTTTCCAGCTCGTCAATTGTTAGTATATATATGCACTGTACGACCAAAATTGTGGAAATTGCCCATATTTTAGTAAAAGATCTATTTCTTCGTTTATCTGATAAGCTTGAAGCTTTAGTAATAAGCATTGTTTTTAAACGAAGTGGCGCTTGTTTTTTTTCTTTTATATCTTGTATTACCCCGCCCCTCTCCGACTTATTGGGTTTGGCCGGCAAAAACTAAAGCAGTGTTATTTGGATCAAGCTGATACTTCCAGCACAGCTATATTTTGGTAGGTTAGGTATTTATCTACATAAAAATAGCCTTTGTGTTTCTGTAGGTTATAAATTCACTATATAACAGTCTGTTTGATTTAAAGCGCCCCGCTTTGTAACAACTTTATTTTCAGTTAGAAATGGTATAAACCATATATATTATTAAATGGCATAAAATTCTCTATGTTCTGGTTCAGAAAGTTTTGTATTTACTAAATCGGCGTGAGAGTGATGACGTCATCGATCTTTTTTTTAATTACATGATAGGTATTTTTTACGGAAATCGATAGAGTATTGTGTTCTATTTTCAACCATAATACATATTCACTCTCTTACTTAAGAAAATTTTCAAGAAAAACGTGAAAAATGATTTACGACTAGTAGGCTTTGATTTCTGGTTCTCCAATTAATAAAACTGTTAAAGCTAATAAATACAACACTATTAGGGTTCAAACTAATCGCTTATATTATAACTTCATTCGACCTCAAAGAGCTCGCAATAAATACTGACTATTCCTTTCTTAATGAATTTGCTATCTTATATAGCATCTTTTATGTAAGTACAGGTGACTTAATATGATTAGGTAATGTATGATTAATAATAATGAATAATAGCTTAAATAACTAACAAAACAGTAAAATCTAGCAAGCTTAGATAAATAACAAAATTCTAGTTGTTCCAGTTGCGTATTTAAAAATTTTTCTCGGGGGGGGGGGAAGGTTACTCTATAAAAATTCCGAATCAAATACTTAGATTTTGACATAAATGACCTGGACTATTAAAAAATGGAAGGTGGCTCCATCCCGTTAGCCCCCCCTCCCAAATATGCCACTGGGGTTTTCTGATGGTCTTTAATCTTTAACAAAACTACAAAAATAAATAATAGAATAAATTGAAAAACTTATTTTAGAATTCCGCTATTAGATAGAGAACCGCAAAAGGAAATTATTGATATGCATTGATGCACTGCATTAGTGGATGTGTCACGTGATATACTTTTTACCACTTTATTCTTTTTTCTAATACGTTCTTGCATCATTAGGGATACCAAACCATGATTGCCAGAAAGATTGGAAAGTCGAGCGTGGGTGCTACACCGCCCGAAAGACTTTAAATGAGCGTCCTCTATAGGGCGACTGAAATGCAAAATTCTTATGGTCATACTCTTGTTCCTCGTTTTCGATATGATAAGATAAACCAGTGAAATAAAACTTTATCATCTCATGTATCATGAAGGGTATCAAGAATTTAAACTTTGCTTTGGCCACGAGAGCTACTGTGCAAGTGCTGCTATTTATTTTTGAAGTGTATTATTTAATATACATGAATAAAAAATACCAAAGATAGCAAAGAATACCAAACCATAATTGCGCGTGGGTGCCAGGCCGTCTGAAAGATTTTAAACGATCGCCGTCTGCAGGGCGATTGAGATGCAAATTTCTTATAGCCATATTCTTGTTCGTGTTTTATATGATAAGAGCAATACTTTCTGACATGGTAAAAAATACATCAATAATTTCCTATTGCGGCTCTCTATCTATTAGTGAGATTCTAAAATAAGTTTTTCAATTTATTTTATTGATTATTTCTTTTTTACTGTTTTGTTCCACATTTTCCCTAATTGAAAATTAAAGTCCATCTAAATAACTCAGCAGCTTATTTGGGGGAGGGGGGCTAACGAAATGGAGCCATCTCCGATTGTTTTTAATAGTCCGGGTCATTTATGTCAAAATCTATGTTATGTGAAAATCTAATAAGTATTTTGAATCGGGATTTTTATAGTGTACCCTCCCCCACCCCCTAGAGAAAAATTTGTAAATACGCTACTGGAACAACTGTTTCGTTATTTACCTAAGCTTGCTAGATAATTCTGTTTTATTAATTGGAGAACCAGAAATCAAAGCCTACTAGTCGTAAATCATTTTTCACGTTTTTCTTGAAATGTTTCTTATATAAGAGTATGAAAATTTATAATGGTTAGAAAGAGAACAAAATACTCTATCCATTTCAGTAAAAAAATACGTATCATGTAATTTAAAAAAAGTTCGATGACGTCATCACGCTCACGCCGATTTTGAACATGCAAAATTCTCTAAGCCAGAACATAGAGAATTTTACGCCATTTAATAATGTATATGGTTTATACAATTTCTGAATGAAAATAAAGTTGCTACAAAGCGGGGCGCTTTAAATCAAACAGACTGTATATATTCGTTTGTAGAATTAACATTAACAAGTGGCTGTGGTGTCATCTATATATGTTATTTGTCGGTATACGACATGGCCTTTAGATGATTTAATAAAGGGTTTATCTTTTTTAAGTGGTCCTCTAAATGGCCAGCGAAACTTGGCATTATTATAAAACAACATTATTCCTGTGATCAAGATTCAATATCGATGAACTACGGTATGACCAATAACATAACACTCGTGACGTACAAAACTTTTTGAATACTACTTTTCCCAACCGTTGGATGGGCACGAACAGCCCAATTTGTTTTCCATCGCGTTCTCCACACTTGATCCGAATGATCTTTTCTATGGGGTTTGAAAAAAAATCAATATATACGACAAATAACAGGACCACCCAATTTAGAAGAGCTAAAAGAAGTTAAATAGGTTAATAAATTACTGCTGAAACCTCCTGTAATCGTTTGGGAGTTAATTTACTTTTTATTATTGTTTAGATTTGTGGTTTAAGATTAATCAAAAAATCTTGTTTTTAGTTGCTAGTCTATTCTAAATCATTAATAAATAAATAATTGTTTTAATGTTTTGTTATTTTTAAACAATTGGCGGGTTCTTGCGAAATTGTGAATTTAGGATGGTTAAAATAAACTAATATAAAACGTAGCTCTTTGGCCTGTATTTCATTCTACGGGTGTAGTATAGTATCAAATATTTGATGTTAACAATGGTTGAGCTTAATAATTGGTTTTTGTTAATAAATTATACCACAGGGACAACAAATTGCACCATTTCACAAGAAAAATCCAAATAATTCTGTAGACTTGTTTTTATTAATATTAATTATTAAACATTGTTTCGAATTTCAATTTTCGACATTTAGGTGCCATATTTAAAAATAATAAGACACGAGGTAACTTTTCTTGTCGTTGAAAGAGTTTTTAAAAATAATGCTTTATTTAGTAAAAACACAAAAGAAGACAAGAAACGTTAAATGGCGTAGTCGTAACGTATTTGGCAAAAGGGATTTTTTAAGCGGACTTACTGAGTTAATTGGTTGATTTATCTTGATATCGATAGATGATATAAGCCGATTGATAGATTAATTGTAAATATTTCCAATTAGTTTTTAAGTTCACGTTGCTTATGATAAGTTTGACTGATTAGTGTATCTGTTAGGGCCAATGTAGTAAACCGACCAATGTGGCCAACGTAAAACTTCAAACTAATAGAAATCTAACCTCATCTGCGGCTTGAAAGGTAATAATTAAATATGTACAATTAATAATGAACTGTTATTCAATTAATTAATTATGTGTTAATTGACGTTTATTAGGTATTTAGTATTGGCCGGTCATTCACGACATTGGCCTATTTACCACATTGACCGTAACATATCGATTAGTAGTACTTGGGATAATTTTTAAGCATACTCTTAAGCAGCAATGAGTCGGACTCGCAAACAAATCTTTTTATTATACGAAATATTTTAACATTGTTTAAATATTATCAATTAGTTTTGTTAATCATTTATCGCGTTTTAAGTAATTTCAATTAATTAATGATTGACACTGACTGACACATCGTCAGACAGTGGAAACAAAGTAAATGTCGATCAAAATACAAATTTAGACCCAAATTTTATAAGATCTGTATCCTGACCAATCGTTTTACGTCTACCTCGTTTACGTAAAAACTATTACATTGATAAAAGTCATTCATTAAATACTAAATCACCTAACAAACAAGTTAGAGCTGGGCTACCTCAAGTACAATCCCCTGTTGTACAACCCTTTTCAGGTTACTTTAGTTTTTATACAGGCCTACTAACTGAAATTTCGTCTTAGGATGGAAATCCCTTCAAATTATCAGAATATATTGAAAGACAGATATATTAGCGAGATATAATATAGAAGAAATATATTGAAGACATTTCCACCCAATTTTAGCAAACCCAAGATCCACTTACATATACAAAATAGACTTTTTTCAGTCCCTCACCGATTAAAAGGTGCCGCTTAGAAGTTGTTCCCGGAAAAAGGTAATCTTGTAATGTCAGTAATTTTGGAGATCAACAATCGGATGTTAATATCCGAATTGATCTGTCTCGTATAAGACACCAGCAGAATTTTGCAATCGCATTCGATTTATTTGTCCATCTTAAATTATAAAATTGTCCTAGGTAACGGATTACAAGAAATTAAAGATAACAAAGCTCTAGATGCTATAGAAATAGCCCTTAAAACTTATTTCCAAACCTTTTGGTAGTTTCCTCCATAGTAGAGTACTCCAGTAGTAGTAGTAGATACCCAAATCGATCAAAATATGTTAACCTATATAAAGAGATTAAAACTAAAACTATAAAAAGACCGAAATATTTTGCAGGTCCTATATCTGCTAATTGAAATTTTAATCGAAATCAACCTAATTAGGATATACGACCTGAAAGAAGAGATTCCACAACAAGTAATAAATTAAGTTATGACGTTATGTTATTGAAAACTGCGAAACTGGCGTTGAGTATTTTAATTGTGACGATTATTACGAACAAGTATTAACAAAAGATTTTTGCGTAGAAGCCTTGGAGAGCAATTAGAATCTTTTCCAATAAACCTCAAGTCATCTCTACCTTTTATCATCATACCTCAAACTAATGAAAAACTTCTAATTGATACTGGAAGTTCAAAATTATACTTTTCCAGAATTTGTTTATAAACATTACACCGAATTCATTTATGAACATTCTTTTGAAATTACAATCTCTCATGGCACAACTTATTACGAGCAAGAAGCAGAAATTTCTATTCCCGTTTCAGTCAAAGAAGAAGGAACTCATTTACCTTTTTAATTTTCATTCAGAATATATTGAATTTATTGGCACAGATCTCCTTAGAAGCTTAGGCGCAAATATCAATTATTGTTTGACATTCAGTGTCACACATTCAAACATGAAACAGTAGTATCATTCTTTCATAATCAATTCAAAATAAAACAGATTAAAAAACAAAACCAACGTAATTTTTCATAAGTTGATAAAAATACACATTCACAGCAAGCCTGGACTTCAGTATGCAAGTTATATTAGCAAGGTTTATCCCGGCAGCGATCCCCTGATGGCTGTCTAAGTGAAGATCGTTTCGCCAGGTCCGTCACCCTGGGTAATCACTTCGGCACTGTGGATTGCATGGCGATGAGAAAACTCAGTAGCTTGCGTCACTTCGGTAACTTAAGATCTATCTATAGGCATGGCCGATCCCAGAAAGGGTACTCGTGGAGATCCTTTTATAAGGGGTGTTAATGCGAATACGATCATTAGCCTGTCACATCTAAGACAACCCCCACATCCTAGTTGGTATAGGCCGGTTCTCTACTTTTAGTTAAAGTCGAACGGGGCTCTGTCGAAGGCTCACCAAATCTAATTATGGTAGGGCGGGGTGTCTGAATTCTGGGATATCCTAGGCAGACCCAGATTCCAAGTTCCAGATACATTTGAGGTTGGGCTCGTTCAGGCAGTGTAAGTCCGGATGCTGGACTAGCGGTGATGAGACGGTGGTGAGCACAGACGGTGGTGAGCACGTAAATAGCTCCGGCACTAGCCTGGAGAGGAATGGAAATAAAATTGCACTAAATGTTACAAAACATGTAGTTATACAGTAAAAATTACTTTTAAAAACAGTTTCCAACGACAAGAAAAATTTTACAATTACTTCATGCGAGTTTGCTACCCAACCATTTACTGAATTTTTATTTTTGTGTCAAAATTAACGTTTGGTATTGTCATGATATTTCATCATGCAACATAGAGAATGCACTTGTATTATTAGTTTAACTAGTTTAATGCAATGTAATATTAATACTAATATTAAATTGGTTGCATAACTGTACGTTAAGAAGGAAAACTTTTAATAGTAGTTGCCTTAAATGAAAATTAATTTAGGTAATTAAAACAAACATGCACATTAGAACACATTAAATAAATAAAGGATAAGTGGAAATATTGTTTTTCTATACAAAATATACAATTTTCTTGACTCCAACTTGACGATTTGGATGTTCTTAATGTTTTTTTTCAACTTATAAGTTTCTTTGAATTTCAATGTAAGATTGCACCTGGAAGAGACAAAGTGTATTGTATGCAAGTATTTAGCAATTTACCTTGTGGATTTATAGTTAAAAATTGTATTTTTCTATTAAAGAGATTCTTTCATATGGCATACTTCAGAATTCTAAAGCTTTTGGCTGGAGTGTTTTTGTGGAAAGTTGAAGAGCAGCTTTTTTACTAAAAAATTAAAACAAATTTAAATGTAAGGGTTGCATTTTTGTTATAGTGATCATATAAAACCATGTAATTGACAGCCTTGGTAGTGTAATGTCTGGTGTGCCGGACTTTCACCCAAGCGGCCCGCGATCGACTTCCGGCGCAGGCAGATCTGGTTAAGGTTTTCTGCAGTTTTCCCTAGCTGTGACACAAATGTGGGATTTGCGCTGTTCAATCTGTAAGTCGGCTGCAGCCGCACATTGGGCCTACATAATAATAATAATCGCCCCCTCCCTCCCGCACAAGCTTATAGCTTCTGGGGCCTTGGTTTAGGTTATGGGTTGTAGTAGTTATTATTATATTATTATTATAATTAGCTTGCGCCTTTAGAATGTTTAAAGAAATAATGTAAATTGGCTTATAAATAATGATGTTGATACTTAAAATTACACAAATAATGTTTTTAAGGATATATTGTTTAGATTTGTGAAGATAGAAAGATGTGAAAAGGTATTTTTGGTTAATTAAGTTAATAAAAGTTTTAAGGAGATAGGGATGTCATCGACATTCAATTGTAAAGTTAATTTGGTTTGTTTACGCAAGTGTTGGGTATCAATGAATTTAGAATATTATTATCTATAAGTCTGTCTAATTAATTTACGTGTTAATTAAAATTTATAAACAATAATAGGGTTAGCAATATTTAGAAATGTCAAGAATCTTTTGCTTTGTTCAAAATTCGTATAAAAGCCAATTTTTTTAGTCAAATTATATAAATAGACAGCCATTTTTTAACAAACTCACTTACAATTTCATCTCTCACGGAGTGCACAACCTTTTAGAGAGCATAAAGAAATTCTAAGTTATGTTTGAAGTTAAAATGTAAACAAATCAATGTTAAATATTTGAGGTGAGTGATACTTTTAAGAAAAATGCTTCAAGTTAAACAAGTGTTTAATTTATTCTTCGATGAAAATTTTGGCTGCAAAAAACGTATAAAATCTTTTTACTAAACTATAAATCGATTTGGACTTTACGAAAATTTATTTTACTTACCACTATTGTACAAGAATTAAATTGTATTGTTAAATACAAGGATTTGGAATTCCAATTAGTAAAGCCATTCATTTGGGAATATTAAAAAGAGGTTGTTGACATCTGTTTCTTGAATTCTTTGTCAAGACTAATGAAAGCAACCAAGGGGATTTAATAAAAATAAAGGTGGTATTCCTGTGGCGCCATTTTTTTTAAAGGAAATGATTACAATCTCAATAAATAGTTTTATTTTTAGTAAGTCAGAAATTTGATTATACCAAAATTCAATAAAAATATGTATAAACAAATTATAAGCAGTAAATATAATTCTTTTTATAATTAAAGAAAATTAAGTATTTGTTTAAAAGTAAATTATTAATCTCCGAATAAAGAAAACTGAACTGTTTTGGGATTAATTAAATTTAATAACAGAATTAAAAAGATAGAATTTAGTATTGAGATTTTTTTGTTTATTGTTGCATTTGAATTTTTAAAAATAAATTCATAATTAAGAAATATTTCTTTATCTTTTTACTTCACATAAAAAAATCTATTTCACATAGGTAATCTTTGAATAATTGAACTGAGTTAAAATTTAAAGAGTAAATTAGTTTTTAATAAAACTTGAAACTCGGAGACTCGGCCACACTTTAATGCAATCTTAATTAGCACCCGAATAGTAAAAGCTACAAAGAATGAAGTAGATTTCCAGAAACTTTTTTGTGATTTAGTTATTACATCTTGCTGTTGCTGTTTATGTAGATATGCCAACTTTGTAGATATGTCTCAACCATTTAATATACTAAATACTTTTCTAAAAGTTAGTAAATTGGGTTTTCTGATAAGTGATAACTTTTGTAAGAATACGCCTCAGCATGAATAGTGTGATGCGGTTTTCCTCTACTCGTTAGTTGGACAAAACACTTCACGGTCCGTCAAAGCCAGTAAACGAGCAAATACGTGCTGTGTACACTGTATCTTTAGTGACTAATGACTAACTGTCCGATGTTCCTAGAAGTAAAACTTACATTTTACAAACTTTCCAAGATTTATAATTTCATTATGAAGAGGCGTTCGAGCAAGAAAAATACGAAGAGTGTGAAGTAGATAATATGAAAATTGTTAATAGCCGTAATTTTTCTACCTGGAATAAAGGAAATAGGTAATGCCATTAAATATGCAATTTGTAAAATGTTACTTCAATTCAACTTCTTATGTTTTTTGTTTGTTTTTGGGCTATACGGAGTGTCGGTAAAGTAGTTTGAATGGATTTCGAACAAGAATGTTTAGAATACTAATAATTCTAATTTGAAATTGTAACTAGTATTGCTTTATGTATAAAGCAATACTAGTTTGAGACGTCCTGTAGGACGTCTAAAAGATCCCCCCAGTAGGACAATTTAGCCTCGCGGGTATTACGCAAGTGCTCAAAATTTGATCATTCACATGCAAAGAAGCTCATATCTATTTAATGGATTGGTCAATAACTTTCAGACTTTTTTTACAGACGTATCTACATTACTTAGATACATTATGACTGCAGTGCATGACATGCAAATCCAATTAATTGTTTTTGCCTAAACTATGGAACATAGCAAAATCGAACAACAAACAAAAATGTTTGAAGTTAGAATGCCCGCGAGCAAAAAAATCTGAAGAGTTATTGACCAAACCGTTATATGAGCTTCGTTCCATATGGATGATCAAGTTTTGACCACTTACGTAATATTTAAGAGCAAAATAATTTTATCAAAAAACCCCTTTTCTCATTACAGAGTTAAATTGACAGTATACCCGCAAAACCTCGTAAGTCTAAATTTTCTAAAAATTACTTGCCTAGGATTTAGTAGTATTTAATATATATTGTAACAAGAGAGAAAAAGAAAGAACCTCTTCTTCACAGAACAAATGGAATATTCTACAGCATTCGAGAGAATGACGCATCGCACCAAGCATGTAAACCAGACGCGGTTTATCTAGCGCCTTCCAGAAATACATAGTAGGTTCCAGTGGCTTCTGGTACGATTATATGAGGGTATAAAATCGACTTCGCGGATAAAAGAGGATCAGTCAACAGCGAGTCATTAACTGTGTATCACGAAATAAATAGTAAATGTGAAGATAAATGTTGTATTAGAAATTAATAGTCTGTAAATAATAGTTTTAATGGTTTATAATCATAGCGTTAATTTATAGTGTATTCATTAGTGTTTGTAAATAAATATTTCTTATTAATAGACGATTTAAACAGCACTTTTGTTATTATTTTAAAAAGAACGTTACAATATTATATGATATTATGTAATTAGGTGATCAAGCGATACTTTAAAGCCAAGAAGGAGGAGGATTTAAAGAAGCTTGATCTCCGTATTGCATAAGTTGTTTTATTTTATTTTGTATTTCAATCCTAATTTCTCCCTTTTAAAATCCATCCGAATTTATTGCATAAAGAAGCAAGTTGCCTTGTCTGTGTCATCATACGCGTAACTAAGGAGATAAAAAGCAGCATGCATGCAGGCATGTGGCTATAATGCAACATCAAATTATTTACGTTGCCAACAACAACGGAGATCAAGAACGTCTTGAACTCCGGTATCATTGACAACGGAGATCAAGATATACTTTATATTACTAATTGTGGTATATAAAGAATTGTTTGAAATACGAAATGAAATAATAGTATATTGTGTGACAAGTGCAGAAAAGTGCCAATTTCTCACGAGTGTGAAGATTTTGCGGCATCAGACGTAGTCGAATGCCGCAATCATACGAGTGAGAAATTGGTGCTTTTGCACGCGTTACACACTATACTTTATCTACGACAACAAAAAAAGTAATAAACCACCAACAGCTAAGAAAGTTTTTTAACCTAGAATTTATACTCGCATTCATATTTTTTACGTGAAATATTTGGCAATAAATTAAGAGATGTAATGTGAGCCGCTTCCACGATGTTTGGAGGTGTACGAGTGTACACCCCAATTTTCCTTCATCGGATTCACTCATGATACATCTAGAATTTTAAAACGACAAAAGTAAACATTAAATTTGTAAAGACAATAGTAATAATACGTTTACAATTTGTATAATTTCAGTCAATCTACTATTTAGTAGATTGACTGAATAGTAGATTAGTAATAGCTAAATAATCATACGTATGTACTCGTTTTCAAAAAATAATTTATATGTACAAAAATCACAATTCAATTGTCAAGGTTATTAACCTCTGCGCAAAATGTCAAATATTCTCGCATTATGCAGCAAATTATAATGTTTTCAATGTTTTTATTGTAATTTAGCAATAATAATAAATAAAATTACATTAAAAATTATATAATAATGTAAAACATTAATTAATTTTACGTTTTAATTGAATAACAATCATTGTAACTTTATATAATGAGAAAAAACATCATTAAAAGGCATCTCGGTAGCTCAATGGTTACGCTGTAGCTACTAACCGAGCGATCCGGGTTCAATTCCCCGGGTCTGACCTTAGTTTTTTTTCTAGATGGATTTCCATTCGAAATATAATTTAATGTAAAATATTAATTAAACAAAATAAATTAACCTTTATCTAAAATTTATAACATTTTATATTTCAAATAATTAATAATATAAATATTGCAAGTGGTGACATCTATGGCGTTTTAATAGAACTACTTATTATTGAGAACTCCTTCCTCACATACTTTACCGTTGAGTTTGGAGATTGTTTGCAATTGGTCGTTTTCACGGTTACTAGATTGTGCGGTATATGTAACTTTCTATGGTGGTCGTAGATAAAATTGTTTATTAGTCTGGACGGTTCCAGAAGGGTTGTAATTCCTTACATATTATATAATAGGCAAGTGATCTAACAGCAGGGACCTCCCATATCATCAGAAACATGTCAAGTCATTTTTAGACAATTCAGACTTTTGAGGTATTGCGGGTATACTATCGATATTCCAAATCTTATCCCTACCACTATGAGCATTCTTTTGTTATTTAAAAAAAATAAAAAAATTTTAAAGATTTTTGGTTTTAAAAAGTTTTTTGTGCAATCGTACGCTAAGTGCACACATCCCTTATGCAATACAAAGTACGTAACTTAGTGCCAGTATCTTCACCCATTTTTACGATTTTTTACAAAACTAATTGTTTTATTTATGTCATTTCCAAAGAAACGCTACAACATGAAAGTCTTTCTATTTACAATGAATTAAACTGTTGGTTTTTAAAAGGAATGGAATTTGTAATTACATAGTTTTTACGATTGTACAGAAAATGTTGTGTATACCTTATTCGCGAAATTCTTTAGCGTCCTCGAGATTGTCCTGCCTCGGCCGCAAACTGCTTCGGCGACAATTATTCTCTTGGTAACTTAAAAAGGGATTTCGCGACCTTATTGTACAAATAACTATTAAAGATGTTCGATGGCGCTTTAACGAAGCATTTTTGGATAGAGGTAAGTTTGGTTAAATTGTCCTATTTTGTTCTCAGGAATATGTGTTAGCACCTTTTACAGACCTTTATTACAGATTAACAGTCAAATATATTTATTAGGAGATGGAAATCCAGGCCCTATGATAAAAGTGAATTGAAAACGAAAGTAAAACATAATAGGTGATCGGTTGCTAGGTGGTTGCTAGGTATGAAAAACTTTCGTGTCCTGGACAAAAAAGTAAAACTGTCAATTTAATTAATATTTATTTTGAACGAAAATTAAATGTAAGAGTAAAATATTCCAGAAAGATCTAAAGGCAAATCTTCACTAAACTCTTGTTGGCCGAATGCAACTGTACTTGAAATATTTACTTCTATTCAAATATTCAAAAATTATGACGGTATTTGACAAATATCATAATAGTTATTTACATTACAAGCTGCGAAAGTTTACTTTTAAGCGCAAGGTGTTTTTGATTGGCCGAGGCGAAGCGTAAGCGTAGCCGAGGTTAGTTAAAAACACCGAGCACCTGAAAAGGCTTTCGCAGCGTGTAATGTATTACACTTTTCATTCTCCCCTTGACATTTATTAACCACCCTAAATAAATAAATAAAATGATGATTCAGTAATTTTAATAAAATAACGTTTGTATATACAACAGTATTGTTACCAAGGTAATGTTGACAACAGCCACATTATAATATTATATTTTTAAAACATTGTGAGTTTTACTTCGTTGTCCAGGGACCGAAAGTTTTTCATACCTAGCAACCACCTCGCATGTTTTACTTTCGCTTTCGGTTGCCTTATCAAGATAGAAAGTTACACTTTCGTAAAGGGGAGAATGAAAAATAATTTTAAATAGAAAAATAGAACAGTATTGTTACCAAAATAACGTTGACAACAAGCCACCTTATAATGTAATTTTATTATAGTCACTGAATCATTTTATTTTATTATAATTTCTTCTAAGGCCCTCCGTGGTCGAGTGGTAGAGATCCTACCTCTCGTTCAGAGGGACAGGGGTTCAAACCTCGGTTGCGACTGAATTTTAAAAATTTAGTACTATCGTGCTTGAGCTCCTTAGGTTAAGGTATGAAAGTTGTATGAGTGATAATGTATTGGGGAGCGTAATGTACTTGCTACAATAGCTCCATTACCTCCGTTGCACTCCCATAAGAGTTTGTGTGGAACCCCGACTCTGCGAAATGCAGTAAAAGGGGAATTGATTATGTATGTATGTATAATTTCTTCTTTTACGGTGGTTAAATGTCAAGGAGAGAATGCAAAGTTTAATGCATTACAGAGTTTTTAACTAGCCTCGGCCATTCAAAAACACCTTGCACCTAAAAGTGAACTTTCGCAGTTTGTAATGTAAATAACTATATATTATCGGTAGCAGTAAGGATAACTTCTTTTATGTTCGCATAGTAGCAGTACACAATAGTCAGATAAAGGATATCTGTAAAACTGATTTTTCTATAAAATTTAGTTAAATTTTCTTGCCCATTAACGATGTTGAGAGACGATTATCTAACATTGCATTTAAATAAAGTTTAGGCCAAAGTTAATGCAAGATTTAACCTAAAATAGACAAGCTGTGTTGTAATAGGGAGGTATACAAGTATTTACTACCGTACCTCAGAATTTAGTAGAAAAAAAGAATGTGTTTTCATGTTAACGAGATTATTCGTTTGCCTAAGTTTCTTCTATTTCAAAATGTTACAGCTTTAAATTAAAAATTTTGGTGGAGGATTGTAAAGCTGCTTCATTACCACATAGTTGTTTATATCTAAAATCTGGGGGCTGTCTTTTATAAATGATATCAGTTAAACAACATATTATTAAACATGTTACGTTTTGCATCGTACATTGAAATACTGTAATTGGTTGGGAATTTCATACTGTTGATGTCTGAGATTATGAAAATAATATTTGTTAGCATATCATGTTTAAAATCGTGAAGATAGGAAGGTGTAAAAAAGTATTTTTATGTAAATAAATTAATAAATAGTTGTGTGAAAATGAGGTTTCATCGACATTCAATGGAGGCCTTGTCGTATAATGAAAACCTAACCTCTTTTATACCATTAGATTGGAAATTTGATAATCTATAAGTTTATTTAATTAGTCTTAGGATTAATTAAGATTTATAAACACTAATTTGGTTGTTATAAATCAAATTTTAGTGTTCATCTGTTTCAATGAAAATTTAGTGTAGAGATCATTTGTTTACCAGAAAGTTATAAAAACCTGGCCATTTTTGTAACAAACTCCTTTCCAATTTCATTTTTAGCGGCGTGGAGATCTATTGTAGAGCAATAAAATAAATTAAAGGTTATCTTTTGAGTTAAAAACATGTAAACAAAGCAAATGTAAAAATTCTTTGGTTGTTGTTATGATATAAACGTAAAAGTATTTAAAGTTTTAAGAAATCTTAGTAAATTTAAATGATTTTTTATAACAAGTTCTTTAATTTAATTAAGTGACCATTTATTTTGCAACGGAAATTTTATAATAATAAATTTGATAATAAAGATATAATTATCAAACTTTCTATAGAACTGGATTTTATAAATGGATGTGGACTTTATTTATAACAGTAATTTATTTACCATGATTAGACACATAATTGGATTTAGAATTCAACTTAATAAAGCCATTGACATGCAAATATTTAAAAGAGGTCAATTACTACTTTTTTCATTTCATTGTTCAACCGAATGAAAGCAGAGAGCCGATACTGAAAAATTTATAACAATACAGTTGGCAAGCTGGTGGCGTCAAAGATTTAAATATATTTAAACGTGAGTTTTTTTTAACAGTAGTTATCGTTGTTTATATTAAGTAAGAAATATGTTGATGAAAGAAGTAATAATCCTCAAATAAAATAGATTAAACTATTTAGAGATAAATATAAAAAACATTGGTACCCGAGTTTCTTTAAATTTTCTTTATGTTTATATATTAAATAAATTTGTGTTATTGATAAAAACTGCTTTGCATTACTGTATTCCTAAATTTATATAATCATTTAATGCCCTATTGAAGCGACCCAAATTAGAGTCTCAATTTGTGGAGTCTTTGGACTTTCCCCAACAATTATTTTAATTATAGGTAAGAAAGTAGGGAGTTGTGATTATACCATCCTTATTACGAATTAACCAGCCCTTATGGCTGTCTGACTATAAAATATGATAACAATATGTTGTAATTGTATTTAAAAGCCTCTTCATTTAAAAGTCAACAAGCCTAGACTTCTTTCTTCTTTCTTACTTTCTTTCGGGCATAGATGGTCGTAATTTCTTGGCAGTTAAACAATCACATTCATTAGGGGCATTTTGTAAAATATGTTAAGAAACTAATATTACAAAATAAAATATTTAGAATATAAATGACAAATTCAACAGTAATATTAACTTATTGTTCATTGTTCTTAATTTTGTTCATTTTGGTAATTACACACCAAAAGTTCTACGATTTTCTAATTATATAGTAAGATGCCGTAAAATTAAAGCTGTCAGTATAATTGAAAATTGTTTATAGCTAATTCCGGTTATTATGAACTTACGAAGTAATTTGAAGTTTGATTTCAATTACGTGTTTCAGAACTATAACCTTGTTTTCATATTACTTGTATTAACCATGAAAGTATTGAACTTTACCTTTGTCTGAAACAAAAACGTAATTGAGTTTTATTTTATAGTTTTATTATAAATATTTAATTTATTGCTAAACAATAAACGTTGAAATCATTTACTGTTGGCTTATTTAATAAAAGAAGTTAATATAGAAATATGTAGCTACAAATGAATTGCGGTTACAATACCTATTTGCTGGATTTTAATTAATCTATATGAAACTTTTACGTATCACGTAAATGCGTTTATTAAAAGCTCTGGTAAAATTCTAAAATAGATAATTTAATGTTCATAGTGGTTAACTTAATTTAAATTTGAGTTTTTCGCTTGTATAGAAGGTTAACTAATATTAATTAATTACCTTTTTTTTTGTGCATTTGTGCATTCACTGTGCTATATGTTTATCTATTTGCCTATTACATTTTTGTTTGCTTTAGAGGATTTGTAGATATCCTAAAAACATAAAATTGACGTAGAATCATGTAAAATAACTAATATTACACCTCCAAAATTAATACTGAAATCTGTATAAAAATAATATTGCATAACCACAACCTACAATAGTAGGGAGGTAGTAGTATGTCTGATTCTGAAATTTGGTGAACGCTAGTAAAATTCCTATGAAATTACTTTTCTTTTTTTTCGGTTTCATTTTGAACTTATTGCCTGTAAAATGTCAACGGTCTGTCCACATGAAAACAAAAAAAACACAGAAATAGACGTTCGCAGGTTTTTTAATCTAACTTTAATGTGTGCAAGCTCTTTACTGATCGAGATATTATGCATATTTGACGGGAAATTTGGTTTAAAACCTTTTTAGATGCTCTTACTCACGAAAGTGCGTTAATTGGGAGATCGATAAACAACTATTAACCGTTGTTAATTCTGCCAGAAGTCCGCTAACTAGCGTGAGATAAGGGTTGTCACAAGGTATCCTTTCTAATAGCGCAATAGCAATACCGCTTTCTAAGAGTTGACTTCAGTAGAATCGAACTTGAATCCAATGCCAACAGAATTTGAAAGATTTCTGTGCGAGAACAAAACCTCCATAAAACACACAAATAACAGCCTGACAAAAAAATGTTCTAACCTGGGATCGTGACTATTGTGTTCCGATGCTGAAACCGAATCCGACCTCAGAAAAGCACATATACCCTCAAAATCTTGCGTTAGAGCCAAAAACAACTCCCAAATGGAGTAAAACACTCCTGGCATATGGTGACAATAAATACATGCAAAAAATGATTGAAAATAGCAAATGTTTTAGTAGATATGCTAGGACAGTTCTAGCGCAAAATCCCATGTTATTTCTTATGGAGGTCCAAAAACGCCGAAAACGTGACAAATGATAGTGCGCCGACTCGCGACTCGAGGTCATCCGCGGTTCATCCAGACACGCGGCAGTAATTTCATATTACCTTTTTAATAATTATCTGTTATATTAATAATAATAATAAAACATTTAATATTTATTAAAATCCCTAAAAATTAATTCCCCTTCTCTTGGTAGATGTCTCATATAAAATTATTAGATTTTAAAATACATTTTCCGCGACTCGGTCCGGCGCGCGTATTAACAAAAGTGTATATATTCTTTCTAAGTGTTAACAACAAATCAAGGTAACCTTTATCATCAGTTTTATAACTTTCTTTTCTAAATACTATTGCATAACTATTATAAATATTATTTCATCCATAGATCCGAAATATCAAATTATAGAATTATATTAGTTGAAGCGTCTGTAATATTACGTTTTCCATAAATACTAGATATAATTAATCAACTTCATTATAAATTAAGTAGAAAGCATTACATTTTTCAAGTCATTCCTTTTTATGAAAAACAGTTCGTAATAGAGTTTACTTTAAGGATACCTTATAACTACGCTTATCGAAAACAAATATAGACAAGCAGGTAACATTTTAAGAATTTTGATCTAATAAGGTACTAAACTGATTAGGAGTCCTTTACAAATTTATCAGGCTGAATGTAATTAGAAAATATATTCTATTGCTTACCAATTAGATTATTATATATGATGTTAACATATAATAAAGACACTAAAGTACTTTTACTATTATATAAAATTCGAAAAAAATGAAATGAATTGCATTGAGCAAACATGAATCGCTAGGAAAACGTTTAAAAAATCCCTTTTTCAACCTTTGCAATGTAAAAGCATGCCTTCAAAGCAATAAATAAATAATCTTTCTTTTAAAATAAATTAAAAAATAAAAAACATGTAAATATATGCTAAAATGTTTCAGATATGATTAATTAAAACATTCAAGTTTCATCACGTCTATAAGACATGTGACCGTATGACGTAAGATCATGATATTAGATATACGTTAGATAGCTTAAATATGAGAGTTTTAGAAGGATAAACTATTTAATAAAGCTATAAACGATAAAAATTATCGAAACAATTCTCAGATAGATTGGCATTTACCTGTAGAATTTGCCTGTCAGAACAAGATATTAGGCGGGTCATTAACTCAGTTGTGTATCTAGCATTCAATAATATTATAACAAACGCGCGATATAAACGAACCGCCAGTTTTCTATCTATCTCTACCATTATATGAATTGTATACCTTTTAAAATTTCTAATATAATATTTACGTCGAGAGATTGCTTGATCATATAGTTGATATATTAATTACCTACATATCATTCGCGGGATCGTTTGCATATCCTCCATTTAGAAGGAATTTGAATCGGGTCCTATCACTAATATGCATTACCACCATCTGAATTAACTATTCAAAAGAGAAAAACTGGTTCTAATGCAGAAAATATATAGACTTACCCCTTTACGTATTTGTGCCAATACAAACTAAAACGGGAAAACAATAACTTAATCACCAAGAAGGAATATTACACTAATCATCTTTTTTAAAAATTAAAAACCGGTCATTGTCTATACAGTGCAACGTACCGCGATAAACTGAACTTATTTTCAAATCTACCTTACCCTCGACGACAAAAAGGGAAACACCCTGAGGCAATATACATTCTTTTAAAAAGACACGATTTGACCTGTAAATCACTAGAAATTTGAGGTTTTATACCTGCTTCGAACCCCCAAAACAGGTGATTTTTAATGGATCTTTCTGTAAAAATTCTCCCTTTTCAAACTTCTTTAAAGGATTTTACTGTAATCAATATCATCTTAAAACTCTTTCTTGATATTTGCCACTTGATTTACAAAACAACATTTGGAGTGTATAAATTTCACATTTTAAATTATTATTTACATATGTTGATTCCGTTAGTAGTGAGGCAACACCGATTCTAGCTCAAAATCCCATGTTATTTTAAAGGGGCCTCAAAGTTAGCGAAAACACCACAAATCCAAGATGGCGACCGCGCCTACTGCTTCTGATTGGCTATCCCTACTCCTGTAGCTCCTCCCCTTGCTTCTGATTGGTCGACGCCATCTTGGACGATGCGCCTGCTGTTCTCTGATTGCACGAGTGCCATTTTTGGATGACACGCCTGCTGTTCTCTGATTGGACTAGCGCCATTTTGAAATACACGCCTGCTGTTCTCTGATTGGACGAGGACCATTTTTGAACTTTGGGCACCATTTTACCACGCCAACCATGAAGGGAAACTGTATGACCTGCAGACTGTGTACTACTACTAGAGGGCGTCATGAAGAAAGGGTGCCAAGGTTTATCATTTTATATTAATAAATTTTACTGATTTCTTAAAATAATTATCGTCATTAATACTTTAATTACATATAATAATTTAAGATAATTAATTCAGCATTAAAATTTTAAATTGTTTATATTATTAACAACATGAAAAGTGTTAAAAAAAATTTCGAATCAATTCTCAGATAGATTAGCATTTACCTGTAGAATCTGCCTGTCAGAACAAGATATCATTAGGTAGATCATTAACGCAGTTGTATATCTAGCATACCATAATATTATAACAACCTTTTTAATAAATATCACAACATGGGATATATGTATTCAAATATGGTTTCCCTTACTGATGAGTCTAGGTGACGATGAAACTATTAAAACAATCCGATTAATTTATATATATTTTAAAGTATGTTTGCAGTTAGAGTCTAATAATTATATGCTAGGATAATCTAATTTTAATACATATCAACTCGTGTTTATTAAAATCGTTTTTATTAAAATTTATTAAAAATCGCCATAATAATTCTTCCATAATATCTTCTTGTCTATAATAAAACCGTTTAGAGATTTTAACATATCCAGTAATTAAGCGCGCAGCTGCTTAGTTTACTTATATCTACGCTAATCAGTTATTTTTTCTATCTTAGTCTAAATGTAACGTTGAAGAAATAAAAATGTATTTAAACAAAGTTTTAGTTTTACAACTGTTCCGCAGATCAGCCGATAAATATTATAAAAAGAAGACATGATTTACGTTTTTAAAAAAGGGACGACAAAGAATTTCAACCCTAATAAACGAAACTGTTTCCAAATATGTACTTGTTAAAAAAATATATCGCAGTTCGAAAATAAATTATAAGATAGCTTCAAGGGATCAATTGTCATGTAGCTAAAGAAAATATTTGTAGATTCAATTAAAATGCCTAAAACCTAAAATTTAAGGCTTTAATATTATTGTTTATTGTATATTTTATATCAATAAATGCGAAACTCCGTGTAATGCCATGTAATAATAATGCAACAATGTAACATAACTGTATACATAAAATAAACTTGATGTTGATGAAATAAATAATAGAAACAAAATTTAATTTATGATTTGATTTATTGAAATTTCCTTATTCTTATAACAAATAAGTTTTTACTAATAATATTTAGTTATTACTAGTTAGTTAATAGTATATTATATACATATTTGTTGCATTTTTTGTCGAAACCCATGCATTTTTTGTCAAATTTCGTTGCATTTAAATGTGCATATGTTTTCTTTTTGCCTTGCATTTTTCCGCTCTTTAGTAATGTGTATTGTGGTGACAAGATTCACTTGGTATTGTTATGTCTGTTTGTGTTGGTGAATATTTCACCATTTACAACATAATCATGAATAAAGTGGTTGGTGTATTTTTGCATAGGAAACAATGGAACATTTATTTACGTTTAAATTTAGGCGATTAGCTTTACACCAATCACATAGAAAGTTAATGTTAGACTGCAAATATAAGCAATCATTGATATCTCGTACTTGATGATATATTTTTCAATCGTCAGCAAATAATAGTTTCTCGCAGTGTATAGATTGATGATGATGATGAATACCACGTAGACACGTCCATTCGTGACGGGTATCTTGGAATACGTTCTGCTTGGTTCGGACATCTTGTATCCCTACCCTCTGGCGTTTAATGTCATACGTGCCTTGCTATCTCTCTCTCTCTCTCTCTCTCTCTCTCTCTCGCTCTCTCCTTCTCACTCTCTCCTTATCATCTATTAGAGAGGACGCATTAAAGAGCCTTCTCTCTCTCTCAATGTCTCCCCTCTCACTCTCTTGCTCTTTCGTTCTCTCCTTATCACCTATTAGAGGACGCATTAAAGAACCTTCTCTCCCTCTCTCACTCTCTCGCTCTCACGCTTTCTCACTCTCTCTCTCCCTTCAACCTAATGCTAGTAAATGAAACAGCAATGGATAGAGGTAACCGTTAGGTCTACTGTTCTGGGATTGGTTCGGACGGCTTTGTTATTTTATACGTGAAAATAAAAAAAATCGATAAATGTTTTACTGTTTTTATTATTTTTTCGTATAGTTACACAATATTACTAATATTCTATTGTAAATCAGCTTAAACTAGGTGATTATAGTTTTATATAGGATATTACTTTATTACTCAATATAAACTAGATATGTTATATCAGAATGTTACAAATTAATTTTCTAACAAAATAACTTAGGTCAGCTTATAAATATATATATATATATATATATATATATATATATATATATATATATATATATATATATATATATATATATATATATATATATATATATATATATATATATATATATATATATATATATATATATATATATATATATTCTAACACTTAACATTTACTTAATAGAATATTAACTATATATTAAACTTAAACCTCAACAACATACTTTATTTAATCTAGTAATATAAACTTTATATAGGCAAGAACTGTCATTTAACAACATCTTCCGCCTTTATCCAGGACTTTTCATTCAAGCCGAGCCATTTGACGTACATGTCACCATTGCTGCGGCGTTTAAGTACTTTTTCAACTAAGTAAACGTCTGGCTGATTGGTTTTCTGCAGCTCGAACTCGTAGAAAGCTCCTCGAACAGCAACCCCATGAAGATCTTCCAGCAGATATGTGACAGGTTTTCTAAATTGAACTTTAACTATTTTGAATAATTCAGTTGACCAGCTGGGCGTGTATCCCTTAGAAAAGACCCCCTTGAACTTACTAATACGTACGAGGTCATTCAAGTCTAGTTTACGTTTACTTCCTGCAGCGACATCTGCTTTTACATTAGTGTCATAAACGGTTAGTTTGGTGGTAGGTGTAACAGTAGCAGGAGCTCGACCTATCGTTCTATGTCTGGTGTTGTTATAGCTGTCAACTACCCTCTGTAATATATCTGTCCATTTAAATGATCCTCGGTAGCTAAACTCTTTATACAACTTTTGCTTAATTGTACGGATAACGCGTTCAACTATTGAAGCCTTAATTACGGAATATGTAGAGTAATGATTTATAGTGTGCTCTTTCATTAATCGTTTAAAATGTTTATTGTAAAACTCTTTCCCGAGATCCGTCTGAAGATTCTTGGGTATGACTGAACTCTTAAAGATGCTGCGGACCTGTTTTGTCACCTCTTCTCCGGATTTAGTTTTCAACGGTCGTGCATACAGATATTTCGAATAACAGTTTATCATCAGCAGTATGTAACGATACCCCTTATTTACTTTAGCATAGGGAATAAACTCGGCTAAGTCAGCCTGGAACAAGTCCTGGAAATCTTTTATTATAGTGCGACGTCTTTGAAAGTTTTTTCTAGCAGCCCTGTGTATTTCATCAGCAACGGTTTGTTTAGCACTAGTCATTATCATACAATTAATCTCAACGACACCGAGAGAGCAACGTCTCAAATAATTATATTGGCAGCAGCCGTGTTTGATGAATACTGAACAATGTTAAAGCAATATATCATTATATACCCCCGAAATATTCTATTCTATGATACCTTCCTCCTTAAGTTCGCTTATAATTGATATTATTTCGTTTTCATTCTGTGGACTAGTGTTGCCGGCACTCTTTACAGCATATAACAAACGAAGCCGGTCGACTAGCTCGTTAGCCTTATTCCAGTAGACGTATTCGACTTTGCAATCGCTTAATTTTTTAAAATTTGACGACGATGATGATGATAGTCTAATGCCTAAACCTTTGATTCTGGGTAAGTTCGGTTTAATTATATAATCATACTTCCAATGTTTAACAGCTGTTAGTTTACCCTGTGGTCTATATGATTTCTTATGCGCATTAGTAAGGGCTATTATCTGCATATAATTATTGATATCAGCTTGCGATGGTATAGACTCTAATTCACTAAACGTGAGTAAGTCAAACAGACCGGGTGTTGCTTTGAAAACGTTGTTTTTAATTATGATGTTTGTATCACGGATAGTCACAGGGGAAGATGCAAATGTCCACGCGTCTCGATCAATTTTATATCTAATACCGAATCTAGTTCTATCTATATTTTTGTTTCCGACAGCGTTAGCTATCAGCATACCGTAATGAGTAGGGAGATCAAGAGTTTTATTAGATTCTTCTTCTTCTTCTTCGTCTGCTTCCGATGATGATGATGTAGCAGGTTGTTTTTTAACTTTCAACTGGGGAATGTAACTAGCAGTAGTAGTAGTAGTAGCAGCAGATGGTTGTGTTTTAACTTTCAATAGGGGTACGTTAGAGGTGTTAACTGATTTAGCAATGGTTTCCAGTGGCGATATAACTGGATTGTGCGTGACGCGATACATACGTTCTGCTTCTGCTCTATCACGACGAAAGTATGCAAACTTCTTACGTATAGCATTACGAGCGTGTATTATTTTACGCTTTAAACTCAGATCATACGTGTTAGACATGTCGGCTATGCAGAGACTACTAAACGAATCGACTCTAATTATAAACTTATATATGAATCAAAACCCTTCCGATATCTGCCACGGTCTAGAGAGCTGTCTTTATTAATTACCAAGAAATCATGCGGCTCCTTCCAACACAGAGAGCAAATGTTTTTGAACTGATCATAGCTAATACCGTCTCCTACAACATGATCGCTAAACACGTGTTTTAAGTTCAACTCGTCTTGTCTAAAGAGAATAATTAGGTTTGCATTGTCCCTAATCAGATGTTTCGGTATCTTGGCGTACGTTTGACCTAGATAAAAACAGTCGACACCCTTATGCCTACCCATGCTAAAATATTCTCTAATCTTTTCCTGCTTGCTGCAAATTATATCATCAAAAATGAACACTGAATTAGATTTAACATCACCGGGGCTGATTACGTCATCGTTTTCGCTAAATTCATGATATCCCATACCCGTAAGTGGTTTCATAACACGTCTTAAGAATTCATATTTAGGCTGAAATAAAGACTTGGCGTATAAGTAGATATTTTCAAATTTTAATCCGTTTTCGCTAATAAGTAAACCTAACATAGCATTAGTTTTACCGCAGGAAGATGGACCGCTCAATATTGCTCTACATGATACAGGTAACAGGTCGCCATGTTTCCTAACATCCTCGCCTGATCGTCGTTGTAAAGATGTATCATCGCAGTCGTCTAGGTTACATATGTTTAGTGACTTGTTTTGTTTAACAACCTTCATTACGGTATGCGTACGTGTCTAGTCACGGTCTCGTTAAACGGATTATACTCGATTAATGCGTCGTGAAGGATCAAACAATACGCCTTAGTTGTGTTCGTAAATGCGGCTGAAGACTCGAGCTCTAGTCTAATATCGACAGTGGAATCCTTAAAACTCTCTACCTGTCTTGAACAGTCAATAACAAAAATGGGATACGTTTCAAACGATTTGTAGCTGAGTAAACAGCTCTCAGCCGCACCTCTACCTATACCGTCATAGTAGTTCTCACGAAAACGAATATAATTCAGATACGCAGGAATGTAGTCCTTACGGTCGAAATCGAGATTTAAACGCTGATGCGGGAACACTTGCGAATTTAAATACAACTTAACGTCAACTAAGTTCGAATGAGTAAATGTAGTCGGGTTACCCGTTCTTATACCCAGCTGACGCTCGTCTTGTAAAACTACAAAGACCCAGCGCGGTTTATCTAGATCATTGGAGTTCTTTACACGCCAAACCTGGTTTTTAGTAGTTCCCAACGAGGGTAACTCGTGTAATTCCCAACGTCTAAACGGAGCGATAATAGAAGAATTATCTCTTAAACTCTCCACCAGGTTCACTTTGCTTTCATCTGATAACAGTATATGCGGAACTTCCCACGAGAGCTTATCAATCTTGATATCTACGTCGGTACCTGCATCACCTGCGTCGCTTTTATAGCAATTAAAATCGTTCTTGGCGCGAATTAAAACTAGCTGACAACTCATATGAGGTATTACTTTTTTATAATCGTCTGCAAATCCAAAGATATCTTTTAATGGTATTCTACACGTGAAATGAAAGACGTTATTCCCCTGGTTATGTAACAAATCATTATCGCTAGTAATCCCTAAGTTCCATGCTGTGCTGGTTAAAGCTCTATCCTCGGCGCCATGTGAAACGAGACCTTTTATAGTGCTTGTAATGCCGGGCTGTTTACAGACATCTATGAGCTGGTTTGTGCCTAATATTAGTTGAATTTCATCAAACAGAAAGTGGGCAAAATTGTTTACCAGAAGGAATTGCTTGTTTTCTGCACGCGTTATGCTACCTTTAACAAGTACATAGCTGTCATACAAAGCTAAAACGTTATCGGAATTTTGTATGCTGATTCTAATGGTGTCGGAATGATTGGCATTTAGTGTAAACGGCAGATAGGTATAAAAATCCTCTTTTATTATATCTGTATCGACGCGAGGCTTCCCAAATATGTTTAATTTATCAATGGTAAAGGTGTCGGTGTTAATATGCATTTTACTTCGTTTTGACATGCTGCTGCTGCTGCTGTTATCGTACTTTAAAGCCTAAAGATTCAAGAAAAAGGCGACGAGCTTTAGTTAGTTTTAATCGAAGGTCTGCACGTGCCGACGTTCGACGGTGAATGACCTTTGATGGACATATGCTGATGTTTTTATAGCTAAAGTTTATTCCCATTTTTCACGTTTAAGTTCTAGCCTGATGCTCGTGAAAGTGTCTTCAGACAAATTTATCAACTCTCCTCTCGCGTCTACCAGTCTAATGGTAATGTTGTCGATCTCGGTGACAGTGATGGGAAAGTAAATCACATGCGATGGCTCCTTTTCAATCAGATAACCGGGTGGTACGCAAACACCAAATTCGAAGATTGTATGACCTGCTTGATTGTTTCTATATGAGCCGCCTGTAATATTCGTGTCTACAAAGATGTTTGGAGTTGAAAGTATATCGACAACTCGATCTGATACGTGTCTACTACCGGGTTCTAGCACGCGCTTCTTAAATCCTAGTAGTGATCCTATGTTATCGGGTTTGGTAAAATCAATCAACTCGGTAGCTGATTCAATCTCACACTTTCCCGTATTAGTGTTAGCTTTGATTTGTAGTAGTAGATCTCCCTCTTCGGGATCGCCACTAATTTGATTGTTTATATAGTTAACGATTTCAGCCAACTCGTAGCTACCCGGTTCAATAGTTATCGCCTTTTCTCCGTAATAAAATTTATTTTTGCCTGGGTATATATTCCGTATCGTGTGACTTGTATATAAGTCGACTAAACCTAGTGAGTATTCGTAACGGACGTGATCTAATGTTATAGGTGGATAAATACGAGCCGTAGAAAGCCTGTTTCCTGTACCGTACACCGTGATGGTCCTAGCCATACTTAACCGATTTACACTTTCACCTCTCTTTTATACAAAAATCGTAGACACAGATGTCCGCAGTTGTATGTATTGAACTTTTGTTCTTGGGCTACGTTGTAGTATACGGTGCAGCGAGGCCCTAAATATTTCACAAGTTCAGCTGGTGGTCTCAGGTCTCCGAAGGGGTCATAGTACAAAACCACGTTTCGATCCTTTCTATAGGCAACCCAATGAGTACCCGGTCCTCCAGCGTCGTCAAGATTAACAATAGCTCTTTCGAATTGCAAAGGTTTCGCTGCAGGTAGACTTGTTCTCATATAGACACCTCTAAAATAGGGAATGTCTTTAGCATGTTTTATTATATCTAGGTCTGTAAGTGGTCTCCGAGGCAAGTTATTCAGTTTTTTGACCGCCTGACATATGGTTTTAAGTACAATGCAGCTCCGCCAGCTCTATACGGCTTCAGGTAAAGGGCGTTCCCGTTCTTACCGCCTAAAGCGATAGCTTCCATACTTTTATTATGCCGTGTAGTTTCTTCTAGCTGTCTCTTATTACTATTAGCAGTGTTAACAGCTTTTGCTACCCCTGAGGCGCCTCCTATAATTGCACCGAGAGCCGAGAGGCCAGCAAAAATTGGTATGAGTGGTAAAATACCCCCTGTAGCTGTAGGCACAGGAATTATTCGGGGTACTTTAACGTTTTTTCGACCGCCTACGTTTTGAATGATTCTTCTGGCAGCGCTCAGGGCATGATGTATTAAATCTTTACCCGTGAGTCTCTTGCTTGCACGATTCACTACACCAACAAGCTTCTTTAAAACGCCACCTTTGAAAGTGACAGTTTTCTTCATCATCTTTTTAGCGAGACCCTTTTTCGCCGACAGTTTGTTTGTCTTTACGCCCATTCCCAACTTTCTTTTAGCCTTCATTATACCGGTTACAAACAGAGCTGATGCTTTTTCCCCTAATTTAGAGTCTTTAGCCTTAACACGCTTCCAAGCGGCTTCTTCTAATACACGATCTGCCTGGTGTCTACTGTTCAAATCGGAGCTTTGAGCGTACGAGATGTCGTGCTGCATACACGCCTGGTCCAAAGGATTTATACCTTTATCGCCACGTTGTAATCTTTTAGATAATTTAGTACCAGGTCCACAGTACTGATATGAAGGAAGATGTAGTTCAATAGGCAGCTTGTCTATGAGCTTGTTAACAAAGCCGTTACCTTCGTGAACTAACATCTGGTACTGAGAGAAGAGACTGCTTGTACCTGTATTTATACTCGGTCACCACTGTAGCCGGACTAATCTGTGTTCTGAAATCTCTGCGTATAGATAAAGACTCTATGATCAGCTTGTAGAATTTCACACAGATGCTTTTCAACATTATGTATTCTTGTTTGAAAACGGTATCTGTCCAGAGCTAATGTTTGCCAGTCTCCCTTTCTCGCCTGTCTGTATGCATACTCCCATACTATCATATGATGTATATTATTCATGCTTGCGTCGGCGAAACTTACTTTCTTTACCATATCGATGTGTTGCTGCAGCTGTTGCTACAAATCGCTATGTTTGGAGAGTTATTGACATTAGTAAAACTAAAAACTTTGTTTAAATACATTTTTTTTATTTCTTCAACGATACATTTAGGCTAAGAAAAAAATACCTGATTAGCGTAGATATAAGCAAACTAAGCATTTGCGCAGCATTCCCGTAAGGCTCACCACATTTCCTATCTGCGCTAATCAGGCATTTGATATAATACACTTAAAACTAGAATAAAAAATGGTGTAAATATGATTAGGTCAACCGATAGTAGTAGTAGTAAATTCCGTTATTAGTCGACATTGTACACTCTCTTTATGTTGTAAGAGTTCGTACGTGTTGCAGATTCGGCTATTAGGGCATCAAACGATGATCGCATAACTTTTTGAGTATCCTCGAGCACTTGTACTTTATCTAATAATTTTTTATAATTACTATCTAGGGTATTATTCGTTTCTTCTATCTTTGTCAGCACACTCGAATGATTAGTTTCCATCTCATCATTCGCTATTAGGTGATTTCTCTTTGTTTCTTTTTCCAACGTTGTTAGCAAACTGTTAAGTTTACTAGTTTCAATGTCAACCTTTGTTACCTCTTGCTTTACATCTTTAATAGTGTTCTGAGTGTCGGTAGTCATTGTAATGAAGGTTTGTACAGCAGAGTCGAATTGAGCATCTACATAAGCTTTAGAAGTGACATCCGTGCCATCTATAGGGTAACTTACTGAAACAATACGTTTACCATCTGCATTAAACTGCATTTGATCGTTTGTATGCATAGCCCGATTGTTAAAATACTGCCTAGAGATTACATCTTTATCCTCTAGAGGCTCCCCTATATTACAAATTCTTCCATCTTTAGCATCATAGTACGAGCCCTGTCCTTTAGCCTCTCGTCGTCGTCTCAAACAATTAGAGAGTAATTTTCTTTCAACATCGTCCACCACCTCATCGCTATACTTTTTCGTGCAAACATCGTGGTTGTCAAGCGGTTCTTTAACATGTACAAGTCTTCTTTTCTTAACATCAATTACACCTTCATCGCTATCTGACAACATTAGTACAGAACGCTTCGTGACAAGATCGTTATCGTTGATAGGAGCGCCTACATTAGTTATACGTCGATTCTCAACATCGAAATTACCCTCTGGTGTTAATTTGAAACCATAACCTCTCGGTCCACGTTTTCTTGCAGCCATTGCTTCATCTGTCATACTCATCATAGCTCTACCGAAGAGGTCTATTGTGTTCATGATGACGTATGACAAATAACTGTCACGCATGAACAGAATACACAGTATTTATAGCTGAGATCTTCATAGCGCTATGATGTACATATTTCAATACGTCATGAGATTTATACAGCTCGTCGGATGTTCTCGGACATAATCGTAGACGGTACTGAGACTTCTCGTAATCAGCCCGCATTTAATTTAGTAAACATCGTATGCTTTTACGCCTTTTTGAATAACAAAACCGTCAGAACCAGTCCCAGAACAGTAGACGTAACGGTTACTTCTATCCATTACTGTTTCATTTACTAGCATTAGGATGAAGGGAGAGAGAGTGAGAGAGGGAGAGAAGGTTCTTTAATGCGTCCTCTAATAGGTGATAAGGAGAGAACGAAAGAGCAAGAGAGTGAGAGGGGAGACATTGAGAGAGAGAGAAGGCTCTTTAATGCGTCCTCTCTAATAGATGATAAGGAGAGAGTGAGAAGGAGAGAGCGAGAGAGAGAGAGAGAGAGAGAGAGAGAGATAGCAAGGCACGTATGACATTAAACGCCAGAGGGTAGGGATACAAGATGTCCGAACCAAGCAGAACGTATTCCAAGATACCCGTCACGAATGGACGTGTCTACGTGGTATTCATCATCATCATCAATCTATACACTGCGAGAAACTATTATTTGCTGACGATTGAAAAATATATCATCAAGTACGAGATATCAATGATTGCTTATATTTGCAGTCTAACATTAACTTTCTATGTGATTGGTGTAAAGCTAATCGCCTAAATTTAAACGTAAATAAATGTTCCATTGTTTCCTATGCAAAAATACACCAACCACTTTATTCATGATTATGTTGTAAATGGTGAAATATTCACCAACACAAACAGACATAACAATACCAAGTGAATCTTGTCACCACAATACACATTACTAAAGAGCGGAAAAATGCAAGGCAAAAAGAAAACATATGCACATTTAAATGCAACGAAATTTGACAAAAAATGCATGGGTTTCGACAAAAAATGCAACAAATATGTATATAATATACTATTAACTAACTAGTAATAACTAAATATTATTAGTAAAAACTTATTTGTTATAAGAATAAGGAAATTTCAATAAATCAAATCATAAATTAAATTTTGTTTCTATTATTTATTTCATCAACATCAAGTTTATTTTATGTATACAGTTATGTTACATTGTTGCATTATTATTACATGGCATTACACGGAGTTTCGCATTTATTGATATAAAATATACAATAAACAATAATATTAAAGCCTTAAATTTTAGGTTTTAGGCATTTTAATTGAATCTACAAATATTTTCTTTAGCTACATGACAATTGATCCCTTGAAGCTATCTTATAATTTATTTTCGAACTGCGATATATTTTTTTAACAAGTACATATTTGGAAACAGTTTCGTTTATTAGGGTTGAAATTCTTTGTCGTCCCTTTTTTAAAAACGTAAATCATGTCTTCTTTTTATAATATTTATCGGCTGATCTGCGGAACAGTTGTAAAACTAAAACTTTGTTTAAATACATTTTTATTTCTTCAACGTTACATTTAGACTAAGATAGAAAAAATAACTGATTAGCGTAGATATAAGTAAACTAAGCAGCTGCGCGCTTAATTACTGGATATGTTAAAATCTCTAAACGGTTTTATTATAGACAAGAAGATATTATGGAAGAATTATTATGGCGATTTTTAATAAATTTTAATAAAAACGATTTTAATAAACACGAGTTGATATGTATTAAAATTAGATTATCCTAGCATATAATTATTAGACTCTAACTGCAAACATACTTTAAAATATATATAAATTAATCGGATTGTTTTAATAGTTTCATCGTCACCTAGACTCATCAGTAAGGGAAACCATATTTGAATACATATATCCCATGTTGTGATATTTATTAAAAAGGTTGTTATAATATTATGGTATGCTAGATATACAACTGCGTTAATGATCTACCTAATGATATCTTGTTCTGACAGGCAGATTCTATAGGTAAATGCTAATCTATCTGAGAATTGATTCGAAATTTTTTTTAACACTTTTCATGTTGTTAATAATATAAACAATTTAAAATTTTAATGCTGAATTAATTATCTTAAATTATTATATGTAATTAAAGTATTAATGACGATAATTATTTTAAGAAATCAGTAAAATTTATTAATATAAAATGATAAACCTTGGCACCCTTTCTTCATGACGCCCTCTAGTAGTAGTACACAGTCTGCAGGTCATACAGTTTCCCTTCATGGTTGGCGTGGTAAAATGGTGCCCAAAGTTCAAAAATGGTCCTCGTCCAATCAGAGAACAGCAGGCGTGTATTTCAAAATGGCGCTAGTCCAATCAGAGAACAGCAGGCGTGTCATCCAAAAATGGCACTCGTGCAATCAGAGAACAGCAGGCGCATCGTCCAAGATGGCGTCGACCAATCAGAAGCAAGGGGAGGAGCTACAGGAGTAGGGATAGCCAATCAGAAGCAGTAGGCGCGGTCGCCATCTTGGATTTGTGGTGTTTTCGCTAACTTTGAGGCCCCTTTAAAATAACATGGGATTTTGAGCTAGAATCGGTGTTGCCTAACTACTTCCGTTTATAAATGAATCATTGCTTTGGACACCCCGTTGCATTACTTTTTACATTTATTTATAATATGCTATATAATACACCAGTCACATTGAATGCATTATTACCTGTCCAGATAAAAAATTATTAAAGCATAGCATATAACTAAGTAGGGGATATATTTAACTTTTCATTCTAATCAATTTACAACAAATTTCATAAAAGTATATTACAAGCAGCAAAGGGTAGACCAAAAAAAACTCCAGAGGGCTGACTGAAATATTTGTTAACAGAATAATGATAACAATTAATAAAACATATAGCTACTGACCACGGCCTATTTGATAAGTTAACTAATTCCCAATAGTTTTCTCTCTCTAGTAATTAAGCCTTATCCACAATTAGTTTGTAACAGCTGATACACCATCCATCTTGAGATTTAATAACCTTACATTTAAAAGATTCAACATTTAAAAGTATACAAAAGCAGAATCTATTAGTCATTTCATTTAAATCTACAGCATAATAAACAGTTTCCGCATAGCATTTTAATATATGAACTGAACTGATTTATGTATCGTATTATTTAAATTCCACCTTATTACATCCAGTAACTCGGTAATTTTTCCTAGGTTTTAGCTGTTTTCTCGGCGGTACGTGTAAACGGGATATAGAACGAAATTCTAACTCTAGATTTCAGTCTCAGTGCAGCAACTGAACGAGTAACACTTATCTCTCTTCACATCCATATTTAACCTTTATAATAAAAACATGTCTTTCGCCAGCGAACTTGTTGAAGAGTTAAGGAGACTTGTATACGACTCACAGATAAATGATGATAGTAATGCTATCCTCAGAGCCTTAAAACAATGTACCATAACAATAAGAAAACTTAATAAGGCACTAGATTCAGCGTCATCATTGGGAGCGAAGAACCATCTATTAGCCTGCTTGGCTCAAGCGAAATCTTATCGAGAGACAGTCAAAGCCTTAAAAACTGTAGGCGAGGGATATAACCAGCGAAAAGAGACAGCCTGTAGCCGAGTCAAATGGTCAGACATGAAATCAGCATTTAAGGGACGTATGCGAACTGCTGCAATAACTAACATCAGGCATATTGATCCGAAGACTTTCATGGAAGACTGTTTAGTCATTTTTCAGAGACGTATGCTGAATGCGTTGAAGAAGGATGCGGCGTTAAAGGTGAACACGGCTTTAACAGGCATGTTTGAAGTCAAAAAAGGGGATACTATTATGGAAGAAATAAAATATATAAACACTAAAAATGTAGCCATATACCGATATAGTAATTTAGCCCAATGGTTCAAGATCAATATTCAAGATCCTATCCTTAAGGATCTCGAAGAGTTTCAAGTAAGTATAGACATTGTAGAAAGTTAGAAATAAACTAACACACATATATTTCTTTATCTAGCAAAAAGATGGCGGATGGACGCTTAAATCAATCATTAACCTCCAGCTCAATATCAATAAGTATACCCAACAGCTCGGCTCATCCTATTAAATCTGAAGCTCAACATAAATCACATAATACAGCGAGTGTACTTGAGGTCCTCTACAAGCGTCCGAAGAAATTGACGAAGATACAAAACTTGTTTAAAAGTGTTTAAAATGTATATAATTTAGATAATTGTTCTCATATTTATCCTGTATTAATAAAACTCAACAAATGTTTTATTGTCTTTTATTTTATTTTTATGTTTTATTCTGTAAGTTACTACAAGTCTACGAGTAATCAACTTATGCATTGCATTCGATGACCTAGTGACGGGGAGATAGGAGTAGGTACCATCGGTTTATGTTATGCTCCCTCGTAGTCTTAACAGAGTAATTATACTATGCAGGGGTAAGCACTATCTTTTTCCTTGAGGTTATGTTTTAGTTCGAGTTTAAGCTTAAATAACTTTACTATTGACGGCATAGACCCTTTATTTTCATATAGTAGCGACAACGATCGATCTCGCCGCTAGCTCAAAAGCATCAGAACGATGTTGACAACATTGACGATGACTATCTCAGTAGCCGGCATAGAAGCTTCTGCAGGTCTCGGAAAACTCCTGCTGCTGCTGCCTCTGGTAATGCTATGAAATAAAAACGTATCAAGATGATGGAGGAACTCAAAAGGATCATCTACCAGAACGTTTACTGTGAGAGGTAAAGAAATAAGAAACATATATAGAATGTATGTCGTTTATTTTATCATCAGTGTTAAAATATCATGTTACATATAATTAGCAGTACAACAAGATCATTTTACATAGTACAAATTAAATATTTACTTATTCTATGATTTTTCTCGTTTTAAGCTCTGTGATGACTGAAATTATTTCGTTGTCGTTTTCGAGATTGCTGCTATGAGCTTTCTTTGCGGCGTACAACAATTGTAGTCGATCCACTAGTTGATCAGGCGTACTCTGATGTATCCAATTCGGTTTCATCATCTTGTTTAACTTTTTGGGAAGACTAACCTCAAAGTCTGTAATTCTGTATAAATTTGGTCTGATTACATTTTCGTATTTCCAATGTTTAACGCTTATTAGTCGACCGTTGCGCCTATAGTCTTTCTTATGAGCATTAGTAAGTGAGATTATTTTCATATAGTTGTCGATATCTTCCTCTGTTGGACTAGGAGAGCTTATTCGTTTAAGCGTTAGTAAATTAGACAGGCCGGATGTTCCATTGAAAAGGTTGTTTTTAATTAAAATATCTTTTCCCTGAAACTGTACTCGCGAACAACCAAATCGCCACTCATCGATGTCGTTATATAGAGCGTACCTAGTTTTGTCTACGTTTTTGTTTTTTCCGCTAACTAATAATGCTCTATAATGGTTAGAGAATTCGTGATAATCTTTTAAGCTAGCATCGCATTCTTCTTCTTCATCATCAGCAGATGTAGCGAGAGATGATTGTTCAAGCTCTGGTGAGAGATTGATAGCAACGGTCTCCGATCGCGGTATAACACGATTATCATGAGGTTCTGCTTTATCACAGTGAAAGTAGGCTAATTTCTTACGGATAGCATTACGAGCGTTTATTACTTCATCATCATCATCGAGCCTTATTTCTTTATTTATGTCACAAGGTTCATTGGTATGCATACGTTTCAGATTCATGTCTTTAAATATTTCATTATTTCTAGGTGACGACTTATTATCAACAACTATGGTATTATGAACTGTGTTCAAATGACTTCTATAGTTATCAAGGCGTGTAAAATACTTTAAACAAATAGAACACTGAACTTTATACCCCTGGTGTATCTTCAAATGGCGAGCAAACCCTGAGCGTAAAACACTCATACAACATACGTCACACTTGCGTCGCTGGTTCATATCGACTAATAATTGATCATGAACACCTATTTATATAACATGTTCTTCAGGTCACTCTTAATTAACCCTAGCACTACGTCTATCATCACCCGGTCAATCTTCCTTTATCATCACTAATTAACCCTGGCTAGCCGTCCTTAAGCATGAATTCACCCTTGACACGGGTCAATGCTTCGATAAATACCTGAGAAACCCAGGTTATGAGTAATAATAATAATGATGATAATGTTTATGCGTCTGTTTCTCTAATCTACTAACTTTATCAATAGATCTCTTCGGTAGAGCTATGGAGAGCATGACGTCATCAGATGACAGTTACAAGCATTCAGGGATACATAGTTTAGAACCAGTGCATGATTCTCGTACACGAGAATTTGCAGACATTCAGGGTAGACATAATAGCGCCACATACAAATTTCTTTTTATACTCCAAATACCATCAGTATGAGATTCCTGTAATCAAAGATGGCTGCCAACAAATCACAGCGTAGTAGGCGTGATCCAAGATAGGTTAGGTTAGAACACGTGATGTTTCATTTACTAGCACGACTAAGGGCGAAGGGTGAAGCGACTAGTATGACTAAGGGTGAAGAGACTAGCATGACTAAGGGTGAAGGGTGACGAGACTAGCATGGCTAAGGGTGAAGGGAGAAGGGTGACTATATATAAAAGGTAGATCGTTATCAGCGAGAGAGTACACGAATAAAGCCGAATCTTTCCGATGGCGAACATCCTAGGTTACAAAGCTGGTAAGTAGTCATCCTATGAGAGAGAAAGAGTTTCCGCTTAGTGAAAGGAGGATCCAATCCCAGAGTTAGCGCTAAATCTAGGGAATTCCAAGATGGCTCCTTCAAATGACAAATTCAAAATGACACATGCAAAATTGTCAGATTTAATAGGTTAGGTTAGAACACGTGATGTTTTATTTAAATTATAGCAAAATTGACAGCTTTAAATGTTAGCGCTAACTCTGGGGTTGGATCCTTTCACTAAGCTGAAACTCTTTCTCTCTCTCATAGTATGACTACTTACCGGCTCTGTAGCTTAGGATGTTTGCCGTCGGAAATCTTCGGCTTTATTCGTGTACTCTCTCTCGCTGATGACGATCTACCTTTTATATAGTAACCTCCCTTCGCCCTTAGCCATGCTAGTCTCGTCATCCTTCAGCCTTAGTCATGCTAGTCTCTTCACCCTTAGTCATGCTAGTCTCATGTATAATTTAAATAAAACATCACGTGTTCTAACCTAACCTATTAAATCTGACAATTTTGCATGTGTCATTTTGAATTTGTCATTTGAAGGAGCCATCTTGGAATTCCCTAGATTTAGCGCTAACTCTGGGATTGGATCCTCCTTTCACTAAGCGGAAACTCTTTCTCTCTCATAGGATGACTACTTACCAGCTCTGTAACCTAGGATGTTCGTCATCGGAAAGATTCGGCTTTATTCGTGTACTCTCTCGCTGATAACGATCTACCTTTTATATATAGTCACCCTTCTCCCTTCACCCTTAGCCATGCTAGTCTCGTCACCCTTCACCCTTAGTCATGCTAGTCTCTTCACCCTTAGTCATACTAGTCGCTTCACCCTTCGCCCTTAGTCGTGCTAGTAAATGAAACATCACGTGTTCTAACCTAACCTATCTTGGATCACGCCTACTACGCTGTGATTTGTTGGCAGCCATCTTTGATTACAGGAATCTCATACTGATGGTATTTGGAGTATAAAAAGAAATTTGTATGTGGCGCTATTATGTCTACCCTGAATGTCTGCAAATTCTCGTGTACGAGAATCATGCACTGGTTCTAAACTATGTATCCCTGAATGCTTGTAACTGTCATCTGATGACGTCATGCTCTCCATAGCTCTACCGAAGAGATCTATTGATAAAGTTAGTAGATTAGAGAAACAGACGCATAAACATTATTATTATTATTATTATTATTACTCATAACCTGGGTTTCTCAGGTATTTATCGAAGCATTGACCCGTGTCAAGGGTGAATTCATGCTTAAGGACGGCTAGCCAGGGTTAATTAGTGATGATAAAGGAAGATTGACCGGGTGATGATAGACGTAGTGCTAGGGTTAATTAAGAGTGACCTGAAGAACATGTTATATAAATAGGTGTTCATGATCAATTATTAGTCGATATGAACCAGCGACGCAAGTGTGACGTATGTTGTATGAGTGTTTTACGCTCAGGGTTTGCTCGCCATTTGAAGATACACCAGGGGTATAAAGTTCAGTGTTCTATTTGTTTAAAGTATTTTACACGCCTTGATAACTATAGAAGTCATTTGAACACAGTTCATAATACCATAGTTGTTGATAATAAGTCGTCACCTAGAAATAATGAAATATTTAAAGACATGAATCTGAAACGTATGCATACCAATGAACCTTGTGACATAAATAAAGAAATAAGGCTCGATGATGATGATGAAGTAATAAACGCTCGTAATGCTATCCGTAAGAAATTAGCCTACTTTCACTGTGATAAAGCAGAACCTCATGATAATCGTGTTATACCGCGATCGGAGACCGTTGCTATCAATCTCTCACCAGAGCTTGAACAATCATCTCTCGCTACATCTGCTGATGATGAAGCAGAAGAATGCGATTCTAGCTTAAAAGATTATCACGAATTCTCTAACCATTATAGAGCATTATTAGTTAGCGGAAAAAAACAAAAACGTAGACAAAACTAGGTACGCTCTATATAACGACATCGATGAGTGGCGATTTGGTTGTTCGCGAGTACAGTTTCAGGGAAAAGATATTTTAATTAAAAACAACCTTTTCAATGGAACATCCGGCCTGTTTAATTTACTAACGCTTAAACGAATAAGCTCTCCTAGTCCAACAGAGGAAGATATCGACAACTATATGAAAATAATCTCACTTACTAATGCTCATAAGAAAGACTATAGGCGCAACGGTCGACTAATAAGCGTTAAACATTGGAAATACGAAAATGTAATCAGACCAAATTTATACAGAATTACAGACTTTGAGGTTAGTCTTCCCAAAAAGTTAAACAAGATGATGAAACCGAATTGGATACATCAGAGTACGCCTGATCAACTAGTGGATCGACTACAATTGTTGTACTCCGCAAAGAAAGCTCATAGCAGCAATCTCGAAAACGACAACGAAATAATTTCAGTCATCACAGAGCTTAAAACGAGAAAAATCATAGAATAAGTAAATATTTAATTTGTACTATGTAAAATGATCTTGTTGTACTGCTAATTATATGTAACATGATATTTTAACACTGATGATAAAATAAACGACATACATTCTATATATGTTTCTTATTTCTTTACCTCTCACAGTAAACGTTCTGGTAGATGATCCTTTTGAGTTCCTCCATCATCTTGATACGTTTTTATTTCATAGCATTACCAGAGGCAGCAGCAGCAGGAGTTTTCCGAGACCTGCAGAAGCTTCTATACCGGCTACTGAGATAGTCATCGTCAATGTTGTCAACATCGTTCTGATGCTTTTGAGCTAGCGGCGAGATCGATCGTTGTCGCTACTATATGAAAATAAAGGGTCTATGCCGTCAATAGTAAAGTTATTTAAGCTTAAACTCGAACTAAAACATAACCTCAAGGAAAAAGATAGTGCTTACCCCTGCATAGTATAATTACTCTGTTAAGACTACGAGGGAGCATAACATAAACCGATGGTACCTACTCCTATCTCCCCGTCACTAGGTCATCGAATGCAATGCATAAGTTGATTACTCGTAGACTTGTAGTAACTTACAGAATAAAACATAAAAATAAAATAAAAGACAATAAAACATTTGTTGAGTTTTATTAATACAGGATAAATATGAGAACAATTATCTAAATTATATACATTTTAAACACTTTTAAACAAGTTTTGTATCTTCGTCAATTTCTTCGGACGCTTGTAGAGGACCTCAAGTACACTCGCTGTATTATGTGATTTATGTTGAGCTTCAGATTTAATAGGATGAGCCGAGCTGTTGGGTATACTTATTGATATTGAGCTGGAGGTTAATGATTGATTTAAGCGTCCATCCGCTATCTTTTTGCTAGATAAAGAAATATATGTGTGTTAGTTTATTTCTAACTTTCTACAATGTCTATACTTACTTGAAACTCTTCGAGATCCTTAAGGATAGGATCTTGAATATTGATCTTGAACCATTGGGCTAAATTACTATATCGGTATATGGCTACATTTTTAGTGTTTATATATTTTATTTCTTCCATAATAGTATCCCCTTTTTTGACTTCAAACATGCCTGTTAAAGCCGTGTTCACCTTTAACGCCGCATCCTTCTTCAACGCATTCAGCATACGTCTCTGAAAAATGACTAAACAGTCTTCCATGAAAGTCTTCGGATCAATATGCCTGATGTTAGTTATTGCAGCAGTTCGCATACGTCCCTTAAATGCTGATTTCATGTCTGACCATTTGACTCGGCTACAGGCTGTCTCTTTTCGCTGGTTATATCCCTCGCCTACAGTTTTTAAGGCTTTGACTGTCTCTCGATAAGATTTCGCTTGAGCCAAGCAGGCTAATAGATGGTTCTTCGCTCCCAATGATGACGCTGAATCTAGTACCTTATTAAGTTTTCTTATTGTTATGGTACATTGTTTTAAGGCTCTGAGGATAGCATTACTATCATCATTTATCTGTGAGTCGTAGACAAGTCTCCTTAACTCTTCAACAAGTTCGCTGGCGAAAGACATGTTTTTATTATAAAGGTTAAATATGGATGTGAAGAGAGATAAGTGTTACTCGTTCAGTTGCTGCACTGAGACTGAAATCTAGAGTTAGAATTTCGTTCTATATCCCGTTTACACGTACCGCCGAGAAAACAGCTAAAACCTAGGAAAAATTACCGAGTTACTGGATGTAATAAGGTGGAATTTAAATAATACTATACATAAATCAGTTCAGTTCATATATTAAAATGCTATGCGGAAACTGTTTATTATGCTGTAGATTTAAATGAAATGACTAATAGATTCTGCTTTTGTATACTTTTAAATGTTGAATCTTTTAAATGTAAGGTTATTAAATCTCAAGATGGATGGTGTATCAGCTGTTACAAACTAATTGTGGATAAGGCTTAATTACTAGAGAGAGAAAACTATTGGGAATTAGTTAACTTATCAAATAGGCCGTGGTCAGTAGCTATATGTTTTATTAATTGTTATCATTATTCTGTTAACAAATATTTCAGTCAGCCCTCTGGAGTTTTTTTTGGTCTACCCTTTGCTGCTTGTAATATACTTTTATGAAATTTGTTGTAAATTGATTAGAATGAAAAGTTAAATATATCCCCTACTTAGTTATATGCTATGCTTTAATAATTTTTTATCTGGACAGGTAATAATGCATTCAATGTGACTGGTGTATTATATAGCATATCATAAATAAATGTAAAAAGTAATGCAACGGGGTGTCCAAAGCAATGATTCATTTATAAACGGAATCAACATATGTAAATAATAATTTAAAATGTGAAATTTATACACTCCAAATGTTGTTTTGTAAATCAAGTGGCAAATATCAAGAAAGAGTTTTAAGATGATATTGATTACAGTAAAATCCTTTAAAGAAGTTTGAAAAGGGAGAATTTTTACAGAAAGATCCATTAAAAATCACCTGTTTTGGGGGTTCGAAGCAGGTATAAAACCTCAAATTTCTAGTGATTTACAGGTCAAATCGTGTCTTTTTAAAAGAATGTATATTGCCTCAGGGTGTTTCCCTTTTTGTCGTCGAGGGTAAGGTAGATTTGAAAATAAGTTCAGTTTATCGCGGTACGTTGCACTGTATAGACAATGACCGGTTTTTAATTTTTAAAAAAGATGATTAGTGTAATATTCCTTCTTGGTGATTAAGTTATTGTTTTCCCGTTTTAGTTTGTACTGGCACAAATACGTAAAGGGGTAAGTCTATATATTTTCTGCATTAGAACCAGTTTTTCTCTTTTGAATAGTTAATTCAGATGGTGATAATGCATATTAGTGATAGGACCCGATTCAAATTCCTTCTAAATGGAGGATATGCAAACGATCCCGGGAATGATATGTAGGTAATTAATATATCAACTATATGATCAAGCAATCTCTCGACGTAAATATTATATTAGAAATTTTAAAAGGTATACAATTCATATAATGGTAGAGATAGATAGAAAACTGGCGGTTCGTTTATATCGCGCGTTTGTTATAATATTATTGAATGCTAGATACACAACTGAGTTAATGACCCGCCTAATATCTTGTTCTGACAGGCAAATTCTACAGGTAAATGCCAATCTATCTGAGAATTGTTTCGATAATTTTTATCGTTTATAGCTTTATTAAATAGTTTATCCTTCTAAAACTCTCATATTTAAGCTATCTAACGTATATCTAATATCATGATCTTACGTCATACGGTCACATGTCTTATAGACGTGATGAAACTTGAATGTTTTAATTAATCATATCTGAAACATTTTAGCATATATTTACATGTTTTTTATTTTTTAATTTATTTTAAAAGAAAGATTATTTATTTATTGCTTTGAAGGCATGCTTTTACATTGCAAAGGTTGAAAAAGGGATTTTTTAAACGTTTTCCTAGCGATTCATGTTTGCTCAATGCAATTCATTTCATTTTTTTCGAATTTTATATAATAGTAAAAGTACTTTAGTGTCTTTATTATATGTTAACATCATATATAATAATCTAATTGGTAAGCAATAGAATATATTTTCTAATTACATTCAGCCTGATAAATTTGTAAAGGACTCCTAATCAGTTTAGTACCTTATTAGATCAAAATTCTTAAAATGTTACCTGCTTGTCTATATTTGTTTTCGATAAGCGTAGTTATAAGGTATCCTTAAAGTAAACTCTATTACGAACTGTTTTTCATAAAAAGGAATGACTTGAAAAATGTAATGCTTTCTACTTAATTTATAATGAAGTTGATTAATTATATCTAGTATTTATGGAAAACGTAATATTACAGACGCTTCAACTAATATAATTCTATAATTTGATATTTCGGATCTATGGATGAAATAATATTTATAATAGTTATGCAATAGTATTTAGAAAAGAAAGTTATAAAACTGATGATAAAGGTTACCTTGATTTGTTGTTAACACTTAGAAAGAATATATACACTTTTGTTAATACGCGCGCCGGACCGAGTCGCGGAAAATGTATTTTAAAATCTAATAATTTTATATGAGACATCTACCAAGAGAAGGGGAATTAATTTTTAGGGATTTTAATAAATATTAAATGTTTTATTATTATTATTAATATAACAGATAATTATTAAAAAGGTAATATGAAATTACTGCCGCGTGTCTGGATGAACCGCGGATGACCTCGAGTCGCGAGTCGGCGCACTATCATTTGTCACGTTTTCGGCGTTTTTGGACCTCCATAAGAAATAACATGGGATTTTGCGCTAGAACTGTCCTAGCATATCTACTAAAACATTTGCTATTTTCAATCATTTTTTGCATGTATTTATTGTCACCATATGCCAGGAGTGTTTTACTCCATTTGGGAGTTGTTTTTGGCTCTAACGCAAGATTTTGAGGGTATATGTGCTTTTCTGAGGTCGGATTCGGTTTCAGCATCGGAACACAATAGTCACGATCCCAGGTTAGAACATTTTTTTGTCAGGCTGTTATTTGTGTGTTTTATGGAGGTTTTGTTCTCGCACAGAAATCTTTCAAATTCTGTTGGCATTGGATTCAAGTTCGATTCTACTGAAGTCAACTCTTAGAAAGCGGTATTGCTATTGCGCTATTAGAAAGGATACCTTGTGACAACCCTTATCTCACGCTAGTTAGCGGACTTCTGGCAGAATTAACAACGGTTAATAGTTGTTTATCGATCTCCCAATTAACGCACTTTCGTGAGTAAGAGCATCTAAAAAGGTTTTAAACCAAATTTCCCGTCAAATATGCATAATATCTCGATCAGTAAAGAGCTTGCACACATTAAAGTTAGATTAAAAAACCTGCGAACGTCTATTTCTGTGTTTTTTTTGTTTTCATGTGGACAGACCGTTGACATTTTACAGGCAATAAGTTCAAAATGAAACCGAAAAAAAAGAAAAGTAATTTCATAGGAATTTTACTAGCGTTCACCAAATTTCAGAATCAGACATACTACTACCTCCCTACTATTGTAGGTTGTGGTTATGCAATATTATTTTTATACAGATTTCAGTATTAATTTTGGAGGTGTAATATTAGTTATTTTACATGATTCTACGTCAATTTTATGTTTTTAGGATATCTACAAATCCTCTAAAGCAAACAAAAATGTAATAGGCAAATAGATAAACATATAGCACAGTGAATGCACAAATGCACAAAAAAAAAGGTAATTAATTAATATTAGTTAACCTTCTATACAAGCGAAAAACTCAAATTTAAATTAAGTTACTTTTAGAACAGTATAACACAATGACTCCACAAAAAATATCAAATTCCTACATTTTTGTAATAACAAATAGTATTACAATGAATATATTGTTATGATATAGGGGCGACTTGGTATTGTTAGATGATGCCAAGAAAAAACATTATTGTAGGGAATAATAAACCCTCCAACACTTGATAAAAGATGAAAGGTTATAAATTCCAAAGTAAATTTGTTATTGTTGAAATTCACAAACACAAAATTGACTAAGTCTTGGTGTCAAATAGATTTAACAAAATAAGAATTAAGAGAGATTCTAATTCTCTTTCCCTTTTTAATTCTTATCTGATCAATCCATCAATCTTAAATTACTATTAAAAAAAAATTAAAGATCATTTTAAATTTTAAAATTATTTGGCATCCCACAAAAAACTAATCACCCTAACTTGAAGATTAGCAGATTCCTGTTATAGTTGGTAAAATTATCTGCTTATTTGTTGACAAGATGTGTACATTCCATATCATGCTTCAAATTGATTTTATTTGTGATTTATGAAGATAATTATAATTATTAAAAGTGCAACATGTATCTTCCATGACGTGAGTACATAAATTAATTCGGTTATTTGCAACAAGATTTCATTATCTTCCTATAATTCGTTACATTTAAAATAAATTTCCAAAAGTTTCTCCAAATAATAATAACAGTCTAAACACCAAACTTAAACACTGCACTTTTGTTTCATTTCACTTTTAGTTCACTTTGATTGTTAATTATAATTATTAAGAACCTATAAAAAAATTTAAAAACAAGATGACATTTGTCATAACCTCACTTTGTTGAAAGTTAAGTAACCACAAAATTCACCAACATAACCTCCAGATTTTAAAAAAATAACATACAAACGGACATGACCTTTGCTCTGTATGAAAATTCAAGAGAAAGTAACCAAATTTTTTGTGATGTTTTTATAATAATTGGAAAACAATTGCGAATCGCTAGTGATTTTCCTAGTTAGGAACTAGATTAATTTAGTAAGTTACTAGAAATAAAAGAACAACTACTTTCCCACCAAAAACCTTTCTAACCAAATTGTTGATAAAAAATAAATTAATTGTTTTTAATAAATGTTATAAAATATAGATGAGAATTTCTCTTTTATTTTGATACCTAACATGGCAATCAAAATGCAAATTTAAAGTTAGGATTCATTGGCAACCATCTTGAATTTTCTGATAATCATTTACAAAAATTCAAATAAAAACATTTTAACATCTTGCTACATCCTTTTCTTATCATAAAATTAATCCTAAGAACCTATCAAACAAAAATTACATAAATTTTGATGCCAAAATTATAAATATAAACTAAATTTTAACATTCTAGCAGACCATGCTAAAACGTTACATTTTTGGGATTTCAAAGACCTAAACCTTCTCTATAAAAAGTTCGCCACTTTAACATTCTAGTGTTAAATGCACCCTAGAACTTGGTTAACAATATTGCAGTAAAATATTTTACTTAGAAATTCAAATAACATTGAAACATATCCATTTACTATGGAAAATTATGAATCGTCAAAGAAATAGAACATTTTCTTGAAATTCAATAATAAAAACTGTAAGTAAAGTAATAAATACTTGTGTATACCTTCTTAATTATGCCTTTAATAATTTTCAGGTGTAAACATGCCATAAAATGGCTTCAAAATATCTAAATGTCAAAATATCAAACAACGACAGAAAATCGTTCATCCTAAAATTGAGTTTGTGAAACTTAAGTGAAGAATCTGTTTAAGATGTATCCCTTATCATCTCACAGTGTTGTAGTGTGTATTCTCAACATATTTAATGCAAAATTTAGGTACTGATGAAATTCAACTAGAGCAGGAAAGCGACTAAGGGCGAGGAAAAGTCGAAACTCAATACCGAACTATAAATATATAACTATAATTAACATTACGATAAATATAGCGAATGGTTTACTTTTTATGAATCTTTTAAATGTTTAGTGGGAGATTTCCGCATATCTGAAGGAGGGCCAAAGATGCCAATGATATCAAAAGTTGTGTGATGCCGAAATATATTCAAAACGAGGATTTATTTAGTTGATCGGGTAAAGGTCATGTAGATATAAACTGCTAAATGTGCATTTTTGTAGAAAGTGTCTCGGTCGTTTGGCTTTATTACACCAAATGATCTGAGAATCTCCACATAATTTTCTTTCGTGCTCTCCAACATCGCTTTTGATATATAGCTTGTGCAGAAAACTTTGACCAGACCTTTGTAGGTCAAGTGTGGTGACGTTTGGAGCTTATAAGCTGTCCTAAGTATCCAGAAGTTAGTAAGTATCCATATCGAAGTAGCACAGCCTAAAAGAGAATTGTATTTAGATCCCAGATGATTCGGTACAGTAATAAAGTTGCAAAGCCTCCACATTTCCTGCAAAAATTCCAATTCTGGCCGATCAAAAACTCTGGTCAACAAAATATTTGCAGGATTTTGGACATTGTTTAAGTTATAGGCATTTCTTATACAATTATAAAGCTTATAGAACTATAGAAGACCTACAGAATCGCTGTTTTGTTTCAGTCTATAGATTTTTCAAAAGTTATAGAGTTATATAGAAGCTTACAGAATAGACCTATAAATTTATTTCCTTTATATTTTAGGGCTTTGTTTATTTGATTGAATCTATTGCTTTTGTAATTTCGATTACTTATTGCTTGCTTATTTTATCATTATTCTTATGCAATGGTTTTAATTTTTTTAAATATGTATATTAAAAATTAGTGTGTCTCATATTTCTTCTTCTATGGAATAACACAATGAGTACACCATTGAAAATGAAACACTATCTTTCAGTTTTTCTTTTATTAACGTTTTTGTACACCAACACACCTTACATTATTATAGATACATTATCGCTGCAGTGCAGAGCATATGCCATGCAAATCAAATTAATTTATGTTGCCTAAACTATGGTAGAAAACAAAATCAAACAAGAGACAAAAATGTTTGAAACTAGAATGCCTCTGTCTGTAGAAAAAATTTAAAATACACACACATGCAAAAAATGACATCAAAAAAGCTCTTTTTCTATTATAGATTCACGTCCCAAAAATTTCTATCGCTAAAAGCATCCTCTTATTATTTTAAAAAATAAGTTTTCTTTTGAAGATCTTTAACATTCGTCCGCGCTTTAACGAAGCACTTTTGGATAGAGGTAAGTTTTGTTAAATCGTCCTATTTTGGTCAGTTTGGAATAATGTGTCAGTGCCTTGTATAGATCTTCTAGAAGAAGATTGAAAAGTGATTTTTGAAACATAAAGAACAAGAGAGAGAAAACAGTAGAACATTTATTAAGTATACAGTGTGTTTCATTTCACAGCCTCTCTATCTTTGTTATTTATATTTCAATGAATTTCAATTTTATCATTTTTATCAAGAATAGAACGCCTTAAAAGAGATTTGTATGTAATTAGAAACCCCATTTATTATAATTCATCAGCCTACTACGATCAAAATAAATGCAAATAATCTAAAAACATAGTAGGCTTGTTTTGGACCACTTGGAAATCCCATAACCTGGTTAGAAAATTATAATAATTGTGATTGTTTTAAATGCAGTATTAGAATTAAATTTAAAAGTTCTATTTTTGTTTAAAAGGCTGCTATAGAAATCGACAACAAAATCTTGTTGTTAAATAAAATACCAATACAAGTTATTATCACACTTAAATGACTCTGCAAATGCACTTTTAGTAAACAGTTTAGAAGCACGCAAAAAACATTTTTGTTAATTTTCGAGGCATTCTTTTAAACAGAAATATAATTTTTTTAATTAAATTCTACTGAGGTATTTAAAACGAGTAGGTATTATTCAAGACTGTTTAAGCAAACTTTGGTTTTATGATTTTTTGGTGTTACCATGGTAGTACGGAACTCAGTACCAATTTTTCGATTAAATAAGGTCTACTATGTTTCTTTAATTATTTATTTGAATTAATTTGATCGTAGTAGGCTGGTGGATTATAATAAACAGAATTTCTAATTACACACAGATCTTTTTAAAGGGATTATATACATCTACATTATATAAATCTGTAATTGATTCGATTATAAATAAAAAAGGTATAGGGATGTCAAGCTGTAAAGTGAAGCACACTGTAGAATCCTATAGGGAAAAGAGTTTTTGTGGTTATAATCATTTTGCGGGTATGTCTATGAAGTAAGCAATTTCATTGGATACCTTAACTTCCCTTCACACTTCTTCCAGGCTTAGGACTGGCAGCATTTGCTGGCGTGTTTAAAAGTTTTATAAAATTTACAAAATCTTATTGTAAATTTTTATTGTGAATTTTTGGTTTTTGTTGATTGTAAGGTATGCAGTTTTATGATTCCCTATTGAACCATAGAAACGGTCATATATTTTCTGGTCGCCATATGGTCGAGTATCTTTGACTCTATATTGACAATATTAGTGTGTGTTCCTTCCAAGACGCACACTAACTGAAACTTGCCGTTTTTACATACATTAATGGGACAAATGCGAATGTCACAGCTACGTAGTAGCTGGCTAAGGAAGTTCGCTCCTTCTTGACCTTCAAACGGATTAGGTCCATTAATGTACATATAATACTGCTGCTTCAGGTTGTTTGGAGTTGTCTGTTTGTGGCCATTTTCTTCGACGCCGCAAAGATAGATATCTTTGGAATTTAACAAGTCCCACTCATAGTTACTTAAACAAGGGCACCGTACGCTGGAAGCAGTTTCAACATTGACAATATTTGAACTGGCCATTTGGAACTTCTGCAAAAGAACAAAATAATGTTTAGATGCTCCAAACTAATTTAATACTAGCTAATTAGAAGAGCACTGTTTAATACTCTTTTGCCTAAAAGTAAAACGAACAAATCAACTACAATTTCACAGGCAATACGAATTAAATAGAAGTTACGACAAAATTAAAAACAATTTCAAAATAAATTAATAATAATATAAGGGATATGAAAACTTACTGTTATGAAATTTCTGTAGACGAAATTGAAAAAGCAGTTACGGACCGTACAAAGTTGTATAGTAAGTATACCAATTTGCAAAATCAGAATGAAGCAAAAATTCGATGATGACGTTTTATACACACCAGCCTATCCCCACCACCAATAAGGCGTTACCAAAAAGAAGACGTTTTATGATGACATCTTAAATCTGCCAAAGCGATTAGCAGGCCTTTTCTACAAAAAGGAAAAGCTAATAGGACGCATGATACAACAATTAGATTATTTTGTGTCTTTTGGAATCTTTAACTTTGATCTCTCTTATATTATTCTTCATATTATTAATTACATATAATATATATAATAATAGTACCAATAAACATTGAAATGTATATAAATTTAAATTCTATACAAGAATCACATGCTTAACAATATATTAATGAATCTAATATGTAATTTCACAGCAGACATTTCAGTGTTAAAAAATCTTTAGAACGATTTATGTCAATTCGCACCAATTAGAATCAATCTTTACTGAATTCTGGGTAGAAGTTAAGTTTTATAGATAAATAACATTTCTTTATGCAAATTTTATTCATAGCATCTTTTAACAGAGAGCCAGTCCAGTCGTGTAAATTTTTACTGACAGGGTTTTGGGAACTTTTGCTGTAACTTACGAAAACCTTTTTTATTTATTTTTACATGAATATATATTATAGTATAATAAAATAAAATAAACCTAAGATTTTGACATTATGTTGTTTGCCGTTGGAGGTTGCTCATAGTCTTTAATCTCAATTGTTTCAAACAACAATATTGATTTCTAATAAGTGACACATATAATTTAAAAACACTAATATTTTTGTGGCGAACTAGTGTTCATTTTAAATGAGCTTTTAAATTTAGTAACTACACTGCATTATCTTTTTCAGTAAAACAAAATAGCTATTTATGTAACAAGTACATAATGTAGGACTCTATAGATGAGCCTAGTAGAGCCCTAAAGGGCGAATCTATAAAGTCCGATTATACGTACAAGTTGCATACAAAGCTTTATGTTCGACTGCTAAAATTGGCTCATTATTAAAAAAAATCTCCTGTAATAAAAAAGAAAATGTAATATATAGTTGCCATTGGACAACTGTATATGTTATAGTGTCTTTTTGCTACTGCTATACTTTATTTTTCTAGCACTATAAAGAGATACTTTATAGTCGCAAAGCTATGTTATAAACGGTACTGCAGCCGTAACTAAATATTATTTTAATTAAAGGAATAAAAAGAATTACTTTAACATTTTCGTTATTAATATTACTTATCACTTTTCAGTGTTTCAGAATATCTTAGTGTTAGCCCAAGATTTTATTAAATTTTATTGGTTATTATTGTATTAATAATATCAAGAATAACTTTTCAGAAAAGCATATTACAAAGTGAAAGTTTAGGGATGTTATGGAATGTAGTTTCACTTTCTGTGTACACAAGCCTTAATTGAAAGACAACATTAGTGATAGATTACGGACTATTAGTCAGAGTTGTTTAATTATAATTAATGGTAATAATAATAACTAGATTGGAATCTTCTGTATGTGCCCTTCAAGTTATTTTGCAAATGTAACGATTTTTCTTTAACTTCATTTCAATATCATACAATTCTGTTTTGTCAACATGTTTGAGAGTAATTAAGGAAACAAGCAGATTTTTTGTATGCATCCTTAGGCGGCTCTAACATTGAAGCAATGCGCAACTAGCAACTGACAATAAGCAACAGGCAATATTATTTTGCCTATCTCTCATACTGAAGCAACTGATTCCTTTTAGTTTGTGTAGCAATCTCAAACAATCATGTCATGATCTGACAACTGTAATTATGCGATTTTAATTTGGTGACATTTAAGGAACAGAAGGCACAAAAGAAGGAAACTTCGGGTTAATTCGGCATTTGCAGATCTGATAAATCGTGGAGTAACAAATAATGACTACGAAGAAACTAGCAAAACTTCGAATTTATTAACAGATTACTTAAAAACAATATAAGTTGTAACAACCACCTGGATGTATTAAGTGCTAGATGAAGAATAATCCAAATTACGTCAGCCTTACACGCAAAAATTTCTAACAACTTCCAATAACAATAATAATAATTTTTCTTTTTATATTATATTCATATTTATTTAGTCTTACATCACCCACTGACTTGATAACCTTAACTTACACTTCGACCAAAATCATAAAACTAATAATTCCAGTATACCATAAAAAATAATAATTTTATTTTTTATACTTGCGTGTCCTAATGAACTCCATTAGGACACGCATTTGCGTGTCCTAATGAGATTTATTAGAGTACTGGAAACAGTAAAATTTTGTTTTTTAAAGTTGGTAGCACGTAACAGCTGTTCTTAAATGTCAAACTTATATTTAAAAGTGCGGTTATGTTGTTATGTGATAAAATGCCAAACTTTTAAAATATAAAATAAACATACACAAAATAAATTAATTAAATTAAAAATTATTTAATAAATTTACAAATTATTCTTTATACATCTTTTGTATTAAAAGTACAGTTATTATACACTTTGATTGTAACAGCAGAAGTGTCCTGAGCATTAATCTTAAATGAAGGTAAATTTTGCCCCTCAACAATGTTTTGTTGACTCGTTATTGGGTTGCTGCTAAAAGTGTGTGATTCTTCATGTAAAAATGAAGCAGTGGAAGACTGGTCAATTACCACTTGAGCCGTTGAAGTGGAAGTACATGGCTTATTAGATAGCAATTCAGCTACCTCCATTTTTTTTAACTGAAGCATCAATACAGCCCTCAGCCACAGCTGAAGACTTCCAACCTCCATGCCGTTTTATAGTTATTAAATCGCCACCTTTGTTTGCCAATTGGGAAGCACTTGAACGTCGAAAGCAATGACCTGTAAAAAGCTTCGGGTTGGCTAAATGCAAATAAGTGGCAATAATAAAAGGAACTTCTCCCATGGTGTTTATACCGATAGGAGTAGAAATACATTTTCCATTGCGGTAGGTTATAAAAACCCGCCTGTGGTTTATTTTCTTAGGCCTTAGGCTCAAATACTGCTTAATTAAATCAATCCACAGTTTCTCTGTAATTAAGAATTCTCTTCGAACTTTATTTTTTGTTTTTGTTACAGTCACAGTGAACACATAATCTTTGACCACAATATCGTCTAATAACATGTTGGTCAATTCATCTCTTCGGCAGGCACCACAGAATCACATTATTAACGCAACCTTAAATAATTGAAATATATTAAAAATTGAAAGTATTTAGCACAAAATTTTACTTACTTTCATAGCTAAATGTTGGTTATTTTCTGCAGTTGTTATAAATCTATCAATATGGTTAAATTCCAATATTTTAATAAGATTAAGATTAATTAAGATAAGTTAATTCTTTTTAATAAGATGGAGGGAGAGAATATCTGACCATTTTACCTTCTTGTCACAGAAACTAAATTAATTTTATAAAAACAAAACAATTTAAATAACAAATGCTGAAGTTGAATTTTCAGTGTAGCCAACTGACAAAAGTACTTAACAAAATTTCACTAACAAATCTTATTTAAAACTAATTTATTTTTTAATAATTAACAAAATAACGACTCAAGTATAAAAAATAGTATAAAGTATTCGTTTCATAAGGCGTCTTAACGCACTTGTCCATTAGAAAACTCCCCGCTTCGCGGGTCGTTTTCTAAACTCGTACGCGTGCGCTAAAAACGCGTCTTATGAAACTAATACTTTAATATATTATTAATAGGTATTCCTAATATACTTAGCATAAATAAAATAGTTTTTCTATTCATGACATTGAAATCACTCATTTTGCAATCGATAACAATGGTTGAAATCGCATTTCAACCTCTAGAGGTTGAAATTATCGGACTACCGCGATTTAGAATTTCAAACTGTTCGACATTCAATTGCTGTCAAGAGAAATGTCACTTTAATCACATGTTTTGTCACTTAAATGTAATATTATTTTCTAAAGTGCATTAATTTACTAAAAATTCGAAGAAAAAATAGTATATGGAACGCGTGGCTGATAAAATTTCAACGTCTCGAGTTACTTTTTTCAACTCGCTGTCGCTCGTTGAAAAAAACCACTCTCAACGTTGAAATTTGATTTCAACCACTTGTCCCATAATATACTATTTTTATACACATATATATCTTTATGTTTTTAACAAATGCTGGATGGCCTGGCATGTCTGTTGTATAAATAATTAAAAATACAACAAAATTCGACTCTCTATTTATAATAATAATGCATAATAATCCGTTAATAAATTCATTTTGCTAATTTTTTCGTAGTAGTATTTGTTCCACCATGATTTATCAGATCTGCAAATGCCGGATTAATCCGATGTTTCCTTGTTTTGTGGCTTCTGTTCCTTAAATACTACCGAATTAAAATCGCATAATTAGAGTTGTCAGATGATGACATGATTGTTTGAGATTGCTACACAAACTAAAAAGAATCAGTTACTTCAGTGTGAGAAATGGGAGAAATAATATTGTCAGCATATCATATCATTCATATCATATCAGCATATCAGTCATTGCATATTGTCAGTTGCTAGTTGCGCATTGCTTCAATGTGAGAGCCGCCTAAAGCGGTTCTCACACTGAAGCAATAATCAATCAGCAACTAGCAATTGGCAACACGCTATATTATCGGGTTTTTTACATTGAATTAATCAGAAGTCTCACATTGGAGCAACTTGTTATCGCTTCTACAAAATTACCGGTGGCGTTAATATTTGTTGCCGGCGATATGCGCTGCATGTCGAAGGCTGATATTATCGTGTCAATATAGAAGCAATACTTGCATTATTATTATAAGCAGAGAGTGGATCTTTTTAAATTATTTATACAACAGACATGACGATCCAGAATTTGTTAGAAATATATGTGTATAACAAGCTATTATTTACTTTTACTAGGAATACTTTTAAATTATTATTATTTTTTTATTATTTACTGGAATTATTAGTTTTATGATTTTGGTCGAAATGTAAGTCAAGTTTATGAGATCAGCGGGTGATAAAACTAATTATGGTGGGTAATTAAACACGGTTTAAATAAGAAATGTGAATAATCAGAGTTGTTAGAGGATGACATAATTGTTTGAGATTGCTACACAAACTAAATGAATCTGTTGCTTCAGCATGAGAGGTGGTCAAAATAATATTGCCTGTTGCTTATTTCAGTTGTTAGTTGCTAGTTGCGTGAGTCAGTGTGAGAACTTACTAAGGTTGCATGCAAAAAATCTACTTGTTTCTTTAATTACTCTCAAGCATGTTGACAAAACAGGATTGTATGATATTGAAATAAAGTTAAAGAAAAATCGTTACATTTGCAAAATAACTTGAAGGGCATATACAGAAGATTCCAATCTAGTTATTATTATTACCATTAATTATAATTAAACAACTCTGACTAATAGTTCGTAATCTATCACTACTGTTATCTTTCAGTTAAGGCTTGTGTACACAGAAAGTGAAACTACATTCCATAACTAATAATAACCCTAAACTTTCACTTTGTACTATGCTTTTCTGAAAAGTTATTCTTGATATTATGAATACAATAATAACCAATAAAATTTAATAAAATCTTGGGCTAACACCAAGATATTCTAAAACCCTTTGTTTGTAGTGTTAAGTAATAAATAACGAAAATGTTAAAGTAATTCTTTTTATTCCTTTAATTATAATAATATTTATGTACGGCTGCAGTTGGTACCGTTTATAACATAGTTTTGCGGCTAGAAAGTATCTCTTTTAGTAATAGAAAAATAAAGTATAGCAGTAGCAAAAACACACTATAACATATACAGTTTTCCAATGGCAACTATGTATTACATTTTCAATTTTCTTCTATCAAGAATTTTTTTTTATTACAGAAGATTTGTTTTCAATAATGAGCCAATTTTAGCAGTCGAACATAAAGTTTTGTATGCAACTTGTACATAATCGGACTTTATAGATTTGCCCTTTTTATAGGCCCAATATATATAATATATATGATATATATTTGCCCATAAACTAGGTTCGTCTATAAAGTCCTACATTATGTACTTGTTACGTAAATAGCTATTTTATTTTAATGAAAAAGATAATGCAGTGTAGTTACTAAATTTAAAAGCTCATTTAAAATGAACAATAGTTTGCCAAAAAAATATTAGTCTTTTTAAATTATATGTGTCACTTATTAGAAGTCAAGATTGTTATTTGAAACAATTGAGATTAAAGACTATGAGCAACCTTCAAAGGCAAACAACCTAATGTTGGCATAATGACATATCTTAGGTTTATTTTATTTTATTATACCATAATATGTATTAATGTAAAAATAAATAAAAAGGGTTTCGTAAGTTATACCAAAAGTTTCCAAAAATTAATAATATGAAGAATAATATAAGAGAAATCAAAGTCAAAAATTCCAAGACATAAAATAATGTTATTATTGTGTCATTCGTCCTATTAACTTTCCCTTTTTGTAGGAAAGGCTTGCTAATCGCTTTGGTAGATTTTAGATGTCATCATAAAACGTTTTCTTTTTGGAAACGCCTTACTGGTGGTGGGGATAGGCTGGTGTGTATAAAACGTCATCACACCGGATTTTTGCTTCACTCTGATTTTGCAAATTTGTATACTTACTATACAACTTTGTACGGTCCGTAACTGCTTTTTCAATTTCGTCTACATAAATCTTACAACAGTAAGTTTTCATATCCATTATGTTATTATTAAATTATTTTGAAATTGTTTTTAATTTTGTGTTTTAACTACTATTTAATTCCACATGGCTGTAAAATTGTATTTGATTTGTTAGTGTTACTGTTAGGCAAAGGAGTATTAAACAGTGCTGTTCTAATTAGCTAATATTAAATTAGTTAACCACCTAAACATTATTTTGTTCTTTTGCAGAAGTTCCAAATGGCCAGTTCAAATATTGCCAGTGTTAAAACTGCTTCCAGCGCACGTTGCCCTTGTTTAAGCAACTATGAGTGGGACTTGTTAAATTCCAAAGATATCTATCTTTGCGGCGTTGAAGAAAATGGCCAAAAACAGACAACTCCAAACAACCTGAAGCAGCAATATTATATGCACATTAATGGGCCTAATCCATTTGAAGGTCAAGAAGGAGCGAACTTCCTTGGCCAGCTACTACGTTGCTGTGACATTCGCATTTGTCCCATTAATGTATGTAAAAACGGCAAGTTTCAGTTAGTGTGCGTCTTGGAAGGAACACACACTAATATTGTCAATATAGAGTCAAAGATACTCGACCATATGGCGACCAGAAAATATATGACCGTTTCTATGGTTCAATAGGGAATCATAAAACTGCATACCTTACAATCAACAAAAACCAAAAATTCACAATAAAAATTTACAGTAAGATTTTGTAAATTTTATAAAACTTTTAAACACGCCAGCAAATGCTGCCAGTCCTAAGCCTGGAAGAAGTGTGAAGGGAAGTTAAGGTATCCAATGAAATTGCTTACTTCATAGACGTACCCGCAAAATGATTATAGCCAGAAAACACAAAAACTTTTCTCTCTATATGATTTTACAGTGTGTTTCACTTTACAGCTTGACACCCCTATTTATATCTTTGTTATTTATAATCGTATCTTTACTGAATTTTTACCATGTATATACAAAGAAGAAAAACGATTAAATCAACCAAAATTATTATTACTTTAACAGTAAACTATGTTTAATATAGACACAACTATTATTATGGTTACAATCGTTACATTGGCTATAGCGTGATTGTTAGTCAAGTTTAATTAATGCAACACAACTCAATATTTGGCAGACAATCATAAGTATGTAGTTAAAAAACTAATTACGTGTTGTTCTTTGAACTATACAGTTAATAAGCAAAAAAAAGAAATGGTTACAAGAATTAAGCTAGTAGATGGTTGATCGATAACATAATGTAATTAATTTAACATATATTTATTTATTGCACCATATAAAAGGTTTTGTTAGATCTACCATACAGTTTAGTATAAGTCAAGTCAGTCAATAATTTTGTTTCTACACGCGCTTTCAATAACAACTAATTGTTTTACTTTTAAAAAGTTTACTATATACTCCATAGATGCTAAGATAGCATGCAAGATACTATAACACACAAACGAAACAGTAAAATAACATATTTTTCAAAATACATAAGTAGGTACAAATCATTCCATACTAAAGACCATTCTTGCAGTTACATAATGCTAAATATTCAATATTCCATTCTCCTATTACTTCTTCCATATTTGTTTCTATTTTACAGTCATTATTACCATTTAACAAAGCAATCAACGTGTACACTCCCGAGACGCCAACGACACTGAGTTTGAATCAAAGATTGAAGTTATATTGTGCACAATTATGTTTACATGAAATGACGCCTGGATCAAAATAATATTGCAAGATCAGCAGGCTATTTTCATGCCAAATCGACTAGAGCCGTATTTCAATGTCTCAGATTTTGTCCTTGCATAGATCCATAGGAAATGTCATTAAATTATTTTTTCCAGATTTTTTGGATTATAAATGGCCGAAGTAGAAGTTTTTGAAAATTTCAATTTTTGGTAAATTCTCCGTCATTCTACATCATCTAACTGAACTTGTCATAACTCCTTTATTTTTTTGTGTTATCTGGCTCATCCAGGTGTCAGATTAAAGCTAGTTTTTGGATCTTTCAGAGTATATCAGAAACGTGCAAAAACATTGCACAGTATGAAAGTAGCAGGCTCCGAAGGCAAATTTTAGTGTTTTTACAAATCTTAACACAGGAGCAACTATCACCCTTTTGAAACTTTTTTTATAGAATCATCTTAGTGTATCTTGGTATAGTTAAAAAATAAAAAGGGTGTTTTTTGCAGTTTTGGAAAAAAAATTATTTTTGGGAAAACCTGATTTCCCAAAAATTGGTTTTGCGGTTTCCAAGTGGTTCAAAACAAATTTCCGTAACGACTTTTACAATTAAACAAAGCCTACTATGTTTTTAGATTATTTGCATTTATCTTGATTGTAGTAGGCTTATGAATTGTAATAAATGAGGTTTCTAATTACACACAAATCTCTTTTAAGGAGTTTTATCCCTGATAAAAAATTCGTTAAACTATAAATAACGAAAATAGAGTGGTGTTAAGCTGTGATGTGAAACACACTGTATACTTAATATTTGTTTTACTGTTTTCTTTCTCTTGTTCTTTTGTTTTAAAAATCATTTTTCATTAGTCGTGGTCCTTCATCTTTTACTGATATTCTCTAAAAGGTCTGTACAAGGCGTTACCACATATTCCAACTGAGACCAAAATAGGACAATTTAACCAAACTTACTTACTTCATCCAAAAGTGCTTCGGTAAAGCGCTGTCAAATGTTAAAGATCTTCAAAGCAAACTTATTATTTAAAATAATAAAAGGATGCTTTTAGCAATGGGAATTCAATTTGGACCGCGAGTCTGTAATCGAAAAACGGCTTTTTGATGTCATTTTTTGCTCATGGGTGTTTTTTAATGGATTGGTCAATACGTTCAGACTTTTTCTACGGACAGAAACATTCTAGTTTCAAACATTTTTTGTCTCTTGTTTGATTTTATTCTCTACCATAGTTTAGGCAACAAAAATTGATTTGATGTAAGTGTCATGTAGCTACAATTTAATTACTGTAAAGTGTGTTGGTGTACAAAAACGTTAATAAAACAAAAACTGAGAGATAGTGTTTCATTTTCAATAGCATAAACATTTTGTTATTCCATAGAAAAAGAAGAAATAAGGGAAATACTAATTTGTAATATACATAATAATAAAAAAAAATAAAAACCATTGCATAAGAATAATGTCAAAATAAGCAAGCAATAAGTAATAAAAATCATAAAACCAATAGATTCAATCAGATAAATAAAGTCCTAAAATACAAAGGAAAGAAATTTGAGGGTCTAGTTTGTAAGTTTCGATAAGACATATACAATAGAATAGACTTTATTAAATTTATTAAAATTAACATTAATAGAGAATACAGCAAAATCAGCCGTAGTAATTTAATGTACATATAAAGAATTTTTAATAGCTGATGGTTACACACCATATGACTGCAATAACAGTTGCGCGTGTTTTTTTTAGAAAAAATTAATTTTGAAAAATGGCCGAAGCAAGCTTAGTTAAGTAAAGTAGCAAGTAAGTTTAATTAGTGAGATTTGAAATTTCTGATTGAAAGTTAAAGAAGCATCGGGAAAAAAAGAATTTATTCTGGATTTATGCAATTTGTAACGAATAATTTGATGTATTTATTATAGTTGTTGTTCGTTATTACTATATTATTATTTTTAATATATTGTTGAAAATTGTTATACAATTTAGGAATATGAAACAAATACTGAAAACCGATGCTTTAGCTGCTTTCTTTAACACAGCATCATTTTTGTTTCGTGTATAGTAAATGTGATCATGATGAATAATTAGGTATATCTGGATATTTGCGTACATATTCTAAGATTACATTATTGAATAATTGTGTAACTGGCATAACGTTAGATTCTTTATAAAGCAAACGGGAAGAATAGAGAGTTGGTTTATTTAATATAATTTTAAGAATAAATTTTTGTATTATCAACACTCGTTCCATATATATTCTAGCAGCAACACCCCAGGCTATAATGCCATACATCAGCACTGATTGCACTAAGGCTAAATAAAAGCAGTATAACTGTTGCATGGTAACGACATTTTTAATCTTTTTAAATATATAGATTGTCTTCCTGAGTTTTTTTACATAAACTAATGATGTGATTATCCCATCTCAAAAATCAGTCTATGATCACTCCGAAATACTTAGCATGTTCGGATTTATAAATTTCAATATTGCAATTACAAGCTAATAAAGAACAATTAACTTCATGAATGGTAATAGATTCAAATATAACTTGTTTTCTATCGCAATTGCTAAAGGGAACAAATGTGCTTTTAGAATAGTTTAAACTTAGTGAGTTCGCATCTAGCCAATCCTTGATGAACATCAAATCCTGAGACGCGGTATCTCTAACTTCAGTCCAAGTTTCATCTTTAAAGAATAATACCGTGTCGTCTGCATACGCAATAACTTTGCAACTCAAATGTTTCATTAGTGATAGATCATTAATATAAATTAAAAACAGAATTGGGCCTAAAATTGCGCCCTGCGGCACACCGCATGTAATTATGTTAGGAGAGCTATTATATTGTTCAATTCTAACAATTTGTGTTCTATTTTCTAGATAACTTCGAAAAAGTAGACTAGTTAGACTAGTTAGACCTCTTATACCATATATCTAGATTTTTTTAATTAAAATTTCATGGTTAACCGTATCAAATGCTTTGGCTAGATCTAGAAATACCACGAGACAGGGCATGGATTCGTTAAGTGCATCATCAGCCTTGGTAGTGTAATGTCTGGCGTGCCGGACTTTCACCCAAGAGGCCCGGGTTCGACTCCCGGCGCTGGCAAATCTGGTTAAGGTTTTCTGCAGTTTCCCTTAGCTGTAACACAAATGTGGGATTTGCGCTGTTCCATCTATAAGTCGGCTGCAGCCGCACATTGGGCCTACATAATAATAATAATCGCCCCCTCCCTCCCGCACAAGCTTATAGATTCTGGGGCCTTGGTTAAGGTTATGGGTTGTAGTAATTATTATTATTATTATATTATTATCATAAATGACCAACCAGTAGTGAAATAGCATCATTTGTTGACTTCTTTTCAGTAAAACCGAATTGGTTTTCCGAAAATATTTTGTTATTTGAAAGAAATTTAACTAATCTTTTTTTGACTAAAGTATCAAGGACCTTTGCTAAGCTCGTTATCCAGGATATAGGCCGATAATTATTTGTCAATTTAGCATCACCACCTTTCTGTATTGGAACAATCAATGCCGACTTTAGGGCATGCGGGAATTGTCCATTAAGAAAGCAATTATTAAACATAGTAACCAAAGGCACAACGATTGTAGGAGCAAAAATTAAGTATTGCTGAGGTTATACCGTCATTACCTGGAGTTTTATGACTTTTTAAATTTTTTATGATATCTAATACTTCAGTAGAATCAGTTAGTAGTAAAAAGTAGCTGTTATTATTTATAGGAATATTATTTAGCATGTTATCAATTCGCCTTTTATTTACCTTAATATTTTCCGCAAGAAGTTTTCCAACATTTATGAAATAGTCATTGAATTCATTACAGATATTTTTTAAGAATAAAGAATATTTCTTTCAACCCCTAAATGCACATTAGATAATTAAGTAAGGCATACTACCGTATGCAGAATTAATTGAAGAATACATTTCCGTGAAAAAAAAACAGAGGGTGCAATTTGAAAAATTAAACAAGTTGGCATGATCTCTTAAACGTTGCTATGCAACCAGCGTTTAAAGATGTTTTCTGAAGGTCCATTTTGAGTCATTCACAATAGTTTTTTGTTGATTTCTTTATCTTTTCAAATAAGGGAGATATTGCGTGTAAACAGCATTGTGGGACACCCTGTATAGCAGTAATACAATTTTTTTTCTTTTTATATAAACTTTCTATTCTTATTAGTTTGGAATTATTTCCAAAATCAATTTCCGTTACTGATACTGACAACGAAGTTTTAACAAGTACCACCACGCCATCGTTTTGATTAAAAGTGCTGTTATTGTAATGTCGCGTGTAATCCTCAAGACCAAAACATTCTAAATTATCCATATTCCATACTTCAGATAATACAATAAAATCAAAATTAATTTTAGATTCATTTAATAAAATACATAATTCATCGAAGTTTTTGGAGATGCTTCTTATATTTGTATGAATTAATAGTCAAGCGTGTTTTACTTATTGCGTTATTGAAAAATTTTCGTTTAAATTCGGTAATGTTATTTAAGACGTGGGTATCAATAAATTCAGATTCAATATCATTAATTAAATTTTTAATATTCGTGTTTACCATAAGTAAAAATAAAAAATAATTATAGAAGTGATAGCTTACCTATTGAAAAACCAAACAAGAGATAAGAAGCTTTACCAAAACAGAAATCTAATGCGCCGCCAGACACATTCATCTTCTTTTGCCGATCTTAGCATGTAATTCTTCTTACTACAGGATCTTCGTTGTTCTTCCTAATCAAAATCTTACCATTTTTACCCCAACATACTGAAAACCTTTGATGCGGGCCTGTTCCTTGGAGTTTTTAGAAGTTGTTTATTCTCGAAAGTTAAATGTTCATTAATATAAATGTTTCCTATAAATATAACTCCTATAAATATAAATATAACAAAACAGCGATTCTATAGGTCTTCTATAGTTTTATAAGCTTTATAGTTGTATAAGAAATCTCTATAACTTTACAATGTCAAAACTCTCGCCATAATTTCCTATAGTGTATTGCCGCACTATTCCAATAAGAAGAATTTGACAAGAGCGGACAATAATATGTTTTAATTTTAACGAATTGCTTCGTGCTATAAGAATACCATTTCATTTGATGATTTTAACTAGATTATTTCTTGAGCAATGGATCAAATGGATAAAAAAATATTTTATTGACCAGAATTTTTGATTGACTAGGATTGGAATTTTTGCAAGACATATTGGTGTTTTGCAACTTTATTATTATACCGAATGATCTGAGATCTACATACCTACAATTTTCTTTTAGGCTGTGCTACTTCGATATGACTACTACTTACTTACTTCTGGATACTTGGAACAGATAGACGTATGGCAGTGGCGTGCGGTGAGAATTTAGGTTAGGGAAGCAACCACGATTTTAATTTTAATATACCTAGGTACACTACCGCCCATTTGAAAGTGCACGATAGACCAGAGTTCCCTCGGTTATATTTTCTATAAGTTACCCTAAGCTGATAAATAAATTATTTTAAACAAGTATTTGAAAATAATAATAAACCTTTCATTCCGCTGCAGCTGTTATAAACACATAGCCCATGGAATCCTGACTTAAACGATGTTATTTTGAAATATTACATATAAAGAGTCGTGCACTTTCAAATGGGCGGCACTGTACAATAAAAACAGTGTTGTAATTAGTAAGCTTAAAAATTTTTTAAAGAACTTTTACACTTCAGTAGTATTCGTTTGCTCTATAATGATTAATCGAATTGGTAATTTTTTAGCACATCTCGTTCTTTTGAATACTGATTAACCCCCACCTAGTAAGATATTTTTAGCATGATTGGTAATAACCCTTACCCCTTTGAATCGTAGAAATTCTGTAATTAACATGATTGAATCATAAAAAGTGCTGCGACGAAACTTGTAACTATTGCCAACGTTCTATTGTGACAAAGCATTTTCAAATTTTTATGATCGTTTAGATTTAATCACAATGTGCAAAAGAATACGTCTTTTATACTTATGCAATTTGTTGACTATTATTCTTTATTTAAGAAAAAAGTACTACTATTTATTTATAATGAAACTCGATTTTCCGGCCTTTTTTAGCAAAATACCTGGTGCAGGTTTTAATCTTTGTTGTTAAATTTAAAAGTTCTGGTTTTGGTCTGCCTTTCTCAACAATTTGTGATTCCCTCCGAAACTGTATAAAGAAAATTCTTTATCTAATACTAATAATACTTTACAAATTGAACAACAAAATCGTCGCGATTCGGATGTAAGTTACACATACGCCTCCACTGGATTTTCAACTCCAAGTCGCCGCTACTGAGTTTAGTGATAGTGATTAAGTTACGTGAAAGTGATAAGGTGATAACGTGTTATAATTGATGACTGTACTTTTAAATCGTATTTTATCTAAATGTTTTTTTTGCTAATTGCATTTTTTCAATAATTATCATTTACATAAGTAATGCTATAGTATTTTATCCACATTTTGTCCATGTTAAACTTGCAACTAAAACGTTTTTTCATAATATATCTTTTATACCGCATTTTATCTAAAACAACATGTATGTTCTATTTAATATTACATTTCATTATGAGATATTAAAAATTATACAATTGTATTTTGTAAGAGAAAAAGAGAAGTTAGTTAATTAAGAACCGCGAACTGCAAATGACCATCAAAAATCTGTAACAAAAGGGAACTTAGTTTTGTAACCTGCTATTTTAAATAAAACCAATAAAAACCTATATTTTATTTTGTGTATAATTGAAATATGAGTGACAAGTAAGTATCCAAAAGTTACGATTAAAAAAACTTAATTAACGTAATTTGTATCGGAAGTACTCGAACCTTCCACCGAAACAGCCGAATTTGCAGTCATGACGATAAAGGAAGTTTAAATGTTGCATACAGAACAAACTAAATAGAATTATTTGTCTTTAAAAAAATCCCAACTTAGGTATATAAATTGAAATAATAAAATGTTCCAAAATACAGTCTCATTCGCAGATTTACATTGTTTAAGTAACATTTAACAAACATTAAAAATCGAACAAATAATGAAATTATAATAAACATCTGATCACGGAGCACGCCAATAAAAATAACTCGACCTTATACGATGTTAACTGTAGCCCACAACGCACCCGCGACCCGACCGCTACCGAAAGAAAGAAGTGCAGTAAGCAACGAAATCAGTGCTTATATGCAGTGTAAATAACACATTTGAATCGGTATTACCTTTCCGAGCAAGTTTAATGAGCCTAATTTAAAAGAGTACTCTAAATAATTATATTTTTTGCTGTACGGAATTGATATTGAGCTTTAAGTTAATTAAATATAACAAATTTAAATAAACGATAACCATAATTTTATAAAAATATTTTTGTTAGCATTGGTTTTTAAATTCTTAAGGGAAGCATTGCTTCCCTTGCTTCCATGGACCGCACGCCACTGTATTATGGCATACTAAACTTGCCAACTCTTAAAATATTAATATAGTAACTTTTTTTGTAAGTTGGTGTTAGGTAAAAAGAGTTAAAAATAATGGAGAAATAGTTTGTCATTTTGGAATAAATGAAAATTTAATTGCATAAAAAAATACAAATTAAATATAGAATGACACTATTCTTCTGGGAGTGCAGCGGAAATATCTGTTGTTTATCTTTAGTTGTTAAACGTAGAAGTACTGTGGAAATTGTGACACATTTTTGTATAACTGACAAACGTCAATTATATTTAAAAATTCTTAGCTATTGCACCAACCTTACAAGAAAGTTACTATATTGTAAAGCTTGGCAGGTTTGCTATGATATCTATCTTTCTCAGATGAAGTAGTATTCGCTAATTCTTTTTTGCTCACACATGAAAACATGGGCATAACCAGGTCAGGAATTCTAGACATGATCGGAATTTTAGTCTCGGAATACGATTCCATCATTATTTTGCAATTCCTATATACATTAAAATAACCATCGTGAAACTTCGGAAAATCGATTTATTTGTCAAAAAGTGACAAATACATATTTTATTGCTTTTTTAGCCATAGAGCAACTCGACCCTTGTCGAAGACGCTAATTAAAATTTCTATTCATAAAGTAAGATTTATTGCAAGAGTCCAAGTTTAAAAACAACCGCTTACGGCGAGATTTAAGAATAACTTATTTTTATAGTTATTTTTCTATTTTGTGCTTTTTATTCCCTTTTTAAATTAAAAAATTGCAAATTCGAAGTGTAGGAGATTTTATGGTTTAGATTATATATTATTTTATGACATAAATGTTTCAAAATCAATGCTACCAACTCTCAAAAAGTTGGGCTATTAACTGTTTCAACAGTTGTTTTTAAAATGCCAAACTTATTTACGCTGTAAATCTGTTGAACAAAAACAAATGCAGAATTAGAATTTTTTAGAGTTGCCAAATGTTAAAAACTACTTACTTAACAAAGTATCCTTATCAAATCTTATTTAAAACTAACTTAGGAAGTTGTATAGTCTGAGCCAAAAGCTATTGAGCTGTAAAAAGCTAGTTTTATTAGAATGCATGTCTTTTTAAAGTCAGAGATTAACTTTTGAATTTCTAGTCCAAACTTAGGAATGTGATAAAATGACGAAAAAACAATTTTTCTAATGATGTATGAGGAGGTGTATTTGGATGATGATTGTGACCTAGGTAGCACAGATACGGCCTTATAAGTTTTTTGAAAAGCGGCATGGTCGGATGCAATTTCTGGCACGGTTGCCAAACTGCCAATGATAGAAGTAAACGTCAGCACCCTGTGTTTGTGGTTTCTAGAATGCGTGTGAACGATTAGATGTTGACATAACCGCGCGTTTAAGATCAGCGACAGTTTGTCTAATTTGAAATTTCTGTATTTAATAATGACGTTTGTGAATTATGCAAGTTATTTCTTAACGGCAGTATTCTCAGATGCTGATTAACTTTAACTGGTTGTTAATTGCCATAGATACGTTTGTTTCTTTTCATACACACAAATTAGATGTTTTAGAAGAATTTGAAATATACAGACATAAACGTACAGTACCTTTAATGCATGAACAAACTGAGCTTAGCAATTCTCCTTTATTCGAAGTGTTAGATATTTAGTTTTTGTATGCATTGTATCTAGTTACCTATTTTCTGTATTTATCCTTAGCAACGTGTTGACTTATCAATTTTATCTGCCTTTGATAATTACATTTAATGTCGAAACAATATTGTCAGGTTAGGAATATAATAAAACTTGTGAAACTTTAATTAATCTTTGTATTTATATTATACAGTGTCTGCCATAAAGTTGGATCCATATGGGAAATTTTTTTAATATTCTGCTTAGAAAAAAACTTTGCGGGGCAATCACTTCTGCTTCCAAAAATACTTGAAATGCCATGTCAAAGTTTACAGGTGACATTAGGTATCTGTCAAATTCGACATTCTTTTCTAAAATCGGCGAAAAATGACCTTATTTATTAAAATATGAAAAGAAATTATTAAGAAAAAATGTTTCTAATGGCATCTTACGGTCATATACCGAGTTTGAACGAGATATTCCGACATAAGGAAAATTTTGTATCTACAAATGTATCTAGGTACATTACGTTAGACTTTGTATTTGGATCTAGATACTTCAGAGCAAAATCATCTGTATCTAGGAACTTTGTTCTGATAGTATCTGAATCTGTATCTAGATACACAAAATAATGTATCTGTTACAACACTGCACTGTATTTCATGATTATTATTTATTGTCCAATTTCTCTAGAAAGACCGAAATTGTAGACGCACGTTATCTCTTTCAGTCTAATATCAGTTTCATTCATAACTACCTCAAACTAATCAATCACAAAAAGACCGGTACATTTTAATAGCCTAAAGACTTGTATTAATGAAAGTAGATTGTCAAAGAACATGCAGACGACCTTCGAAATTAGGTGAAATTAAATCCATTAGCATGTAGTTAAATCCACAGTCAAACCGCCAGTATTAATAACAATATCCTTTTCCGCTATTGACATCCCTCGAATTCTAAAGGTAGAAAGTTATAGGACAACCAATCCTTGATTTGCAATATTTAATTCCCTTTGCGATACTGCAGTTGTAGTTTATTATTTAATTGAATGTTCGCAAAATTGCCACTGTGTAATATTTAAATGCACTGTTAAAAATTGATTAATGATTTTTTCTTAAATGAAACAATGGGTGCTTGTAAAGTTTTTACAAAATACACAACATGGAAAAAATTCTTCATTTGTGAAGTAAGGAATATAGGCATACAATGTTGTGGTCAAACTGAAATAATAATGAACGCGATTTTAGTAAGAAAAACCGATAGTGTTCAATTAAAACCGCTTACGGTATTTTGTTAACGAAATATACTCAGTTTCAAATAAACCCCTTCCAGTCGCAGCAGCTGCGAAAAGTCCACGTACGAATCCATTATTTCCAACTCGTTAGGTAATTCGCACCACATATCATGGGTTGTCAATTTCAAGCAATATCGACCGCGTTGCTAGGCGTTATTATTCGTAAATAAACACTTCAAAAGCCGCCAAATACAGGCATGCTGATAAGTGCCACCACGCTATAAAACGAAAATAAAAATGGACGATAAGAAGGATAAGAAAGATGATAAGCAGGATAAGAAAGGAGATTCCGACGTAGACCAACGAATTGAGTTTCTCTTTAATTATCTCTCGAAAACATTAAAAATAAAAACGGATAAATGGATGAAAATGGTCAATACTGATGAATATTTGGTAAGTGGTTTTTCTTCCTTTCAATGTTTCTGGTAGAATTGTTAGATTTGAGTAAAAATAATACTTTTTGAAATTTTTATAAATTAAATGTCAATTTGTTTACAAAATTGTTTTTTAAAAAGTAAATTGAAGCCTTGCTAATAAAAAATAATTTATGTTTTTCTTAATCATTCTCATCTCATAACTTATAGGAATTATCTTTCTATGTGTACTATACTCAAACTCTTTACCACGAACAAAAAGTACAAAACCTAACCAAAGTTTTAACTCAAAACTTTGAAAAGTCTTTGTTTTGCTTATGTTTTACTTATTTGAGATTAATGAAAAATCATCTGAAATTATTTTATTTGCTAAACTAATTGTGAATAACTTGCTTTAATAATATTTTTATTTTCTAATCACAATGACAATTTGTACCATTGACAGTTCTAGTACGGTATAATGTTAGTACCATTATACCTAATTCAACAAAGCTTTGTAGGAGAGTAGAGGGTTGCTTCAGTCTCGTCTTCTTCAGCACTTCATATTCTTTTTCTATTTTATTTTCTATCTTTTTAGCAGTGGTGGGATCTCTTTAAGCCTACCATTAGACTTATATGCTCTCTTGGTCTGTCATTTTCTATGTTGACTGAAGTTTCAATATTTACCGCACCTATCGACAGTAGGGTGGAGCGAAAAATCAAAAGTTTGAATTTTCAGTTGCCTATATTACAAATTGTTGCCTTACAGCAAGACTTCGAATCTTTAAAAAAGAATTTTGGAAAAGTATTATATCTTCAGGTGGCGCATCACCCTTATACGAGAAACTGAAATTGTGAATTTTTAGAAGTTGTAAATTTTCGTGTGACTATGTTACTAATTGGTGCTTTACTATAACAAAAAATAACATGCCGGATCACTCCTAACATTACAACTCTTTGAGCTTTTATACAGAATTACCTGGAAAAAACTGGAAAACCAATTTTCTTTAATTTGACTACGGGTTTTTTGAGTATAAATTGTTGTCTTGTGATAAGTCTTCAATACTTTCTCATATGCTTCTCTCTGACTCTTTCTCTCTTTCTCTCTGAACTCTTTCTCTCCGAAAAGAGTTCTCATCTGTTAATGAGCGTATATTTTTAATTGACCAAAGAAATGATGATAAAGGCAAGGGTGGGGTGGCAATAGGTTTATAGACGTCAAAGCTACTAAAAACTGAAACAAAAATTGATTAAGTACAATCTAAAACTGAAAACGTATCTTCACTTTCCGAAGATAGCGAGGATGCAGAAGATGAAGCCTACTCTACATTAAGTAGTGTTCAACATCGAAATGCAACAGATGAGGCTACCATTACCTAATTTAGCATATTTTCTAGATCATAGCTGAGAAGAGAACGGAAAAGAACACGACATTTGAAGCGCGGGAAAACCGATTTGAACCATCTGCCATTTATCTTATTGACAGGAAAGACAGTTCTCTAGTTCAGGAAGAACTAGGAGGACGTTTTTATGGAAAAATATAACGGAAGAACATGTGGTTCTATTAGCAGTATACTTGACTATAAGTAGTATAATATAATATAATATTATATTATATTATTATATAATGTAGACTCTCCCGGTTAGCAGTCTTTGGTTGTAATGGTACAAGATTCCAAGAGTGTTTTTTTACGTGGAGCACCTGTAATTAGACCTAATCTCCACGTTCCTTCCAAGAGGAAGTAATTGAGGTACGCTCAATCAGCGCGCATATGCTTAGCATATGCTCCCAGTAACTCACTGGTCGGAGCGAGGTTGCCTATCCACCCTCTACTGGCTCTCCAGGTCAGTACCGGAGCGATAAACGTGCTCACCCGTCGGAAACCTCTCATCCTATTTCAAACGAGCGCCGGGTTCCTTGTCCAGTATTAGGATTATTCCCTAACCTAGGTTAGGTACATGCGAATCCTCCAGCCCTTTTTCATGCCTTCACAAGTTCGTTCACCCAGCCTTAGTTGGGGCCACTGCCCGATCGAATCCAACCTCAGATGTGGCAGGACTTGGTCTTTAAATGGTTTTGCCACCCCGATCTCCCAGCCTGGTGTGCTTCTGACAGAGCTTCGTTTCGACGCTGCTTCATACGGCCGATCGAAGCTGCATCCCGTTGTGTACCTGTTAAGATGAAGTTGTCTTAGACGTGAGAGGATTTAATCCTCCATAAAACACCCTGACGTCAGGTAAGAATCAAACCACCTACACCGGATCCTCTTGTTAGCAGAGCTTCCTCCGCAACGTTTTAGAGTCATAGTCGAGAAACACTTAGGTGTAATTCTACCACACATTTCCTTCTGATTCCGTCGTCCGTTACCCAGGCAGGCCTGGGATTGGGTAGACAACGACCAGTTCTAAGGGTGAACGCCGTGTGGTCTGCCCACAAGCTAGTCTCGAATCCTGCGTGCTTCCCGACTGCGACTCTAACGACTGCCCTCCCTCCGTCTTTGGGCTAGTCTCGGATAATACGGAAGTCCGACATCTCCAGCGACTGCTTGTCCGTTCACCCTGTAATGATAATAGTACAGTTGTGAACACAGGGGAGAAGAATGCATCGATTTCACAAATTAATAAACACGTAGGAAGACATCGCATTGGATTGTATGTTTGCTCCATACCAACAAATTGTCACTTTGGTGTATATTTCAGCAGTTTGAGGGAAGAAATTTTGGTTCAAATACGTTTACTGGAAGTATTGAAAAAGATTTACAAATCTGCGAGACATTACCTACGACCAATTCGATGCAATTGCTGTGAAAGTACCACGTATATTAGTAAGTACAATTATCTACTGACCAAAAAAATCTTCTTGAAATGGGCAGCGGAGTGTCACAAGCAGTGATTCCAAGTTATTTAGAGAAAAGTGGTCCCGGTAACACTTCACATTCTACATGGCTAACTACAGCAAACCGGATACCATTACCCTTAGATATCCTAAAGATTCTGGTAGAGAACGTAATGGAAGTGTATGCCCCAACGGCATTATTATGGCACGTCCTTTTGTAAAAAAAGAAACGAAGCATTTATTGAGCTTGATAAAGAGATCTAAATTACTACCAAAATAACTGAAGAAAACTGTTCAGAGTGTGATTCAGAGAAATGGATTCTTTGTCCATTCAAAGAATATTTTGCTTGCTATGTTGCTTGATGAGAGGAATAAAATTCGCAACCAAGCAGTGAACAGTCTTTTAGAAATAAGAAAATTCGAGACGCAAACATAGTCAAGTTTCAGGATCCAAAGATAACTTCCGATGCCGAACAATACTTTTATTTTCTGCATAGAATGATTGGTTATACGAGCCATCTATAACAAGAAACTAAACGAAGATGAACTAAAATTAATAGCAAAATTAGGTTTCAATACGGTTGCTGCGAAATTACCATGTCATTTCTAGGCTGTGGAACGCCAGGTGGAACTAGCTACTGAGGCTTGTGTTAAGTGTTTGTGCAGAAGACAGAAGAGGTAGTTTCATTAGATACCATATAAAGTCACGTGGTAAAATATCTAAATTCGACACAAAAAGACAATTTTTTTGGAAACTTAGAAGGTGATGCGTCACCTGAAGATACCGCTTAAAAAGTCAGAGTTTTGCGAAAAGAATATTAATATCAACAAACAACTATTGTACTATTAATTTCATAATGATCTAGGACAGCAGGGCCAATCTGATGCTATTTTATTCTTTATTTCAGTGTAAATGCATAGGATAAGATAATATACCATATTAGCCTTGCTGCCCTAGATCATTATGAAACCAATAGTACATATAGGCTAAAATAAATTAGTAACTTTTATTTTTTTTATGTTTTTCACTCTACCCTACTGTACAAATCTGTTGCCTGACAAATCATTTTCTTGATGTGTGGCTATCACAGAGGAGTAGATTTTTAGCATTTTCGTCTATTCACAGAAATATGTTAGTTATTATGAAATATATAAAGATTAATAAAAAGTTTCACAGTTTTTATTAAATTATAACCTGACAATATTGTTTCGACAGCTAAACTAACTAGGTTAGTTATTTCTGATAGTCCAGTCTACTTATACATGGGTCCTTGCAAAAAGTCGAGTATTTAAGTATAATTTTTGGCTATGTTGTTGGCACCAAGGCCACTAGTAAAAAACCAAGTTTACGGAAACGGAGGTAATGTGCAAGCAGAGTTATATCAAAAAAACGTCGAATTGTTCCTACTTTTTCGGTTTTTGCTCAATATCTCTTTTCCTATGCATCGGAGAGCAAAACATCCAGAGCCTCATCTTCATGTCATTTTTCTATGTCACTGTCTTCCAAAACAGGGATAGAAGCGTTTTGGCATGACTGGCCAAGAGAGAGAGTGCAAAGGCTTGAACACTTTAGTCCCGCTTTTTTACATCTGCAAGCTCCTCGGCACTTTTTCTTGCTCCGACATGATATACATTTAATTAGCTGAATTGATGCGAGCTCTTGATCTGTGCGCAAAAAACGCCAGTGCGTACGGTTTTTCGAACCCCAACCACTGGTCTGTGTGGTATGTCCGGAAGGAATGGTATATGGCAGCATCTTGTGTCGGTAGCAGTTTTGCTGGTCTTTGCAGCACCCTTTGATGAAATACTGGTAACGGAGGATATCCAAATTTTGTGTGTTCATGTCACCCCCTACAAAGTGACGAGGTGCTTCTCTCCTGCGTTGGCAATGTCCTCAGCAGAGGAGTGTTGTGAGAACACTCAGACTAATTCTTTTAGCTGAGAATTTTTCATTTCTGAACAAATTCCAGGTTTACTATGTTGTTTTACAATATCAGATTTGTACTGTTTAGTTAGCATACCTACACATTTTTCATTGTCAATACCTACTTACAACAATTAGTACATCATTAGTTCTACCGAATAATAATAGAAAATGTTGCACCATAAATGTAATTAATTAAAAGTTTTAGCAAAACCAGATGTTCTGGGAACTTTTCCAGATTTTGCAGAATTTATGACATTTTTACTACTCTGTAGCTTGATAACTATTGTCCATAGAAAAAAACCCTAAGTACAAAAGTTGTAGCAAATTTTGCTCTCTACAATATTGATAATAACTACTTTTGCTCTCCGATGCATAGGGAAAGAGATATTGAACAAGAACCTAAAACGTTTTTCGATATAACTCTGCTTGCACATTTCCTCCGTTTCCGCCAACTTGGTTTTTTTTACTGGCGGTCTTTGTCCCTACAACATATCCAAAAATTATAGATACTCGACCTTTTGCAAGGAAACCCATTCTTTTGGTACATATTGACTAGACCATTAGTCTTCCTTATTAGTTTTGTCTTTTTATTTACTGTACCCGATTGTTGATGTCAGATTCCAGAAAAATGTTCTTTGCAAACCATACAGTTTACTATAGGGCTTCTGTTCATATTCTAGTTAGTAAACAAACGCCAGATATACCACCACCCAATAAAGGGGGGTTATCAAACTAAGAAATAAAGTATTTCTAATTTTCTCAAATCTGGTGCCTATCGTAGATACTTCGTAAGATAGTAATTTCGATCACTAGGCCTCCGAAACTATGGGTTTGCGTACAAGTGTCTTGCAGGCAGAGCGGTTAGCCGAGGCCTGTAACTAATGAGTATTTGCAACGTACACTTAGCTTTTGACTTGATTTTTTGTAGGAACAACGTATTGGCTCTCTATATGCTACATCCCTTCATACCCTCCTATGCTGCCTTGTTGCTTCCAAGTCGAAAGCTTTTGTTGATAAACAAAGGCAGCAACGTAACCTTTGTACAATTTTTACCCCCTTCTTTTTGTAGTCCGTAATTGAATCGGGCCAGCATAATGTATTCCCACTTAAGTTAATAAATCTGATAGGGAGTTATTCTTGATGCCGGAAGATCGCCATTATTGGAGTCATTTATATTGAGCATCTTATTGACTGTTTGCGTTCTAAGTATAATTTAGAATTTTCGTTGTGTGTTGGAACTAGAGTTGCTCGGTTTACACCATGTAGTAACTTTCGATGAGTATCTTGAAGTATTCATTCCGTAGAATAAGTGGCATAAGTAATTATTATAGGGTGATTCGCGTTGTATGAGTTCGTCATTAAAAAAATATATTCAAGGATAGAAGTTTGCTGTTTTGTTCAACAGGTTTGTTGTCTTTGGTGCCTTTGGTTTCACGAAAATATTCTTGATGCAAGGCTTTGAATATTATTTTCAATGATTCTTCAGTTTATTGAGTGGACAGGGTAATGGTAATAAATTGTTCCTATCTTCGTTGTACCTCGTAGCACAAAGCTTCTCGATTTCCGAAAGATGCTTTAATAGTCCAGGCGACAGGGAAATTGGTATATGGGAAAAGTCACAAGACTTGATAACAGCATTTCTTTTGTTTAGTATGTAGAGGGGTGTGTGGTCTACATTCAAGTTTTCGTATTAATCGGGGGCTGCGAAGTGTCCGCCATCTTGGAAAAAGAGGTTAAAGTGTTTTTTCAATTTATCTCGTTAACCGTAGGTCTGAGGAAAGAAGTAATTCAAAACGTTTTCGTCGGAAATTCGATTCTCTACAACGTCCTCAATATACTTCTTTGATAAATGCTTGTAATAAAAAAGTTATAAACAAATAACCATAAAAATCTAGAGGTTGCAAATCTTTGGGGTGAAATAAATATTTCATTTTTGATCGTACGAGCAAAATTGTTCTGACCTTTCTTGTAGGCAATCTAAAAACGAACAATTTAGTGTACTCACTTTTTTGGTTCCGTTTTTTGGTATAGTGGAAGGCGGTGGTCGAATGGAGGTAAGTCGAAAACGAGGCAGTAAGCGCGTATAACGTTCTTCCTACTGGTAAGTTATTTATCTCCTTAACCATACGTCTGAGTAAAAAATTTGTTACAACCATTTTTGTCGGCAATACGATTCTCTACAACTTCCTTAATACACTTCTTTGAGAAATGTTTGTAATAAAAAAGTTATAAACAAATAACCGTAAAAACTTAAAAAAATGTGTTAGTAGATGTACTTCTCTAGCGATTCAAATTTTGGTCAACGGGTGGGAGAATGGCCCGGTGCCTTTAACTACTCGAGGCAAACTGCACAGGCGCACGAAAGTCGTAGAATACAGCATGACTGCCATCCACTCAGGTCAATGCTTCTCTTAGAAATTCTTCGTGTTCCTCATCTCATCTTTCAATGCTTCTTTGGAGCAAACATATTACTCCTCTCTCCTTCACTAAGCTAACATCACCTTCACGTAAAGAAGTTCTGCACACGAAACAGACGCTCATCTTAACGGCTTTCGACTAGGCTAGACAAAACCGACTGGCCCATGGGACTGACCTGAGTGGATGGCACTCATGGTGTATTCTACGACTTTCATGCGCCTATGCAGTTCGCCTCGAGTGATTAAAGGCACTGGACCATTCTCCCACCCATCGACCAGAATTTGAATCGCTAGAGAAGTACGCCTACTACTACATTCTATGTAATTATTATCGAATCATTGTTTAATTGCGTATATAATGCATATGCTCAACAAATTCGGTATTATATGCCATGGGTAAACCTTCAACTCCTGCCTTCCACTATACCAAAGAACGTGATAAAGAAGTAAGTATATCAAAATTCCCATCCTTACATTGTGTACAAGAAAGGTAAGAATAATTTTTTCCGTGCGACAAAAAATGAAATACTTATTTCATCCCATACGTTCAATACAAATGACCAACCCCCTATATCTTAGCAGTTTATTTTTAATAGCTTTGTAACTATTACAGGACACAAAAAAGTGGAGTATGAAAGTTGTAGAGAATCGTATTGCCGACAAAAGTGTTGACAACTTTTTTACTCAGACGTACGGTTAAGGAAATAAATAAATTACCAGTAGGAAAGACCGTTAAACGGCTTACCTGCTTCGTTTTCGACTTACCTCCATTTGACCGCTGCCTTCCACTATACCAAAGAACGGAACCAAAAAAGTGAGTACACTAAATTGTTCGTTTTTAATTGTTTACAAGAAAGGTAAGAACAATTTTTCTAGTACGACCAAAAATGAAATAGTTACTTCACCCCAAAGATGTTCAACCCCTAAATCTTTACGGTTATTTGTTTATAACTTTTTTATTACAAACATTTCTCAAAGAAGTGTATTCAGGAAGTTGTAGAGAATCGAATTTCCGGCAAAAACGTTATAAATTACTTCTTTCCTAAGACTTACGGTTAACGAGATAAATTGAAAAAACACTTTAACCTCTTTTTCCAAGATGGCGGACGCTTCGCAGTCTCCGATTAATACGAAAACTTGAATGTAGACTTACCACACACCCCCCTACATACTAAAAAATTGCTGTTATCAAGTCTTGTGACTTTTTTACCCTGTCGCCTGGACTATTAAGTGCATAATCGAATGATTTAGGGTTTCTTGAATTCGTTAAACTTGCACAGCTCGAGCTTGTTCAAGGACTTCTTCGTTTTCATTTGTGTTATCTTAAGCAAGGGTTACCTTAGCAGGCAATTAAAAAGTAAATGTTTGTAGTTCCATTTTGAAAGATTGCTTTTGCGTTTACATCTACCCCGTATGTTTGTTCTGATGCGTCACAAAACCCTGGAGTCCCTTTTACATTCTTTACTTGATCTAATGCCTCTGGGTATTGCGATGTTTTCTACATGTTTAAGTTTGTTTTGAAAGCCTTCTCATGATGTACCAATTTCTTAAGGAGCTTTTTACTACCATTGTATTTGTTTAATTAGTATAGCTGACTAGAAACACTATAGGATATAGATACTTTGGAGGCATGCCAAGGAATTGAAGATCTTTGCTATGTGGAGAATACTTTTTGGAAGTATCTTGCGTGTGGAAGCTTAAATTTAAAGTTTAAAGGTGGCTGTGAAAATTCCAGTAAATCACCGGATGACTTCTTTAGATATTTACGTTGTTGTTTGATCTCGAAAATATTTGAAAAAATTCTGGGCGTGTCTTGGTTGGGTATTTATATACCCAAGTTAGTTTACCATTATAATTAAGGAAAATAAATTATTCAACAAACAAGTATACAATTTATTTACAATAGAGTACATTTAATAAAGGAAGTATCATGCCTGCAAGTACTTAATTTGTTTAGCTTTCTTTTTGTATCCGTCTTTTTCTAGGTGCCTACTATCAGAGTTTTATCAATAAGACCTAGTAAGATTTTTGGTGTGGTTAGTTCCTTCCTGACTTGTGTTGTTGCACATTGTTAGGATGTGATAAAAGTTGTCCACCTGAGTATTTTTCCAATAGCTAGAAAGAAAGTCTGTGTTAGTTGACAGTTTGATGGTTAAGTAGAGCCATGAGAATGTAAACTGCTTAAAACCTTTTTATCCAATACCTCTAAGTAAAAAGTCTTTCATCTTAATGCGTCTAAGCAATTAAAGTTAAAGTTTACTCACTAGTAAGTAGGAATAACTTGTTTGCACATTGCACAATCTATGAAGGGTGAAGATTTGAAAGTGTTACACTGCCATATCTCGGAACAGGTAATTGGTAGAAAGACACATTTTGATGTAGGTTTTAAATTTTCACCCCCTCCTTTTTTTAAGGGGTGGGAGGTGACTTCGAAATTTTAAATAGGATGATACATTTTTTAGCAATATTTTTATATTCTAGCTAGCTTAGATAAATAACAAAACTTTCGTTGTTCTAGTGGTGTATTTACAAATTTTTCTCGGGGAGAGGGTACTCTATAAAGATTCCGAATCAAAATACTTAGAACTGGTTTATAATTTACTAATTATTACGTTAGAAATAAGAAAAAATAATAATTTATCATTTCATTTCAATTCATTTAACGTCTATCATGGTTCAGAAGGTGTTCGAAATGCTCCCTTTCAACTTCTACACACTTTTCCTCCCTTTTCCTAAACGAATTTCGTATTCGGTGTAACATTTCAGGCGTCACTAGTTGGCAAGCATGTCGCATACGATTTTTCATATTTTGTTCGTTATAAATTTTTCTTTTATATAACCCCACAGAAAAATGTCAAGGGATGTCAAATCGGGTGATCGAGGAGGACAACTGGCCTCTTATCCATAAACTGATAAACTTATCGGGCCAATTCGACCAATACACCTGTTCTCAAAAGCTTATTTAAATAATTACGGGCCTGTCTTGCATTATGAGGTGGTACCCCATCCTGCTGAAAGCACATGCCAGGATTTATGTTTGATACTTGGGGCAACTCGTTTCTTAAGAAATTAGTATACATTTCTCTATATCAAGGTTCTTCATTTTTTTAATTTTTATTTTAATAGTCTAATTAATATCTCCGTAATAAGTCGGGTAAATTTAATAATAGTTTGTATACATACGTAGCTTTTTACGTACCTACATTGAAGTTTTAAAAAGAAAGATGTGTCTTTTTATTTAAGATTTCGAAGTTACCTCCCACCTCTTAAAAAGGGAAAGCGCTAAAAATTTAAAAACTACATCAAAATGTGTCCCCCTCATACCAATTACCAGTTCCGGAATGCATTGGGATAGCCAAAGTTGTTTCTGAGATATCTCCGTGTAGCACTTTAAAATCTTCACCCTGTATATAAAGCTTTACTTTAAGTAACTAAAGTAGCTGCTTCACTTCCTAGGGAGTAAAGTGTTTGCATGAAAAACTTAGGGTGTATTATTCTGAAATTATATTTTGGTGTTTGCAGAGCTCAATTTTCTGGGATTTCCTTGCGATTAAGTCCTTTAGGTCGTGCAAAAACTAGCGTATATACCGCGGGACTAAAGTGACATCTAATTCCTTGTGTGTTTATTTAGATAAACTTCACATTCGGATTAAATTATGTACTTTAATCCCTTGGCATATAATATACCATTTACTTATTGTAAGCTAGTAATTGGTTGTTATTGAAAGCAAGCAACCAGCATCAGGCCAGAATGTCAAAATTATTAAGTTCATTACTTCAATGACTAAATTATACATTTCAAAACTCAAGTTCGAGATTTAAATTTAAATATTGAGGTGTTGAATAAAATGTTGTATAATACATGTAAATAAAAAGCTTTTATCCACTCGTGGAAGTTTGCATATACGGATTTTGCCTTGGGTACTAAACTTCTATCTTCGTGAATAAAAACTCCCCTCTTTCTACTACTTAGAAAAACTTACATGATTCGAGTTGTCTCCCTTCATAATAACAAAAATTGTTATGGTCTGATACTTGACTTTGAAAGTGGAACTTGAGGTCATTCTTCAAGATTTCCAGCTATATGCAGCCTACGCATATTGAGCGTGAATTTTATTTTCGTTTCTTTTGTGATGGTTAACCATATTTCAATGCATTCTTAGATAATGGAAAGGTACATTACGTATCAGAAGTGTTTTTCATTTCACGCGGATTGTATGGTTGTTACTTTTTAACAAGATTTCATGAGGACATGCACCATAGTTTTCAAAATTGGGCATTCAGTGTACAAGTACTGCACTATTTTTGATGAAGAGGACAACTGGATTCTTCTATTCAAATGTTTATCTGTGTCCAGCTTGTATGTCTCATTAGGCATGGAAAAACTGTGCTATGTATCTTCGTTATGTTTATGATCAAACACAGTTTCTTTCTTTGTCAATAAATTTATCATTAATTCAATTCGATTACACTTACTTTTGTCGATACTTCTAAATGACTTATTATTGGTTACAAAAATTCTTGCTTGTTTACGTGTGAACTATTCTTCAAGACGGGTTTTAGGACAGCAAAAAAAAACTAATTACTTATAGGCAATCTACCACACCTATAAAACTTGATCTTATAAACTAGTTAATCCATACTAAGGTAACGTAAAAGCTTTTCTGTCTTTACTAGATGTTTTTTCAGAAACAGAAAAACTTTTGCTGATAATTTCCTTCAGTGTTGTACAACGTAGTAATTACGTTATTCCCTCATTTCTTCGTAGAGATTAATTAAAAACTTCTTCGGAAATCCAAACGTGGCCCGAATGGTAATAGCCATAAATGCATCTGGAGCACTGCAGCCATTTATCGAATTTCCAAGAAATGTAAAAACAAAAGCATGCTACTTCATACGTAGAAAGAAAGAAATAGTTACCATGGACAATTTCAAAAAAGTATTGATGTTTGGAGACATGTCTCCGAAACCTGTTGAAGAACTAGCGGTGTTGGTAGAAGAAGTTTTTGTGCCAATCTTGGCGAATCCCGCGAACCAAAAGGGATGGCCAAAGATTATCGTAGAGGATGTTACAAAACACATTTATGCTTTTAGAAACAATGTGTATCAAGTAAGTTGTGTAGAATAAAAATTAATTCAGAGTTCTTTTTTAATTTTATTTAAAGGTTAAAGGTGCTTTACGAAGTCAGACGTTATTACCGATGCCAACCGGAATTGAAAAAGTCTTCGATGCTGAAAGATCCTTCAGTTATTCCAGTGGCAATGAAATTGATTTACAACTAAAATCTGCAATTGAAGGATCCGTTATACAATGGGCATCATTATGCGGAGATATTTTACAACAGTCATCAACTGTTGCCTTTTCTGGGGGTGCTAATCCAACACCATTAGCTGAATTAGACTTCTGGAATTCGCGACTTAAAAATTTAGAGAGCATGTTCGATCAGCTCAGAGACCCTAGAGTAAAGAAAATGGCTCTTTATTTAGAGCTAACGGAGAGTACGTATTTATTATGTTTTAAAAATACATTCCAAAGTGTAGTTGCTGGAGTATTGGAAGCCAGGGATATATGCACTTATCTTAAACCTCTGAAAATGCACTTTGATAGATTTATTGATAATGATTTTTTAGACAATAAACTAAATATTAGGCCACTTGTGCATTGTATAGGCCTGCTATGGGGAAATTCACGTTACTACTGTAACGATACCAAAATTGTAACATTACTAAGAGAAGTTTGTAATATGCTTATTCAAGCAACAGAGACTCAGCTAGATCCAAGCTCGATATTTCAAGGTGAACCCGATGATATGTTTCAAAAAGTAGAAAAATGTATCAATCAATTAGAACTATTTCAAGCAACATTTGAAGAAGTGCGAGATAATATCTCCGGTTATTTTAAATCCAATAGTATGGAACCGAAACCTTGGTCTTTTCATTCTAGGAGTGTACTTCAAAGATTGTTTGATTTTGTGGAACGATTAAAACTTATAAAATCAATCCTTGGGGAAGGCATAGAGTTCCAAAAATTAGAAAAAATAGAGATTGCTGGTATAAAAGGTCGACTACTTTCACAGAAAATTGTGGAAATTTTGGACGAGTTCAATCAGTCATATACTCATTTTGTTCAGATACAGTACGATTTATTAGAACCTGAAGATAAGAATATTATAAAAGATTATGCGATTTTTGCAAAAAAATATCAAGATTTGGATCAAAGATTAGCTGCTATTTTTGATCAGGCTTTTGATGATTGTTATAATCTAGAAAGTATATTCAAATTTATCTCCATTTCTGGATCATTAATTGAAAGACCCGTTATCGATTCGACATTGAACTTAAAGTACAATAAAATTATTACACTGTTCAATCAGGAGCTAGACACTGTTAAACTGACGTATGATGAAGGAATAAAGAACGGAATACCGGTGAATAAAAATTTTCCACCGGTCGCTGGCATTCTGTGTTGGATAAACAAACTAAGACAGAGAATTTTTAAACCAGGGGATGAGTTTAAACAATTTGAGAATCCCATTGCGCAATGTCAAGATGCAGTTCATGCTTTTGAGAAATGGGAAGAAATGCTGAAGATTCTAGATGATTACCAAAACAAAATTTTTAAAGAATGGCTGGAATATGTTCCAAAACAAATGGCTATTAGTTTGGTAAAGACTCAGCTTTATCGTGAGGATGATTTACTGCATTTGAATTTGGATCCAGAATTGGTAGCAATTCTGAAAGAAGTGAAATATATGAAAATGCTCGAAATACCTAATATTTCTCCAGATGGTGAAATATTATTTTCCAGAAACGAAGAATTGCATAAAAGTATCATGTTATTGTATCGCATAGTTCAATGGTATAACCATCTTAAACTGTTCACGTTACCTGTTGAATATTCTTTGATAGAAGCGGAAATTAATAAACTGGATATTCTTTTAGAGAGCCTAATCACTACCCTTAATTGGCAGACAGACAGTAAGTATTTTCTGAATCTTAGTCTAAGGTAACCTTGATCTCTTATGTTTGCAGATTATGAAACAATCGAAGAAATATTTTATAAACTTAAACAACTATACGACCGAGTTCTCCAAGCACAAGATAATGTAACACGGTTAATAGAAGAAATAGACACATGGGGTTCAGAACCTCTGTTTATCAGAAAAGATGGCAATAAAAAGGCTATACTGCAGACTGAAGATCGTGCTGAACGTGTCCAGAAAAGATACGACGCGGTTTCTGCGACTTCTAGAAGAGCACAAGATATTATAGTAGAAAACTATCAGTTGTTCTTTCCTTCAGTGATTCTCGTACCTGCGGCAGATACAGATTCGAAAAAAGAGGAAGTCCCAGAGGTAAATAAATGATTATTAAATGATCAAAAACAGTTATGACTAATATAATATTATAGGCTTCTACTGATGCAAAACCGGACAAAAAAGGAAAAAAGGGTTCTCAAAGTCCTAAGAAAGGAAAAAAAGACAAAAAAGGCAAACAAAAACATTTAACAACCGCGGAAGAAGGAAGAAAAGAAGAAAAACTTTCCGAGATAGAAACGCAATACTCTGCTGAATGGCAAGTTTATGTAGATTATGTAGATAATCAGATTTCTAACAAAATAATCGAGGCTGCAATAGTTAGCTTTAAACTTTTTATGGTTGAAATGAATCCTAATAATAACTTAGAGCCCTTTTTCGAATTACTACTTAAACTTCAAGATCCAAACATAGTTTTTAACCCTTCGGCAGATTTAGACGACCCTGATAATTTTCTTGATTTTGTACAATCGTTATTAGAAGACATTAATGCTATGGGTAAAAGAATGACTAGAGTTGTTAAAATGCCAGAAGACCCTTTATCACCGGACTGTCGAATAAATTATTATACAGATATAGTAAATGATGATGATACCATGTATATGCGTAACCAAACTACAAATCGTGTTACTACTGCCTTGGAAGAAGCTATTGACTACGTCAGCAGTTTTGAAGATTATTCGTATCTATGGTTAGACGATCAGCAAGAATTTCTGAGGCAGTTTCTATTATACGGACGTCAACTAACACCAGAAGAAGACGCGATATTAAAAGAAGGACAAGAGATTGATGTTAAACTAGCTTCGCCAACAACAGCCCAATTTAAAGATCAAATCGACCATTATGAGGATTTATATAAAAAAGTGGAACTTATTGAGACCGAAAAAATTATTGAACGCTGGCTGCGCATCGACGTTAAACCATTGCGCCAAGCAATTTTAAATACAGTTTGTAAATGGTCTAACATGTTTAAACAGCATCTGTATAATCATGTGAAAACCAGTATAACGGAATTGGAAAATTTTATTGAAGAATCGGTTGCAGGTATGCAGGTACAATTAGCAGAAGATGACTACGAAGGTTTACTGAGTGTTATGAGATATTTGTCCCAAATAAGAGATAGGCAAATTGCTACGGATAATATGTTTGATCCATTAAAAGAAATTATCGAGTTGCTTAAAGAATATGGAATAGAATTCTCAGAAGAAATGCAAGTGCAGTTACAAGAACTTCCCGATAAATGGATTTACTGTAAAAAGGTAACAGTTTTCTCAGTAATAAAATTAATGTTTTAATCTCGAATGACTGTAGGTGGCTGTAACGACCAAACAAGCAGTAGCACCTCTACAAGCAATTCAAGTTACAGCGATCAGGAGACGTATAAGTCTCTTTGATGTTCGCCAAGCCTTGTATCGTGATACCTTCAAAAAGATGAGATTCTTCAAATGGGATTGTAAGAATGTATACCAACTGCTTGATAAGACAAATAGGGAAATAACCGATTTAGAAAAGGAACTGGTAAAATTGAGTAGCCAAGCCACACTATTTGAACTTCAAGTTGGTGAATATAAACAAATAAAGGCTGCTAGAAAAGAATTAAAGCAAATAAAACAGTTGTGGGACTTTGTTAGTATGGTAATGTCAAATATTGATGAATGGAGGACAACACCTTGGAAGAAGATCGATGTTGAAGGCATGGAAATGGAATTGAAGAAATTTGGAAAAGAATTGCGAATGATGGACAAAGAACTAAGAGCATGGGATGTTTATACACAAATGGAAAGTACAATAAAAAACATGCTGACATCATTAAGAGCAGTGACAGAACTTCAGAACCCTGCAATAAGAGAACGCCATTGGATACAACTTATGCAGGCAACTAAGGTTAGCTGGTTTTACATTTATATCTTGAACAATTCTGATGCTTGTATTTGAAGACAATTAATTCCTTCTAATAGTGTAGATATTTTCACTAATTTTGTATTTGAATTCTGCTAGGCTCGAGGACATTTGCCATCACATTATACTGTGAGTATGGCTAACATTAGGTTGCTAATGCCAATAGTTCTTTTTAACCGCTTCCTTTCTAGAAATAAAATAGTTATTTTTTTTATATTTTGTTTTACTTACCATCTTCCATTATAACAGGTTAAGTTCGTCATGGACGACTCCACAACATTAAATGATCTTCTAGTTTTGAATCTTCATGAATTCGAAGAAGAAGTTAAGACTATTGTAGATAAATCTGTTAAAGAAATGGCAATGGAAAAGATGTTGAAAGAACTCAATCAAACATGGGTTAATATGCAGTTTGAGACAGAACTTCATGAACGCACAAAGACAAAATTATTAAGAGCTTCTGAAGAAATGATCGAAATTTTAGAAGATAATCAAGTACAGCTGCAAAATATGATGACTTCTAAATTTATTGAATTCTTTCATACTGAAGTATCCGAATGGCAAACAAAATTATCTAATGCCGACCAGGTAATTCAAGACTTTTTTGAAGTTCAGAGAAAATGGTGTTACTTGGAAAGTATTTTTATTGGTTCGGAAGATATTAGAAGCCAATTACCAGAAGACTCTAAACGATTCGACAGAATCGACAGAGAATTCAAGGAAATACTCAGTTATATGGTAGGCACGTTAAATGTTATAAAAGCGACGAACAAACCAGGCTTATATGAGCGCCTGAATTTTCTTCTGTCCGAGTTACTTTTGTGTGAAAAAGCATTAAATGATTACTTGGAAACAAAACGACGTGTTTTTCCACGTTTTTATTTTGTATCATCTGCAGATCTCTTAGATATCTTATCAAATGGCAACCAACCTTCCATGGTAGCCCGTCATTTGACAAAACTCTTCGATTCGTTCGCTAAATTAAAGTTTATTCAAGAAGGGGGAAGGGATAGTAAAAGAGCAAAAGAAATGGGGTCTAAAGAAAATGACGAGTGGGTTTCTTTTGCGCAACCCTGCGACTGTAGCGGTAAAGTAGAGGTTTGGTTGAATAGAGTTGTAGAAAGCATGAGGAAAACTTTACGTATACTATTTGGTGAAGCTGTGACGTCTTATGACGAAAAACCAAGAGATTCTTGGGTTTTTGATAACGCTGCTCAACCCGCGCTTTGTGGAACACAGATATGGTGGACTACTGAAGTAAATATGTCATTTGCTAGATTAGAAGAAGGATATGAAAACGCTTTAAAAGACTACCAGAAGAAGCAAATCATGCAATTAAATGCGTTGATTACATTACTGCTTGGCGATCTTACAGCTGGAGATCGTCAGAAAATTATGACTATCTGTACTATAGATGTACATTCCAGAGATGTAGTTGCAAAGATGATACAGGTGAAAGTGGAGAATTCTCAAGCCTTTCAGTGGCAAAGCCAGCTTCGTCATAGATGGGACACTAAGATAAAAGATTGTTTTGTAAATATTTGCGATGCTCAATTTATTTACCAATACGAATATTTAGGAAACACTCCACGTTTGGTTATTACCCCATTAACGGATCGCTGTTATATTACATTAACACAGAGTTTGCATCTTATAATGGGAGGAGCACCAGCAGGCCCAGCTGGTACAGGAAAAACAGAAACAACAAAGGATCTTGGTAAAGGTTTAGGCGTCATGGTGTATGTCTTCAATTGTTCTGAACAAATGGACTATAAATCTGTAGGAAATATCTACAAAGGCTTGGCCCAAACTGGAGCTTGGGGATGTTTTGATGAGTTTAACCGTATATCAGTTGAAGTACTGTCAGTCGTGGCGGTACAAGTTAAACTTATTCAAGACGCTATTAAGGACAAGAAGTCCAGGTTCAATTTTTTGGGAGAAGACATAATATTAATTCCAACAGTAAGTCATATAACCTTTTTTTATATATATACAGTTGACTTCAAAAAAAATCTAGTACAGCTCATGTATCAATAATTGAATTGAATTTAGCATTTTTTAGACATCTAATAGATAGACTTCTCTTTTTAAAAAGGTTACGTTTGCCAATTATTCCAGTCAGTGGGTAGCATCGAAAGGAGTTGCTTGACATTAAGTGAGGTAGTTCTGGAAAAGTGCTGAAAGTGGGTTTTTCGAGGTGCCGAATAACCATCCAAAAAAGATTCCACCTCGCCATTGTGTCGTCGTCGCCGCTATCTTGGAGAAATGACACCAAAATTGGGTCTTTACTAAATATCTCGGATATTTTGCATTTTATCGCAAAGGTACCTAGTTTTTAAAAGAAAGCCAATAAAATTTTCTATGATTTATGTTCTATACATTTGTTTTGTAAAATCATTAGTTTCGGCGATATAGCCAGCAGAAAATGGGACATTTTTATTTTTATCTTAAAAAAGTATTTTTTGTTCGGTCCTGGTAAAATTAAACATAAATATATGCTGCATATATGCTGAATATATGTATATATTTTTTATTGATATTAATATCATGTAAATACATATATGTCCATTGTCCAATAAAGAAGCTTGCAGCTTGTGCTTATTGGTGACACAATTTTACAAACGTACACTTTTCAAATAGTTTTTCAAAACTATTTATAACTAAAGTATGTGCATATATAGTTACTTTAAACATATATGCTGCATATATGTGAACATATATGGTCCTAAAAATTATATATGGCACCATATACAGAGTGGGATTAAAGTATGGAATATTAAAAAAAAAGCGAACTCAATCGGTTTTTTTAAAACGCTGAGACACGACGATTTTGTTTTTTAAAAATACACATTAACATGTGCAATTCACCTTCCGACTTTCATTTGTTTCTAAGTTATGACGTCATCACAAAAAAATTTAAATGACAATATAGATTTTTAATAGTGGAATCCGATAGTGGTTTCTCTTCCCTTTATGCCCATGTAAATAAATCATAAGGTTGCATAACAAAAATTCTGAGAAATGAACCAAAACGCCCGATGGGGCAAAAAATGCTTTAAGATAAAAATAAAAACGTCCCATTTTCTGCTGGCTATATATCCGAAACTAATGGTTTTACGAAAAAAATGTAAGTATAGGGCATAAATTATTGGAACTCTTATTAGCTTTCTATTTGGTAATAGGTACTTTTGCGATAAAATGCAAACTATTCGAGATATTGGGCAAAAATCCAATTTTGGTGCCATTTTGCCAAGATGCCGTGGCCATGGGCCATGTGCGGCGGCACAATGGCGAAATGGTTTTTTAAAATCTTTATTCTAGACGTCGAAATACCACTTACAGTATTTTCTCAGAACTACCTCACTTAATGATAAGTGAAAACACCTACTGACTGGACTAAATAGAAACGTCATTGGTATATTAATCGCATCTCGAACTTATCAAAAGTGACATCAAAAAAGACCATTTAAAGTATAGAAAATTAGGTGTACTTGATTTTTCGGAATCGACTGTATTTGAAAATTGCTAATTTTGTGTCATATATTTAGATTGGAATATTTATCACAATGAATCCCGGATATGCTGGACGCACCGAGCTACCGGAAAATCTGAAATCACAATTTCGTCCTTGTGCGATGGTAGTTCCTGATTTTGCACTTATATGTGAAATTATGTTAGTAGCAGAAGGCTTTCAAGAAGCCCGATTGCTGGCAAGAAAGTTTATTACATTATATACTTTGTGCAAAGAATTGTTGAGTAAACAGGACCATTACGATTGGGGTTTACGGGCAATTAAATCAGTACTGGTGGTAGCGGGAGCACTTAGAAGAGGCGATAGAGTGCGACCAGAGGATCAGGTTCTGATGCGAGCATTACGAGATTTCAACATTCCAAAAATAGTAACTAATGATGTTCCTATATTTATGGGATTGATAGGCGATTTGTTTCCCGCGCTCGATGTACCAAGAAAACGTGTACTTGAATTCGAAAAGATGGTCAAGAAATCTGCTGTGGACTTGAAACTGCAACCAGAAGACGGTTTTGTTCTGAAGGTGGTGCAATTAGAAGAGTTGTTTGCTGTAAGGCACTCCGTATTCGTGCTCGGTTTTGCTGGAACTGGAAAAACTTGTGTGTGGAAAACATTGAATAAAACGTATCAAAATCAAAAACAAAGGCCTATTTATAACGATTTAAACCCTAAAGCTGTAACTAATGATGAACTGTTTGGTATTATTAACCCATCAACTCGTGAATGGAAAGACGGCTTATTTTCAGTAATTATGCGCGATCTAGCAAATCTAAGCGGAGATGGTCCGAAATGGATCGTTTTGGATGGTGATATAGACCCCATGTGGATTGAATCATTAAACACACTTATGGACGACAATAAAGTACTCACTCTAGCAAGCAACGAGCGCATCGCCTTAACAGCGCATATGCGTCTACTGTTCGAAATAGCAAATCTAAGAACCGCTACGCCAGCAACTGTATCTAGAGCAGGCATATTGTATATAAATCCAGCAGATCTGGGTTGGAATCCATACATTGCCTCTTGGATTGATACTCGCACAAATCAGAATGAGAAAGCGATACTGCTTGTTCTCTTCGATAAGTATATTCCTCCGTGTTTAGAAATTACCAAGTATAAATTAAAGAAAATAACACCTATTCCTGAAATAGCCCATTTACAAATGCTATGTTTTTTATTGGACAGTTTCCTTACGCCTCAAAATGTCCCACCAGAATGCCCAAAAGATTGGTATGAAATCTATTTTGTATTTTCACTTATTTGGGCATTCGGGTCTGCATTATTTCAAGATCAAATGATTGATTGGCGTAACGAATTTAGCAGATGGTTTGTTAATGAGTTTAAAAGTGTCAAGTTTCCTATTGGAGGTAATGTTTTCCATTATTACATTGAACATGAATCAAAGCGATTTCTACCTTGGACTGATTTAATTCCCACTTTCGAATTGGACACAGATATTCCGCTCCAGGCAACACTCGTGAATACAGCTGAAACGGTCAGAGTAAGGTACTTCATGGATTTACTGGTAGCTACAATGCACCCTGTAATGTTAGTTGGCAATGCTGGTACTGGAAAAAGTGTTATTGTCCAAGATAAACTTGCTACTCTAAGTGATAGCTATGCTGTCACAAACGTACCATTCAATTTTTACACTACTTCAGAAATGCTACAAAATGTTTTGGAAGGACCTCTTGAGAAAAAAGCAGGCAGAGTATATGGACCGCCTGGCAGTAAAACAATGATTTATTTCATAGATGATATGAATATGCCAGAAGTAGACAAATATTTTACTGTTCAACCCCATACTTTGATTCGTCAATGGATGGATTACCAACATTGGTACGATCGTCAAAAGCTAACACTTAAAGATATCCATCATGTTCAATTTATCTCTTGCATGAATCCTACTGCAGGTTCTTTTACTATCGACCCTCGTTTACAAAGACATTTTTGCGTGTTTGCGACTAGTTTCCCTACCCAAGATGCACTACTTCATATCTATACGTCTATTTTTACGCAGCATCTAAATAATCCTACTAACAAGTTTTCCAATTCTGTACGGAAATGGGTTACAACTGTTGTGAGCGCTGCGTTAACTCTCCATACTAAAGTATCACAGACATTTCTACCTACGGCGGTAAAATTCCACTACGTCTTTAACCTTAGGGATTTGTCTAATTTATTTCAAGGAATGTTATTCGCTACAGGAGATGCAATTGATAATCTATCAAATCTCATTCGTTTATGGATGCACGAATCATATAGAGTGTATGGAGATAAATTAGTTGATCGTAGAGATAACGATAACTTCTATAAATTGCTCTCAGATGTTCTCAAGAAGGGTTTTGAAGAGTTAGATGAAGCAGCGGTATTAGAACAACCACTGATATTTTGTCATTTTGCAGAAGGTATGGGAGATCCGAAATATTTTCAGATTAGAGACTATACACATTTATACAGATTATTAGAAGAAGCACAATCGGGTTATAATGATTTAGTTGCGGCCATGAATTTAGTTCTTTTCGAAGATGCCATGAATCACATATGTCGTATAAATAGAATCATGGAAGCTCCCAGAGGAAATGCCCTGTTAGTAGGAGTTGGAGGTTCCGGAAAACAAAGCCTAACTAGGCTTGCTGCATTTATCTCATCTTTGGACGTATTCCAAGTGCAACTAAAGAAAGGCTATAACATGAACGACCTTAAGGCAGACATTGCTACCTTGTACGTAAAAGCTGGACTGAAAGGCGTTAGTTCGGTGTTTTTAATGACTGATTCACAAATTGCAGAAGAGTCGTGGCTAGTTGTTATTAACGACATGCTTGCTTCTGGAGAGATACCAGGACTATTGGCAGATGAAGATATAGAGAATATATTGAACGTTATGAGAAATGAAGTTAAACAAGCTGGTATTGAAGATTCTAGAGAAAATTGTTGGAAATTCTACATAGAGAGGTGCAGAAAACTGTTAAAGACGGTGTTATGCTTTTCGCCAGTTGGTTCAACATTGAGGATTCGTGCCAGAAAGTTTCCAGCGGTTGTCAACTGCACTGCAATTGACTGGTTTCACGAATGGCCCCAAGAAGCTTTAGAATCTGTATCAGAAAATTTCTTAAGGGAGATTGAAGTTTTACCAAAAAATCTTGTTAGGTCGGTCTCATTATTTATGTCATATGTACATTCAGTAGTTAATCATATGTCTGATGTCTATCTTCAAAATGAAAAACGTTACAATTACACAACACCAAAAACCTTCCTGGAGCAAATTTCTCTGTATTCTAAACTACTAACTGAAAAAATAAATTTTTTGGAATACAGAATACAAAGATTGGAAAATGGCTTATTGAAGTTGGCTAATACGTCTGAAGAAGTTGACGGACTACAAGATATTTTAGTAGAACAAGAAAAAGTGCTTGCAGAGAAGAATGCTGCTGCAGATAGACTTATTGTTGTTCTCGGAGCAGAAAACGAAAAAGTCGAAGCTGAGAAATGTATTGCGACAGAAGAAGAAGAAAAAGTCAAGGAAATTGAAGAAGATGTTATGGTTAAAGCTAAAATATGTACAGAAGATTTAGCCAAGGCAGAACCAGCTTTGCTTGCTGCACAAGAAGCTTTAAATACTCTAAATAAGGGTAATCTTACAGAATTAAAATCTTTTGGAACTCCGCCACCCGCTGTTGCCAAAGTAGCTGAAGCAGTACTTGTGCTTTTCTCCCCCAAAGGAAAGATTCCTAAAGATAGAAGTTGGAAAGCTTGTAAAGTGATGATGGGAAAAGCTGATGAATTCTTGCATAATTTGGTTCATTATGACAAAGAAAACATGCTTCCTGAAGTAGTGAAAGCAGCGCAGGAATATCTAAAAGATCCAGAATTTCTTCCAGAAATTATATTGGGAAAATCGATAGCAGCTTCAGGATTATGTGCTTGGGTAATTAACATTTTAAAATTTTACGATGTATTTGTCATTGTAGATCCAAAACGAAAAGCTCTTGCAAGAGCTAATCAAGAACTGGCAGAGGCTCGAGCTAAACTGCAAGAACTGAAAGTTAAGTTAAACGTTTTAGAACAACAGCTGGGTGTATTAAAAGCAGATTTTGAGGAAGCAACTGAAGCGAAATTAAAATGTCAAGCAGAAGCAGATGCTACAGCATTGATGATCGACTTAGCCAATAGACTTGTTAATGGGTTAGCTTCAGAAAATGTACGATGGAAACAATCTGTGTTAGATTATAAAGAAGCAGGAATCACTATGCCTGGTGATGTGTTGTTGGTTACTGCTTTTATATCATATGTAGGATGTTTCACGAGAACTTATAGAGTACAGATGCAGGAGTTTTATTGGTTACCTTACTTAAATGCATTGGAAACGAAAATACCGATGACAGAAGGCTTGGATCCACTTTCTTTATTGACCGATGATGCACTAATCGCTAAGTGGAATAATGAAGGTTTACCAACTGATCGTATGTCTACAGAAAATGCATGTATTTTAACAAATTCTGCTAGATGGCCTTTGATGATAGATCCTCAGTTACAAGGAATAAAGTGGATTAAAAACAAATACGGTTCAGATTTGACAATAATACGCTTGACCATGAGAAATTACTTGGACGTTATAGAAAGATGTATATCTAATGGGCAGGTTATTCTTCTGGAGAATATTGGGGAAACGGTAGATGCAGTTTTAGATCCAATACTAGGAAGAGTTTTGGTTAAAAAAGGTAGAGCGATTAGGATAGGTGATAAGGACGTTGATTATGATCCCAGATTTAGGCTAATTCTTCACACAAAATTAGCCAATCCTCATTACAAGCCTGAAATACAAGCACAAACAACCTTAATCAATTTTACTGTAACTAGAGATGGATTAGAGGAACAACTCTTAGCAGAAGTAGTGAAAGCGGAACGTCCAGATCTAGAACAATTAAAATCGAGTTTAACAAAACAACAAAACGACTTTAAGATTACATTGAAAACTTGCGAAGATAATCTGTTGGAAAGGTTATCATCAGCAACTGGAAATATATTAGGAGATGTGGCTCTAGTAGAAAACTTGGAAAAAACCAAAAAGACAGCTGCAGAAATTGGTATTAAAGTAGTTGAAGCAAAAGCTACTTCCATTAGAATCGATGAAGCTAGGGAACAGTATAGGCCAGCAGCAATTCGTGGTTCTATTTTATACTTTATTTTAAACGATTTGAATAGAATCAATTGTATTTACCAATTTTCCCTAAAAGCATTTACAGTAGTCTTTTTGAACGCATTGGCACGAGCGGAAGCAGCAGAACAATTAAAGGATAGGGTTGACAATCTGTTGGACAGTATAACTTTTATGGTTTTTATGTATACCAGTAGAGGCCTTTTTGAATGTGATAAGCTGATATTCATGGCACAAATGGCGTTTACCATTTTATTGCGTTCTCAGGAAATAAGCTCGCATGAGCTAGACTTTTTATTGCGTTTTCCTGCTCTTGCTAATGTTACATCTCCTTTCGATTTTCTATCAAATATATCTTGGGGTGGTATAAAAGCTTTAGCTAGTTTAGAAGAATTTAGAAATTTAGACAAAGATCTAGAAGGGTCTACTAACAGGTGGAGAAAATTTGTTGAAAGTGAATGTCCTGAGAAGGAAAAGTTTCCCGGTGAGTGGAAAAATAAAGATTCTTTGCAGAAACTTTGTATGATGCGAGCATTAAGACCTGATCGAATGACTTATGCAGTTAGAGTTTTTATAGAAGAAAAACTTGGAGCTAAATTTATTACAGCCAGGACAGTAGCATTTGCAAAGTCATATGAAGAAACTAGTAACGCTACTCCAACGTTTTTTATAATCTCAGCAGGAGTCAACCCATTGAAAGATGTGGAGGCTGTTGGGAAACAGTTAGGATTTACGTATGATTCAGGTAATTTTCATAGTGTCTCACTAGGACAAGGACAAGAAATAGTTGCTGAGAATGCAATGGATGTAGCTGCTGAAAAAGGAGAGTGGGTAATTCTGCAGAACATTCACTTAGTTTCAAAATGGTTACCTAGTTTAGAAAAGAAAATGGAACAATACATAGAAAAGTCTCACGAAAATTATCGGTTGTATTTAAGTGCAGAACCTCCTGGAAATCCCCAGGATCGTATTGTACCTCAGGGAATTTTAGAATCGTCAATTAAGATTACTAATGAGCCTCCAACCGGAATGTTTGCTAATTTACATAAAGCATTAGATAACTTTAACCAAGAAACTTTGGAAATGTGCACCAAGGAGGCAGAATTTAAAGCGATCTTGTTTGCCTTATGTTATTTTCATGCAGTTGTGGCCGAACGACGTAAATTTGGTCCTCAAGGTTGGAATAGGAACTATCCTTTCAACGTGGGTGATTTAACTATAAGTGTTAATGTGCTCTATAATTACTTAGAAGGCAACAATAAAATTCCTTGGGATGACTTAAGATACCTATTTGGAGAAATAATGTATGGTGGTCACATCACTGATGACTGGGACAGACGACTTTGCAGGACCTATTTGAATGAATACATGCAATCTGAATTAATAGATGGTGACTTACAGTACGCCCCTGGGTTTTTCGCTCCACCAAACACCGACTATGTTGGATACCACCGTTATATAGACGATCGACTTCCAGCAGAATCTCCGTATTTATATGGTCTTCATCCAAATGCTGAAATTGGGTTTTTAACAAACACATCTGAAATATTATTTAAGACTATTTTTGAATTGCAACCACGTGATACCGGAGCTGCTGCTGCAGGTGTTATATCGAAAGAAGACAAGGTTCGGGGAATAATTGATGATATAGTTGATAAACTTCCAGAGAAATTTAATATTGCCGAAATGATGGCAAAAGTGGAAGATCGTACTCCCTTTATTATAGTAATATTTCAAGAATGTGAGCGTATGAACAAATTAACTGTCGAAATGAGGCGCTCTCTAGTAGAACTTGACCTTGGACTAAAAGGTGAACTCACAATTACATCTGATATGGAAGAACTACAAGAATCATTATATATGGATCAGGTTCCAGAATCGTGGGCAAATAAAGCTTACGCCAGTTTGCTTCCTTTGGGCCAGTGGTGTGTAGATTTAACTGTTCGCATTAAAGAATTGGAGAATTGGTTGGGAGACTATAATATGCCTCCTTCTATATGGCTGGGAGGTTTCTTCAACCCCCAGTCGTTTCTTACTGCTATAATGCAACAAACTGCACGTAAAAACGAATGGCCTTTGGATAAGATGTGTTTATTAACAGACGTAACTAAAAAGCAACGTGAGGACTTTACCGCAGCTCCCAGAGAAGGTGCGTATGTGTATGGACTGTTTATGGAAGGAGCAAGATGGGACACACAAATGGGAAGTATAAGTGATAGTAAATTGAAGGAGTTGTTTCCGATTCTCCCCGTTATTTTTATAAGAGCCATTACACAAGACAAGCAGGACTTAAGAAATATGTACGACTGTCCTGTTTATAAAACTAAAACTAGAGGACCTACTTTTGTGTGGACTTTTAACCTGAAAACAAAAGAAAAAGCCGCCAAATGGACAGTAGCTGGGGTAGCTTTGTTGTTGCAAATTTAATATATTATATATTCTATTGAAATATTGTTTAGTTTATTTTAAAATGTTTAATACTATGTATGTATATTATGTAAAGTCTAATTTTATCTATAGCTTATATTTTAATAAAAGGTTTTATTTTTTAACACTCCATTTCTTATTTTATTTAAATGATCTTTAGTATTTATTAATTTTTGGCGATTGTTCTATACGAGATTTGAAATAGTTTCTATAGTTCATTCATTTTCAGTATGATCGAGAGAGATTATGCACATACCTTTTTGGACTTATGTAGCAGAAATTTGTTTAGTAAGATGTGTTTAGAAAACTCATCCAAATAAAATCTGAAAATTACTGATATTTACAATTTAATAAGGTATATAGAGAATGTGCAACTGACCTTTTGTACTCTCCTAAAACTGGTCAATATCTAGGCTACCTCTGACTCGACATATGAATCAACCGTATGTGTGCAAACTGATACCTGGCTCAATGATGTATTCCTAACCTAAAAATTGGAATAATCAAAAAAGCTGTCGATACACTTTCGTATACGAACATATTTCGCATAGTTTCATAACTGTGAAAATCAATTTCCAAGAACCTCCACCCAAAATGATCGTTTACTTCAAGCACTTGGTAATTTTTAAATAAATATTAAATAATTTAACGTTTTAAATTGATTTCAAATTTATAAAAAAGGAAAATTTCAATTTTCCTTATAAATGTTTAATTTGTGACACTGTCAAAAAAAATTGAAAAAGGCAGCAAAAACCAAATACAGTGGGCCGTATTGTCATACCATCATTAAACGTGTCTTTAACTAAAGCTATGATCCGTAGCTATGATTAAAATCAACAAGAAATGAGATAGCCTTATCTAATTCTAATAGGTGGAAAAAAAACTAGAATTAGTCGCCATGGTAATAAACATGTTATTATTAACTTATTAGTGAGATGTGATACAGCCTATTATAGTGTTATTTGGCTTTGAGTTTGTTTCATGTGAGAGCAAAAGAAAGACAGCGAATAGTAATTTCTCCGAGAAAGATGGATATCATTGATACTTGTAAAGTTTTACACCTCAGAAGGGAAACGTCAATTGGTTTTAAAAATTATGGGACGCGCTAAGGATTGATCTGCACTCTCGCAGCAAGTACAAAACAACACAGCAAATACAACATAACAAAAATAACAGCCAAAAACAACGCGATCAACTACCGCATATCAAAACATTTTGATGTTGTACAACGCCATCTATATTTATTGGCGCGTCCTAATAATAACAAAAAAGTTTACTACAGCAAATGTGCGACACACTTTTATCTTTCTCAGATGTATTGCCATTTGTTATCTTCCTTTGCTCACACATGTGAATTTAAACCTAAAGCTCAAGTTTTGACAACACTGTATAGTACAATCTACTTATACAGCAAACATAGTCACTAAAATTTTAAGTTTAGGATAGTTTTGCATTGTGTAGAGTGACTACATCTAGTCACCTAGGCCGCGCTGGTCGATTAGAGTACCGCAAAATGCCGCCATATTGAGGCAAACGAAGCATGAAATTGTTCATCTTTGTATCTGTATTGCATTTAATCAAATCCACGTTTACTTTAAATAGTCCAGTCAAACTGTACGAAAAATTGGCTTAACTTGGAAAATGGAAGTACATAAGATTTTTTCTTCCAGCATGCAGGCAGGGGTCTAGAAAAGCTTAACTTAAAGTTTTCGACCTCAAATTCATATGAGCTTTTTTCGCCATTTTGAAAAGAAGGGATGAAGTGTTGTTTTGAAATTATCTCTCTAGCCGTAGGTCCGACAAAAAATATATATAAAGCATTTTTGTCGACAATTGTCTACAACTCTTATTTGCAACTTTTTCGCGTAATATAAAAAATTAAAACGTTGTGAGGGAAAAACGTTAAAAATTGAGGGTGTGGAAATTGTTGCTTAATTTTGTAGATGGTATAAGTATTTCATTATTAGTGGAGCAAAAAAATTATTCATTCGTTTTTTTGTAGAGAATTTCATGACGAACAATTTTTCCTAATAACTTTTTTTTATTCCGTTTATTGGTATAGGTCAAGTCAACGCTCGAAGGGAGGTTAGTCGCTTTAAATAATTAAAGCGTTGAATGGAATTCCTCGTGTTTAAGAAGACATTGACCTGTTGATTTTGCTCACTGGAATCGCAGACAATAAATGTAATGTGTTCTCCAGGAAACCGGCGAAAGGTCAATCGGCCACCACAATTTTTATTTTTGTTTCCCTCGCAACTTTTTCATTTTTTATATTACGCGAGAAAGTTTGAAATAAAAGTTGTAGACAATCGTATTGCCGACAAAAATGCTTCATACAAATTTCTTGTCGGACCTACGGTTACAGAGATAATTTCAAAATAACACTTCATCTCTTCTTTTCAAAATGGCGGAAAAAGCTCATATGAATTTGAGGCCGAAAACTTCAAGTTAAGCTTTTCTAGACCTCCCCTGCATGCTGGAAATAAAAAAATCCCATTTTCCATTTCAAATGTTTAGTTTGACTGGACTAAAAAGGTTTTTCTTATTCTGAAAGATCAAACCTCTATTATGTCAAATACGTAAAACGTGGTTTTAATTTGTCCATTATTAAAAATCACCCTTCTTTGGCCCAATATGACGGCGTTTTGCGGTACTCTGATCTACCAGCGCGGCCTAGGTGACTAGATTTAGTGACTCTAGCATTGTGTGGTTCACAGCGCTATCTTTTTGTTGGTAATTACGCAACTTGAATTTTTGTTTTGTTTTGATGACTTTTTTTTAGTAAGGTTATTAATAAGAAATATTTATGTATTTCTTTACTTAATATGTTTATCAAGACAAATTGCTATTTGAAGTAAATATCCAAGTATCGAAATTTAATTGTAATAGTATATTACAGGTTGAGCTGGTAAAGGATGTCACTTGGCTTGGAAACCTTACCAACAAAACATTTATAAGTACTATTTTATTTATTTATCATTAGACTTAAATAATCAAAAATAAAAAATAATTATAAATTTTATAATAAATTTTCTGTAACTGTCAATAAATTCCAATCAGTCAACTATCGACCAAAATAATGTTAAGTGAGATTTCATTGTTTTTCGCTAGATGGCAATGTATGCTCTCATTATTTTAAAATTGGAAATCGTATTTATTAAATATAGAATACGGAAAAATAAAACTACATAGTATTAAATAAAACAGACATTTTTACTGATAAATACATTTGTAACAACCTAAACTTAAATCGTAATAGTTATTTACGTGGCAATCTTTGTAAATTAATCTTTACGGACGAGTTGAAAAGTTTGTGGGACGAGCGACGAAGAAGCAAGCCTGGATAATCCAATGAGCCTAGTAAAGATTAATTAAAAAGCGTGCCGCGTACATAGTTTTATTTTCACCTTCACCAGCGTGTTTTTAAATTAATTTATTGTTTTCTTTTATAAAGACATTTTGTAATCAAAAACGGTAGGATAAGGGTAAGCTAGACGTTGTCATGGTGCTGTGGTTAAGCAACAAAGTGGTTTTCATTAGCTTTTTGTTGATGAGCATTGTAGAATTTTACAGGTCTCTTTTAGGAGCCAGTAAAGTTATACAGGGCTCTAGCTGTAACTATTCATTTACTTAGTTACCACAAATGCCTATAAAGTGTCAATAAAATAAAAATAAACAAGTTAGTTAGTTAGTTTAGTTTAGTTTAGTTTAGTTTTTCGAGGTTGTCAGTCATGAACCATGACAAATGAAATGTCATTGAAATCATTGTTGAAGTAAAATTTGAATTTTCAAATGTCAAAATTTGACATTTATCGATTGTTGGTACCAACCACGATAAAATTCCCCAAATTTTAAAAGTGCGAATTTTTATTTTAAAACGGATAAAATTAGTAAAAAAGAGGTGCAAAGTTCAAAAAATAGTATAAACAACTCGTTTTATAAGACATTTATTGCACTCATGCTTTAAAAAACTCCCGCTACGCGGTCGTTTTTTAAACTAGCATTCGTGCAATAAATCATGTCGTATAAAACTTGTTCTTTAATATACTATATTATATTGCAACGCAGGGCAGGGCAGGACAGAACTGCTTCGCACACAACCCGCTTCACACAGTGTTCGAGACACAGTTTCCTCTGCCAGTGTGCGCAAACCTGTGTCAGGGTTTTAAAAAATTAAAGTAAATGCCTATACAATTTATTGAAGCTGTTCGAAACAAACCAATTGTATATGATATAAATAATTCTGATTATATAACGATAAAATTAAAAGCAAAAAGAACTGAAAAAATATTTAAATTTAAAAGTCTTTTTTAATGAGATGTCGTATAGTAATAACATGTTTAAATCCAATTTTGCATCAGAATCTGATTCAGTGCTTAAATTAATCAGTTCTATCATAATAATTAAACAGTATAAAAATTAATCAAATTAATCAAGTCACACTCGTTCGACACAGAATGTCAGAAAACTATAGTATGAGCAAAAAGTAACTCCATTAAAATTTTCTGATGTTATAATAGTATATTGTACAACTAGTGATACAATGACGATGTTTGTAATACGAGTATAAGTTTGCTTAACGAGCCGCGAAGCGGCGAGTTAAGCTATATACGAGTATTACAAAAAGGAATTGTAACACGTGTTTTACATACTACTTTGTCTATTTCGCCTTAATTTACAATTTACTTTAAAGAAATGGGAAAATGTACACGCGGGTATTTTTGATGTGGTAATGTTGGTAATAACTGATAACGCATACAATGACATCCACTGTCATTTTGAAAAAATCACGTAGGCAGGGAAAAATTCAAGTTTAAAAAAAGGTGACAGCTTAGTTGTTTCTTCTGATATAAGATAAAAATGTATTTTTATTATAAATAATTATTTTGATAAGACAATCATGTACTCAATCAAGGTTTTACTGTTTTTATTACAATAAACATTTTAATACATCAAAACTGCTTAACATACAACAATAGAAAATAACTAATCTAACCTCTAAATCTAAACAATGAAAATGAAATGTGAGTAGGGACGGACACGGGATTCACGACCATCAACTTGATCCGGAAAACCAACAAGCTTTTCAGCGCATTTTCGTAGGAAATCCGCTATTAACCGCGCTTTGTTTTAATTCAAAGCTTCTTAAAATGAAATATGTTTCATTATTCTCGCTGTTATTTCTGAGCATCATAACATTCAAATTTTCAAAACGGCGCCAGTTAATGAATACTTATTAGTACCTATCACGGGAAAGTGCTTTTCTTTTGGATAATGTGCCCCCAAAATACTTCCGCGGGTTGGTTGTCGAGCATTATTTCTTTCCTTTTTATATTCTTCCTAACACCTTGGTTATGTTCCCATTAGTAGGTAAAAACTGAAAAAATATTTGATGAAATGGAGGTGTACATCATTCAACTCAATTAAACTTACCTCAATATCGTCAAGCGATATACGTTTTGGCTTTTTAATCTAATTTTGATCTTGAAATCAGAATATAGCTGTGTTATTGCTTATTACGCATTTACGTCTGACACTGGACTTCGTTGACAGAATGACATGACAGAGTAGGCTGGCAGCAAAATTTACTTACTACTGCCAGCCTTACAAATAAAAAAATCACTACTTTCAGTTGCACAAAGTAGCACTTTGTGTAACTGTTTTTCGCAAAAACAGTGTCACAAAGTAATCTTTGTATACGCGAAATAGACAAAGCACATTGCTTCAAAGTTCCAAGGCACCTTTGATGGAGCTACTTTTTGGATGGAGCTCATACTATATTCTGAAATGCTTCCCTGCATTGCCTGCGTCTCAATGTGCGCTCGGGCTAATAGTTGCCATATATACTCGTTTTTCATAGATGTATATATTTTGAATTCGGAAATTTATTTTATATAATTTTGTTTACCAATAATCCAATAATTACAAACTGAAATAAAACACATTGCGCTAAACTTCCTGAAAATGTTCTTACAGTCTCGTTTCAATGTTTCAACATTCTACTCGTAAAATTCCTTAACCAGGACTTATAACGTAAATAACTATTATGATACATGGACGAAAACTAATTTTTCGGAGGAATGCGTGAGTCTCGCATGCGATCGGCCGGTGAACGCATGAGTCCGAAGAAAATGTTTTCGTCCATGTGTCAGACACTATTTTTAATTCGATTTTAATCAGTTTTAAAGAATAATTTAGTATTTATGTTAAAAGATATCCAGCAAGTTATTCTTCCGTTTCGTTTCTTTTCTTTCGTCTAGTAACCTTTGACAAGCGTATTAAACAACAGATAAAAAACAAATGAATATTATTAATGAAGGTCATCATTCTTCTTTCGATGATCTTCGATGTTCTTTCGAAGTTTTGTAACTTAAAAGCTAAGGTATACTCATCAATTCGAACTACTATGGTTCCAGCACCATCAAGTTTGCTGCAAATAATACCTTGCAATGCACAAAAAATTGCGGGGTTGCCTGTGGATGCCGAAAAGCTGGCTTAAAATGTTTCATTATTTGTTCGAATTGTAGTGGACACACATGCGACAATGTGCCAGATACATCGGATGCCATCGAAGACGAAATCGATGAAGATGAAATTTTCGATTCATCTCCTACGGATATAGCGGAGGCAGAAGACAGGGATGTAGAAGGCGTGAATGAGTGTCTTCCTTCATCATCGAAACAGATGATACTTATGACGTAAAATAACGTGCCACTTTTATAAATAAATAATAGTATAAATAAATGTTTTAATCCGTTTTTTATTTCAAAAAATTAATTTGCATTCATTGAACTCTGTTATCCTTTTCTCCGCCTTTCCCTTATCATGATTATTATTATTATTATCATTATTATCATCATCATTATTATCATTATTATTAATTTTTATGATGTACGTGATGTATAAACAATTGTATCTTGCTACATTGACAAATTTTTATGATAATACGTTCTACCAATGCAAGTAAGAAAGATCTATAAATTATGAGTACTTCTTCACACTATTTATAATATTAATAGATTCACTACACAGTATTGTCATTTTTCTGAACACTTTTCACCGTTTTATGTGTTATGAAATGTTTTCCGTGTACTACGAGCAACACTTCCACTAATAATTCACGCGGTGCAATAGTTTACCTAGCTATAGCTCTCAAAGTATCAATTTTATAGAAAAAAAAACTTTAAATAAATTTTATTGGGAATTTTGTGTTCTACAAATTTGGTTATTACCATTTTTAATATATCATCAACCGTTAACTATATATTCAGCAATAACCATGTTGGAAAAAGCTTCGTGCGCTAGAAATATAAACCTATGCACTATACAGAAAAAAGTTTCGAATAAAAGTTGTAGAAAATGCTATTATCTACGAAAACGATCTCTACTATTTTTATGTGTACGATGCACGGTTCAAAAGATATTTGATAAAACATGTTTTCCAAGATGGCGGCTAACCCTCAACCCCCCCCGTCCCGCCAACTTGACGTTACATTCAGGGGACACCCCCGGATATTTTCCAACAAGAAAATCAATTTTGTAGAAAACTGCATTATGAACCTACTTTTCTTGCTCTGGTTCTTGGACTAATTTGAAACAATAGAAATTGGCCCCGAAATATTCGGAAACCTGTACAAACAGGTGTGTTGACTACGACTAATGCAATTGAACTTGCAAAATGTCACTATTTACGTTTTCTTAAGACGTTTTACACAAGATGCATTAGAAAATTTATTTTCAATGATTAGATTTATAAATCCAATTCGGAGCCCGAAATTCTTTAAAATGTATTTAAGAATTATTTCTGGTGTTCAATTCTTTAAGCCAAGTAAACGTGGCAATTATGAAATCAATAATTCCACATACTTAACGGATTTCGGCGATTTGAAAAGCTGGGGAATACATCAACTGGTGACAAACAACAATTTAAGGTGTAGAACTTGTCTAGCTGTCATTGAGACACACCTAATGATCCGTTGATATTGCCATATTGCAAAAGTTATCAAAATTAAAAACATTGTCAGATACATTTGTTTATCTACGACTGCTTGGATAAGAACATATGTCATTTGAGTTAGGTAAAAAAGTTTATTATAAGAGTGAGTGAGTGAATTCATTACCTAACTCAAATGAATGATATAATGCTGCCTAGTAACGTACGTAGAATCGCACTATAGATAAGATCATGTTACATGAGAATTGCTTAAGATAATAAAACTCACGATATCAAATTACCAGCTTTCTGATAAGTGGACGTTATCTCTATGAGAAACTTCTTTAGCATTTATTCTCTCATGACCATGAAAACTGTGTAGGCAGATAAGGTATAAATACCTCTGTTTTAATATTAAGTCTTCAGTCTTTATAAATCATCATCCAACTCACAAGTCTTTATAAATCTTCATCCAGCTCACAAGTCGTTATTAAGTATTCAACAAGTGTTTATCCTGTGTGAGTATTAAACTAGGTGTGGATTTTAAAATTGTCCTGCTAGTAAAACATAAAGACTCATTCGAGTTTTAATTAATTATTTTGCTTAATGTCATTTAAATGTGAATTTTAAAATTGTTCTGTTAAGTGTGTTAATTCAAATTTAATTATTTAAGCTCGTCTTAAACTTCGATTAAATAATTACAGACAAAGTAATATTAATACATTTGTATCATTAATGTTAACAAGATAGTTTTCTACTAATTAAAAATTAATAAAATATATTCTGCGACTGCAAACGAAATATATAAATGTGTTTTATTATATTCAATAAATAAAGTTTTAAAAAAAGCTTCGGCCACAGAATATAATTAAACTGGCGCAGATTTCGTAACGGATTTTGGAAAATCAACGATAAATATCGATTTTGTGTTTTAACACTTGATCCAAAGGAAAACCATTCCCAACAACGTGTCGACGTCAAGAGAATTGGAGTTTCACCGCTTTTAAAATTGGCACGGGACTTCGAGAATCAAGGCGCGACATCCCAGCAACACCATCGAACGTCCAGGCTTCAACGCACGCTTCGAACATTGGCCCGGAGGTCTCCCGTTCGACTAGGTACAGCTGTAGCGTGATTATTGCAATCAATTTTAATTCTACGCAACAAAGTAAGTGTTTTTTTTTCTTTTTCAAAGTGAAAAGTGTTTCAAGAAGAAACCAGCGAATTTATTAAATCATTTTTAAAACCATACTAACTTAGTTTTAACATTTTTAATTAATTATTGATTACGTACATGGTAGACGCCAGACCGAATAGGTATTGTCAGCTAGTGACATTATAAAGCCTTTCATGCTTGCCATGTATGGGTAGGAACCCCGAAACTGTTTACTAACAATAAAAATAATTTTAAAAATAATTGTGTTATTCTAATTATTCTTTTTTTAACAAATTAGTTTTTAAGGTAAAGATTATACAATTTTTGTTTAATTTTAAATGCTTAGAAATCGATCTCGATCTCCAAGACGTTGTAGAAGTGCTGAACGCACAGTACTTTAACATACAACAATATACAATACATAACATACATACATAACATACAATACTTAACATACAATAATATGGCAGTTTTCAATCCAACGCTTTTAAATGAAATTCCCATTTATGATGGCAACACAGCCACTTTATCAGAATTTGTTAGAGCTACAGAAATTATTACCACACAATTTTGTACAGCAAACCCCGAAGAATTCATAAATAAATTAATTAAATCTTCAATTAGAAATAGATTAAAAGGACAAGCCCTTGAAATTATAACAGGATATAACTACAATACCTGGAATGAAATAAAAACTGTTTTAATAGAAAATTTTGGCGATCAAAGATCAGAAACAAATTTATTAATTGACTTAACTAGAATTCGACAAGGAAAAGATAACCCTATTGAATTTTATAATAAAATTAGGACACATTTAGCGACCCTAAATGCAAAAGTTTCATTAGGACCAGATCCAGTAGTAATTAAAACCCACAAATTAGAAGAAAATTCAAAATTAGCTTTACGAACATTTGTCAGTGGGCTAAACGAAAATTTAGGAACATTCGTCAGATCTAGAAATACAGATTCTTTAGAATCAGCCCTAAAAATTATTAAAGAAGAACTAGATATTCGTTATTCACAAAACCAAAATTTTAAAATGAACCAAAATTTTACAAAAAATAATCAAATACATTTAACATCTAAAAATAACTATCCTAAACCATCCCAAAACCTATGTACTACTCAACCTACAACTGAAAAATTTGGAAATCCGAATAATTTCCCCAATTTCTCAAGACCAAATAATTTTTCAAATAATTTCCCTAATTTCTCAAATACTAATTCAAGACCAAGTAATTTTTCTAATAGACAAAATAATTTCCCTTTCACGTCGAATAATGCTTCAAGTAGCAACATTAGATCAAATCAATCTAGAAATTTTAGTTCTTTCAAACCGAACCATCAACCCACATATACTCCAGAACCTATGGAGGTTAGCATAATTAAAAGACCCGCTACCAGACAATTAGGAAATCAAAATAAATTCAGAACGAACTCACAACGCTTTAGACGCTTTCCAAATACAATTCCAGAAGAAATAAATTATCACGACGATAATTTACCATCAACATCTTTCAATAATATTGAATATGACGAACCAGATCTCGTATATTTTGATAATACTTCTAATGAAAATCCTAATTATCCTCAAGATGAACATCCCCAAGACGAATATGTCCAAGAGAATCAATATTACAATCAACCAGAAGAAGAATACGAAAACATGGACTCTAATGTAAATTTTCATTAAGAGCCTCGGAACCCCTATTACATTTTAACATAAACCCCAAAGCAAACTTACCCTATTAAATCATCCCAGGATCGAATGAAAAATTATTGATCGATACAGGGAGTTGAAAAACTATCATTTCTCCCAAATTCGTGCAAGAAAACTTCCCAGAATCTATTTATAAATATCATTTTGAAATTACAACTTCCCATGGAACTACTCAACATAATTACGTAGCAGACATCCCTATACCTAATCTTTTTGACGAAGAAGGACTTCATACATGTTACTTATTTGACTTTCATCCCGACTATGTAGGACTTATAGGATCAGATCTTTTGATGGACTTATCCGCATCAATCGATTATAAATGGATGCATATCCAAACGGAAAAAACAACCGTACCTTTTTATTATAACCCTTCCAAATTAAAGCAAGAAATGCAACAACGAAATCATTGTAATTTTTCAAAATTAAAACCAAATCAGGAACCAATAAAAAAGATCCATATACCAGCTCGAACCGAAATTTTTACAACACTTCCAGCAGTTGGGATTAATGGAACAAAATTAACCCCCAAACTTAAGTTTAACGCCCACGTCATTATGCCTTCAGCTATTGTCAGATTATACAACAGTTATTTTCAAATAAGCCTTATCAATACTTCCAATGAACCTCAAGTTATCAGTATTTATGACCCTTTATTTTTAGAAGATTATAACACTTCAGATGATTTAATCCAAATTAATAATTTCAATGTAAAATCCCCTTCCAACGTAAGAAAAATTTTGAACGAAAATTTAAAAAATAATTTAAGATTAGAACATCTTAATGAAGAAGAGGAAACCCTCTTGACAAACCTTTGCTATGAATACAAAGACGTATTTTACACCCCAGACATACCCCTTTCAGCAACAAATTTAGCAAAACACCATATTAGGACAAAAACAGATGCCCCAATTTACACTAAGACATATAGATACCCCCAGATTCACCGTGAAGAAGTCAAAAACCAAATTCATAAAATGTTAAAGGACCAAATTATTGAACCATCAGAATCCCCATTTAATTTTCCAATTTGGGTAGTAAAAAAGAAATTAGACGCATCCCAAAAACAGAAGTGGAGGATCGTCATAGATTACAGGAAACTGAACGAACAGACTATCGAGGACAAATTCCCATTACCCCGAATAGAAACCGTTTTAGATAATTTAGGCAGATCAAAGTATTTTAGTACTCTTGACCTCGCATCCGGTTTCTGGCAAATAGAAATTGAAAAAAAGGATAGAGAGAAAACAGCTTTCTCGACAGAAGAAGGTCATTTCCAATTTAAAAGAATGCCTTTTGGTTTAAAAAATGCACCAGCTACATTCCAGCGTGCAATCAATAACGCTCTTATAGGTTTAACAGCCCAACAATGTCTAGTCTACTTAGACGACATCATAATTTATTCCGCTTCTCTTCAAGATCACATGTTTAGACTAAAAAATATATTCCAAAGATGTAGACAACATAATATCAAAATTCAATTAGACAAATCAGAATTTCTACATAAATCCATTAAATATTTAGTACATATTGTAACTCCAGAAGGAATTAAACCAGATCCAAACAAGATCTCAGCAATCAAAAACTTTCCAGTACCCAAAACAAGAACCGAAATTAAATCATTCTTAGGACTATTTGGATATTATCGAAAATTTATAAAAGATTTCGCGAAAATCACAAAATTCTTAACCATATGTTTAAAGAAAGATAACAAAATTATTCATACAACAGAGTTTTTATCTAAATTCGAACATTGTAAAAACATTTTGACTAACGAACCAATTCTACAATACCCCAATTTTGATGAACCTTTTGAACTAACCACAGACGCTAGCAAATTCGCTTTAGGCGCAGTATTATCTCAAAAAGGAAAACCTGTTTGTTATGCCTCTAGGACTTTAAATAATTCTGAACAAAATTATAGTACTATCGAAAGAGAATTATTAGCAGTTATTTGGGCAACAAAACAATTTAGACCCTATCTTTATGGAAAGAAATTTACCTTATTTACAGATCATAGACCATTAGTATGGCTCAAGAATTTAAAAGAACCAAATTCAAAATTAACTCGTTGGGCAATGAAATTAGAAGAATTTGACTTTACTGTAAATTATATCCCCGGAAAAATAAATAAAGTTGCAGATGCATTATCCAGAATTCAAATTCACCCATTAAATATTAGACCTGCATCGCTATCAACCCCTGAACCAGAACAAACTAATTATGACAGCAGACTAGCTAGCAGAGCAAGTACTCCCGATATTACAGACTTATTCGACATTCCAACTTATAATCCCCCTCAAACTGACGCTACTGAAAACATTGAAAACCCGAACAACGAAGAAAATAATGATCAAAATTCTTATATTGACACGGTACATTCTCAACAATCTTCAACCCCCGTAATTGATATTTCAGAGAAACCTCTACAACATTTTAAAAATCAGATAGAATTTATTAATGCTCAAATTCCAAGATCAATCAGAATCACAAAATACGACGGAATTACTCACTACGCCGTCTTCGTTAATCAAATTAATAAGTCAGAAATATTTAACACCCTATTAATTGAACATTGTCAACCCAAACATCATTACTATTGTTATTTCCCAGATGATCAACTTTATTTAGACTTTTCAAATTTCATTAATACAATCACAAACGAAAATACTCCCAAATTTCATCGTTGTATAACTCAAGTAACCTATATTTTAAATTCCGAAGAAAGACAAAAACAAATTCAAGAATACCATTTAGGAAAAACCAACCACCGTGGAATAAATGAAACTATTGAACATCTCAAAAGAAAATATTATTGGACCTCTATTATAAAAGATGTTACAAATTATATTAATAATTGTCAAATTTGTAAACAACAAAAATACAACAGAAAACCTATTAATCAACCTTTTCAATTAACCCCTACTTCTTCTAGACCATTCCATACAATTCATATCGATATATTCCAGATCAAAAATAAAAGTTACTTAACAATCATTGACGTTTTTTCAAAATTTGCACAAGCTTATCCTTTACAATCCCGAAATTTAATAGAAGTAACTGAACAGTTATTGAAATACATTTCAACATTTACAACTCCTAATGTCATTATAGCCGACGGAGAAATTAATAAAAATATCTTTAAAGATTTTATAGCCTTGCATAAAATCCAATTACATACAACAACACCTCATCACCATCAATCTAATTCACCAATCGAAAGATTACATTCTACAATCATTGAACATTATCGATTATTAACCAATATACCTGAACAGCAAAAAATCCAATATTGCCTTTTAGCATACAATCATACTATACATTCGAATCTTCATTTAACCCCTTTTGAAATCGTTTTTGGACACACTGAAAGTAAAAACCCGTTTGACCTTGATTATAACAGAACATATTATCATGATTACTTATCTACACATAAAAATAAAATGAAATATTTATATGAATCCCTACAAAAAACTCAGATGGAAACTAAAGAAAATCGAAATTCCAAATTAAACAAATCCAAAACAAATAAACAATTTAATTTGAATAGCAAAGTATTTATAAAAACCAATCTAAGAAATAAAAAGGATCCAAGATTTGACGGACCTTATATTATCTCAAAAATTTTAGAACATGACGTTTACGAACTAACACCCCCTGATGGTAGACCACCACTTCAAAGACATGCTAACGAAATGTTACCTTTTTCAGGACAACAATGCTCCTCATCCTAATCGAACAAGTTAATATTTTAAATAATACTATTTGAAATTAAATTTCTTCATACCTTACAGATCAAGACGTTTTAACCATCCCTTATCCTGCTGACCCAAAATACCTACATTTATATGAAACAATTATCGTTACTAAAGTTTACCAAATTGATTCTGTAACCTGGTTAATCAGTTCCCCTTCCAGATCCATTTTAGACATTAAATGTATCCAAAAGAACTTGTTGGTTCACAACTTATACATCTTAGTCCTGACTGTATTGTCATGATCAATCACAAAAACATGTTATTTACAGCCAAAAGTATTTCCAATAAAGTAATAGAATTTAATATCATAGATATTGCAAAATTAACAACCCCTCAATTCGAACATGTAAATATTAAAATCGATTTAACTACAATCGATACACAGAAATTGAACAAATATCAACTGAAGATCACAAACCAAAATCATCTTCTAAAGATGAATAGTACTACAACCCTCGATCATCTGAGCTTATTAAGTATCATTATAATTATATTTATCATTGTAATAGTTATAAGTTTATTATTGTATATTTATTATAAACGTAACTCCTTCAAAATCAAATTTATAGATTTTCTAAATAAAGATTTTATAAATAACAAAAATAACGAAGAAATACCAATTTAGATTTCTTTGAAAAATTTTATAATATATAAATATTATTTCAAATTTTATTTTCAAATTATTTTAATAACATTGAAAATACTAAGGGTGGAGGAGTAACGTACGTAGAATCGCACTATAGATAAGATCATGTTACATGAGAATTGCTTAAGATAATAAAACTCACGATATCAAATTACCAGCTTTCTGATAAGTGGACGTTATCTCTATGAGAAATTTCCTTAGCATTTATTCTCTCATGACCATGAAAACTGTGTAGGCAGATAAGGTATAAATACCTCTGTTTTAATATTAAGTCTTCAGTCTTTATAAATCATCATCCAACTCACAAGTCTTTATAAATCTTCATCCAGCTCACAAGTCGTTATTAAGTATTCAACAAGTGTTTATCCTGTGTGAGTATTAAACTAGGTGTGGATTTTAAAATTGTCCTGCTAGTAAAACATAAAGACTCATTCGAGTTTTAATTAATTATTTTGCTTAATGTCATTTAAATGTGAATTTTAAAATTGTTCTGTTAAGTGTGTTAATTCAAATTTAATTATTTAAGCTCGTCTTAAACTTCGATTAAATAATTACAGACAAAGTAATATTAATACATTTGTATCATTAATGTTAACAAGATAGTTTTCTACTAATTAAAAATTAATAAAATATATTCTACGACTGCAAACGAAATATATAAATGTGTTTTATTATATTCAATAAAGTTTTAAAAAAAGCTTCGGCCACAGAATATAATTAAACTGCCTCATTACTGCCGTCTTAGATAATATTTTGTACGATACACGTCGGATACAGGCATAATGCTCGTGTGATTTCATGACTCGAACTACGACATCGTCGTGAAAGCTTCACACTCGTATACTGATTCCTTTATATCAGTAGTAACATACATAACTATTATTCCACGCAGTAAGTTATGCATTTATTCCATGATCAACATTATTTGTTTTTAAACATTTTAGAGACACGTTTGAACTTCGAACAAGCTGAAAGATATTTTAATAAATTCAAGGCCAATGAATGCAACGCGAACCTAACCTCAAATCTACATATATGCTAGTAATATACAGTAACTTTCGTACAACAAATATTAATAAACTGCCGTCTTGTGATAATTTAAAAAATCTGGTTCATCTGTATTTAAGATTAGTTACTTCATTCTGAGAAATATCTAAATACGAAACATGAATAAGAAAACTGTCTTTCAAAACCGATAGTAGAAATGACGGCATGCGAAGATCTGTCAAAACCTATTTTAAATTGATAAATAATAAATTGTATAACAAATACATAAATAATAAATAATAAAATTGTACCTATTTTATTATTAATAATAAGAATAATAACGTATGTATAACCGCGGCAAAAAAATGGAAACACCAACATTAATCATGTTTTTTTTTAAAGATTTTACACACTGTAGTGGGATTTAGTGCTATAAATTATTTATTTGTTACTCACTCGTAAACGTCATTTAACATAACCCAACACAAACAACGAAACAATACGTCTACCAGCTACTGACTAGTAAAAGTTTTACAAGTTAGTAGAATATGACATTTATAGATCAATTGGCATAATAACATCTACATCTACGCACACTTCCACTTCTCATAAAATTATTAAAAAAGTGTCACATTTTGTTTGTCAAAAGTGTCACAAGACCAGGTTTTATAGATACAATAAATGGGTGCTTCCAACACACCGTTGGAAATGCAGCGCTGCAGCAGATTTCACAGCCGTCTTAGATTTAAAGACCACTGAAGCAATAAAATTGTTTGAAATACATCATCGTTAGTTAACATTTGTTCATTACCCAAGCGAAGTGCGATCTCATTATAAATGTATGCGAGCTAAACGCCTCGAGCGGAGCCCCCATGATTGCAGGCGCGATATCAAACCCACGGCCACGTGTGTGCATAGCAAGCAGCTGCAGTACGCAGAACTCTATAAGAAAGTCACGTAGGCCACAGCAGCCGCAGTACGCAGAACTCTATAAGGAAGTCACGTAGGCCACAGCAGCTGCAGTACTTAAAACTCTACAAGGAAGTCACGTAGACACACGGCCAAGTGCGGTCAACTGAAGGATTTCACACCCACAGAAGGAGTATATAAAGACCAGCACTTTATGGGACAGTTCAGTCTGAGTTACAACGAAGCTCGAAAGGTAGAAACTGTTTACCAGGGTAAATGTTTACCTCCTTTCAAGCAATACTCACCTAGAAAGCCGTAGAAACTGGTAGCCATGGTTACTGTTTACCTCTGTCTTTCTGAACATCATAATTACCAGCTTTAAGTTAAAATTGTATAATAGTATTTAAGTGATTATGCAAGTGCATACTGTGTAAATTCACGTCGAATAAATATCTTATTCTACTTAACAATAAACTGTGTTCATTTTGTAACTTGTGCTCCGTCTTTTGCGTTTTTAAAATAAAGTACCATTTTTAAAAACGCCTTTCTTCGTCAAGAAACGTTAATTCGCTTTATACATATAAAAAGCTTGAACCGCTAACAAGTATAACAAGTAACACTAGACGACTAATTTACTGAATGTCAATAATTAAAATGTCAAAACATCAATTTTGACAGTAGATAAGAGATATAATAATATATATTATGTAATTAGGAGATCAAGCGATACTTTAAATCCGAGAAGATGTATTAAACATCTTCGTTATAACGTTATAACATCTTCGAGGATTTAAAGAAGCTTGATCTCCGTATTGCATACTTTTTTTATTTTATTTCGTATTTTAATCCTAATTTCTCCCTTTTAAAATTCATCCGAATTTATTGTATAATGAAGCAAGTTGCCTTGTCTGTGTCATCATACGCGTAACCAAGGAGATAAAAAGCAGCATGTCACGTGTGGCTGTTATGCAACATCAAATGATTTTTACGTTGCCAACAACAACGGAGATCAAGAACTTCTTGAACTCCGGTGTCATTGACAACGGAGATCAAGTTATACTTTATTTTACTAATTGTAGTATATAAACAATTGTTTGAAATACGAAATGAAATAAAAAACTAAAAAATTTTAATCGGTAGTTTTCTATCTAAGACGGCTGTGAAAGCTGCTGCAGCGCTGCATTTCCAGCGGTCGTTGGACGTACACAATGTTGTGTATTGTTTACGAATGAATAACAAATAAAATATTGTACATTATACGCAAGGTAACTGTTCCGGCTTAAGAAAGTGACAGGCTCGCCTGTCGGCTCGCCGGTCATCTCCTTTTATCGCCAGTAAAAGCAGGTTTACCTTGCTAATAATGTAAACTACTATTAAAGGTTATCTAAATGTCAGAGACTTTTGGTAATAACTGACAAATGTATGCTTGATTTCAGTGGCGCACACAGGGCTGGAAACCGATTCTAGTCGGTCAAAATTATTTTATACGCTTAACTGAAAGCAAATGACTAAAATAGTATAAAAATAATAAAATAATAAAAAAAATAATAAAAAACAAATCTTTTTAGCCACTAGAACTGGATCAGTTTGATACTTTTATACTTTTTCCAAGAAAAAGTTATTTACATAATTGTTATTAAAAAATAAGGTTAAGACGTAAAATAAATAGCATTTACAAAATTCTTCTTTATTTTAAGAAACATTACACAAATTAAAATGCTTCTTTAATATCTAAATGAAATAACGTGCAAAAATTATATTGCTAATCGTTTAATAACTATCCCTTTTTTGATTTCGATTGTATTTCAGTTTATTCAACATTATGCATGTTGATTTTTAAATATGTTATTCTTTATACTATAGCAAAAAAAAATACAAGCGCAAGAGCTTGCAAGATTTCTAAGTTATAAACCACAAAATAAAACATTTATTATTCGGAAAGCAAAACTCACCGTTTTCTATATTAGAATGGTATCAACTTTCCTTTTTATAAGACTTTTTAGCACTTCAATTCTGTTTTTATAAATTATTGAAATCAATAAAAAAACAGTTCCACAAAAAACACCTTCACGTTAACGAACAAACTACAAATACATCTACACAGATTGGCGCCTTCGGAAGTCTTTAACACTAACCTGCACTTTACCGGAATTTTTTGATTTTTTTTATGATTATTATTTGCTGTACGGAAAACGGCAGGTAATTACTAGTTCACTGAGCTTTCTACTAAAATACTAATTCTTAGAATACCTTTGGCTTTAACAATGGTTTTTGGAGTTTTGACCGGCTAGAATCAGGTTTCAGCCCTGTGTGTGGCGTAGCTAGGGTGGGTGTCACCCGGGGCAGAAGTAATGGTGTCACCCCTAGACTGACTATGATTCGTCACTTTTACAACAATTTTCTTCTACACTTTAAAGCAGCAAACTCATTTACAACATCTTCAAAATCAACTTCAGATGCTATATCATTTTCAATAGACAATAAAGCTAAGCTGGAAAGCCTCGACTGACTCATCGTGATCTCAAATAGTTTTTTATAAGTTTGAGTTTGAGAAAGTTACTTTTTATTTAAGGGCGTGTTATTGGCGCAAAATATTAGCGTCAAAATGTAGCTCACATTCTTCATTCAGATTTCTTTTAATAATCGTTTTTTAGGAAGATAACGTTTGATGTCGATTGCTAAATTGTTAAGGTAGTGTGAATCATTTCATAGTTTGTAAATAAATTTTATAATCGTAGTCGAACATCGCCCATCTTGTAGAATTAACGTTTTCTAAAAAATAACCAAACTAAACATAATACAGTCATTATAACACTATTTTATAGCAAAATCTATGACAATGGATAAATGTTTTTGCTTACTTATTTACACAGTAAGAAAAGTGTTGTTAAAATTAACAAAATTTCAACAAAACTTTTGTCCCAAACGGTCCACAAGATCATATTTGTTAAAATGACAAAATCTCAAATTGTTAACACACGTTTGCTATATCTTACAACTATGTAGTAAAAATCAACACGATACTCTGCTAAATGTCCCTTTAGTAGTTTCACTTTTAACAGCATCTTATGTTCCATACTACAACCATCTTATGTTCCATACTACAAAGTTTTTGTAAAATCTGGTAACAGTTTTTTGTTGCATCTACCATTTTATTGCTTTATCCAACAAAAAATGTTGTGGATTGTGAGTAAACAGTAATTCTAATATAACAAATAAATGTGCAAAATTAACACATGTTTTGTATAAAGTTAACAAACACTGTGGTTATATGTCAGATTCGCTGTGTCAATTTTAACAATATCTGTTGTCATAATTTCCAAAGTTCTTGTGAAGTTTATCAAATTTAATTAGTACATTTAACAATACATCTTGTTGATAGTATGCATTAATAATAGTAGTACATAATAATAATATGAATGGATATAAATAAATAAAACAATTAAATAGTAATAATTATCATATTTATTTTGGTTATTATAATATGTAAACAGAACATTAATTATAAATATTAATAAATATTATAAATAATAATACTCCAATAATTTTTAAGTATAAAAAAATTAAATGATTTCATATTTTGTTACAATGCACTTCATAGCACAACTGTACGGTTCATGTAACTCATAAGCAATTGTGTGACGAAGTTTCAATAAATTTACGATGTCATAACAAATATCTATTTTTTGTTCAACTACGTATGCATGACATTTTTCATGAAACTCAACCGTTTTCCATTGTTTGCAAACAGCATAAGGAAAGTCATTAACGACAATTAAATCCAATATTTCCAAAAATAAAGGTAATTCTAAATCATCAACATGCTGAGCAACAAAACTTCCCTTGCGGTATATAATTCCCAAGTAACTTACTTTACTTGTAGTTGTAACTTTACTAAAATCTTTTAACTGTAATTTATTTTTTACAAAACTGCTCAACGGTTTATCGTCTGATGCGTATTCTTGTTTGCATTTACCGTATGTCGGGTAAGTACTAATATTTATGTTTTGCCACTCGTGCCACATATACTCTTGGTGGCGTATGGCAAGAGTACTGCAAATAGACTTGAAGTTTTTAAATTTATGACAAAGATCTTTAAAGTAATTATGTTTTGCTTCGAAGCGCATACACCACCAGAGCAATAAAGGCCCACTTTTTAAAATAACCATTGGATAGTGCACCATTATGTGATGTTTAGGTGTTAAATTTGCATTGTATTCCTTTTGGTAAAGAATGTGATGATCTTGTATTAAATATTTTAATTGGGAAACCATGCCATACGAATTTATAGGACAGAAAACAATATCTATAATTTTTAATAAAAGAAGTATTAGTTCAAGCTTCCCCAAGTGTTGAGTAGGAATTTTGTTAATAACGTCATACAGTATGAGAGGTAAATATTTTATTAGACACCAAGTTTGTGCTGCCCTTTCGCCTATTAAATTTCCACTCTTGTCCAAATTAATAGGACTTGGTTTATTGCATCTTTCAGAATAACCAAAGGAAAAGGACGTTAATCTGTTATTAATTTCTTGTAACGAAATTAAATTTTCAGAAACTAAGTATTTTAAAAACAATTTAATTTCTAATTGACACACACCTTCTAACAGATCGTGCATTATGTCAACAGTAAAATTTTCACACACCTTAAAATACTCTAAATCGTTTAATGTACTTCTAAATTTAACACCATAATTTGAATTTAGGTTAGAAGAAGTGACTGCTTCGTAGTGCTCATTTGTTCGTATTAGAGAATCGTCTTGAACAAACATTTTTTGCAATTTATCTTTAGAAGCATAACATATTCGACAATAATATTCTGCTGAAAATGATTCCATAAAACCCAAAATTTGATTTCCTCCTAAATTATCGTGACTAATACCGATTACTGTGCCTTTTATGTGCGCATCAATTATTTGGTTATAGACTCCTACAGTTTCTAAATGCTTCAAATCAAGAACGATTTTTTCGAGTATTTTATTGAAACCAAACTTTTTTAAGTCGACCGAATAGAACAATGCTAGCAAATGAACATTATGCAACACGGAATTAAAAAGTGGAGGTAAATTTCTGATAATAAAATAAATTCCACCTACTTTGTGGCCTCCCGTCTTTGAACCAAGAGGGTTTACAGTTTCAAATTCATCGTAAAATAACTGAATTTGCAGAGCATTTGGGAACTGTAAAAAGAGTGGTGTTTGTTTATAAAGAGTACCATTGCAATATGAAGATATAAAACCATTATTTTCTGAATTAGACTTTAAAAGTGAGGTAAATGATTCATTTTGAAACAAGTAAGTTAATGTATCTGATAATGGAATATAGGTTAAGTTACATGTAATGGGAACTTGTACGTACTGTCCAAGATTTTTATCCCATTTTTGGTCAAATCTAACGCCAATAGGAATTTGAACTGGCTTCACAATTTTTTTGTGAAAATATTGTTTACGCAAATGTTTAGACTTAAACTCTTGAAGAGCAGAATGGAACATAATTATAACATTATTTAAGTTATCGGTAACTTCACTTAAATGCTCAAATAATGCGCTAATAGAGTCTATAATTTTTTGAATTGTAGTTTCTGGTATACCGAGTGATAATAATTTTGAGATAAAATTTTCTAAAATATTTTTTGAAATCGAACTGTCTAAATGGTTTTGAATTAAACTTTCATAACATGAAGGATTAATTTTATCAGTAACATTCTCGGCAACATTCTCGTCACAATTAAAGTAATTATCAGAAAAGCTATTTGCAGGCAGATGGTTATTTGTATTATGTGGTTTAAAAGAACACTTCTTAATGTGTCTTTTGAATCCGGAAAATGTTTTAAAAGTAAGAGGGCAAGGTGGAAAACAGCAGCGTAGGGTCAAGTTAGCACCTTCGTATAACGAATGTTCAACACGTAAATGCCTACATAAAATCTTTTCTTCGTTAAGTTGAACTTTACAAATATAACAAACAAACATGGCTGCATGTGCACTATCCAATAATTTTACAGAAGTATTTAATTTATAACTGTAACTTACTTCTTAATTCTCTCATTCTAGGGGAAAAATCCACATTACCGTACATTTTGTAAAACATTCCTTGAATGAACTCCCAAAAATGCTTTAAATTTTCGTTATACTTTAGATTAAAAACAAAATGTATTTTGAACAGTAAATCAAAAGCCGATAGAAAATTATGTTCACCAGTAAGTTTATGCGTTGATAATATGTGCTGATCAAAAACTACGTAATACATTTGTATTGCAGTTTTGTTCTGTCCAATAGCCAAAAGAAAAGGTTGTGTGGATTTCCGCTCTTTCAGGATGTTTTCAATTGGAACATCATTCTAAAAAAACAGTAGATTAATTCATTATTCCAACACTATGAAGGTGTCAGTTACCTTTTGAAATAGCATCAGCAGATTTTCGGTTGATGCGGCCGTTTCTCTGTTGTGTTGTTTGGTACGACCTTTGGCCGTAGGCGGCAAAAGGTGTAATAGAGCTAAAATGCTGCGCCCCGTTTTACAGTAAACTGAAATTTTTTACAGAATAATACATGTGCGTACGTACATATATTTTCAGTTTACCATCACAATCCTTTTCGTCTTCCTCGTCTACGATTATATCAGGCGACGGTTTTTTTGACTGTAGTCTGGTACACTTCCAAAATTTTTTGGACATATTTTGCATATGTTTCGAATAATGAAGGTGCTTCAGGGTGCAGTAAGGAAAATTCGTATAAAATCTAAAACGAATTAATTTGCGAAACAATCTAAATATACAACACATCTTTAATGTACTATACTCACCAATTTCTCAGTGTCTAAAAATCTGGGGAACACCTCCGGCGTACAGCCGTGCTCCCTTCGGTAAAGGAATGTTTCTTGTATTTTTTCTTTAATCACCTCTTCTTCGCCTGGTGTTATATGTTTCATAAAATTAATAGCTTCTTCAGCACTAATCTTATCGTAGGATTGATTTTTGTTCGATGTAGAATTTTTATTAATATTTAAAGCCTTTCGGCACAGGGAAGACGTTTCCTCTTTTTTTCGCAATACAGTTCGTAATCTTGTAGTTAAAAAGCCTTTTTTTGTCTGAGGATCAAAGAAAGCTTCCTACAATAATAATTATTATTATACCTACAAGAAGAAAAACACTTGTAAACTTCCTACATATCCATCTGGAGTATGTGGGTCTCCAAGTTTTGGGAATATTGTGATGATGGCTTTAGCGCATTGCTCCCTGCTGTATGCAGATGGCATACAATTTTCGGGAAACAATGCCTTTAGGTAATTTACCGAGAGATTAACTAGTTTTCTTCTTAATTCGTCATTTAGGATATTAAACTTTTTATAGTAGGAAATTATTTCCTTTCCACCACCACTTTTTATAATGTGTGCATGTAGAGCCTTAAAAATTAATAATAAAAGATATATACTTATGCCAATAATAATCAAAAGAGGCATATAATCCCACCTCACTTGAAATGTCTTTCGCCGCATTGGAAGTTGTTGTTCTCAGTCTTTTGCTTGGAGGGCTACCCACATCTGAATCTGATGTTGTATCTGTAATATCTGTGAAACTGCAACTGCTGTCTGATAAATCGTATGTACTTATCGTCGATGCAGAAGCAAAAGAATGTATCTCTAAAACATTAAAACCTCTTGAGTAATTTTTTAATATGGAATAAAAATGTGGATATTATACCATCTTCTTTAACTTTTAGTAGGACTCCACGGGGTGAGAGCTTTATATACTCTTCAAGAAAAACCCCTCTTAAATTTGCGCCTACTTCGTCTTGTAACTTGAATGATTTATTTTCTAATTGTGGAAATGCTGTTCTAACTAAAAAAATATTTAATTTGAATTAGAGTTTTCCTATAGGAATCAGATATTATAAATAGAGAGTTATTGCAAATTTGTCCTTCAATAAGGGAAACTTTATTCTGTTTAAATGTAAAAAGCTCAAAATTCCGTGAGTAAACATGGAAACGAATAGTAATACTTTATTAGCTGTCAGCGTTTCACTTTAATTGCGTTGATATAAAGGCAACCTTATTAAAGTTCAAAACTTGTCATACAAACGTCAATGCAATATAAAACTTAAAATTCAATATACGTTTAACAGCTGCCTGCCAATAAGACTACGGTAGGGAAACACGTTGTTCTTACTAAAACAAGGTTCATGAAACTACTCTTCCTGTAATAATTCTCTAAAAAAAAGTTTCCTTTATTAAAGTACATACCTTGCATGAATTTGCAATAACTCTCTACTTTGTATAAATAATTATGAATTGGCCAAAAGAATATTGATCACTCATTACTGTAATAAAATAATAGTAGTATGTAAAGTCTTCCCAGTTTCGTTACGTTGTGGCCTCTCATAAAAGTTATAACCGCAAACATGGGTTCCTTTGTATCCCATTGAAAGCGGCGCGTGCCGTCGGAATTTTATTAGGGACCATAATGTAACGACACTGGGAATAATGGATATGAATACTTTGAGCTGTCTCGACTTGATACCTAGGTACTTACCCACATTTATAATGTCTTCATAATTGCACGGTGAATATATCGTGCACCATTCTTTTTCGTTCATGTACTCCACCCTAAAATACAAAATTAGTGGATTTACTGATGGATTATTATCGACAGCGTCCATTGTCCTACAAAAACTCACTTGTAAGTAATCACAAATACTAACCTTAGTACTTCTTACGTTATAAGAAAATATAACCAGCGAGTAATTATTAAAACAATGCGAATGAGTAATCACTAATGACACCTCCGAAGTAACCTGTAACGCACTCACTCATCGACAATGCACTGCAGAATGCCTCAAACACCAATCTGGATTCGAATGCAAAGAATGCAAACACTGCTTTTAGGCAGTTCCAACTAGTTGAAAAAGTGAACAAGCGGGAACGACAACAAAAATTTTGTGGATTTTCACAACTACGTTTGCTAAATCGTCAATTTCGTTGTAATCTTTACAAAGACATGTTGTTAAGTTATTAAAAGGATTGTGTAAATTGTCACAAAAATATTGAATCAATTGACAATATTTTGTTTTCTAATATAAGCTTTTATTTTTCTGAATGAACTAAAATTGTTGTGGTTTGTGAAAATAATTTGTTAAAATACTGCAATATGCTTTTGTTCCCGTTATATCTGTTGTTGTTAATTAGCAACTGACAATAGTATTGTCTTTTCAACAAAATATTTGCATAATTTACGAACTCAAAATTAACAACGCAGATGAAGTGATGAACTTGCTAAAGTAACTACTAAATTAGTTACACTTTCACTAAACAATTGGTATTTTTAACAAATTCTTCAATAACAAATTATATTTTTTACTGTGTAGTATTGATTGAAATAAAATAGATGTACACGGCGCGGAAATTTAAATATGGCAGCACGAAAATCAGTCATTTTTATTTGAACGCTTTCTGCACCAGGAAGCGTTGGGTGGTAATATTCGCGGGACATTTAAAAGTAATTTAACTTTCCTAATATTTTAACTATTTAATACATTCCCGAAGTAAATGTTGCTTTTCTTTACTTAAGAGCATGTGACGGTTATTTTTTGAATAAACTATTTCACTCTTAATTAGTCCTGATTAATTTCTTAAAACGAACATATATTTTCAATATTTTAATATAGTAATACTTTTCTTTTACTTAAAACCAGCAAGAACAACTGATATTTTTAAAGATATTTCGCAGTTTTATATTCCCCTTTTTAATTTCAACTACCTTAAATTATTCCTTGGCATTTAAAAATAAAAAATTTCAGTTAAATTCATTTCAATGAATTTTAGTTTTAAAGAAATTAATTCTTAATTAGAAATTAAGTTTTGCGGGCCGTAGCGCCATCTTTAGGTGTTTATAGTTTCTGAAGCTTGCTATTATAACACTGGCGGCGATAACGCGCCCTTAAGCTCCATTAAAAATAATAAAATGAGATGATCTTGAACATAAAACAATTCTATAAACTGTAGAATAACAAAACTGATAACAAAATAAAAAAATATATATGTTTTGAGCAGCGCCTGCAGCGAAAGAAAGGGCTACCACTCTTAAAAGCGCGCGAAATCTTAAAATTTGTAATTCGTAAAATAGACAAATGTAAATAAAGATTCATAAATTGTTCAAATTATACACATGAATACTGAAAAGTGATACATTTTCTGTAGCAGAAATATCATTTTAAAGCTAAAATTACATATTAATGCTATCAGATAGTAAATATAAACTAAACGAAAAGAAATATTTTTCTGATTTTGAAAGTAAAAATTCAAATTATTAAATGTGTTAAAATCATAAATTCACTAAAATAATTCATTTGGTGAAATGTGTCATCCCGAGAATGGTGTCAGGGTGTCACCTCTAAAATAGTGTCACCCGGGGCGGACCGCCCCTGCTTGATTTTAACTCAATATGTCCATTTACAATAGAAAAATATTGATGTTTTCATTTTCCTGGTCGCTGTAATACATAAAAAAAATTACAAATGTCAAGATTTTTAGTAACAATACATTATGACCACACACATTGGATGCGTCCAACACACAGCTGGAAATGCGGTGCTGCAGCAGCTTTCATAGCCGTTTTAGATTTGAAAACCACCGTTTAAAATTTTTGTTTTTCTATTATATCTCTTATCTACTGTCAAAATTTAAGTTCTGACATTTTAATTATTGATATTCAGTAAATCAGTTGTCTAGTGCTACTTGTCAGTGCTTCAAGCGTATATGTATAATCCGATGATGTATTTCAAACGATTTTATTGCTTTAGTGGTTTTTTTAAATCTAAGACGGCTGTGAAAGCTGCTGCAGCGCTTTATTTCCAGCGGTGTGTTGGACGCACTCATTCCTAATATAGTTGCAGCTCACAATTCCTAAATTGTGTTTTATCTCTGTCAAACAACTCTCATCTTTTTTAATTTGGGAGAACATAATTGCGGAATGAGTTGGCGGTACCTTTTATAAAGATCTAGTGACCTTAGACTGATGTACCTGGCAAGGCCATCTCTACAAAGCACTTGACTTTGTTGTCAAATGGGAGCTGATTTATGCTATAGAGTAGCTTCACAATAACTTGCCAGCTATGAGCGATAGTAGTTGTTACTCAGATGGTAACAGTGTCGCCTACATTTTAACTATTTCAACTCGTTTTGCTCTAAAAGCCTTATTGCTATAGTTACAATTATTTACAACAATGCATACCATAGAAATCGAGCTCTTCGAGTAAACAGATCTGAAATACCGAACGCGACTTATGTGATATTATTAATGATATCGCTTGCTCTGTAAAATATAAATAATGTTATAAATTTATTTATTTAACTCGTTTTATCTCAGTTCTTAATTAATAAAAAGTTGCTCGTACACTTCTGATCGTTTCTAAATTTTGCAGTGGTTACGGTGAAAAACGAAGCATAATAACAGTGTATCGTAAATAAAAGTATCGTAGTCCGCAGCACCCGTACGTCTTGAGACATGTGACAACCCAAACGAGTACCTTGAATTACGGTATCTGCAATGGTTTGTGATGGTACTACGACAGAATTTTGTTTATGGATTCAAAGTAAAACAAGCATTCTAAGCTAGTCTTTCCATTTTAATAAATTCGGCCCTTTTTGTTGTACATTCAGAAAGTAAGCGTGCTTTACTATTGCCAAAAGAGGAACTGGTCACTGTCTTATCTCTACTTAATTTCAAATATTTTTTAGATACCTTCCAAAAATACTATTTAACTTTTTAATTTTTAAAAATTCATTTTTGAATACCTACCTTTTTGATTGACTTTTGATGACCTTGACTCATAGATGGATACTGTCAGAGATTAATGTAGGTACAACAGTTTGAAAACCGCTGTCTCTAGAATTGGCGGTCTAGATCAGTTATGCCACTAATCATCACACTTTTTAGAAATTCCAATAGATGAATCATTTGATCTTCTTTATTCGATTACACAAAAACAAGGCAAGATAAAAAAACTCGAATATTCTCTAATAGTTTTGCGAGAAAAAGAAAAACCATAAATATACAAACGTGGTTAATCTTCCAGCTTATGACCTACATACTGATTGTGATCTTTAGGTTATTTAAAAAAATATAAAATAGGCAAGAAGATTCAAAATATGAACTCAACAGATTACTGGACAATATCTTAGGTTGTTAGTTTTACGTATGGGCTAGTACCAGCCACGTTGCCATTCTCATTTGTTATTATTTGTAAATAAACACTTTTAAAGTGTCAAATGTACGCATGACAAGTGTCGCTTTTTAAGAATAGAAAAAATGGCAGACAAGAAGAAGGGAGAAGTAGAGGATGTAGACGCTAGACTAGATTTTATCCTTAACTATCTTACAAAAACAATGAAACTAAAAATGGAGAAATGGAACAAAATGATGGCCACTGATGAATTTAAGGTAGGTTTCCTTTTCATAGCATTTATTCTTGGGAAGTTATTACAAATAATCAAATAATAAAATAATCAGGTTTCGTAAACTTCTGTGTCTCTACTTGTGTTTAAGTGCTTGCGTTGATAGATATAAGTGTAAATGTCAAAAGCGTGTTTTGTTTAGAAGATTGCCTTTAAGGTGGCCGATTTGCATGCTATTTCCCCATATGAACAAACAACGGTTAAAATCATAATGTATTGCAGACAAAGTGTTCAGAATTTAACAGTATAATATTTGATCCTTTCCGAACAACATATTATAATTTAACAACAAAAGAACAAACATAAATTATGTTAAGATACAATTAACTAAAGCATTGTAGATTTCGCTGTAGATCTCGATGTAATTATTGTAATTTCCGTAGAAATGAAATTGATTACACTGCTCATATTGTAATATAACAAGCACTGTAGGTCATATTAATGATTTATATTCATCCGATATAATTATGGGGTTTTATTAATTTAATTAACCGTTGTTTGTATTTTACTTATTTAAAGCAATGTAAATCGATAATTTGAAATGAATTAGACAGATGGCCCATCGATTCAACAAATAAAAATTTTAATTCTTTTAAGGGTGTTTGGGAGGTACAATCGGAGGCAAAAGTACTGAAAATTAGAAATTCATGAATATCTTCGTTTTACAGCACATTACGAAGTAAATTGATAGTTACAACGCTAAAAAAGAATATATTATTTAAGAAAAAGAAGATTTTTTACTAATAATTTTAAATGAAATACAAAATAACGAATAATATGGAAAAATTTTAAATAACTTTTGGCAGTGAATATGCCTTGATTTTAACTTTTCGGCAAAAACATATTTGATTTAAATCTTTATCAATTATGAACATATAATTATTAATTCTGCTCGAGTATAAATTAAAACATTAATGTATTGTTTATTTTTTATAATTTTAAATGATAAATATGATTAATATTAATAATTCACCGTTCTCTAAAACATAAAAAACGTGACAACAATGTTGATTTTATAAGTTGGTAGCATTTCTCTTACATAATTAAGAGAAAAAGCTTTGGGCATCAGTCAGTAATTGATTGAAATCATGGATTTATAAACCAGATGGACGGGAGCTATTTAAGTATTTTCTGAAGCCTGCATGGTTTGTTTACACAAAGCACGAAACGGTATGCGTGCCCGAACGTAGCCGAATCAGAGAACAGGGACTAACGAGAAGCGTCACATGGGCATTGTGCCAGATCTGAAATCGCCATTTTGCTGGTGGTTTTGCCTTCAAACTCTGTCAATGTCAAACATGTGTCAAACCCATCAACTAGTAAGCGTGGACAGATAAGTAGCCCGTCAGCTCATTTCACAGGCTTATTTTCCGTGCGAACAGTAAAGAAAAACATTTGGTAATTATTTATAAGATTTCGTATTTTTAGTTCATTAAAATTTGCCAACCGTGAATTTAAAACTGTAACGCCAAAAAGATGGCGGAACGTATGAAGGTCATTCAAATCGACTACCAAAACATCAAAGGCGGTATGTCAAGTGACGCTTCTCGTTAGTCCCTGTTCTCTGGCCGAATCCCATCCTAGTGCTTAGTGGTTTACTCGCCGCGACACGAATATTCCATCTTGGCTAATTTGTTTTCTGTGTGTTTAGTTTTTAAGTTATTGTAACTATTTTAATTTAAATAGTGGTGTGACAATGTGTTTTGTGCAAAAGATACGATATGAAGGAAAATCAAATATCATTTCATAGGTATCTAATTTTAAATTATGATAAAGCTAGGTTATGTCACATGTTTTGTATGTCAGTGCTGTAACGTCTGACGGGGGCACATAAACATGTTAGAACCAGAAGGGACCTTATCTCAATTGCAAACAAGGGAAGAATTGAAAAACTTCAGTTCACGAAATCGTGAAACTACGTACCAAAAAACTGGATATGTCCTGGCATAACAGAGTTAGAAGCATGTTAAAATTTAAAAATGAATAACTTAGAACTTATTATTAATTAAAAGTAAATAACTTTTATACTATTATATTAAACATTTGTATTAACTAGGTATAGTATAAGTATTATAATTATATAATTCTAATTAATTTTATAAAAATACATGTTTTTGTCATGTAGTAGTGCAGTAGAGTATTTGAAATATTTATATCCAGCAGAAAATTAACAGCCGTACTCATAGAGAAATTACACGCGTGTAACCTTAATATTTCTTATGTGTTACACGCGTGTAATTTCTCTATGAGTACGGCTGTAAGTCTAAAGCATTCCATGGTCATTTTTTATTATAAATTCCTGTTTGGCGGTACTTCAGTGGATTCCGATCCACCTTACTACAACAACAAAAAGGATAAGTAGGGGTCAATTTCTGAACTTGACAGATTTAGCTGACTCATTAATTCATTCATTTATACAATTTCCTAAACTCAAGGAATGGGCACCAATGATTTCTTTTTTGAAACACGTCACTCACATAAACTTATTTAATTTACCGCAAGTTTATTGTAACTAAACTTGTACTAAACTATTGTAATTATTGTTAAAGACCAGAGCAAGCACAAGAACTACCTTTTACTACCTATACCAAATAAGTAATAGAACTTACTATTATTCTTGTTTTACTTTATTGTAGTCTTAACTAAATTATGTTTACAAAAAGCAAAACGGAAGCAATCAACTGTAGTAAATAACTAAATACCGACTTCATACTACCGTAGTAGTTTAGGATAAATAATGTGTAGTTAGGATTTTATTTTATTTATAGTAATTATAACTACTAACACACAAATTAAGACTGTATAGGCATCATTGCAGTTTACATTATTGCTATTTCAGAATTCAAGCTCATTTGCTCATAGTGGATATTGGATCTGGCTGGAATTTACAAGCCCCTTTTTAACAGCACGCCACTGTGCTCGACGGAAACTATAGCTCTCAGCTGAGTACAGTGTTGCCGCATTTTCTTATACACCAATTAATTTATCAAGTAAACACCAGATTTTCAGCTTGTTTATAATTTTTTTCTCAACAGCCGTTTAGTGAATGTTTATAAAACTATGCAAAATCGGTTCTATGGAGTTCAAGTTACGTAATCTAAAAATTTGGGAAGCTTGGTACCTTTTCTTCCTGTAATTGAAATGACTTTATTCTATTATGTGAGCGAATCTCCATAAGAGCACATGTAAAATTACAGTTATTTTAATTTGCAATAACTTTTAAACGGCTTAGTCGATCTGATTGAAATTTTCACTGTAGTTTTAGCATTAAATGAGGAAAATTTTCCTAAATTTTTGTTCGTTTCGTACCATTTTGACATACCTCCTAAACATCCTTAACTCAATATTACTTTCTAATAGCGACTTGTATTCCAGCACATAAATAGCATACACGATAGTGCACATAATTAGTAAAAGCACCAGAACTAATGTAGGCGACATTGGAAGTTACCAGATTTGACATTCCGTTTATAATAAAATTTAAGTTTAATAATAACAATGCACAAAAATATTGAAAATTTAACATTAACTTGAAAATGGGCATTTATTTCATGTAAACACGATCACATTAATATAATATACACCTACAAAATTATAATTTTTATACAACTTTTTATTAAATTTCCGTTACAAAATGCATGTAGTAATTTTTTCTTTATTAAAATTTGTGTCAGGTTTGCTCCACATCGCACATTTTAAATAAACGCAACATACATAGAAAAATAAACAACAGTAGCATTGACACAAGCTTACTATGTTTAATTGAATTTTTAGATATATGTAAATGTCAAAAAATTCAAATATTTTGATTTTTTAATAATTATCTACTTACAACTGAATATTTAAATGTTACATGACTACTTTTTCCAAATAAAAAATAACAAACAACTGCTTTAACAAATTACAGAGTGAAATTAAAGTAAATAAAAAATTTTTTCCATGGCCACCGAAGGAGGAAATGTTCCTAAGCCGCGTTCCCTCTTTAAATTGCAATGCTTATTTTCTGAATTAGGTAGGCTTCTATGCTCAAAGGGCACATAGTTTGGACACCACATAGTCGGTGGGTATACTTGGTAACATCAGTTTGACCAAATTAAAAGCCGCATTTCACAAAGCAAGAAAGGCTGGGAGAACAATATTTGCTACTTTACGAACACCAATTCCTCCGAAACCAATTGGTAAAGAAGCTATTGTCCATTACGTTAGCGTTGGTAATGTGTGTATCGATTTCACAAATTGTGTCAGGAAAGCTCCAAACAGGACAAGTTCGGAGAAGGTAGGTTAATTTAGAGATTGCAAAGCAATTACGAAGTAAAAAATACGCCACGTGATTATTTAGTTTTTTAGGCGAGTGAACAAAACCAAGTTCAAATTCCTCAATTTTGCTAGCTAGTAGTGGCTGACAGGCAGGTTTCTGAATTGAAGGCCCTACCAAACAAAGGCTATCGTGAGATAATAGTTTTATTCCAGGTGATATTTTCTTTGAATTCCCTTTTCATCGTGTCATCCTTATCAGAACAAAAGTAAATCTCGCACTTTGACGGGTCTATCTTCAATCCCAACTGTTTGCAACGTTCAATTTATGAGTTGAAAGTCCGACAAGACATCTTGAGGTAAATCTCCTGGTGTCTCGTCATCTAAATATCAGGAATCAAATTCAGATCTAAGACACTCAATTATAGGTTGAATAGCTAAACCCAATGCCTTCGGACCAGCCGAGACTTCCTATTGAGCTCCCACTGCAGAGTGGTGTCTTTTCCGAAAAAAAGCAAGGATGGCTCAGAGTAACACTGGAACATGAATGGATATATTTTAGGTACATGTTGTAAAATTTCATCGAACATTATGTCTATCTCGACTGAATTAAAAGCGTTAGCAAAATTAACCTTTGGGATGATTTTATTGGTGTTTTTAATTTCTGAAATATAAATACGGAGTGCGTGTACAACTGCTTCACAACCTCCTTTCTAGCAAACCCCAGTTGTTTCGGTCTAAAATATTGCCCGAGTTTTTCTTGAGTATTCATACACACAACTTTAGCGGCAAGTCTTCTGAGTATTTCCCACAGCAATTGGTCTAATTTCACTACTCTTCTTATTAAGTGCACACAGGGAAACTCTAGAACAAGGGTTCCCAAAGTGCGGCCCGCGGGCCAAATGCGGCTCTCAAACCCTAGAAATGCGGCCCCCGATGTCAGATCATCCGCGATTTAGAATTCATAAAGATAATTTAAAAAAAATAAATAAATTTTATCATATTATAATTAAAAATTGCTCAGTTATCCAATATTAAATTTTATATGTAATATATCTTGTTATTATATAGATTGTATACATTTTATTGTCTTAACGGTCGCCCTCAGCTGATTAAATCTTGATGTTGTTCTATATGTCTCAGTTAAATTGAAGAATAAATGAAAAACTCGTAGTATTCTCTATCTTTATTAGTAATAAAGGTGGAGACTAATAAAAACTAATAATAAAAACTCGTAATAAAGACTATGAGTTTTTCATTTAATTCTCAGCTGATTAGGCTGATTAGCTGATGAGTATTAAGTCCAAATTGAGATCAAATTTAACTGATGAACAGTTACAAGCGGTGTTAAGAATACATTCAACCGACTTAGAACCAAGACTCAATGATATTATTAAAAGAAAACAACTGCACAAGTCACAAAGTTCCTATATTATTCATAAAATTAGGATGTGTAATAGCTATTTATGAAATAAGTACATAATGTAGGACTTTATAGACAAGCCCAGTTTATGGCCGAGCGAGCGAAGCGAGCAAGGCCTACAAAAAGGACGAGTCTATAAGGTTCGATTATGTAAGAGTTGCATACAAAGTTTTATGTTCGATTCCTAAAATTGGCTAATTATCAAGAAAAAAATCAGTTTATAAATTTGATGTCTATTCTTGACAGAAGAAAATTTGACATGTAAGATACAGTTGCCATACTTTATTTTACTACTATATACTTTATTTTACTGCTACCACTTTATTTTACGAGTACAATAATAAGCCAGCTTACTGCCGCAAAACAATAGAATAAACAGTACTTTATAATGCAATCGGACATAAACTTATTTAATATTAAATTTTTATAAATAAGCAAATGTGGGAAACAGAATAGGTTTAGGAACCACATTGCATTGGTTGTAATGATATGTATTACTGAACAGTGTGTAAATAAAGTAAGAAATAAAATTCATATTTTTTGTATTATCACTGTTTGGTAAAAAAGCTCGGACACGTCAATTTTATTGTTTTCCTGCGGATTTTATGGACGTCAATTTAAATTTTTTAGTTTACTACTGTGGGGCCTATGACGTCATCGACTTTTTTTTAATGGAACCCCCTTATTTTTTTGCTAGAAATGAAAAGTATATTTATTTAATCCAAACGCTTCGCTTTCATAGCTGAGAGAGAATAGATATCTGTAAACAATTTCTACAATAAGAATAAGACGCATAAGCACGTGCGTTAATTACACAAACGAACCCGTCCCGTGCATACTCTGTCTGTGACGCAGCGCGATTTTCAAATGTTTTAGTTGTTTTGTTTTAAACGGTCTTAACAACACTACCTATATAGGTGGTGTTGGTTTTAATAATGTGATGCCGATAGTTACAATTCTCGAGTCTGTTTACGTTTTCTAACAAATAAAAAGAATTAAAAAATGGATTCCTATGAAAGCAATTAAATTTTTAAGAGATGAGATTTTACAAGCGGCAAAAGAAACATGTAATAAATTTACTGCCGGAAAATTACAAAATGGTGTGAAGACCTTTATGAATTGGCGATACCTCAAAATTGTTAATTCATTCTCTGAGAACGTTCTGTTAGCTTATCTTCATCATTATGGGCCTTTTATTCTGTGTTGCGAAGCACAATAAACATAAATAACATCAGTATAAAAAGTTATTCAAAACCGTACAAATATATTATAACCTACCTGGCAATTAATTAATGTTTATAAATTTGATTAATTTATTTCATGATTATATAGTTTCACCAAATAAAACTCGAAACAAAAAAATAATTAATTGTCTTCGCCGCAAAGTGCAATTTCTTATTGAATAGTCATAGAAAAAGTACAGTATCCTACTCGCGTGTAATGTAATCATTACACGATCGTTGGATAATATACTATTATTTACAATCATACAGCAATAATCAAATTACCTTACATGTCGAACGCTACATTGCCAAATACAAATGTGTTTTGACATTAATTTAGTTGAATACAAAAGTGCGGCTCGGAGACACTATGTAAATATATTGAAAGTGTGCTTTAATCTTTAACACTTTTTTGTGCAACCGTACGCGAATTGGACACATCGCGTACGCAACGCATGAATTTAATAAGTAACTTGGCGCCAGTATCTTCACTCATTTTTACGATTTCTTATAAAACTATTTGTTTTATTTATGTCATTTCCATAAAAATGCTGCAACATGAAAACCGCCTTTTTATTTACAATTAATTAAACTGCTGGTTTTTTTTAAAGCAATGGCATCTATAATTATCTACATATTTTTTACGGTTGCACAAAACATGTATACCTTGTCCACGAAATTCTTTAGCGTCCTTGAGATTGTCCTGCATTGCTCGCAAACGGCATCGGCGACGATTATTCTCTCTGTACGTTAAAAAGAGATAAAGTAAACACTTTACGGACTCATCTGTCATTTTTATTTGCATTTTTTCACATGTATTTGACATGTTATGTGGAAATGTACTACAACATCCGTCAGCAGCTGCTTTTAATGAAAATGCTTATCCTAAACCTCTAGCAGAAATAAACTTTTGGAATGCTCAACTTAAGAATTTAGAATCGTTTTATGACCAATTCAGGGATCCTAGTAATCTATGCGAATTCGGGATATATGTAGTAACCAAAAATAGTTCTAATAAAATATAGAATCGAAAAACGTAAAAATATCCAGGGTGTTCTATTTAAAATAAAAAAGTTGATAAAAAATATTATAAAATAAAAATTTGCTTTGCACCAACCAGATTTGATATTCAGTTTTTTTGTGACCTTTACAGTTTTCATGGATAAGGTCAAGGTTATCTTATGTGAACCACCCTGTACATTTTTCAAATAGTTTTTGACGAACAAAGAATTCGTCTCTGAATTCGTAAAGTCTGTCTGTCTGTCTGTCGGTCTGTCGCCTTTTTCGCTGTTGACTTTTTTGAATTTTTCGTTTTGAAATCTTATAGTACACCAAATTCTAAGAAACTTTTGGTTGAAGCATTTTTTGTATCTCTTCGGGAAAGTGGTCAAAATGACCACCGAAAATTTCGGTAAATTTTTGAAAAATGAAAAATTTTGTATTTTTTTAAAATTAAATAAACTTTTTTAGCAACAAAAAAAAATTCGAAAAATTTCAGGACTTAGAATTTTAATTTTTATGACAACTAATGTGTTATGTCAACATTAGTTTTCATACAATCAACAGTTGTTTTTGTTCGTCATGGAAATGCTAGCTCTGCGCATTCTCACTAGTTTGAAACTGTCATTAATAAATTTTTATATCCAAAACCTTAATTCACAAGTAAATTTTCATTTCTTCTTGTAACCCTATACCCGTAATCTTTACCAATATACACTATACAAGGTGTTTTATAGCGTATGCACCAGACTTGACCAGTGCATTTCTGATGGCATTTGGAACAAAAACAAAACTTAATAAAGTCTTTTGATTAAAGAAAGTTAAATTTTTTTGTAATTTTAACAGACGTTTTTAGAAAAGGAAGTGGGTCATTCTTTCTGAACTCAACCACCGGCTAGGACAAAAATTGGCGCAACTTAGAAAGGCCAGCGGGAGCTCATTTTAAAGCTTGAAACCTCTACTTTCGAATGTCACATGTCTCCTATATGAAAAAAATTTATATTTGACCCTTAAAACAGGGTAAACACGTATCCAGTTCCAAAAAGAAAATTTAAAAGTTGAAAAAATTAGAAAAAGAAATATCTTTTTAAATTATTTTTAACGGCATCGCATCTTCGTCAAAGAATAATTTTGTTCACTGCGTTTTCCTAGAGTGCTTGCAATTTCGAGCAAAATTGAGAACAACAATTTGCCATTTTTGAAAGTTTATTTTTTTCATTGAAAATGGCGTCAGATAGAAAGAAAATGATAAGAGTAAAAAATGCTTATTTTTACTCGATGAATACGAAGAAAAAACTACAGACCGATTTAAAGCGATTTTGAAAATTTTAATCATTTTAGGTTTTAATTATAGGATTCATGTGCATAGATAGGCAACACCTATAACCGTAATTTTCAAAATCGCTTTAAATCGGTCTGTAATTCATTCATGTAATTTTTTTATTTCAGCATAAAATAGATTAAAAATAAGCATTTCTGCTCTATCATTTCTTTTTTTCTATCTGACACCATTTTCGATGAAAAAAATTATAAACTTTCAAAAATGGCAAATTTTGCTCGACATTGAAGACTCTAGGAAAAAACGCAGTGAACAAAATTAAGTATTCTATCTATATTCTATTCTATATATATCTATCATATTCTATCTATGTGTCGGCGTGGATAGACGTACTTAGCTCGCCTACGGTCGTGTTTAAATAAGCGGTTTGCGATTTGCAATTGAATTATTATTTAATTGTCGTTTTAGATTAAATATTAAAAATAATATTACAATGCCTTTAACAAGAGAACATATCGCTGATATTAACACCTGGGTTCAAAATTCTTTAAAGAATTATTTCGAAGATCCTATTTCGATAGATAGCCTAGCGAAAAAATTAGCGAATGCATGAATGATATTATTAGTCAAAAGATACAAGAATCAATTGCCCCGATCCTGGAAGAAAACAAAATATTAAAACGAAAGGTCGACGATCTAGAACAATACTCTAGGAGAAATAATATTCGTATTTTTGGGATAAACGAAAAGCCCAATGAAAACCTGGAGGAAGATGTAGTGAATATCTTTAAACAAAAACTTAATCTAGACGTCACGAAAGAATCCATAGACAGAATCCATCGCACTGGAAAATATATCGAAGGTAAAGCAAGGCCAATTATAATTAAATTTATTTCTTATAAAACGCGACACCAAATCTTAAGCAACAAAAAAAAGTTAAAAGGAACCAGATATGTTATACGAGAGGATCTAAAAACAACGCTTAAGCATTTTACAAAGAGTACAAGCAAAAATTGGACGACATAATACATGGACCTATGATGGAACAATATTTTGTCGACGTGAAAATCAACGCTTTGTAATTAGATCCGACGAAGATTTAAACAAATTCCTTATGGAAACAGATGGTATTCATTCGCAGGTCGCACACAACAAATAGTACGATATTGGCAATCTGTGTTTACGATTAAAGTATTTATTTTGTTTATTGTAATTTTAGAGTGACCGTAACGATCTTAAATTAATAAAAATTTAATTATTTTCTCTTAGTATAAATAATTTTTCATAAATTTTCATTTTATTTCTATTTTCGTTATAATTATTATTATTACTATTACTTTATTTTATTACTGTATTCTGTTTTAGTTTATATGCTATTGGACTGTATACGAATTGGCCATATCAATGCACGTTCTCTTTTACCAAAAATCAATGAAATCAAAGAATTAATAACAAATTTTGAAATTTTGGCTGTGAGTGAGAGCTGGCTATCGGAAAATATATCCTCTAGAGCGGTTGACATTGAAAGTTATAAATTGGTACGTAAGGATCGGGATAGTAGGGGAGGTGGGGTACTTTTGTATATAAGACATAATATTTTCAAATGTATGATTGATACTAGCAATATAATAGAGCAGCTTTGGGTATTAGTGAAAATTAATAATAAGAGTATAGCGCTGGGAGTGTTTTACAGGCCCCCAACTTTCAACTATAAAAGCTTTATAGATGAAGTTGAGAATTCCATTATGTTGTGTACACCATATTAAGACCATATTGTATGTTTAGGGGATGGAAACGTGGACTTCCTTATGGCAGCCAATCCATCTACAGAATATTTTAATAATATGCTAGAATCATTAAATTTTAGTCAAATAATCACAGAACCTACCAGGAAAAATTCCTTATTAGACATTATTATCACTTCACAACCTTCACTTATTCAAAAAACGAGTGTTGTAAATTGTCATTTTTCAGATCATGATTTAATAGCTTGTGAGATCACGTGTCAAAAGATTTCATATCCTCCCACTCCTCATAAATACAGAAATTTTAGAAATTTTAATTATGACCAATTCTATGCTGAATTACAGACGCTTTCCTTAGATGATTTATTTTATGAAAGTAACATCAATCGAAAGGTCGAAATCTTAAACAGTTGCGTATTAAATCTTTTTAATAAACATGCTCCGTGGAAAACTATTACAATTACAAGAAAACATTCGCCGTGGTTAACGGATAATATTAGATTACTAATGCGTTTGAGAGACAAGGAAAAAGATAAGTTCAAATACGTAAAAACCGCGGCTGCATGGGAATATTACAGGATGTTGCGCAATTATACAAATACCGCAATAAAGAACGAAAAAAAAGCTTACTTACAATTTAAACTTGATCGTACTAGCAACTCTAAAGTATTATGGAGAGAATTCAGAGCACTAAATGTACTACCTTCTAAGATTAATAAAAACAGCGCTTTTAGTGGTAATGTTGATCAAATTAATAGCTATTTTGTTAACAGTATTCCACATATGTCCATTTCTCAACAAGTATTAAGCTTTTATAATAATAATAAACTAGATAAAGCTGGAGAGTTTAGTTTTAACCTCATAGATGACAGTACTATATTAAAAATTGTCGATTCACTAAAAAGTAATTCAACGGGATCGGACGGATTAAATGTTTCAATGATAAAATTATGTTGTCCCTCTATATTACCGTACTTGGTACATATCATTAACTCGTGCATTTTAGAAAAAGTATTTCCCGACAGCTGGAAGTCGGCTCTGGTAACACCAATAGCGAAGGTTGAACAACCTGCAGACCATAAGGATTACAGACCAATTAGTATATTACCAATACTGTCAAAGATATTTGAAAAAGTAATTAATTCGCAACTTAGGCAATATTTAGAATGTAATCACTTGCTTCCATCGTGCCAATCAGGATTTCGACCTGCTCGCAGCTGCACAACCGCTTTGTTAAAAATAACTGATGATATCATGAAAGCTCAGGATGAAGGAAAATGTACGTTACTGACTCTTTTAGATTTTAGCAAAGCGTTTGATACAATAAATCACGAATTATTGCTTAGTATATTGCACTTCCTCGGTCTTGGTAATGATGCAATTGGTCTGATCCAGAATTATCTAAATAATAGAACACAAAGAGTCAAGGCATCTTCTGCTGTCTCTATACCTGTTGATGTTACCAGAAGGGGTGCCGCAGGGATCTATATTGGGACCTCTGCGGTTCACCCTGTATACCAGAGGTCTTTGTGATTGTGTGGCGACCTGTAATATTCACATGTATGCAGATGACACGCAGATTTACTATTCATTCAATCCTAATGATATCGAAAATGCTACTAATTTATTAAATAATGATTTACAATCTATATCTGAATTTTCAAAAAAACACGCGTTAATCTTAAATCCGTCTAAATCTTGCATTTTAATTTTAGGTAAACCGATTAGTAATTATCAATTACCGCCCATTAAGATTGGAGACATGAACATTCCCATAGTGGAAAGCGCTAAAAATTTAGGATTAATTTTTGATAAAACTTTTAGATTCAAGAAACAAATCAATAAATATATACAAAATGCGTATTTTAATTTAAAACTTATATATCCACATAAAGACTACTTAAGCAAAGAATCAAAGACCGTACTATGCGAGTCCCTTGTGTTATCACAATTTAATTATTGCGTACCTCTGTATGGTCCTTGTCTTGATTTCGAAACATCCCAACGCATACAACGTGTACAAAACTCTTGCTTACGTTTGATTCATGGAGTACCTAAATTTGCACATATATCAGCAAAACTAGCAGAAACGGCTTGATATGAAACAACGGCGTTTTATACACATAGCAACGTTCTACCATAAAATATTAATTAACCGGCAGCCACCCTATCTATGCAATAAAATAAGGTACAGAACCGATGTACACAATATAAATGTGCGACATAGGGGTCTGTTGACTGTACCCAAGCATAATACCACTTTCTTTAAACGCTCATTCAGTTACAATGTCGCGAAAGTTTATAACAATATTCTGCCACCACTAAAGAAATTATCAGTGATGCAATTTAAAAAAGCTCTAGTTAAGCAGTTAACTGCAGATCGTCATTGATACGCCAAACCGTAATCTGTCTGTACTGACTATAATATATTATTTAAGTACTTATAACTTACTAATTTTTTTGCATCTGTTCAATCCGACTTAATTTACTATAGGTTTAAGTTTTGCAAGGAGGGATGGAAGAGCAACTCTGTTGAATTCCCTCCTTGAGATTCTATTATGTACAAATTGTATGTTATAGAATAAATATTATTATTATTATTATTATTGTTTGACGAAGAATGCGATGCCGTTAAAAAAATTTAAGAAAATATTTCTTTTTCTAATTTTTTCAACTTTTAAATTTTTTTGGGACTGGATACGTGTTTACCCTGTTTTAGGGGTCAAATATAAATTTTTTCATATAGGAGACATGTGACATTCGAAAGTAGAGGTTTGAAGCTTTAAAATAAGCTCCCGCTCGCCTTTCTAAGTTGCGCCGATTTTCGGGCCTAGCCGGTGGTTGAGTTCAGAAAGAATGACCCACGTATAAAATTATAACGTGTTAATAGTTATTTATGGTACAAGTGAGTTAAGTAAGATATTATCCACGAACGAAAAATTTACCCTCGAGGGCCGGCAGGCCCGAGAGGGTTAATTTTTCTGAGTGGATAATATCCTTAACTCACGCGTGCCATACAAAATTTTATCCAACGCCTCTTTATTTAAGTTTAAACATCAAATTTGCAATTTATAGTTAGTCTGAATTTTTGACAGTAATAAATTTAATACTCTAACACGATGACTGGATTTTAATAATATTATGCAATGTAAGCTGGTGATTGGTTGTTATCTTTGAAGGAGTGAGTTTTTTAAAAATAACCCACGTTGCTAGGGGCAACGTAGGTTATAATGTAACATAAGAGTAAACAATCACTTTCCTTATTTAAAATGACCATAGTAAACATGGTATTTATATAGAGGTGTTGGATAAAAGATATAAACTAACTGTACAAGTGACAGCTTTGAAATTTTAAAATCTACACAAACTGATGAGATCACATTTCACCGTGTATTCCTGCAGACTTGTTACTTCAAACCCACCAATTTGAAGCGCCCACCTGTGTTACACTGTACTAGTGCAGATCAAATTGCTTCGCTTCGTTGACATAGTGGTTTTCTGCTGAACTAAAATACACGTCTCTAAAGATGACGAATTTATACAAAACGTAAATAAACAAAATTGTGTATTTAATTTTTACAAGCTATCTGTTTCTAACGGGATTTTATTTAATTTAATCTAAACGTGACCTTACATACTGGTACTGTAAAATTACCGAAATTGTACATTTACCAATTTTGCCAATTAATTTTTCGATAGAGAGTAAAACATGGTGAAAAAAGCGCAAATATATTAAATCTTTATCGCATTAATATCAACTACTGCTATTGTTTACGATGTACCATAACAGATTAAACAGTTATTAACGCGTTCTTGTTATTATAAAAAACGCTTGAGTATGCAATGGATGCGTCTAACACACCGCTGGAAATACAGCGCTGTAGCAGCTTTCACAGCCGTTTTAGATTTAAAAAGCCACTGAAGCAATAAAATCGTTTGAAGTAATCATCGCTTTATACATATAAATGCTTGAAGCGCTGACAAGTAACACTAAACGACTGATTGACCGAATGCCAATAATCAAAATGTCATAACATCAATTTTGACAGTAGAAATGGTGATGTATTTCAAACGATTTTATTGCTTCAGTGGTTTTTTAAGACGGTTGTGCAAACTGCTGCAGCGCTGTATTTTCAGCGGTGTATTGGACGCACCCAATGACATCGAAAAGAAATGAAAAGTAAATCATATGGCTAATCTACCTCATAAAATTGTATTATAAACACTAAACAGGGTCATGTTGCAGGTTGTAGGATCAGCAACGTAAAACTTGAAATAAATTCAAGGTCTAATAACAGCTTTAAACTAAATCTGAATTTTAAAGAGAATATTTGATTACTTAATGAGGTAAGTTAATTAGATAAAGGGGATTTTTGCTAGTGTGGGCTGCTTGAATTTAATTTAAAAAACAAGAAAATTATATTTACGAATTCTAATATCTGCGATGGGATGCCGGGATACCTCGATCTATAAGATGACGACTTGCTTTACATTAATTAAACATTTTAATAATTAGAACTCCAGGTTTTTAATGAGCGGCGAATTTTATAGACTTGATCTACATCAATATCCTCTTTTTAATTATCGGTTTTCTGAGAATTATCATCTGACCAACTGACCTCATAAAATTGTAATGTAGAAGGATTAGGTTGCATGTTTCAAGATCAGCAACGTAAACATAACAAACTATGAAACGTCTTATTTGGATATCATAACAAACCCTACTGTATGTGCTAAAGACATTATACCCGTCTTTAGTTGCATTTTTTCTTCGAAAACTACGCTTCTGAAAAAAAACTTTACATAAAACACCACATTAAATATTTGAAACTGGATGATGTTAAACCTTTGCGTATAAAATTAAAGAGTAGCAGATATAAAATGAGATATGGTCGCATTAAGTCATCAAATGTGTACTTTTACACGTGTATTTAGATTCATCCTGTACTGGTCTTATGGATCTATCTTTTGAATGTTTTGTTTGACCGCATTAACAAGTCAAATCGAAGTTCCTATCTATATCCCTTAATCTAGACACTTTTTGTAATAAATAATTAATTATTGGTTTCAGAAATTAGTAATGAATTTTTTCATTAGTCCTAATGTACCCAAACTTGTAATGTACATTAATCCCGCTGGATTGCTACAGCCCCTTTATGAATTCCCAGTTAGTTCAAAAACGAAATCTAGCTACTTCATTCGTAAGAAAAAAGAAGTAATAACCGACGACAATTTCAGAGAAGTAATTCTATTCGGAGACATGTCTCCAAAACCTGTTGAAGAACTGGCGGTTATGATCGAAGACGTATTTGTGCCTCTTTTGTCAAATCCTGGCAATCAAAGGGGATGGCCTAAAGTAGTAGCAGATGATGTCCTCAAACATGTTTATGCTTTTAAAAATAACGTCTATCAGGTTGGCGTACTGATCACATTGTGTAAAAGCTACATTTAATGAAATATTTATATTACAGATAAAAGGAGCTCTACGAGGCCAAACACTTTTACCATTACCAGCTGGCACTGGAAACATTTACGAAGCCGAAACAAATTTTAATGATTCAGATGGTGCTGAAATAGATCTGAAATTAAAAACTTCAATTGAAGGTGCAGTTATACAATGGGCATCGTTATGTGGAGATGTACTACAGCAGTCGTCAACAGCTGTTTTTAATGAGAATGCTTATCCTACACCATTAGCAGAAATAAACTTTTGGAATGGTCGACTTAAGAATTTGGAATCGATTTATGATCAATTGCGGGATCCTAGAATTAAGAAGATGGCGTCGTACTTAGAATTAACTGATAGTGTTTATTTGGATTGTTTTAAAAATACCTTTCAAACCGTAGTCTCGGGTGTGCTTGAAGCTCGAGATATATGTCTATATCTTAAACCTATGAAAGTACATTTTGAAAGATTTGAAGACAATGAATTCCTGGATAATGAAATTTACATTAAACCTTTAGTACACTGCTTGGGTCTTTTATGGGGGAATTCACGTTATTATTGCAGTACTTCAAAACTAATAACTTTGCTAAAAGAAGTTGCAAATATGCTAATAAATGCATCAAACCTTCAACTCGATCCAGGCTCAATCTTTCAGGGAGAAGCAGAAGACATGTACCCGAAAATAGTAAAATGCATACAACTACTTGAATTATTCAAAAATTCATTTTCTGTAGTTCGAGAGAATATTTTAGAATACTTTAAATCTAGCAATATGGAGCCAAAACCGTGGACATTTCATCCAAGAAATATATTTCAGAGGCTATTTGATTTTATAGATCGGTTAAAACTTATTAATGAAATACTTGCAACAAATATAGAATATACAAAATTAGAAAAAGTAGAAATAGGAGGCTTAAAAGGTCGATTACTTTCGCAGAAAGTGCAAAGTATATTTGAGGAATTTAATTCAAGTTATCAACATTTTGTAAACATTCAGTATGAATTGACTGAACCAGAAATAAAAACTATTATCGCGGATAGAAACGAATTTATGACCAAATGTAATGACTATGATCAACGATTAGCTGCTATTTTTCAAACAGTATTTGATGAATGCAATAATCTAGAAAGTTTTTTTAAGTTTATTAATATTACTGGCACAATTCTAGAAAGGCCTATAATTAAAAAAGCAATATCTCCAAAGTACGATAAGATTATAACACTTTTTAATGATGAATTAGATACTGTTAAACTGACGTATGATGAGGGCGAGAAAGATGGCGTACCAATAGACAAGTATTTTCCACCGGTTGCCGGTGCACTAACCTGGTTGCATAAATTAAGAAACAGAATCTTAAAACCTGGAGAGGACTTTAAAAATTTTGAAAACCCAATTGTTAATTCTATAGAGGCTGTACAAGCTTTTAAGAAATGGGAAGAAATGCTTCGTATAATTAATGGGGACCAAGAGAAACTACTGTTAGATTGGTCGAATTATGCTCCCCAACAAATAGCAAACAGCATGGCGAAGACACAATTATTACGTCTTGATGATGATCTATTAGTACTAAACTTGGATAAAGAACTAGAAGCGATTTTGAAAGAAGTGAAATATATGCGTATGCTGGAAATTACTAATCTTCCACCAGAAGCTCAGAATATATTTGACAGAAATGAAGAGTTAGTTAGAAGTATTTTGCTGCTGAATCGTATAGTTGAATGGTATAATAATATTAAAACAAATACACTACCTATGGAATATGCCTTAGTCGAAGGAGAGATACTTAAATTAGATTTTGACTTGGAGAACGTTATAAAACATCTAACATGGACAACAGATAGTAAGTTTCTCTAGAATAAGCTACATACATATATTTATGGTATACTGACTCGTAAACATCTGTTTATTGGGCTCTGTTTCTATGGGTAAAAATCCTTTTTACGGGCTTGCCCGTTATGAAGCCCGTAATAGTTATCTATGTACCAAGTCAGTAAAGTGATTTTTTATCGAACGAGTCTGAGATTATGAGATGAGCGAGCGAAGCGAGAGAGGCGAATAACAGGCGAGTTCGGTAAAGACACTTTACTGACGTGGTGCATACAAAATTTTATCGCCAATCATATTTGCGGCATGTAAAATGCTTGATTTGTACAGTAACCATATTTACGGCAGGTAAAATGCTTGATTTGTACATTAAAATAAAGTGTTTGTTGACTTCCAGAAAACACTGTGGTAATGCATGACTTTATTGATGGTTGGCGATAATAGTATATTATGTATTAAGGGTTTAATTGAGTGTGTTAGAGCCTGCATAGTCAGTTAACGCCTGAGGCGAAAGCCGCTAAGACAATAAAGGGCTCTAAAACACTAATTAAGCCCGAAATGCATACGGTAGTTTATGTCCGGTCTAAGTTTAAATTAATATTTAATTTTAAAATAAAAATAATTTAAAAAGTGCAAAACTTCAAGTAGGTAGGTGCAGTAATAAAACTTCAAGTAAGTAGGTGCAATGGTATATAATTACTATTGTTACTATGGAGACGGCGTAAACAAGGGTAACTATTTTTCTAGCGGGCTCTAAGAAGTTTTAGAGCCCTAGAGCTCTAATTTAGCAACCTACGCTCTAGAAACAGGCCACTAAATAGGTCGTAATCGCCCGATCGGACATAATAGTATATTATGTATTAAGGGCTTAATTGAGTGTGTTAGAGCCCGCAGAGGCAGTTAGCGTTTGAAGCAAAAGCCGAAGGCGCTAAGACGATAAAGGGCTCTAAAAAACTAATTAAGCCCGAAATAGATACGTTAGTTTATGTCCGGTCTAATTTTAAATTAACATTTAATTTTAAAATAAAAATACTCGTAATTTGAAAAGTAGCCAGTCTCGGTGGATTAGTGGTTTGCATGTTTGCTTCATAATCCAAGGATCGCAGGTTCGATCCCCGGCCGAGCTGGTAATTCTTCATAGCGGAGAAAAATTAAAAACATGCCTTCTTCTCGGATAGGAAGTAAAACTGTAGGTCCCGTGTCAATGCGGTGTTTGGCACGAGAAAAATCCCTACTGGGGGTGGAATTCCCCCAGATTCGGCTAAATTCTAGTAGGGTCGGCCAAATGATCATAGCAATCGGTACCATGAGGTACGAAGGATGCTCCGCCATCCTGATTCCTCGCCCAAAAATAAATAAATAAAAAATAAATAAATTTGCAAGCCAGTCTCGGTGGATTAGTGGTTTGCATGTTTGCTTCATAATCCAAGGATCGCAGGTTCGATCCCCGGCCGAGCTGGTAATTTTTCATAGCGGAGAAAAATTAAAAACATGCCTTCTTCTCGGATAGGAAGTAAAACTGTAGGTCCCGTGTCAATGCGGTGTTTGGCACGATAAAAATCCCTACTGGGGGTGGAATTCCCCCAGATTCGGCTAAATTCTAGTAGGGTCGGCCAAATGATCATAGCAATCGGTGCCATGAGGTACGAAGGATGCTCCGCCATCCTGATTCCTCGCCCAAAAATAAATAAATAAATAAATAAATTTGAAAAGTACAAAACTTCAAGTAGGTAGGTGCTGTGGTCTTAGTTACTATTATTACTATGGAGACGGCGCGGCGTAAATATCGCGCGGATAGCCATTTTTAAGCTGTATACACTCTTGAGCGGGCTCTAAAAATTATTACAGCCCTTAAGCTGTAATCGAGCAACTTACGCTCTAAAACCAGGCCCATAAAATGGTCAAAATCGCCCGACCGGCAGTAATAATAGTTATTTACGTGCCAAGCTATGTAAATTAATTTTTATGGGCGAGCTGGAAAGTTTGTGGGGCGAGCGACGAAGGGAGCCTCCATAATCTAGCGAGCCCAGTAACGATTAATTGCAAAGCGTGTCGCGTACAAACTTTTATATCCACCTTCACCAGCATTTTTTTATGAATTGTATATTTTTTATAAAAAGACATTTTGGAATCAAAGACGGTAGCACAATTTATAGCTAGACGTTGTCATGGTGTTGTAGTTAAGCAACACAATAGTTGCCATAGCTTTTTGTTGATGAGCATTGTACAGGTCTCTTTTAGGAGCCCGTAAAGTTTTACAGGGTTGTGGCTGTAATTATTCATTTACTTAGTTACATAAAGGCCTGTAAAATGGCATTTACATAGAAGGGGGAAATAATAGTATATTACGTTATAAGTCCGGTAAACCCAAGTTTACAGTAGCGAGTTGAAAACGTTTCGGGACGAGGCGACGAAGGAGCCGAGTCTCGAATGTTGAAACGAGCTACTGTAATGGTTTACCGGAAGTATGACGTAAGGCGTTTTATTTCATACTGCCTCACATTGTTCATTTTTTAAAAAAATGCATTTAAAATTTTCAGTCCGGTAAAATTTTTTACCGGACTCAAATTAGATTTTCAGTCCGGTAAAATTTTTTACCGGACTCAAATTGGATTTTCAGTCCGGTAAAATTTTTTACCGGCCTTGTAACGTAATAATTTATTTACCGGACTCAAATGAGTCCGGTAAATACCCTTTTACCGGACAGTATGAAATAAAAATTATTACGGGCTCGTTATCATCAATACCATAGCAACAAACGTATTTATTTAAAACATTCATATATATGTTTCGTATTGTGCTGTACTGCTTCAGTAAATGAAAGAATTATTTAGTAAAGATTTACCATAAAACGTTGTACAATGCTCGACGGTAATGCAAACCCTACGTACTTGCACGGATAACAAGCTCGCATATTAGGTACCGTGTTCGTACGTAAAGTTCTATGTAACGGTCTTGCAATGTAAATAACTATTACTTATGATATTCCATAGCCAGTAGGCAATTATGTTACCGAACGATCAGTCGTTAGCGATACCCAAGGATTTTACAACATATGTAAATGAGTCTATTACCAGACCATGTTACATGTCATTTTTGTGCTAAGAAGTTAATTTCGATTTCAAAACAATATTCAATTAAATATTACGTTCTGTTCGCCGAAAGTTTAGGTCGATTTTTATGCATTTGAGAATTGTTAGGATGTAATTTCAACATATTAGTATTTTGTGGCCTTCTTCACCTTTTAGTTACTTTTTCGACTGGTAACAGTAAAATAATCATGGTGGTTCATCTGAGATCCTTTAAATTGGTTTTTGGTAACTTTTCTCAACCCCTCCAATGTTTTTGGAAAAACGTAGTTCTTTAATTTTATTTTCATGGGAACTCTGCTAAATTTGGTAGATTTTGTGGATAAGATAAGAGATAAGTTTTCCTATTTTGTTTCCGAATTAGAAAATTGACACGTTTTAAGCCGTAGTTTGTTAGTGTGGAGAAACCGTTGAGTTTTACCTAATTTTCTCGTTTACGACTTTTATGTGGACGTTATATGATTTGGCAATTTGTTTAGTCGGATCTAGTGAGAGGATTGTTTGAAAAACAAAACTTTACTTACACTACATCTACAAATTCTGGAAGCCGTGTCTAAGACCTGAGTAAGTGAACTTTCTACCTCGTTCGTAAATCATCAGTTAGCATACTTTCGATATTTTTTTCCTGGTAATAGTAGAATTTTATTTAGCAAGGAAGCGCCATTTAGACCAGGAGTCCACCGGCCACTCATTGTAAATAATATGTTTATTCCAAAAATGCTGAAAATGATGTTAATTTCAGGTCGTAGAGCCCAGAAAAGCCCATGTCAGCTTTTTTCGGATGTGGGACACATTTAAATGTGTCTTGTAAAATATGTTTAGATATGGGGTTTGCGAGATTCGATAAATAATAATAATCTGGCCGATGGATGCGCTCGCTGGCTGTGAATTCTGGGACACTGGCCCGAGAGGGGTCAAACTTTGTAAAAAACACCTCCAGTAAAATTATAAGTTTACGTTATAATGGGGATAGGAGGGATCTCTGAAATTACCCTCGAACGTCACGAATCCGACTCCCATTCATTTTGGATGGTTCTCCTTGGAGGCTCGTCTCATTATAATTTTTTTTGGCAAAATGGTGCTTTTGTTTTTTTGCAAAACGGTACGAGTGTAGGGCTTCCTTATGCCATCCGAAATAAATTGGGGTCGGGATTCGAGATGTTTGGGGGTAAATTCAAAGATCCCTCCAATTCCCATGCATAAATCTATAATTTTTATGGTTTTTACAAAGTCTGGTCCCTTTAACGGGCCTGTGTCCCAGAATTTGCAGCTGGCAAACGCTTCCGCTGGATTATTTTATAATTGTTTATCGAATCCTGCAAGCCTCATTCCTAAACATATTATACTTTTATAAGACATTTCTTTTACACATGTGATTACAGATGTGTGCCTCACATACCTGTACCAAAACATAGGCTGGCACAGGCATTTTTATGCTCAAAGACCTCAAATTAAACCATTTCAAACGTCTTTGGAGTAAACATATACACAATAAATTGGTGGTCGGTGGGCTTTTTCTCAACTTAGCTCATGTTGTAGTCAATCCCTAAGTTAAGCAGAATTTAGTTGTCTTAAAATAAAAATAACCGTGCGGAGGGGGGAGGGGGGCTAGTAAAAAGGGACGAAATTAATTTTTTATGTTATTTGTTGTTGGACAATCATCAATTGCTATTTTGTGACGATACTGTGAATGCTTACATCAACATCTAACTAGTTAAAAACCTACTCTCTTTATATATAGTACATATTTTGAAAAAAATGAGCGGTATAAACGTTTTGCGTTGATTTTCTGTGGACACAATGGTGCTTTTATTTTTGTCGTAGGTATAATACAAACGAAGATATTTGCAAAATAACGCAACCGGGTTTCGTTTTGCTGTTGCTAAAAGGAAAGGGACGCTAATAATGTATACATAAAGCTACGTCTCACCCACGATAAACAAAGAATATTTTCTGATGCTTTTTACACATTGCATACCATACACAGTGGTGTTTTTATTTTATTTGTTTTTCTTAAATTTTATGAATGCAAAGAGAAACAATGTTAAAATCTATATATTTAAAACACAAGGCTTTTTTTTCAACAAATGGAACAAAATTTTTGTTCCATTTGTTTCAGTTCCACTGAGCCGACTTAGGTAATTTTTTTTATATCTAAGCTTTCGCTGTGTAGATTAGTCAACACTACTTAAATTTTATATATTTTCTATTTTTAAATTTTTAAATTAAATAAATTGAAAATGTTTAATTCGAGACGTTCGAGTTCGACCGTCCACTTAGAGCGCCCTCTTAGTTCCCAGCGTGGGACTTTTGTAACTATTACTCTCGTGTATAGACAGACCTGAGGCCACTTCCATTGCTATAGTCTATGGGTTCAAGCCGTCGAAATATGGTGTGGCTATTTTTAGCAGTTGTAATTTTATATTTCAGTGGTTATAATACTCAAAAAATATAAAAATCTTAAAATAATAGACAAAAATCAATTCAAAATAGGAAAAATAGTTATTTTTATATTACGGCACTGAAGTTCGACCTTTTCTTACAAATGTGGACATAATTTAACATTCTAGTAGGATTACACATGAATAATAAAAGAAGATTAATTTTTTTCTAAAAGTGATTGTTATAGAAAATTTAAAACAACAATATTTAGTTTTTAGGTTAGTGCACTTCACTAAATAACTATAAAAACTATAATAAACGTATCCGTAAAAACTATTTGCAGCAAAATTTATTAATTTATATTATAAATATACTATTTATTATTAATTATTGTAATAAAATATCTTTGGTTTGAAATAATAGTTTCAACTTGCATAAAAACCTACAATAACGGATTATTTGACTGCCGATTAAAAAAAACTATAAAAGTCGTGTTTTTGAAATACTAGTAAACGTTCAAGAATTTTTAAAGCAATATAGATTATAGATTATATTCTCATTATTTCTTAATCTATACGCGTGCAGTTTTTAAAAGTGTGACAATAAATTATAGACAAATCCTTGCATGCCGCCATAGTTCTATAAGACCGATTTGCTAATTCTTTTTTTATATGCCTTGACATTATATTTTCTATAGTCTTAGAGATTTTTAAAACCATAAATTAAATTATTACGTCACCGTTCGCTTGCTTATGCTTACAAATCATATCACAAACAATTTTCAGCCGAGTGTAATAGTATTTGCTGTGGAGCATTTTCACGAAGGTCTACGTATGTGTCTTGTCTCTGTCCGTTTTCTAGGAATTGTTTAATTTTCATTTCAGATTCGGATAGTTGATAACCATTAAGGGACACGGGCAAAATGATGGATGGGAAGTTTAGAAAGTTGGTATATTAAGCATACGATATATTAACCCTTTCGCTCACGACTTTTTGTCCTTCAAGAGAAAAATCTAATATTTGCCAGTATTAAAGAACGATTTTTTTCTGAATTTTTGACGGTGTCCAATTTTTTTTGAGCAACCCATTTTTGGGCTGTCGCTTGTGTCTAAATGAATACATAATGAATAAACAGTATATGTAATATGAATAAACAGGGTATGTAAGTTACATTTTTCATCCAAACAATTTCTTTTTTACCTGTCAAGTCATTATCTTTTTTAAAATTCTCCACTCGAATATCTTTTTCTGACTTTGGTTTCCTCTTTCTTCCTTTCTTTGCTGGTTGTATCTTTGTTTGACGACTAGTACCCTCCATCGGATCATTTAGATCTTCATTTGCCTCCGTCTCCAGAATTTCTGGTTCTGTACTCCCGTTTTCTTCTCCTGATTCATCCTGAGGATCATCTTCTTCTATTTGGCTCACTTCCTGGTCTTCATCTTCGTTTTCAACCCTTGAATCACCACCCCAACCCTCCAAGTCATCATCTTCGTCACTCATCAATTCAATGTCGGAAAGCCCTGCCTCTATCAGCTCCAGGAGCTCTTCATCCGTCAACGGCTTTTTCATATCCCGTTTTGTGGTCTATATGAATAAATAATAGAAATTGAGGGTAAAAAATAAAAAGTGTGGTTATATTTACCATGATTGTTAGACCCTGTTGTTCACACTGTATCCAATTGCATACAAAGTTTTACAGGATCTGTAGACAAAAAAGTCAATTCAAAATGGCACTTTGCACGTTTGAAAACACAATGTTTTTTCTACTTGCAACAATTTTTATTTTGAACAAAATATGGTCAAGCACTTTGGAAATAAATAAACAAACGCACCTACCACTGACAGTGTAAGGTTCGCCATGCTGTGTAACATTATATTGTATACAAGATTTAAAATTTACTTCATAGATAGCAGCACATGTTTTATATTAGTTCGGAATTGGTATACAAATGAATGCAAAGTTAATAAACGGTCAAAACTTGCCTTAGCTTCTCATAAAAAAAATACAAATCCCACGTATTCATTTGAATACCGGGTGAGCGAAAGGGTTAATTCAATGTATAATGTCATAGTGAAAATGGGTTGGTAAGTCTGGGAAGTAAATGTCGTTGGAACAGCATTCATATTGTGTAAAATACAGAAATCATCAACTATTAATACATCTATGTGAGGTAGTGGCTACTTTCAATAAATTATCATAGTATTTAGCGGTCCATCGGTAGCCTTGGAAGTGTAGGGACTAGCGTGCTCTTCTCTCATCCAACCGGTCCGGATTTGACTCCTGGTACCGGCAGATCCAGGTAGGGTTTTTTGCAGTTTCCCTTATCACAAGCGCGGGATTTGTGCTAATACCATCTCGGCTGCAGCATCTCAAGTGGGTTGCAGCTGCACGGTGGTCCTCTATTCTGCTCTCTTTCTGACACACTCTAACACTTTACCATAGTTAATAGATTTAACCAATGACTTCTTATTTTGGCATAAAATACATCTCGTAATTAGTCTACAACCTTGATTTTTTGCAGATGGAGGCAGGGATACTTGGAGACGAATTTGTGGTGGAGTAGACATTGTGTTCAAAGTTAATTTAAAACTATTTAAAGTATTAAACTATTTAAAGTATTAAACTGCTCGGCTTACGATTATCAATCCGTTTTTATCTAAAACAAAAAAAAATGAAATAATGCGAGTGGTAACAAAATTAAAAGTGTTTTTATACAAAACACCTAAACGGTAAAAGATATCGATAAATTCCTAACGACCTTTTTATAGTCTCCTTGTAATTAAAAAACGTTCAGTACAAAATATTGAAAGGATGGTCCTATCAAGAATTAATAATCGAGAACTTCCGATGATGTCTGGAGTGGCCGCTATCTTGTATATATGACGTCATATAGGCCTTCTGCTACAATATCAAGCAAAACACCTGGTGAGGCATGATTATGGAGGGTATAAGGAATGTATTAAAATTGGGCTTACAATTTCATCATCAAATTTCCCATGGGATGTGTTATGCCCCCCGACTAATAGGCCAATACCGATAATACCTCACTACTTCATTAAATCGCAATTTTATGAGAAGGTGATTATATGATTGTTTTACGTGGGGTACCCGTGTTAACCTACCCCCACGTTCCTTCCCTTAGGAGGAAGTAATTGAGATACGGTCGATCAGAGCGCAATTGCGTAGCAATTGCTCCCAGTAACTTACTGGTCTGAGCGAGGTTGTCTATCCAGTATCCATCCCACACCCGCCGGCACCCCCCCCGTTCTCTTTCATACGGGATCAAGTGCCTAGTCCAGCATTAGGACTATTCCCCCAACCTAGATTAGTACATCAGAACCCTCCAGTCCTCTTTCATACCTTTATAAGCGCCTTCACCGAACCAGGGTTGGGGACACTGCCTGATCGAATCCAACCGCAGATGTGGCGGGACTTGGTTTTTAAGCGGTTTTGCTACCCCGATCTTCCAGTTATAGGCCTGGTGTGCCCCTGACAGAGCTTCGTTTCGAGGCTACTCTATAGAGCCCATCAAAGTAGCATCCCGGTGTGTACCCGTTAAGGTGAAGTTGTTTTGGACGTGAGACGCTGTGTATCTTCGCATCAATGTCTCTTAAGTGTAGGTCTCTAGACAATTTCTGAGAATCCGACGACTGGAACTACTGCTTTCTGGGAAGGTGGCAGAAAGTGGTAACTGAGATTAGGAAGGCCCATAGTGCATCCTTTATGAACTATGTTTTAAAATCTGTTTTTCGGCAGCCGCCGATACCTACAAAACACCTTACTAAAGTTCAATTTCTCCGTGGCAGTAATAATGTCAGAACATTAACAATATAAAAGACCCTACCAGATATAATACAACAAATTCGTTAATCATATAAACTACCTAATAGCCTCTATATAGACATATAAGTTTATTTATTTTAAAATTTAAAATCCAATTTACAAAAAGAAGTACCTTTAAGTATTGTAAATATATTTTATTTATTTATTTTTATTTTTGGGCAAGGAATCAGGATGGCGGGCATCCTTAGTACCTTATAGCACCGATTGCTATGATCATTTGGCCGACCCTACTAGAATTTAATCGAATCTGGAGGAATTTCACCCCCAGTAGGGATTTTTAACGTGCCAAACATCGCATTGACACGGGACCTACAGTTTTACTTCCTATCCGAAAAGAAAGCATGCTTTTAATTTTTTTCCGCTATGAGAAATTACCAGCTCGGCCGGGGATCGAACCTGTAACCCTTGGATTGTGAAGCAAACATGCAAACCACTAATCCACCGAAGCTGGTATTTTAAATATAAACAATAATTTTGGTGTTTATTTAATACCGACTTTTGAGTGTTAATATTTCATATTAAATCAATGATAAATAATAAAAAATGCAACTCTTTAGGGAGATTGATCGATTAACTAGTTACTAGATTTAAATATGTCATTAAATTCAACATTTTCCAAAAAGCATTTTTTCCGCTGCTGAACCAGTGAGCGCTCCACGGCGCAACGGATTTTATCTTTCTCGCTCTACGGCTATATTAAATTACATTTTTGAGAATCTTTGTATATTGACCCATAGTGAAGAAGGTATAGACACCTTTTCTGCTTTAATGTAATTCGTCTGTTCTTAGTCCAAGAATTGATTGGTACATCTCTAGTTTTTTGCTTTAGTCATATCTTCAGACATATTGGAAAAATGTTATTATGCTCTATAACAATAAAATTCCAATTAATGTAAATTTACAAAAGAAGGTTACAATTGACTCTGCAAATGTTCATAGATATCAGAAGGACACTATATTACTGTAAAAGGACAATGGTGACAATCATTGCAGTACTTAGTATTTTCAATGCAACAGATGTAACTGTAAGCTTTGAGTTATAGAAATAGAGGTTAGCTTTCGCTAACATCTTTCAACTACAACCTAAGTAACTATGCTATTAACAATGTACTTTTGCAGATTATGATAGTATCGAAATCATTTTCGAAGTGCTCAAAAAAATATATGATCGCGTTCTTCGTGCTCAAGCAAACATTGCAGGATTGCTTGAAGAGATAGAGTTATGGGGATCAAAACCTCTTTTTGTAAGAACGGATGGGAATATAAAAGCACTTCTTCAAATCGATGATCGTGTCGAACGCGTAAACAAACGTTATGATACAATTACTAAAACTTCTAATAAAGCATACGAGATTATGGTAGAGAACTACAGGTTGTTCTTTGATATTCCTACGTCAGCGGACGAAGCCGAGGAAGAAGAAGAACAGGAGGAAGAGGTATTCTATTTCTTCAACTTAGTTACCAAATTGAATTTTTTGACACACTCTTGATGAAGGTTTATTTTTTTGTAGAAAAATAGATTATCTATCTTTTTTATCTAAACAAATTTTTGTCAAGTTAGTATTTTAAGAGTTTTTACACTGCAAAGTTTTCACTTTTCAGTGCAATGTCAGCCGTTTGGAAATTATTTAGCAAAAACTGAAAAGTAAAAAATTTGCAGTGCAATAAAGATAATTTATTTTTCTACAAAAAAAGGTCTGTTATATTTTCTTCGTACGACCAGCCGTTCTCGAGATATTTACAAAACGCGGTTATCAAGATGGCGGCTGAAGCAGATCAGTCCGTCGCACCAATTTGGTTTTATACTCAGAACCGACCTTCTAACAAATTCCAATAATAAAATTGCTGTTGTAATTTGATGTAAAAAAGCCTCTGCCGACTTGGCTAATTATTAATCGGTACTTAATGTTCACAAGTTTTTTATTTTCGTTTGTTCATCATTATTCAGAAATGCAAAAATTATAAATATAAAAAAACTCATTCTGGGCTTAGCCTCTAATTCTAAACTTCTTCTCATAGGATGTTTAGTATCTCCTCAAAACTCTTGTATTAATTTTATTTTTTCTGCTCTACCTTGTACATTATACATGTCCTCTTAGAGCGCATTAGTGTTTAATAAGTTTCAAAACATGCACCAATTTTCTGTGTAATAAGTATTTGTCCTTCTATTTATATATATTCTGTTAATAGATGGTGGTTGAAGAACCACCAGTAGCTCCACCGCCAACAGTAAAAGAAGGAAAGAAAAAACCAGAAGTGAAGAAAGGCGGTAAGAAAGATGACAAAAAGGAAGCCAAGAAAACAGCAGGCAAAAAGTCTGAAGGTGAAGCAGCAGAATTGGAAGTAAGAAGATTAGCGGAAGAACGGGAAAGAATTGAAGCTGAACGGCAGGCAGCAAGGCAGATTTTGTGGCAACCTTACGAGGATTATGTAGATGACGAGATAGCCACCAAACTCATCGAAGCTGCCGAAGAGAGTTATAGATTGCTTCGTGCTGAAATGGTGGCAGCTAGTAATGGAAAAGCAGAACCTTTGTTTGAGCTTTTGCTTGAACTACGCGATCCACATATAGTTTACGTTCCTTCAGTATATATAGAAGATCATGACAGTTTTATAGTTTTTGTACAATCCCTTAAGGAAGATATTCGAGGAATGGGTAAAAAAATGAAACGCATTACGAAAGCTGTAGATGACGAAGATTATTACAACGACATCCTTTATGACGAAGAAGTGAAAAACTTATGTACTGAAATCCTAAGTATTAGCAAATCTGGCATGGATGAAGCGGTTGAATATCTCGCAAACTTTGATGATTACGTCAACTTATGGCTTGATGACAGACAAGAATTCCTAAATCAGTTTTTGGTATATGGGCGTCAGTTAACTCCTGAAGAAACTGGTATGCTAAACGTGGAGAATCCTGCAATTAAACCATCGCCGCCTGCTATATCACAGTTCAAAGAGCAAATTGATTTTTATGAAAATTTATATAAGAAGGTCGAAAAAATTGAAACCAGTAAACTGATAAATGGCTGGTTACGTGTCGATGTCAGACCATTACGTCAGGCTTTACTAAACTTAGTATGCAAATGGAGCAATATGTTCAAACAACATTTATACGACAAAGTAATTAATAGTATAAATGAGTTGGAAGAATTCATAGCTGAAGCAATTGCCGAGATGCAAGTTCAGTTAGCAGAAGATGATTATGCTGGCCTGTTAAAAATAATGAACTACTTAACTAAGATAAGGGATAGACAACTAGTTACTGATATGATGTTTGATCCATTAAAGCAAATAATTGAAACACTGAAAGAGTATGGTATAGAATTCTCAGAAGAGGTTCAAATTCAACTTCAAGAACTTCCTGATAAATGGGTTCAATGTAAAAAGGTTGCCGTTTCTACCAAGCAAGCGGTAGGTCCTTTACAAACAATGCAAGCTGCCGGCATAAGAAGACGAATTGCAGGATTCGACGTTCGACAGCTTATATATCGCAACAGTTTCAAAAAATCAAAGTTCTTTCAGTGGGGTTGCAAAGATGTTTATAAACTTCTTGATAAGGCAAATAAAGATGTGACTGGTATGGAAAATGAATTAAAAGATCTTGAAAGTCAAGCTGTATTGTTTGATATTCAAATTCTGGAGTATAAATCCTTGAAACTTATAAGAAAGGAAATTAGACTGTTGAAGCAGTTGTGGGATTTTGTGAACATTGTAGTATCAAATATGGATGAGTGGAAGATGACACCATGGAAAAAAATAGATGTTGAAGGTATGGAAATGGAACTGAAGAAATACGGTAAAGAAGTAAGGCAGATGGATAAAGAAGTAAAAAGTTGGGATGTTTATATTCAAATGGAAAATACAATAAAAAATATGTTGACATCATTGAGGGCAGTAACAGAGTTGCAGAATCCCGCAATAAGAGATAGACATTGGATTCAGCTTATGCAAGCAACTAAGGTTAGAGGTTTCTGAAGGTTTTTGCTAAAACTATCAAAATATCGTATGTGAAGATATCCAAAGAAATTCACATCATATTCATTAAACATTTTTCTCGAATCCTCTTAAATTTCCAATTCATTAGACAAATGCAGAAACCTTCATAACGTCAGTTTTAAATATGAACGTTTTAATATAAATTTCTGTATAACAGGTTAAATTTTCTATGGACGACTCCACGACTCTAAACGATCTCTTAGCACTAAATCTGCACGAATATGAAGAGGAAGTAAAAACCATCGTCGATAAGTCAGTTAAAGAAATGGCTATGGAAAAGGTGCTTAAAGAACTTAATCAAACCTGGATTAGTATGGAGTTCGACGTAGATGTACATGAACGTACAAAATTGAAACTTCTAAGGGCTTCCGAAGAAATGATTGAAATATTAGAAGATAATCAAACTCAGCTTCAGAACATGATGACGTCTAAATTTATCGAATTTTTTTTCGTAGAGGTGTCCGATTGGCAAACTAAATTGTCTAATGCTGATCAGGTTATCGCAGTGTTTTTTGAAGTGCAGAGGAAGTGGTGTTACTTAGAAAGTATTTTTATTGGATCTGAAGATATAAGAAACCAGTTACCGGAAGATTCTCGACGCTTTGATAGAATTGATAAAGAATTTAAAGAAGTGTTAGCTGGAATGGTTGCAATTTTAAACGTTGTAAAAGCTACAAACAGGCCAGGTTTATACGAAAAGTTGGAATCTATTCTGCAAAATCTGTTATTGTGCGAAAAAGCACTAAATGATTATTTGGAAACTAAACGTCTTGCATTTCCAAGGTTCTATTTTGTGTCGTCTGCAGATTTATTGGATATTCTCTCATTTGGCAATCAACCACCTATGGTAGCACGCCATTTAACAAAATTGTTCGATTCATTAGCAAAATTAAAATTTGTCCAAGAAGGAGGGAAAGACACTAAAAAAGCGAGGAAAATGGGTTCAAAAGAAAATGACGAATGGGTGGCATTTGTTCAATATTGTGACTGCAACGGCAAAGTCGAAATATGGCTAAACAGATTGATCGATTGTATGAGACAGACCTTACATAGTTCATTTGGCGAAGCCGTTGGCTCATACGACGAAAAGCCTCGAGATCAATGGTTGTTTGATTATCCTGCTCAACCAGCTCTTTGCGGAACTCAAATATGGTGGACAACAGAAGTTAACATGGCTTTTGCTCGATTAGAAGAAGGCTACGAAAACGCACTGAAAGATTATCAAAAAAAACAGATCGCACAATTAAATGCTTTAATTGTTTTGCTTCTTGGTGATTTAACAGCTGGAGATCGTCAGAAGATTATGACTATCTGTACTATAGATGTACATTCCAGAGATGTTGTTGCTAAAATGATAGTGATCAAAGTAGAAAATTCCCAAGCTTTCCAGTGGCAGAGTCAACTTCGCCACAGATGGGACACCAAGTTAAACAATTGTTTTGTTAATATTTGTGATGCTCAATTTAAGTATCAGTACGAATACTTGGGAAACACACCTCGATTAGTTATTACACCATTAACTGACCGATGTTATATTACGTTAACCCAGAGTTTGCATCTAATTATGGGTGGAGCACCTGCTGGTCCAGCAGGTACTGGAAAAACTGAAACAACTAAAGATTTAGGTAAAGGTTTGGGTATTATGGTATACGTCTTTAATTGTTCTGAACAAATGGACTACAAGTCCGTAGGAAATATTTATAAAGGTCTATGTCAAACTGGTGCTTGGGGGTGCTTTGACGAATTTAATCGCATATCAGTAGAAGTCCTGTCTGTTGTAGCTGTTCAAGTGAAAAGTATACAAGATGCTATTAAAGCTAAAAAGCTCAGGTTTAGTTTTCTAGGAGAAGATATAGTATTATTTGCAACGGTAAGTCATACTAATACTGTCTCGTAACACTTTGCATACCTAACTGAAAATATTATTTCTTAGATTGGAATATTTATTACTATGAATCCTGGTTATGCTGGCAGAACAGAATTGCCAGAAAATTTAAAAGCACTATTTCGCCCGTGTGCAATGGTAGTTCCAGATTTTGCATTAATTTCTGAAATCATGCTGGTAGCGGAGGGTTTCCTAGAAGCTAGATTACTAGCTAGAAAATTCATTACCTTATATACCTTATGCAAAGAATTATTAAGTAAACAGGATCATTATGATTGGGGTTTGAGAGCTATTAAATCTGTACTAGTGGTAGCAGGAGCGCTCAAAAGAGGTGACAGATTGGGCCCAGAAGATCAAGTTTTGATGCGTGCTCTACGAGATTTTAACGTTCCCAAGATTGTAACTGATGATGTACCTGTATTTATGGGCCTAATAGGTGACCTATTTCCAGCACTCGATGTACCAAGAAAAAGAATTCTCGAATTTGAAAAACTAATTAAAAAATCTGCTACTGATTTGAAATTGCAACCTGAAGAAGGGTTTGTTTTAAAAGTGGTGCAACTAGAAGAACTGTTTGCTGTAAGACATTCGGTATTTATAGTTGGTTTTGCTGGGACAGGGAAAACGTGCGTTTGGAAAGCTTTAAATAGGACGTATTACAATCAAAAGCGTAGACCCATGTACAATGATTTAAATCCGAAAGCAGTAACTAACGACGAATTGTTTGGAATAATTAATCCAGCCACTCGTGAATGGAGAGATGGATTGTTTTCAGTGATTATGCGTGATCAAACAAATATACCAGGGGATGGACCCAAATGGATAGTTTTAGATGGCGACATAGACCCAATGTGGATTGAATCATTAAACACTCTAATGGACGATAATAAGGTACTCACTCTAGCTAGTAATGAACGTATTGCTCTAACATCGAATATGCGTTTATTATTTGAAATTGCTAGTTTACGAACTGCAACTCCAGCTACAGTATCAAGGGCTGGTATTTTGTATATAAATCCAGCAGATTTAGGTTGGAACCCATATGTTGCTTCTTGGATTGATACTCGAACGAACCAAAATGAGAAGGCGAATCTAACGATACTGTTTGATAAATATATTCCACCTTGTCTAGATATCGTGAAACACAGATTAAAAAAGATAACACCTATACCAGAGGTTGCTCATATACAAATGTTGTGTTTTTTGTTGGATAGTTTCCTTACTCCACAGAATGTTCCTTTAGAGTGTCCTAAAGATTGGTATGAAATATATTTTGTTTTCTCTCTCATATGGGCGTTTGGATCTGCATTATTTCAAGATCAAATAATTGATTGGCGTAATGAATTTAGCAAATGGTTCACTAATGAGTTCAAGACAGTGAAATTTCCACAGGCCGGAAATGTTTTCCATTACTACCTTGAACATGAAACGAAAAAGTTTCTGCCTTGGAATGATTTAATACCTACCTTTGAGTTAGATACAGATGTTCCTCTTCAAGCAACCCTTGTTAATACTGCCGAAACCGTTAGAGTTAGATATTTTGTTGATATACTGATGGCCGACAGACATCCTGTTATGTTAGTAGGTAATGCTGGAAGTGGTAAAACTGTGATAGTTCAAGATAAATTGGAATCGTTATCGGGTGATAAGTATGCTGTGACTAATGTACCGTTTAATTTTTATACTACCTCTGAAATGTTACAAAATATTTTGGAAGGTCCACTCGAGAAAAAAGCAGGTAGAGTGTACGGACCACCAGGCAGCAAAACAATGGTCTACTTTATAGATGATATGAATATGCCTGAAGTGGACAAGTATTTTACTGTTCAACCTCATACCTTAATTCGTCAGTGGATGGATTATCAACATTGGTACGATCGTCAAAAGCTATCACTGAAGGACATTCATAACGTACAGTTCATTTCTAGCATGAATCCTACTGCCGGTTCATTTACAATCAATCCTCGTTTGCAACGACATTTTTGTGTCTTTGCTATTAGTTTTCCTACTCAAGATGCATTAAATCATATATACTCATCAATTTTTACCCAGCATTTGACTAGTCCAACCAATAAATTTCCGTTTACTTTGCACAAGTGGGCACCTGCAATTGTGGATGCAGCCCTCCAATTACATGCCAGAGTGTCGCAATCATTTCTACCTACTGCTGTCAAATTCCATTACGTATTTAATCTTAGAGATTTATCTAATATATTCCAAGGAATGCTATTTGCTAATGGTGACGCCATCAATACACAAACAAAACTTATTCGTTTATGGATGCATGAATCACAAAGGGTGTATGGAGATAAACTCGCGGACCGTAAAGATAACGATAGTTTCAACAAATTACTTTATGAAGTTGTCAAGAAGGGTTTTGATGAGCTAAACGAAAACGACGTCATGGAGAAACCGCTTATATTCTGTCATTTTGCTGAAGGTATGGGAGATCCCAAATATACACCAATTCAAAACTATTCCCATTTATACAAACTATTGGAAGAAGCAATGTCAGGTTACAACGACTTAGTTGCCGCTATGAATTTGGTTCTATTTGAAGACGCAATGAATCATATTTGTCGTATAAACAGAATTTTAGAAGCTCCTAGAGGAAACGCTTTATTGATTGGTGTTGGTGGATCCGGAAAACAAAGTCTTACGCGATTGTCATCGTTCATTTCATCATTAGATGTATTTCAGGTGCAATTAAGAAAAGGCTACAGCATGGTAGATTTAAAGGCAGACATAGCCACTTTATACGTAAAAGCAGGCTTGAAAAGCATTAGTTCAGTCTTTTTAATGACAGATTCACAAGTTGCTGAAGAGTCATGGTTAGTCGTTATTAACGACATGCTCGCATCTGGAGAGATACCAGGATTACTTGCAGATGAAGATATAGAGAATATTTTAAATATAATGAGGGCAGAAGTTAAAGGTATCGGATTGGAAGATACGCGAGAAAATTGTTGGAAATATTATATAGAAAGATGTAGAAAGTTATTAAAGGTAGTTCTATGTTTTTCGCCTGTAGGCTCTACGTTAAGAATAAGAGGAAGAAAGTTTCCAGCATTGGTGAATTGTACGGCAATCGACTGGTTCCATGAATGGCCTAAAGAGGCTTTACAATCTGTGTCAGAAAGTTTCTTGCAAGAAATCGAATGTCTTCCACCAGAGCTTGTAAAATCTGTATCACTTTTTATGTCAAATGTACACTCGGTAGCAAATAACATGTCTGCAGTCTATTTTCAAAACGAAAAACGTTACAATTATACCACGCCTAAAACATTTTTAGAACAAATTTCACTATATTCTAAATTGCTAACAGATAAATTAAATTTCTTGCAATACAGTATACAACGACTAGAAAACGGTTTATTAAAATTAGCAAAAACTGCAGAAGAAGTTGACGGATTGCAAGAAGTATTAGCAGCACAAGAAGTAATACTCGCAGAGAAGAATGCTGCAGCTGAAAAACTCATAGCAGTTTTAGCAGCAGAAAATGCAAAAGTGGAAGCAGAGAAAAGTGTTGCTACAGAAGAGGAGGAAAATGTCAAACTGATTGAAGAGGATGTACTGGTGAAAGCTAAAATATGCGCCGAGGATTTAGCTAAGGCTGAACCAGCTTTACTTGCTGCACAAGAAGCTTTAAATACTCTAAATAAGGGTAATCTTACAGAATTAAAATCTTTTGGAACTCCTCCTCCCGCTGTTGCCAAAGTAGCTGAAGCAGTACTTGTCCTTTTCGCGTCTAAAGGAAAACTTCCAAAGGACAGAAGTTGGAAAGCTAGTAAAATTATGATGGGAAAAGTTGATGAATTCTTGCATAATTTGGTTCATTATGACAAAGAAAACATGCTTCCTGAAGTAGTGAAAGCAGCGCAGGAATATCTAAAAGATCCAGAATTTCTTCCAGAAATTATATTGGGAAAATCTATAGCAGCTGCAGGATTATGTGCTTGGGTAATCAATATCTTAAAATTTAATGAAGTGTATGTTGTGGTAGAGCCCAAGCGAAAAGCACTTCAAAAAGCTAATCAAGATCTAGCAGATGCGAGAGGAAAACTGCAAGAACTTAAGCAAAAATTATCTGCCTTGGAGCAACAGTTGGCTGTTTTAAAAGCGGACTTTGATGAAGCAATCGAGGCAAAATTGAAGTGCCAAGCAGAAGCCGATGCTACAGCACTAATGATAGATTTGGCTCATAGGCTGGTTAATGGCTTAGCTTCAGAAAATGTGCGATGGAAGCAATCTGTTGAAAATTACAAAGAGGCTGGTATTACTATGCCTGGTGATGTTCTGATTGTAACGGCTTTCATTTCGTATGTTGGTTGTTTCACTAGACGATACAGAGTAGAAATGATAGAAAATTATTGGATACCGTTTTTTAATACTTTGGAAGTAAAAATACCAATGACAGAAGGTATGGATCCACTATCACTACTAATGGATGATGCTCAAATAGCAACATGGAATAATGAAGGTTTGCCAACAGATCGTATGTCTTCTGAAAATGCATGTATTTTAACAAATTCGGCGAGGTGGCCTTTAATGATTGATCCTCAATTGCAAGGAATAAAATGGATAAAAAGTAAATACGGCGCTGACTTGACGATAATACGTTTAACCACAAAAAATTATTTGGACATTATTGAAAAATGCATAACTAATGGTCAAGTAATACTATTGGAAAATATTGGAGAAACAGTTGATGCTGTATTGGATCCATTATTAGGACGAGTTTTAATAAGAAAGGGTACGGCTATTAAAATTGGTGATAAAGATATTGATTATGACCCCAATTTTAAACTGATTATACAAACCAAACTAGCAAATCCTCATTATAAACCTGAGATTCAAGCTCAAACTACACTGATTAATTTTACAGTAACCAGGGATGGTTTGGAAGAACAACTCTTGGCAGAGGTGGTAAAGGCTGAACGCCCCGACTTAGAAACCCTAAAGTCATCTTTAACAAAACAACAAAACGATTTTAAAATCACTTTAAAAACATGCGAAGATAATCTCTTAGAAAGACTATCTTCAGCAACTGGAAACATTTTAGGGGATGTAGCATTGGTAGAAAATCTGGAGAAAACAAAGAAGACTGCTGCAGATATTAGCGTGAAGGTTGTTGAAGCAAAAGCTACTTCCATTAAAATTGATGAAGCAAGGGAGCAATACAGGCCAGCTGCAATTCGTGGATCACTTCTGTATTTCATTCTGAACGATTTAAATAGAATAAACGCAATTTATCAGTTTTCACTAAAAGCATTTACTGTAGTTTTTTTAAATGCCTTGGCAAGAGCTGAACCTGCAGAAAAATTAAAAGATCGAATAATGAATCTATTAGATAGTATAAGCTTCATGGTTTTTATGTATACTAGTAGAGGTCTATTTGAAGCTGACAAATTGATTTTTATGGCACAAATGACGTTTCAAATATTATTACGCGATGAAGAAATCATACCAGAAGAGTTAGATTTTCTGCTTCGGTATCCAGCTCTTGCGAATGTAACGTCGCCATTAGATTTCCTATCACATATTTCATGGGGAGGTATCAAAGCGCTAGCCAGTATGGACGAATTCAGGAATCTTGATAAAGATATAGTGGGGTCAGCTAACAGATGGAGAAAATTTGTTGAAAGTGAATGCCCTGAAAAGGAAAGGTTTCCGGGAGAATGGAAAAACAAGAGTGCTTTGCAAAGGCTGTGTATGATGCGAGCATTACGACCTGATCGAATGACATATGCTGTTAGAGGATTTATTGAAGAGAAGTTGGGGAATAAATACATTACTGCTAGGTCAGTAGCGTTTGCAAAATCTTACGAAGAAACCAGTAACGCCACTCCAACCTTCTTTGTACTGTCTGCTGGGGTTAATCCACTAAAGGACGTCGAAGCACTAGGAAAACAATTGGGCTTTACTACAGATAAAGGAAACTTTCATAGCGTCTCGTTGGGGCAAGGTCAAGAAATTGTTGCGGAGAATGCAATGGATGTAGCTGCTGAAAGAGGAGAGTGGGTAATTCTCCAAAACATTCATTTGGTTGCAAAATGGCTGGCTAATTTGGAAAAAAAGATGGAACAAAATACAGAAAGTTCGCATGAAAATTATCGTTTATACTTAAGTGCTGAACCATCTGGAGATCCTCATGAATGTGTTATACCTCAGGGTATTCTAGAATCGTCTATTAAGATTACTAATGAGCCTCCTACGGGAATGTTTGCTAATTTACATAAAGCACTGGATAATTTTAACCAAGAAACATTAGAAATGTGCACCAAGGAGGCAGAATTTAAAGGAATCTTGTTTGCGTTATGCTACTTCCATGCTGTTGTTGCCGAAAGGCGTAAATTCGGACCGCAAGGTTGGAATAGGAGCTATCCTTTTAATGTGGGTGACTTGACTATAAGTGTTAATGTACTTTATAACTACTTAGAAGGCAATAATAAAATTCCCTGGGATGACTTAAGATATTTGTTTGGAGAAATTATGTATGGTGGCCACATCACTGATGATTGGGATCGTCGACTTTGCAGAACTTATTTAAATGAATTCATGCAAGCGGAATTGTTGGACGGCGAGTTATATTATGCGCCTGGTTTTGCGGCACCTCCTAATACAGATTACCTGGGATATCACAGATATATTGATGACCGTCTGCCACCAGAATCACCATACCTATATGGACTTCATCCAAATGCAGAAATTGGATTTTTAACCAACACTTCTGAAGTACTTTTTAAAACAATTTTCGAATTGCAACCACGTGATACAGGAGCTGCTGCAGGTGCTGGTGTATCTCGAGAAGAAAAAGTTAAATCAATCATAGACGACATATATGATAAGCTACCAGAAGGTTTTGCAATTGCCGAAATGATGGCAAAAGTTGAAGATCGTACTCCATTTATAATAGTTGCCTTTCAGGAATGTGAGCGCATGAATATACTGACACGTGAAATGAAACGATCTTTGCTGGAACTGGACTTAGGTCTTAAAGGCGAACTGACCATCACATCGGACATGGAAGTTTTAGAAGAAGCCTTATTTATGGATCGTGTTCCTGATCCCTGGACTGTCAAAGCCTATCCTAGTTTACTTCCATTAGGAATGTGGTGCTCAGATTTGGGCTTACGTATTAAGGAGTTAGAAAATTGGGTTGGCGATTTCCAGACACCCCCTTCTGTATGGCTAGGAGGGTTCTTTAATCCGCAATCTTTTTTGACTGCTATCATGCAACAAACAGCTAGAAAAAACGAATGGCCTTTAGATAAAATGTGTTTATTGACAGACGTTACTAAAAAACAAAGAGAAGACTTTACTGCAGCACCAAGGGAAGGTGCATACGTACACGGTCTATTTATGGAAGGCGCTCGTTGGGATACTCAAGCTGGAAGTATAGTAGATTCTAAACTGAAAGAACTGTTTCCAGTAGTGCCTGTTATATTTATAAAGGCCATTACACAAGATAAGCAAGATCTAAGGAATATGTACGATTGTCCCGTCTACAAAACGAGAATGAGAGGACCAACTTTTGTGTGGACATTTAATTTGAAAACAAAAGAGAAAGCTGCTAAATGGACTTTAGCAGGAGCAGCCTTGTTATTGCAATTTTAAATATTTTCATTTTGAACTATTTTTTTATTATCCACCATATATCTGTATAATCTTGCTTATATATTTTAGCTCTACAATTTTATTATCTGTAAATAAAGACCTCCTTTAGTATAAAGCGTATCATTTGAAAAATTAATAAGTACTATTATTTAGTTTGTCTTATCCATGTCCATTACAAAAGTTGTAACAGTGGCGCTGTCGTTTGATAAATTTCCAAGCTATCATTTTTGATAGCTTGTTTTGAGTTTGGTACCTGTTGATGTGGTATTGTGGAAGTAAACCACATTATTGCAAGTAAGATGTGTTTTATGGTAAATAGTCTCCATTTATTTAACAATTGCTGTTGAATCTTTATTATTCCTTAATCAGCTGATGAAATTTGCATTATCTTTTATCATTTTTATAATTAATTCTAAATGTTTTTTTTTCACTTGGCTTCAGTAATATACTGTGTTAATTAAGAAGTACTAGTATTTGGGATTTAATCCTGTAAATACTTTACATTAAATAAATAAATAAATAAATAAATAAAAATAATATCGTTTTTGTGTTGATTTAATGTTATTGACAATTTTTGGGAGGTCTGGCTAATATATATTTGGTTACAGTTATTACAAGGAATTTGGTATATTAATTTTGACTGTTGATTAAATGGAACTTTATCTTTTAGTCTGGAATAAAGGTTGTTAACTGTTATTAGATTCTTTTTTATACATTTTATGTTTGTATTTTTTAAGACACGAATAATTTGGTTTGTTAAATTTGGGATGTGAGAAATTGGTTTATAAATAATGCTGTTTTTATTTTCTATAGATTATATTGGTTGGTGTACAGTAACTGTTCCGTCAATTGTGGAGAGTAATTATTATCAATTAAAATGTCATTAAGTTTCCCTAGACTACTTAATTTATAATCGTCATGACTAATTTTTACAGTTACTCTACATTAAGGGGGACAGACTACAGACTCAAAATTGCGGCCTTGATCCGAATGCAGCTCGATGGGCACTCCGAAGCGACTGAAAAACCCTTTGACTAGTACGTCAGCAACAGTCGCGGCTTCCTGGTTTGGTAGGGCATATGCTTCTGGCCATTTGGTAAAATAGTCTATTGCCACTAAGATGTATTTATTCTCATCGTCGGTTTCGGGAAATGGTCCAGCAATATCTATAGCTATTCTTTCCAGAGGACTACCCACATTGTACTGTCTCATAGATGCTCCTCGTTTCCCCATGGGTCCGTTACCAGTGGCACATAGTGCGCATTTCCGGCACCACTTTTTCACGTCTTCTTTACAATTGACCCAATAAAAACGCTCCTTAACTTTTTCTAAAGTCTTCTTCGCACCGAAGTGTCCTCCTGAGGCACCGTCATGGAGATGTCGCAATACTGTAGCCACTCGGCTCCTTGGAACCACGAACTGAGACCTAATGGTGGTGCCATCTTCACTCTCCAGTACTCGCTTCAGGAGATCGTCCACCTTCAAGGACTCCCAATGGACCCAATATGCTTTGAGGATTTTGTTGAAAGGGCTGGCGGCCTCCCAGGCAGGCCTTTCTCCCACGCGCTTCCATTCCAGTACCATTTCTAATTCGGGATCAGCCTCCTGCTGTCGTTGCAATTCTTCCGGCAACCAATTGTCGTCGACGGTAGTTCTTAATACTTGACAAACCCTCTCTTCCAAACGAGAGCAATAACGGCAATCCGTTGGACAGGGTCTTCTTGAAAGAGCATCGGCATTTCGATGACTAATGCCAGCTCGATGTTCCGTGTCAAAGTCGTATCCTTGTAATCGTTCGATCCACCTTGCGACCTGGCCTTCCGGATTATTGAATTGTAGGAGCCATTTCAACGTAGCATGGTCCGTCCTCAATAAAAACTTCCGCCCGTACAAGTATTTGTAAAAATGCTCAACGGACTTCACGACAGCCAATAATTCTTTTCTGGTCACACAATAAACCTTACTAAAATAGCCGATGACCTTTTCTTGTCCATCCTGTATCTGAGAAAGTACACCCCCAATGGCCAGATTACTTGCATCTGTGTCAAGTATGAATTTCCCTTCTGTCCGTGGATAGCTCAATGTTGGTGCTGTTGGAAAGCTGTTTCGTACCTTCCGCTCCAAACATACGCGCTCATCTTCAGTTAACCTTGTCAGAGGTTTTGCTATATTGACAAACCCAGGAACGAAACGCCTGTAGTAGGTACACAATCCAAGAAAACTACGAACTTGGTGTTTATCTCTCGGTGTTGGCCACTCTTGGACTGCATGAATTTTATCAGGGTCGGCTGCCACTCCATTTTGTGATACGACGTGCCCGAGGTATTTCACTTCCTTTCTGAATATGTGGCACTTTTTCGGACTCAGTTTCAGATGGGCTCCACGTAGTCTTCGGAACACTTCCTCAGATTTTTCAAATGTTCGTTGAATGATTTTCCATTTCAACTTGCCAATAACCACTCTTTAACTCCAAAGTCGAAAACCATCGTGAACCAGACAGGGTATCTAACGTGTCGTCGATGCGTGGTAAGGGATAGCTGTCTTTCTCGGTCACGTTATTGAGCTACCGATAGTCCACACAAAATCTCGTTGACCCATCCTTCTTACTGACCAGGACCACCGGTGATGCCCATGGACTGCAGGATGGCTCGATGACTCTTTGCTACAGGTAGACGTCTCGGTTGCTGTCGAACTGGCCCAGAGTTTCCTGTATTGATGTTATGTCGCACAATATTGGTTCGTCCCTTCTGGGTATCGTCAAGAGCGTAGATATCTTGGTATCGGTGAACCAAATCCTGTACCTATTTCACTTCCGTTCTATTAAGGTTTTCGCACGAACTAGTAACCATACCCACTAATTTCCCACCATGGTCTTTGAGCACTGGTTTTAGAACATCAGCCATACACCTGGCTACTCGGAATACTGGCACACACTGTTCCACAAGGGTGCTCTTCTTTAATGTCACCAGATCCATATTAACGTTCATAATTCTCACCGGTACTATCTTTCCAATCTTGATCAGCGCTTTTCCCACCAGTATGCCACTATGGATCTTCTTATCACAGACAGGCTCCATCATTCGCACACCATCCTACCTAAGATCACCATCCAAACCTGCCTCGACAACCGCTTTGACCCGACAATATCACATCTTCTATATATTCTATCAGCAAAACCCTTACAACAGGATCTTCTCGTGGGTGCAACGGAAGTTCTTCGTTACCGACCTTCAAAACACCCTCCTTCAAATCCAACGTAAAACGAAATTTTCTCAGGAGGTCCATTCCCAAGATGAAGTGAAGTCATCAGTGATATCGGCTATCAGCACCTTATGATCACGTTCTTCACTTCCAATGCCAATCTTCATCTTCACCACTCCGCGTGTTGGTATCACTTCACCTGTTGCTGTACGGAGTTGAGTAGTTGTCGGTAACAACTTAATACTTGATCGTAGAACATCAGGGCGTACGATGGATTTTGTCGCCCCCGTATCAATAAGTAGTGGAACAGTTCGGTTAGCAATCTTCCCATCTACAAACAAACTGCCGTTACTATTCTTTGATGTTACGGCATGGATGGTGATCTCCGGGGCATCTTCACTGGCAGTCAACGTTCGCCCCCTCTTGCCAACCCCCTTTAACTTTTCCGACGGTTGTACTTGCTTTGGTTTAGAGCAACGGCGTCGTATGTGCCCTTGTCCCCCGCAGTTCCAGCAACGGAGCCCTCGAACTTTTTGAGGATTCTTCTTACGGTTCACTTCCTTCAGAAGAACTCTCAGTACTAACTCCTCTAGGTGATCTTTAAAACCTTCTTCTTCTTCTTCCACAACGGCCAGAACACGCCTGTAACCTCGGGACACTTGTTTTGCGGCTTCAAATTCTATACTCCATATACTTTACCATAAGAAAATAGGCGACATTTTTGAAGCTCCATCTTAGCAGACGGGTGTGCAATTACTAAATGTTTTTTTATGGTGAGAAACCTGCATCTAATAAAAAAATAGTATTATTTTTGATAGGCGGTGGTTTATTATGTGTATGCAATTACATCAGTCTTTACAACTTATTTAAACAATTCAATTGTTTATTACAATAACTGTTATTACAATAACAATTATTTTTCAAATATTTTAGAAATGTCAGGTTTAGTTACACACCACACTGCAAGAGGCGCTATTAAATTTTGTCTCCCATTTTTCAAAATAAGTTTAGTCGTGAATTGTTACGTACTATTGGTTTCATAATGATCTTAGGACAACGAGGTTAATGTAATGCTATTTTTAGTATTTTATGTTATGCATTTACACTGAAAAAAAAGAATAAGATAGCATCATATTAGCCTTGCAGTCCTAGATCATTATAAAATCAATAGTATATAGACGTGATTTCGTCATCAATATAATGGTAATAATAAAAAGTATTTTACTGCTAATATTTTTATTGTATTATTGCTTAAATATTCTAAAAAAGATTAGTATACTACACTTACATCGCTCTGGTAAATTTAGCCGCCGCCGTTTCGACGCCGCCGATTCGTCACCAACGTTTCGCCGCAAGGCCGGTTAGCCGATGTCCGGTTCGCCGACAGAACAGTTCGGCGCAGCACCGATTTGCCGCCGACCGTTTCGCCGCCCATATCTTAAATTTTATATTTAGTTTATATTTCAACAATTAACTGTTAGCTGAAATACGTATAAAAGATTGCACCATAAACTGATATAGAATATTATATTGATAATTATTTAATAGAAAATAGCCATGTTGTAGCTAATGAATATAAAATGTTACATACAAAAATTAAAAGAAAAAAATTAAATTTATTGGAATCTAGCAGTTAATAAAATTAAAAGATTTGAAATCACTTAATAAACGACTAAACAGAACTGAGTAATTTACCTTTGTTAAATTTATTTGGGTAATATAAAGCACGTTTCAGCAATATAATGTATATTCTAGCTTCTCTAATACCTTTCGTGATTTCATCAAATACCGACACTACCGTAACAGTGTGTAATAATAAATTGTAAATAAAAAATATATGTTTACTATTTATAATTTTTATGTTTCACTTGCATTTTATGTAGTGATTATACCTGTGATACGAACTATATAAACAACCCCATAACAACCAGGGCATTATAAGCGGGCGTTCTAGTCTATAACGTCCGCTCATTGTTTACTTTGCAATCGGAGCTGGCGTTACGTTCAATAGTAATTTAGATCATTAGGCCACATACAACACTCTACTATGTTTGCGTACGAGTGTGTTGCAATACAACAAATTACGAGTATTTGCAACGTAGTTTCTGGGCGCGTGAATTTCACAAATTGTTTTGTGCCGACTTCTGCAAAAATTTCTTAAATAAAATTAACTTTTTCTTTCGATGACATTAGTGTTATTAGTCAACTGTAAAAGTCAAATTGTGTTTTGCAAAATTACTTTTCTACAAGAAAAACAAACAAATATTACAGGTAAATAAAAAATATAACTATACAATCAAACTACTACTTTTAGAATTAACTACTTTTTAATTCAATAAAGATCTTATTTTGAGTTTATCAATTAAGTGAGGTTATATTTTCCTTTTGATGTTTGGCTGTTATTTCAAAAACAATTAATTTAAATGGCATATTTTATTTTAAAGACGCTAAATCTGAATGCTTAAATACAGAATCGAATTTGTGGATTCAAGATTTAAAGGAGAGAAACAACATGATGAATTAATACAGTACACTAACATACTTAATCAACTATTATAATTTATTAAATTTGAAGAGTAACAATAAAACCCGGAGATACAATTTTACGAAAAAAATGTTCTTATATATAGTCAATATAAAGGGTCTCATTTATATTTACCTATGAATAATAACAGACGGGTCGGCGGTGGACGAGTGGTGTCAGTGCATCACTCGTGTTCCAAGGGTCATGGATTCGAGTCCCACTTGGGGCGACGCGATTTTTCTAATTGGAAAATTCCGCCACCTCAACTATGGGTGTGTGTATTCGTGCTGCATATTAGATGGGGGATATATGACCTTAGCTGTTGGTTCCCCCGTAGGGTAGGCGTGAAATAAAAAAAAAATAATAGCCTCAAATAAAAATCAGTATCATCACATGTAAAATTGGCCGTTAAAAATATAGGGAAAATTGATCAATAATTGATATCATTTGCATAAAATTGTTTCTAAATACCAATATATATACATATACCTATCATATAAAATGGCGCCCAACGTGGGGCGACAGATAATTGAATACAAATAATCAGAGGCAAGGCGAGTGATTACATAATCGTTAGATTATATCAAATATTATCGTTAGTAAGAATTAAGTGTTTCCAAAATCAGGGATGATTATATAATCGTAGTGCATTTAGAGGCATAGTTTATCAGACAAACTAGCTTTAAAATTGTATCAGAAATACATATCAGTAATAAAAATTGGGGTGTTCCATTTAAAATAAAGAAGTTGACATCAATTTCTGGTATAAGCAGAAGCAACAGAAATTTGAAATTATTTTAAAACAAAAGCATGTAAACCGAAATTATTATCTGCAAAATTCCAAATCGCAACTACTATTGGTTTCCCATACAAACTGTATACAAACAGAAATGTACTAGCACAGTACTAGTTTGAGGATTTTAATTTAATTTTTGAATTTGCACGTATGATGGACACTAGAAATGACGATTTAAAATTTAATCTGGTTTTCTCAAATAAAATTAATAAAACTGTATGTTTATGGGCATGCTTTCCTTGAAAATACGACATACTATATTTTGTGTTTTATGGCATCATAAATTTTTTTATTAGATTTTAGCAGAACTTATTCGAATACAAATGGTAATGGCAAGTATCTAGATTGAAACAACTGATTGCAGAATCTATTAAAATTTGTCCCTATAATAAAGATAAGTTTTATGTTTAAAAATAGGTGGTCAAATTAAGGCTTTTTAGGCTATAATTTGTGAACCTGTAATAATAAAACAAACGATGCATTAATATCCGTTTACGGTAAGATAGAAGAATAAAAACCTAGAAAACTTTCGGTTTATTTTGGATAGAAAACTTTAAAACGAAAAGAAAACAATATTGGCAACCTCATCACTCCGTATAGTCCGCAGCAGATAAATTGAGCAGGCAACCGTAACGCGAGAACGAAAGCTCTACTCCGGTTATTCAAATCACGTAGAACTTGTTAAATTTTGCATTTTGACTAGTACTGAAAAGAACGTAAAGGAATAGAATAAATATGACATTGATACAATGAAGTCTATGTACAACTTATAACCCACAAAGTTTGATTTAGATTTATTCACTAAGGGCAAAAACTTCAATTTAACAATATAAAACGAAGATTCGATAATCGGGTTCTTCTTAAATCAATTTTCAAATATGGAGAAGCTTTCAGTATTAAATGGGAAAATTCCCTTTTGCATAAAATAGAAAAGGAAAGTGAAACAACGTTAAATAAGGCTAAATACAAATTTCGTTCGCATTAATTACTTCTATTTGAAATGACGAAATTAATTTAGAAACGGTTTTTATATTCGATTAGTCTTTTGTGTTAACGAATTGAATGAAAGGAGAATATAAAGTTATTTAATTCCGGATAGCTTAGTTTTAATTCCATTATTTATTTCAATTTGTGTACCGAAGAAAAGTTTTAGTTTATTTGGGTAATATCAAATATCTTGCAAATTGAATTAAGATCGCTTTGTAATGGTCATATACTAGCAGTATTGTTTAATTTTCTGCTGCTATAAGAATACATTTGTAAAGGGGAATGATAATATATGAAGCAATTACGTTATGCGTCGAGGTAATCTATTAGAAGTATAAACCAGGAGTGGGTACCTAAGTATATTATAAGACACATTATATACCAATAAAATTTATTCCAGTAAATTCCAGGAAAGAGGATTATTTTGCAAAATACTTTGTATAAAGCAGGCAAGCGTAAAATAAAACAACAAAACGGCGCTTTTCAAAACATTATTATCTACAGTAGCTTTTTGCAATAAGGATTTCAATATTTTCGTTACAAGTGCGTAGTCACGTCAATTTTTAGGCTCGAGGCCCACACTAAATGGACACTTTGTATTTATATCCTCGGCACATTTAACCTTCATATTAATGAATCCTTTGTTTGACGCAACACGTGTCGATAACGTTATCTATACCCTAACATTTAAATGAAGGATTTAAAATTACCGATATCACGAGGGCAGAATTGTAAAAAGCATCTCAAATCACGCAGTGTCCACCTCATGATCACGTGGTCGACTCGAGAAATGTATCTGATAACAGAAATAACTGATAAACTGGAATGATTCAGTAGCGTCACAAAATGTCCTTTACGAAGGCTAACATTGATGCTTAATGTTGTATTCGATTATAATCAAATACACGTACAAAATAGGGAAAATGAAATTAATTTATACTAGAAGAACAATTATTATTAACGTCCAAGTTTAATTATCTCATTCCACCTATAAAATACTATTTGACTCACAGTTAGGCATATTTTTGTTTTCCATGTAACATGTATGCAAGTAAACGGCAAAAATATAGATTAAATTAAACATATGAAAGCAGAAATATTGTTATAAACAAAAATTCTTAAGAACTACTATAATAGTTAAGTAATTCCTTTAAAACAGTAACAAATTGTTTATACATTAATTGTTTTATTGAAATTGGTAAATTATTATACAGTACGATTCCAAATATATAAAAAGGATTGCCATCATTTAGTGTCAGTTTTATGCACTTAAAAATGTAAATTAACACCAGTTATGATTTTGTGTAGTTATGATTATTGATTGATTCCCTATTTTTTACTTTTAACGATTTATAGTTAAAATTTTTGCAATTACTTTTCTTTAAATGTATTCATTACCCTATGCCATTTAAAACGTAATGAGATTTTTAATTATAAATCGTTATTAAGGTTGAATAGATACTTCAACGATGATAAATTTACATAATGTTAAAAAGTACTATCCGAACGTACGCTACTGACCTTTTTAAAACGTCTCTAGTAACACGATACTGTGCTTACATTCTTAGCTTATCGTAATGTTCTCACAGCTGATGTGCACGCGTTCATTAAAATCCTTCATTTGCCAGCGAGACTATAGTAGCAAGGCTAATTCTAGAAATAAATGCATTTGTCTGCCTAAGGTTAACTCCTCCGGCGAAAAATTGATAGATAATTTTTAGAAAGAAAAGTGATCATCATATTAACAGAGAAAAATAGAATTATTGAATAAATTTATTTTTGGAGGTGCCACCTTTTACAAACACGAATAAGAATAATAATAATAGCCTTCAATAAAAAACACAATAAAAATCTATAATAATGATTATATAGATAATTGAACTAATTAATAATAAATATAATAAGCATGATAGTGATAAGAACAATAATGGTTAATTGAAATTGATCTGCATTTGACCAGGGGAATAAAAGTTGTATTATAAGTTACACTCCGCTACCGCGTCTTGATTTAAATGTCGTCTTCTTCTCCTAGCTTATACTATTAATATTATGGAAAATGTAAAGTGTGAAATGTTAATGGGGTACTATGATGCATATCTAGAAAATATTCTCGCGTATACAGGGTGTGTCACAAAAGTATAGTAAAGCAAAACTTGATTTTCTTAAACGGAATACCCTGTATATTTGTATACATGTAATAATACCCTGTATTACATATTTGAATTTAACATGAAATGATCTTTCTAGCGATCTTTGATTTTTTAATTTCCATTGACAAATTATTCATAAAAATACAAGAAATCTGCTAGCTGTCTACCGTAACGAAATAGGTTATTGTATTACTATTAAAATAAGTAAAATAAACATATTTTGCAGTTATGTAGTCCAGGGTTGTACCTAACTGACAGTGCTATTAAAATTTAATTGTAATGTACAGGGTGTATTTTATAAAGACGCGAAGTTTATATATTTCCACGATATTTCTTTCACCCTGCATATTGTTTTATTATTAACTATCTATATATTTAAAACACAAGGGTTATTTTTGTTCCAGTTCGTTTGAGAGTTCTATTGGTCCGAATTACGTGTTTCTTTTTTTAAATTGAAGCTTTGGTTTTGTATATTAGCCAACACTACTTCTTATCTGTATGTTTTAAGTTTTATATTTTTAAATAAATAAAATCTAAAACATTTATTTTGATACGCAAGAGAAGGACAATCTACTTGCAGCGCCCTCTCAGTCCCCAGCTTTGGTAGCTTTTGGAACTCTTTATGATTTTGAAAGTTTAGACAAACCCGCATTAGTTGAAAACTTTTTTCTTTTAAACCGCATGTATTAATAACAAATTCAATAATAATAACATATATTAGTATAATATTTTTATAATTAATAAAAATTCTATTACTTAGATTTATTATTATTATTATTATTAGATTTCATTCACTTAGCCTTTGTTAGTTACATATACTGTGTGTTCATAAATAAGTATTTGTTCTTGGAATTCATTCCTGTAAATACTTTATATTAAATAAACCGATATATTTAAAACACACGGCTGATTTTTCTGTAGCATCCAGCTTATTGCGATATTTTGTTTTTGTATTTCACATAAATATGTGGTAGCAAAGGGCACCAACAAATAAAATAGTAATTAGGCCGTTATTGTAGGAAAGTTTAAAGCTTTGCAAGTGGTACCCTTTTGTTATATTACAGGATTTACAACTGGTCCCGCGGACCCCCAATATATTTCCACGAAACCCCAGGGTTTCACGGAACACACTTTGGAATCAACTTTTTTTTGCTATTTGCTATTTCAATAAGTTTTCGAAAATATTTCAATGGAAAGGTACCAAAAATAAATTTCCGTAAATTTGCCAACACTATTTTTAAGTCATGTTTTTGAAATATGTACTAATAGACGTTTCCAAGAATTTTTTAAACAAGATCGATTTTTGATTTTATTCTTATCATTTCGTAAGGTAAAATTTCCGTATGTATGTATATAGAATAAACCGGAGAGGAGGGGTAAGCCAGAGAGGAAGATATGTCAGAAGAGAGGAGGGTAAGCTGGGAGAAAGGAGTGCTAAGCTTAGAATTTTCAACTGGTAATGTTTGGTTTCGTTTATTTAAATAATCATTCATAAAAATCCGAAGGATTGTAATCACACAACGAATGTTGTATATAAGGAAATCCTTCAATCCTCTTGACCGTCATGTCTTGACGAGGTTTCCCTAGTATAATTTAAAACACACGGCTTATTTTTGTTCCAGTTCGCTTGAGAGTTTCGCTGGGCCGATTTAGGTCATTCTTCTTTATATTGAAGCTTTCACTGTGTAGACAAATCAACACTACTTTTCATTTTTATATATTTTAATTTTTATATTTTTAAATTAAATAAATGTAAAATGACTAATTCAATAAGTATGAAATCCGGCATTCAGTTGGGGCGACATCTCAAAATCCATCGCGTCAACTTTATAAACTACTTTTATAAACAGACCACTTCCACCACTAATATTCGATGTGTGGTGTGGCTATTCTCATTACCGTAATCACTCATCTTGATATTTTAGTCATTCAGTGGTTATATTATTCTTTTATAATATTCAAAAAAAATATAAAAATCTTAAAATAGTAGACAAAAGTAAATTTAAAAATAGGAAATATATGTAGTTATTTCTGTATTAAGATACTAAAGTTTGAGTTTTTATCGTTTTCATGTAGTGTTGGCAAATATAGCTAATATTTCCACGAGGAAATATTTTCACTTTGGAAATATTTCAAAAAGGAAACATTGATAAATTTCCGATCCAATAAATTTTCATCTTAACCTTGAATTAATGAACGCGTTTCAATCTTTTAAGTTTACAACCTCATTTTTAAATGTTTTACGTTTTTTCATTTTCAGTTTTTAGTTCAACCAAAAATATTAAAATTAATAAAATAAATAAATTAATTAATTAATAATTGGTTCCCATTCGTATTTTCCGCGGAACCCTAACTATATCTGCAAACATCCTAATCTTAACTGGGCATTAAAAAAAAATAAAAATTACCTACAAATAATTTATTCAAACATGCACGTATATGAAAACTTGGTTTAATATTTTATAGCGAATTCGTATATCTGGTGCAGCATCCAGTTTATTGCGATATTTCGTTTTTGTATTGTGTAAGGCACCAACAAATAAAACAGACATTAGGCCGTTATTGTAGGAAAGTTTAAGCTTTGCAAGTGGTATCTTTTGTTATATTACATGACTTTCTACTGGTCCCGCGGAATCCCAAAATATTTTCACGATACCCCAGGGTTCCACGGAACACACTTTGGGAATCGCTGCCATAGATACCTCTTAAACTGCGTTTGAATTTCGTTAACTTTTTTTGACATTTGCCATTCAATAAGTTATCGACAAAGTTTCCGGAGATATTTCCATGGAAAGTTTTGAAAAAAATTAATTTCCGGAAATTTGCAAACACTATTTTGATGTCATTGAATTGAATGTCATTAGTCAATTAGATTTGAAATATTCACTAATAGACGTGTACAAGAATTTTTTAAACAAGATCGATTTTAGATTTTATTCTTACCATTTCGTGATTTATTTTACTTACCAGTATTTAATAGTACTACAATAAATGAATTCCAAGTGCTAGAAATAACGCATGCGGCTTTGGCTGCTGCAGCGTCTACAGTCTAACCTTCCATCATCAATCATTGAGTGTTTAATAGGTATTCAAATTGGTCTGATGTATAGACAAACATAGTTCTCCTTTATGAGTGCTAGAAGACCGATCTGATAATTCTTTTTTATAAGCTTTGACATAATATTTTCTCTAGTCTTTAAATTTTTAAAACCATAAATTTAAAATAGTTTGTTACTATTTAAGACTTATTTCTGTTACGCTTCCTTTCGAGTTGTTCTACTGGGTCGATCCACGCAATTCTAAGTTAAAGGTTTTAAGCTAGAAATTTGCCAGCTCTACTTAGTTTTGCGATTTCTTAATTATTTATTTACATTTTTAAAAGCGTTATTTGTAATCGATGCATTTCTATACGCTCGAGGCCGAATGTTTACTTACAGCACTCGTCACGTGTCGGAACTAAACATCCTCCCTATACTTCCTTACTACGTCACCGATCGCTTGCTTACAAATCACATCACAAACAGTTCTTAGGTGAGTGTTAATAGTATATTAAAGTATTAGTTTCATAAGACACGTTTTTAGCGCACGCGTCCGAGTCTAGAAAACGACCCGCGTAGTGGGGAGTTTTCTAATGAGGACAAGTTCTATTATTAAATAATTAAAAAAATACTTAGTTTTAAATAAAATTTGTTAGGGATATTTTGGTAAGTAGCATAGCAGTTGGCAACACTAGAAATTATGCAATTTTGTTTTTTACATAACCTTGCTTAACTTTAGGTAATCCGCGCGACGTAGAAATTCCCATTCTTATCTCATACACACAGCGCCCGCTAAGCAGCAGGACCTCGTTCAAATCTGCCAGGTGTATTATACGTACTGTTGAAAATTATTATAAATTCAAAGTAGAATGTATTCCAATATATTTGTGACATAAATAATTGCTACTTAATGAATTAAAAACTTGGATGAAATAAGAATAATTATATTTCATTTCATAGAATAAATACCTAGTTGGTTAAAGAAATTAATGAGATATAAATGCAATAGTATTTTCAGCAAAGAATGATTTTTGTTAACCAAAATAATTATTCATTGGATCTTTTGGATATTATAACTTATAAGGTAAAGATATATGTATAATTTTATAAAATTTAATTTTATTACGTGTGTTTTTCGTGAGCTATTAATTGCAGATACACAACACAATGCATCCTAACGATGTCAGTATCAAAATTTACAATTTCGTTAATAATAAATTAAAATCTGTTACGCCCTTATTAAGACTAATTATTATTCGGCGCATTTATGTAGCCTGCAATACTAGTTTCGCAAGCGTTGCATTCCAGTTATAAGAGTTCACTGCGTTAAGTAACATAAGTTTGATATTCCAAGAACAGCTGTCTAACAGTGATATCAACTTTAAAAAATAAAATCTTACTGTTTCCAATATTCTAAAAAATTTCATTAGGACACGCCAAAAGCCCTTACTGCCTATTAGTTTTTTTAATTTCTTTGAGTAAACGTTATCAGTAAATAAATCTATATTAAAATCACCAACGGAAATCACTGTCACTCCCATTGTTACTTTATCTTCACATAAATTATCAAAAAAGTCTAAAAACTCACTGTGGCTACTTGATGGAGAATGATAAACCGCCAATAAGCATATCTTTCTTGTATTAATTATAACATTAATACAAGAAATCCAGTAATTAGCTTGTTTACAATAATTATTTGGAGTATCGTATTTGATATCATTTCGTACGTAAGTAATCACACTTCCTGTGTGTCTACTGTTAGAATTGCATCTTATGCAATGATATCCCAGAATGAATAGCTCAATATCCTCAATTTCATCAGTTACGCAGGTTTCTGATAAGACTAATACGCATAGACGATATACATTACATATTAAAATTTCTATTTGACATTTATACTTAAGTAAACTACTAGAATTTAAATGAATAATACAAGTAGACTTATTACTATTTAAGTCCGTAGCTATAAAAAAATACTATTCTCCTGTGAAAGCGTTGGCAATACCGGATAGATATTTGACACTGGGGAATTAACTTGGCTAGGTGGCAAGGTAATGTTTTATAAACTGTTGGATACAGTCTCATTACTCTTAATTTTCATCGTCTGTTCATAATTTTTACGATATGTGGTCCAATCTTGAATATATTTAATCATTAACCCTTGACACTGAACCGGTTTAGCTGTAGATGTTAAAATACTATCACACGTTGGGCAAATTTCAATTAAATTTTTAAAATTAACATAATCTTGTACATTTCGTGTATCCGCCTCACTTTGTATTCGATTACTAGCTTTTATGCACTGAATAATTTTGTCGCACATTTTAAACTTCCCCTTTCTATTAACCTTTTAGTGACCAACGTTCCCAAAATGGGAACATTACTTCATTTTTTTGTTTATTGTTTATTGTTTCCAGCCTTATTTTGCGGAACTCCATAATCATGAAATAAATAAAGATTATTAAAAGTTTCACAGTTTTATTAAATTTTATTTATTTCATACTTCATTTTTATTTGTTTTAATTTATAATTTAAATATAGCTTTTCCGTGTAGTAAATAACGTTCTGTAAGCTACTAATTTGTATGTAAATTTTTTCATCGGTGTTAGTAAGCATATAATTAAGTTACAAGTTTATCAATTTAATTGTTTTTAAGATTTTTGTTGATTGTTGTTATATTGACAGTTTTATTGATGCTCCATTGTTTCTGCTGTTCTTTTCTATGGGGTTTACATTCCTTATAGTACAAATCATCATGTAGAGTCATTACCTGCACTCGAACTTTCCGCATTTTCTAATATTTTCTTAGAACTTAGGGCTGTCCCATTTTGCGAACGTTGGACTGTCAAGGGTGGTCACTACTATGAGTCTTCCACTATTTCCCAGAATGCTATTATTTGTACAATCTGCTAAAATTACAGAGTTTTTCTATCTCATTGGTGATTTAGACATCTTGTAGAGTGCAGTGTTTTTGTGGTGATTGTCAGTTGTGCGTTTACTTCACAATGGATGCAAAAAAATGTTATGGGTATGATTTTTGCAACGTTTTACTAGCAGTTTGTCCATTACTACATACCGTTTCTGGAGTGATGCTTTAGATGCCGTAGAAGCATCTGCATCTAAGTGTATGCAATAAGGGGTAAGGGTATGATATCGTATTACTACCTCCAGAATTGAGTGATAAGGAAGTAGACACAATGAAGAGGAAATTGATGATGAAATATTAGAATCAGTGAATCCTTCCAGAGAAATGCCCAGAGCAAATGGAACTACAGAAAGCAAATCTAGCAAGGAAGATGAAGAGGATATAGAACCCACCGCAAAAAGAAAATTGCAATGAAATCGCAAAATGTGAAAATATAATAATCGCGACTGCTGCTGCTGGCCCCAAAAAAGTAGGAAGAGAACATTTGGAAAAAATGGGTATGAAATATTTATTCTGGAGTAAATAACTAATGTCATACTTAATGGAACAAACAAACCTTCATGCAAAAAGAGACAAAAATCAGCATAGTATTACGGTACCAGCTGAAGAAATATCGCAATTCTTAGGTCTACTGTTGGTCAGTGGCTATTACAGTCTTCCGAAAGGAAACGATTATTGGTCCAGATCGGTAGACATGGAAGCGCCACTATTTTTAAAAATAATTAGTAGAATACAATATGATTGCACATATGAATAAAAAGTAAACACCCCATATTCCCTTGTTTTACATATAATGAGCAATATACATTATTCCATACCAATAGTGTCCAACGTTCCCAAAAAGGGAACATGGTTTTTTACAAAAACTAAAACAAAGATGGTATTTTCGAAACTGTTTCGTTAATTAATACCATTCAACATGTAATGTCTAAAAATTTAAAGATGAAAAATTAATTTTCTCACATATTAGTCACTAAAAGGTTAAGATGTAAACCGTGAAACGTGAAATGCATTTTATGTAAGTTAACATTAGAATCTATGAAATGCACATTATTATTACTAGACTGGATTGCCTCAAAAATAGTTTTATTTATTTCGTAGATTATTTGATTTAATACCTTTCTGTCACTCCAGTATGGTACAGATAAACATAGGACGTTAGTATGAGACAACTTACAAAACAAATCTTTTAGAAATTCTCCTTTAATCATATTTCCTTTAATTGCATTATTTACGCCCGCTAATAAAATAACGAAATCTGATTGATTAAATTCTGTAGTTAATTCATTAATATTTATTACTACGTTCTCAAAAGTGGCATTTGGTTTAAACAAACTTTGAACCGAAAATTTAGAATCCAAAGAATTACACAGTGCGACAAATTTCAACTTTTGGTTCATGACATTTCATGGGATTTCTCTTCAGGAATGGAAAGATTAGGTGCCAAATAGCAATTCCCCAACGGCATTTTGCTAGGTTAGTTAAAATAAGAGAGTTTCTTAATTTTAAAGTTTGAGAACTATCAGGGTATCGGATTGGCTTGAAAAATTCGGAATATTACGTAAAAATATAGTTTTCGAGGTGTTTTTGAGCGTGTTTGAAAGGAAATTGAAAGTAGATACAAAAACGAACATATGTGAAATCATTGAAACAACAGGGGTCGTTTTAAAATGCATTTAAAGCGCTAATTTGAAAGGGGAATGGGGTAGCGAGGTGGCAGAGGGCGTTCCTTTTTCATAAAAGCTTTTCTCCAATTGTCCCCTATTATACCGCAAAATTCCGGACTGAGAGTAATGTTTCTTCGTAGAAAAATGAGTTTTTGAATTAAATTCAGAAGTATGAATACATGTTCTTTATTTTGTTTTAATTTTGTTCAACAAATACAATGTTAACTTTACCTCTATTGATCTATTTGCTTCCTTTTGGGCGCTGGTTTCTCATTTTCGCTCTCCTCCCTGATTTGTATGTCTGAGCTGGATGCGTGGACATCATCTTCGCTGTCACTATTTTCATTCTTGTCTTCATTCCTTTCTTCTTCGCTATCCTCAGCGTCTCTCTTTAGCCACCAACACAAATCCCCTAACATGGCATTCAATTTTTTGCCTCTGTACCGAATTTCCATAGGCATTGCAACCTAATGGAATCGCTCTCAATGTTCATCAGACTCTGAAGCTAACTGCTTCTCAAAGTAGCCAAGGTGACTATTAAGGAAATGTATTTTGAGAGACATTGATATCTTCAATTTCTCGAATGCCTGTAACATATCAGTTATCAAGTCACGGTAATTTTCTGCTCGATGCTTCCCCAAGAAATGAAGAATCACGGCCTTAATGGCATTCCAAACAATTGACTGGTCCTCATTCAGATATTTGTCAAAATCCGAATTTTTCATAAGCTTGCGAATATCACGAAACTTGCATCTTTATAAGTATAAATTTATGCATTTTGAAACTGTAAGGTGAGTAATATCTTTCCGTACACCACTGTAAAATGTCGAATTCAAAACAGTGAAATTGATACATTCTTGTGACATCATCATTTCTTGCATCGTTATCAAGAAATTGGGATTGGACAGTCAATTTTATGCACCCTTTCATTTTAGCTAATAGTAGCGTAATGATTGTGTTGGGCAACCAGACGTTTATAATGCTTCGTACTTTTATCTTGTACATTTTTCACCATTTTCGACTTTCATACTGTGTTCATCCTGCACATTACACAGACATGTTTGAGCTTGCAGTACAACATGCAATATAAAAAATAAAAAAACGTTGAAGATAAAAAATGAATTCTGAAATCTAAATAATAATTTGTTTGTTGTTAAGAGAAATTATATCAAATGAAAAAATGAGTTTATTCCACTTCAATTCAAAAAATTATTTTGCTAAAGAAGAAATATTGCTATCAGGCTGAAATTTTGCACTATAATAGGAAACACTAAAAAAAGTTTCTGTGAACTAAAACGCCTTCTGCCCCTCTCTACCCCATCCCATTTTCAAATTAGCGCTTTAAATGCTTTTTAAAACGACCCCTGGTGATGCAAGAATTTCACTTATGTTTGTTTTTGTCTATCTTTTTTATATATCTACTTTCAATTTCCTTTCAAACAAGCCCAAAAACACCTCGAAAACTATATTTTTGGGTAATTTTCCAAATTTTTCAAGCCAATCCGATACCCTGATAGTTCTCAATCTTTAAAATTGAAAAACTCTCTTATTTTAACTAACCTAGCAAAATTCCGATGGGGAATTGCTATTTGGCACCTAATCTTTCCATTCCTGAAGAGAAATCCCATGTCAAGAAAAGTGTGTCGCACAGTGTTATTTAAAAATTTAGAAAGGTCACGTCCATGACTATCTGATAACAGCAACACTTTAGGTTTCATATTATCTGTTTGGTTTCTTGTACTTGCATTTGCTAAATTATTTTCATTTTCAACATTATCAACTTCATGTAGTTTTAAAGGAGCACTTGATGTTATATTAAGAGCTACTGCTTGCTCATTATTTTGAAAAGTTTCTTCAGTATTGTTTTTATTGTTTCGTTGTTTATTTTTTTCTATTAATAGATTTACTTTTTTATTAGTTTATTTAATTTACTAACACGCACTAATAATTCTTCCAAATACTTAATTTTTCGATCTATAATGTCAATCTTACCTTGGTAGGGTATGGATGTATTTCACTTTCTTCACCTTACATCTTGTGTTTTTTACAGTACTACTTCGAGGTAAATTTTCTTCTATGCTATTGTCTTCCAAAAAACTAGAATTTAATGTAGTCTTAAGTTTATTTATCAATAGTTTTTTATTTCCACTTTGGTCGATGTTTCGTTTCTTTAATTAAACTTTTAAGTCTTTAACCTTCAAATCAGATATTTTCTTATTGATTTCCATTTTATCAATTTTCGTAGCACAATAAAATCAGAAAAATACATCAACTAAAACACACTACTATAACTTTAATTACTAACCCTACTAATAATAATTTTAAGTGATTGATAATTATTACTATACATGGTGAATGAGACCACCCATATCAGTATTTTTTTTTAAGAACGGTGAGTCGTAGAGAGTTGGGATAAAAAAATTTATTATAAAAGTCATACTAAAGAATCGAATGGTGATATTATTATTTCTCGAAAAAGTCAGCATCACGAGTAGTTTTGTCCACAATGTCCAGAACTCCAAAATTTTAAATGGCACCATAAGTCGAAAAACGTATTGTTGAAAAGATCGTTAAAAAAGAAGAAAGTTTTGTAAGAAAAATGATTTTACTATTACCACCGTTTTTAATTAATATTTTATTAAAGTTATTACATTTGAAATTCGTTGTTAACAAACAAAATTGAAAAGTCGGCTTTTAAAATCTAGTTACCGAATTATACAATGTTACAAGTGTTCAAAATGTCTTCCATTTACTCCTAAACACTGTTGAGCTCTTCTAGTTACACTATCAGTGGCTCTAAGTATTTCTTCATTACTTAATGATAGGCAAGCATTCCGAATTCTCAGCTTCATATCATCTCTCGTTGTTGGTTTTTCTTTATAAACAATATCCTTGATCCGACCCCAAAAGAAAAAAATCTAGAGGCGTACAATCTGGTGATCTTGGCAGCCACACCACTGTACTTACTCTGCCAATCCATCTATTAGGAAATAGTTGATTTATCGTGTTCCTGGCAACTAAGGAAAAATGAGCTGGACAGCCGTCTTGCTGAAACCACATTCTTGCTCGCATTAAAAGAGGGACATTTTCCAGTAAGTCGTTACCTAAAAACTCGGCATATCGTATTCCATTCAGAGTTCCTTCGAAAAATAAGGGCCTATGATAGATCCACCAAGAATACCACACCACGTATTAACACTCCAAAGGTGTTGATTGTCAATAGTTTGTAGCCAGTGAGGATTTGTTTGAGACCAGTAATGCGCATTGTGAATATTGACTTCTCCAGTGCTTTTAAAACTAGCTTCGTCAGTAGTAGGTATTGGGGCGCTTGAGCCAGACATTTTTGTGGGGATGCAGTCGTCGTTAAGTACGGAATCTGCATTACCGGCATTCTGTATTACCGGCATTTGGTTCGTCACTTGGCTAAATGGTGTTAGTGTTGCTAGGGGAAAACAGGTGGCTCCAGTGTCGTTTTTGTACCGACATTCTGTATTATCGGCATTTGGTTCGTCACATGGCTAAATGGAGTTAGTGTTGCTAGGGGAAAACAAATGGCGCCAGTGTCGTTTTACGTGATTTTTGTACCGACATTCTGTATTATCGGCATTTGGTTCGTCATCATGAAGAAAGTTGTATTACCGATTACTGGCGTTCTGCTGATTGTTAATAGGGGGAGCCAAGGTTTATCATTTTATATTAATAAATTTTACCGATTTCTTAAAATAATTATCGTCGTCATTAATACTTTAATTACATATAATAATTTAAGATAATTAATTCAGCATTAAAATTTTAAACGCAAATCACGGAACAATTTACGGATAATAATAATAATAACAATAATTATAATAATGTCTTTATTTCCTTACAGGTTTACACCCAAATAGGGAAAAATATGAATTTACAAATGTTTTCATCGTTTATGCTATTCTCGTGTAATATCTCATGGGTAATGTGTAAAGAGCGGAAAATATGCAATGTGCATTTTATGATGTTGATGAAATAAGAATTGTTTGTAGATTCAATTAAAATGCCTAAAACCTAAAATTTAAGGCTTTAATATTATTATTGTTTATTGTATATTTTATATCAATAAATGCGAAACTCCGTGTAATGCCATGTAATAATAATGCAACAATGTAACATAACTGTATACATCGCTGTATACATAAAATAAACTTGATGTTGATGAAATAAATAATAGAAACAAAATTTAATTTATGATTTGATTTATTGAAATTTCCTTATTCTTATAACAAATAAGTTTTTACTAATAATATTTAGTTATTACTAGTTAGTTAATAGTATATTATATACATATTTGTTGCATTTTTTGTCATGCATTTTTTGTCAAATTTCGTTGCATTTAAATGTGCATATGTTTTCTTTTTGCCTTGCATTTTTTCCGCTCTTTAGTAATGTGTATTGTGGTGACAAGATTCATTTGGTATTGTTATGTCTGTTTGTGTTGGTGAATATTTCATCATTTACAACATAATCATGAATAAAGTGGTTGGTGTATTTTTGCATACGAAACAATGGAACATTTATTTACGTTTAAATTTAGGCGATTAGCTTTACACCAATCACATAGAAAGTTAATGTTAGACTGCAAATATAAGCAATCATTGATATCTCGTACTTGATGATATAATTTTAAATCGTCAGCAAATAATAGTTTCTCGCAATGTATAGATTGATGATGATGAATACCACGTAGACACGTCCATTCGTGACGGGTATCTTGGAATACGTTCTGCTTGGTTCGGACATCTTGTATCCCTACCCCCCTGGCGTTTAATGTCATGCGTACCTTGCTATCTCTCTCTCTCTCTCTCTCTCTCACTCTCTCACTCTCTCCTTATCATCTATTAGAGAGGACGCATTAAAGAGCCTTCTCTCTCTCACTCTCTTGCTCTTTCTTTCTCTCCTTATCACCTATTAGAGGACGCAATAAAGAACCTTCTCTCCCTCTCTCACTCTCTCGCTCTCACGCTCTCTCACTCTCTCTCCCTTCATCCTAATGCTAGTAAATGAAACAGCATTGGATAGAGGTAACCGTTAGGTCTACTGTTCTGGGATTGGTTCGGACGGCTTGGTTATTTTATACGTGAAAATAAAAAAAAATCGATAAATGTTTTGCTGTTTTTATTATTTTTCGTATAGTTACACAATATTACTAATATTCTATTGTAAATCAGCTTAAACTAGGTGATTATAGTTTTATATAGTATATTACTTTATTACTCAATATAAACTAGATATGTTATATCAGAATGTTACAAATTAATTTTCTAACAAAATAACTTAGATCAGCTTATAAATACATATATTCTAACACTTAACATTTACTTAATAGAATATTAACTATATATTAAACTTAAACCTCAACATACTTTATTTAATCTAGTAATATAAACTTTATATAGGTAAGAACTGTCATTTAACAACATCTTCTGCCTTTATCCAGGACTTTTCATTCAAGCCGAGCCATTTGACGTACATGTCACCATTGCTGCGGCGTTTAAGTACTTTTTCAACTAAGTAAACGTCTGGCTGATTGGTTTTCTGCAGCTCGAACTCGTAGAAAGCTCCTCGAACAGCAACCCTATGAAGATCTTCCAGCAGATATGTGACAGGTTTTGTAAATTGAACTTTAACTATTTTGAATAATTCAGTTGACCAGCTCGGCGTGTATCCCTTAGAAAAGACCCCCTTGAACTTACTAATACGTACGAGGTCATTCAAGTCTAGTTTACGTTTACTTCCTGCAGCGACATCTGCTTTTACATTAGTGTCATAAACGGTTAGTTTGGTGGTAGGTGTAACAGTAGCAGGAGCTCGACCAATCGTTCTATGTCTGGTGTTGTTATAGCTGTCAACTACCCTCTGTAATATATCTATCCATTTAAATGATCCTCGGTAGCTAAACTCTTTATACAACTTTTGCTTAATTGTACGGATAACGCGTTCAACTATCGAAGCCTTAATTACGGAATATGTAGAGTAATGATTTATAGTGTGCTCTTTCATTAATCGTTTAAAATGTTTATTGTAAAACTCTTTCCCGAGATCCGTCTGAAGATTCTTGGGTATGACTGAACTCTTAAAGATGCTGCGGACCTGCTTTGTCACCTCTTCTCCGGATTTAGTTTTCAACGGTCGTGCATACAGATATTTCGAATAACAGTTTATCATCAGCAGTATGTAACGATACCCTTTATTTACTTTAGCATAGGGCATAAACTCGGCTAAGTCAGCCTGGAACAAGTCCTGGAAATCTTTTATTATAGTGCGACATCTTTGAAACTTTTTTCTAGCAGCCCTGTGTATTTCATCAACAACGGTTTGTTTAGCACTAGTCATTATCATACAATTAATCTCAACGACACCGAGAGAGCAACGTCTCAAATAATTATATTGGCAGCAGCCGTGTTTGATGAATACTGAACAATGTTAAAGCAATATATCATTATATACCCCCGAAATATTCTATTCTATGATGCCTTCCTCCTTAAGTTCGCTTATAATTGATATTATTTCGTTTTCATTCTGTGGACTAGTGTTGCCGGCACTCTTTACAGCATATAACAAACGAAGCCGGTCGACTAGCTCGTTAGCCTTATTCCAGTAGACGTATTCGACTTTGCAATCGCTTAATTTTTTAAAATTTGACGATGATGATGATGATAGTCTAATGCCTAAACCTTTGATTCTGGGTAAGTTCGGTTTAATTATATAATCATACTTCCAATGTTTAACAGCTGTTAGTTTACCCTGTGGTCTATATGATTTCTTATGCGCATTAGTAAGGGCTATTATCTGCATATAATTATTGATATCAGCTTGAGATGGTATAGACTCTAATTCACTAAACGTGAGTAAGTCAAACAGACCGGGTGTTGCTTTGAAAACGTTGTTTTTAATTATGATGTTTGTATCACGCATAGTCACAGGGGAAGATGCAAATGTCCACGCGTCTCGATCAATTTTATATCTAATACCGAATCTAGTTCTATCTATATTTTTGTTTCCGACAGCGTTAGCTATCAGCATACCGTAATGAGTAGGGAGATCAAGAGTTTTATTAGATTCTTCTTCTTCTTCTTCTTCGTCTGCTTCCGATGATGATGATGTAGCAGGTTGTTTTTTAACTTTCAACTGGGGAATGTAACTAGCAGTAGTAGTAGTAGTAGCAGCAGATGGTTGTGTTTTAACTTTCAATAGGGGTACGTTAGAGGTGTTAACTGATTTAGCAATGGTTTCCAGTGGCGATATAACTGGATTGTGCGTGACGCGATACATACGTTCTGCTTCTGCTCTATCACGACGAAAGTATGCAAATTTCTTACGTATAGCATTACGAGCGTGTATTATTTTACGCTTTAAACTCAGATCATACGTGTTGGACATGTCGGCTATGCAGAGACTACTAAACGAATCGACTCTAATTATAAACTTATATATGAATCAAAACCCTTCCGATATCTGCCACGGTCTAGAGAGCTGTCTTTATTAATTACCAGGAAATCATGTGGCTCCTTCCAACACAGAGAGCAAATGTTTTTGAACTGATCATAGCTAATACCGTCTCCTACAACATGATCGCTAAACACGTGTTTTAAGTTCAACTCGTCTTGTCTAAAGAGAATAATTAGGTTTGCATTGTCCCTAATCAGATGTTTCGGTATCTTGGCGTACGTTTGACCTAGATAAAAACAGTCGACACCCTTATGCCTACCCATGATAAAATATTCTCTAATCTTTTCCTGCCTGCTGCAAATTATATCATCAAAAATGAACACTGAATTAGGTTTAACATCACCGGGGCTGATTACGTCATCGTTTTCGCTAAATTTATGATATCCCATACCCGTAAGTGGTTTCATAACACGTCTTAAGAATTCATATTTAGGCTGAAATAAAGACTTGGCGTATAGGTAGATATTTTCAAATTTTAATCCGTTTTCGCTAATAAGTAAACCTAACATAGCATTAGTTTTACCGCAGGAAGATGGACCGCTCAATATTGCTCTACATGATACAGGTAACAGGTCGCCATGTTTCCTAACATCCTCGCCTGATCGTCGTTGTAAAGATGTATCATCGCAGTCGTCTAGGTTACATATGTTTAGTGACTTATTTTGTTTAACGACCTTCATTACGGTATGCGTACGTGTCTAGCCACGGTCTCGTTAAACGGATTATACTCGATTAATGCGTCGTGAAGGATCAAACAATACGCCTTAGTTGTGTTCGTAAATGCGGCTGAAGACTCGAGCTCTAGTCTAATATCGACAGTGGAATCCTTAAAACTCTCTACCTGTCTTGAACAGTCAATAACAAAAATGGGATACGTTTCAAACAATTTGTAGCTGAGTAAACAGCTCTCAGCCGCACCTCTACCTATACCGTCATAGTAGTTCTCACGAAAACGAATATAATTCAGATACGCAGGAATGTAGTCCTTACGGTCGAAATCGAGATTTAAACGCTGATGCGGGAACACTTGCGAATTTAAATACAACTTAACGTCGACCAAGTTCGAATGAGTAAATGTAGTCGGGTTACCCGTTCTTATACCCAGCTGACGCTCGTCTTGTAAAACTACAAAGACCCAGCGCGGTTTCTCTAGATCATTGGAGTTCTTTACACGCCAAACCTGGTTTTTAGTAGTTCCCAACGAGGGTAACTCGTGTAATTCCCAACGTCTAAACGGAGCGATAATAGAAGAATTATCTCTTAAACTCTCCACCAGGTTCACTTTGCTTTCATCTGATAACAGTATATGCGGAACTTCCCACGAGAGCTTATCAATCTTGATATCTACGTCGGTACCTGCATCACCTGCGTCGCTTTTATAGCAATTAAAATCGTTCTTGGCGCGAATTAAAACTAGCTGACAACTCATATGAGGTATTACTTTTTTATAATCGTCTGCAAATCCAAAGATATCTTTTAATGGTATTCTACACGTGAAATGAAAGACGTTATTCCCCTGGTTATGTAACAAATCATTATCACTAGTAATTCCTAAGTTCCATGCTGTGCTGGTTAAAGCTCTATCCTCGGCGCCATGTGAAACGAGACCTTTTATAGTGCTTGTAATGCCAGGCTGTTTACAGACATCTATGAGCTGGTTTGTGCCTAATATTAGTTGAATTTCATCAAACAGAAAATGGGCAAAATTGTTTACCAGAAGGAATTGCTTGTTTTCTGCACTCGTTATGCTACCTTTAACAAGTACATAACTGTCATACAAAGCTAAAACGTTATCGGAATTTTGTATGCTGATTCTAATGGTGTCGGAATGATTGGCATTTAGCGTAAACGGCAGATAGGTATAAAAATCCTTTTTTATTATATCTGTATCGACGCGAGGCTTCCCAAATATGTTTAATTTATCAATGGTAAAGGTGTCGGTGTTAATATGCATTTTACTTCGTTTTGACATGCTGCTGCTGCTGTTATCGTACTTTAAAGCCTAAAGATTCAAGAAAAAGGCGACGAGCTTTAGTTAGTTTTAATCGAAGGTCTGCGCGTGCCGACGTTCGACGGTGAATGACCTTTGATGGACATATGCTGATGTTTTTATAGATAAAGTTTATTCCCATTTTTCACTTTTAAGTTCTAGCCTGATGCTCGTGAAAGTGTCTTCAGACAAATTTATCAACTCTCCTCTCGCGTCTACCAGTCTAATGGTAATGTTGTCGATCTCGGTGACAGTAATGGGAAAGTAAATCACATGCGATGGCTCCTTTTCAATCAGATAACCGGGTGGTACGCAAACACCAAATTCGAAGATTGTATGACCTGCTTGATTGTTTCTATATGAGCCGCCTGTAATATTCGTGTCTACAAAGATGTTTGGAGTTGAAAGTATATCGACAACTCGATCTGATACGTGTCTACTACCGGGTTCTAGCACGCGCTTCTTAAATCCTAGTAGTGATCCTATGTTATCGGGTTTGGTAAAATCAATCAACTCGGTAGCTGATTCAATCTCACACTTTCCCGTATTAGTGTTAGCTTTGATTTGTAGTAGTAGATCTCCCTCTTCGGGATCGCCACTAATTTGATTGTTTATATAGTTAACGATTTCAGCCAACTCGTAACTACCTGGTTCAATAGTTATCGCCTTTTCTCCGTAATAAAATTTATTTTTGCCTGGGTATATATTCCGTATCGTGTGACTTGTATATAAACCGACTAAACCTAGTGAGTATTCGTAACGCACGTGATCTAGTGTTATAGGTGGATAAATACGATCCGTAGAAAGCCTGTTTCCTGTACCGTACACCGTGATGGTCCTAGCCATACTTAACCGATTTACACTTTCACCTCTCTTTTATACAAAAATCGTAGACACAGATGTCCGCAGTTGTATGTATTGAACTTTTGTTCTTGGGTTACGTTGTAGTATACGGCGCAGCGAGGCCCTAAATATTTCACAAGTTCAGCTGGCGGTCTCAGGTCTCCGAAGGGGTCATAGTACAAAACCACGTTTCGATCCTTTCTATAGGCAACCCAATGAGTACCCGGTCCTCCAGCGTCGTCAAGATTAACAATAGCTCTTTCGAATTGCAAAGGTTTCGTTGCAGGTAGACTTGTTCTCATATAGACACCTCTAAAATAGGGAATGTCTTTAGCATGTTTTATTATATCTAGGTCTGTAAGTGGTCTCCGAGGCAAGTTATTCAGTTTTTGACCGCCTGGCATATGGTTTTAAGTACAATGCAGCTCCGCCAGCTCTATACGGCTTCAGGTAAAGGGCGTTCCCGTTCTTACCGCCTAAAGCGATAGCTTCCATACTTTTATTATGCCGTGTAGTTTCTTCTAGCTGTCTCTTATTACTATTAGCAGTGTTAACAGCTTTTGCTACCCCTGAGGCGCCTCCTATAATTGCACCGAGAGCCGAGAGGCCAGCAAAAATTGGTATAAGTGGTAAAATACCCCCTGTAACTGTAGGCACAGGAATTATTCGAGGTACTTTAACGTTTTTTCGACCGCCTACGTTTTGAATGATTCTTCTGGCAGCGCTCAGGGCATGATGTATTAAATCTTTACCTGTGAGTCTCTTGCTTGCACGATTCACTATACCAACAAGCTTCTTTAAAACGCCACCTTTGAAAGTGACAGTTTTCTTCATCATCTTTTAAGCGAGACCCTTTTTCGCCGACAGTTTGTTTGTCTTTACGCCCATTCCCAACCTTCTTTTAGCCTTCATTATACCGGTTACAAACAGAGCTGATGCTTTTTCCCCTAATTTAGAGTCTTTAGCCTTAACACGCTTCCAAGCGGCTTCTTCTAATACACGATCTGCCTGGTGTCTACTGTTCAAATCGGAGCTTTGAGCGTACGAGATGTCGTGCTGCATACACGCCTGGTCCAAAGGATTTATACCTTTATCGCCACGTTGTAATCTTTTAGATAATTTAGTACCAGGTCCACAGTACTGATAGGAAGGAAGATGTAGTTCAATAGGCAGCTTGTCTATGAGCTTGTTAACAAAGCCGTTACCTTCGTGAACTAACATCTGGTACTGAGAGAAGAGACTGCTTGTACCTGTATTTATACTCGGTCACCGCTGCAGCCGGACTAATCTGTGTTCTGAAATCTCTGCGTATAGATAAAGTCTCTATGATCAGCTTGTAGAATTTCACACAGATGCTTTTCAACATTATGTATTCTTGTTTGAAAACGGTATCTGTCCAGAGCTAATGTTTGCCAGTCTCCCTTTCTCGCCTGTCTGTATGAATACTCCCATACTATCATATGATGTATATTATTCATGCTTGCGTCGGCGAAACTTACTTTCTTTACCATATCGATGTGTTGCTGCTGCTGTTGCTACAAATCGCTATGTTTGGAGAGTTATTGACATTAGTAAAACTAAAAACTTTGTTTAAATACATTTTTTATTTCTTCAACGATACATTTAGACTAAGAAAAAAAATAACTGATTAGCGTAGATATAAGCAAACTAAGCATTTGCGCAGCATTCCCGTAAGGCTCACCACATTTCCTATCCACGCTAATCAGGCATTGGATATAATACACTTAAAACTAGAATAAAAATGGTGTAAATATGATTAGGTCAACCGATAGTAATAGTAAATTCCGTTATTAGTCGGTATTGTATACTCTCTTTATGTTGTAAGAGTTCGTACGTGTTGCAGATTCGGCTATTAGGGCATCAAACGATGATCGCATAACTTTTTGAGTATCCTCGAGCACTTGTACTTTATTTAATAATTTTTTATAATTACTATCTAGGGTATTATTCGTTTCTTCTATCTTTGTCAACACACTCGAATGATTAGTTTCAATCTCATCATTCGCTATTAGGTGATTTCTCTTTGTTTCTTTTTCCAACGTTGTTAGCAAACTGTTAAGTTTACTAGTTTCAATGTCAACCTTTGTTACCTTTTGCTTTAGATCTTTAATAGTGTTCTGAGTGTCGGTAGTCATTGTAATGAAGGTTTGTACAGCAGAATCGAATTGAGCATCTACATAAGCTTTAGAAGTGACATCCGTGCCATCTATAGGGTAACTTACTGAAACAATACGTTTACCATCTGCATTAAACTGCATTTGATCGTTTGTATGCATAGCCCGATTGTTAAAATACTGCCTAGAGATTACATCTTTATCCTCTAGAGGCTCCCCTATATTACAAATTCTTCCATCTTTAGCATCATAGTACGACCCCTGTCCTTTATCCTCTCGTCGTCGTCTCAAACAATTAGAGAGTAATTTTCTTTCAACATCGTCCATCAGCTCGTCGGTATACTTTTTCGTACAAACATCGTGGTTGTCAAGCGGTTCTTTAACATGTACAAGTCTTCTTTTCTTAACATCAATTACACCTTCATCGCTATCTGATAACATTAGTACAGAACGCTTCGTGACAAGATCGTTATCGTTGATAGGAGCGCCTACATTAGTTATACGTCGGTTCTCAACATCGAAATTACCCTCTGGTGTTAATTTGAAACCATAACCTCTCGGTCCACGTTTTGTTGCAGCCATTGCTTCATCTGTCATACTCATCATAGCTCTACCGAAGAGGTCTATTGTGTTCATGATGACGTATGACAAATAACTGTCACGCATGAACAGAATACACAGTATTTATAGCTGAGATCTTCATAGCGCAATGATGTACATATTTCAATACGTCATGAGATTTATACAGTTCGTCGGATGTTCTCGGACATAATCGTAGACGGTACTGAGACTTCTCGTAATCAGCCCGCATTTAATTTAGTACACATCGTATGCTTTTACGCTTTTTTGAATAACAAAACCGTCAGAACCAGTCCCAGAACAGTAGACGTAACGGTTACTTCTATCCATTACTGTTTCATTTACTAGCATTAGGATGAAGGGAGAGAGAGTGAGAGAGAGAAGGCTCTTTAATGCGTCCTCTAATAGGTGATAAGGAGAGAACGAAAGAGCAAGAGAGTGAGAGAGAGAAGGCTCTTTAATGCGTCCTCTCTAATAGATGATAAGGAGAGAGTGAGAAGGAGAGAGCGAGAAAGAGAGAGAGAGAGAGCGAGAGAGAGAGAGAGAGAGAGAGAGAGAGAGAGAGAGAGAGAGAGAGAGAGAGAGAGAGAGAGAAAGCAAGGTACGCATGACATTAAACGCCAGGGGGGTAGGGATACAAGATGTCCGAACCAAGCAGAACGTATTCCAAGATACCCGTCACGAATGGACGTGTCTACGTGGTATTCATCATCATCAATCTATACATTGCGAGAAACTATTATTTGCTGACGATTTAAAAATATATCATCAAGTACGAGATATCAATGATTGCTTATATTTGCAGTCTAACATTAACTTTCTATGTGATTGGTGTAAAGCTAATCGCCTAAATTTAAACGTAAATAAATGTTCCATTGTTTCGTATGCAAAAATACACCAACCACTTTATTCATGATTATGTTGTAAATGGTGAAATATTCACCAACACAAACAGACATAATACCAAATGAATCTTGTCACCACAATACACATTACTAAAGAGCGGAAAAAATGCAAGGCAAAAAGAAAACATATAATAATAATAATAATAATAATAATAATAATAATAATAATAATAATGTTTATTCAGGAATGCAATTACATAATTTTTTTGTGTTACATAGAATTATAAATAGATCTATACACAAATAGCAAACAAAAATAAATTTTTTTAAGAATGAAAAAAAACATAGAACGGATATACAATTAAACAGCCAATTTACAAAATAAACTGAATAAACTGAAAAATGAAAACCCGTTGAGGACCGGTTAGGTTGCGCACGGGCCAGTTTCCAATAGTATAGCCAGTAGAAAATAACCAATTTAGTATTCGTTAAAGTGTATAGTGTAAATAAGATTTGCTGTACGTATCAGACAGTTTTGACGGTGTTATATTTTGTTTTCGATTAAATCGTGAATAAATTGTCTGCTTGATATAAACAAATAATTTTTAAAAAGTTTTTTAATAAGTCCAAGTGAGTTTATTCTCCAAAGGTATGTTTTGTAAATATTGGGCAAGGAGTTATAGATTTTTGGTAAAAGATAACTGTATGCCCTCTGCCCAATGGATTTTTGCATGTGAGGAACTTGAACTAAATTCTGTTGTTTGATTCTTGTATCGTAACCATGTGAAATGTTCTCAAGAACTCGTCGATTTTTGTAAGTATACATGATTACACTATAGGTAAATATCTGTCTTAAATCTAGAAGTCTCGCTTCTTCAAACAGTAAATTACTCGGATATCTGTTTCTTTTATTAAATATTATTTTTATAATTTTCTTTTGTAGGATTTCCAATTTTTGAAGGTGATTGGATGTTGTTGCTCCCCAAGCCATAATGCCATATTGAAGCCGAGATTCCACAAGAGCATAATATAGTATTTTAAGGTGAGTAGTATCTATAATATTTTTTAAAAATTTAAATTTATATAATAACATTCTTACTGTTTTTGTAATCTGATTAATATGAAAATTCCATTTTAGGTGGGAATCAATTTCAACTCCTAGATATTTTATATGATTCATGGAATGTATACTATAAGTTGTAGATTCGTGAGTTATATCTAAATTGTGGTATGTGGGAAGATGGTTTTTATAACTTACAAAGGGAACAAAGTAAGTTTTATCAAGATTTATGGTTAGTTTTTTTATGATTAAACCAATTTATTATTATTTTTAGGTCTCGTTCGACTATTTGTCTTAAATCGGTCCATGTATCACTTTCATAAAAAATTGCAGTATCATCAGCAAAACTGATGATTTTTCCCTGTATTGTTAAATCGAACAGACTGTTTATATATAATGAGAAGAGCAATGGGCCTAAGACAGTTCCTTATATTATATATGCACATTTAAATGCAACGAAATTTGACAAAAAATGCATGACAAAAAATGCAACAAATATGTATATAATATACTATTAACTAACTAGTAATAACTAAATATTATTAGTAAAAACTTATTTGTTATAAGAATAAGGAAATTTCAATAAATCAAATCATAAATTAAATTTTGTTTCTATTATTTATTTCATCAACATCAAGTTTATTTTATGTATACAGCGATGTATACAGTTATGTTACATTGTTGCATTATTATTACATGGCATTACACGGAGTTTCGCATTTATTGATATAAAATATACAATAAACAATAATAATATTAAAGTCTTAAATTTTAGGTTTTAGGCATTTTAATTGAATCTACAAACAATTCTTATTACATCAACATCATAAAATGCACATTGCATATTTTCCGCTCTTTACACATTACCCATGAGATATTACACGAGAATAGCATAAACGATGAAAACATTTGTAAATTCATATTTTTCCCTATTTGGGTGTAAACCTGTAAGGAAATAAAGACATTATTATAATTATTGTTATTATTATTATTATCCGTAAATTGTTCCGTGATTTGCGTTTAAAATTTTAATGCTGAATTAATTATCTTAAATTATTATATGTAATTAAAGTATTAATGACGACGATAATTATTTTAAGAAATCGGTAAAATTTATTAATATAAAATGATAAACCTTGGCTCCCCCTATTAACAATCAGCAGAACGCCAGTAATCGGTAATACAACTTTCTTCATGATGACGAACCAAATGCCGATAATACAGAATGTCGGTACAAAAATCACGTAAAACGACACTGGCGCCATTTGTTTTCCCCTAGCAACACTAACTCCATTTAGCCATGTGACGAACCAAATGCCGATAATACAGAATGTCGGTACAAAAATCACGTAAAACGACACTGGCGCCATTTGGTTTCCCCTAGCAACACTAACTCCATTTAGCCATGTGACGAACCAAATGCCGATAATACAGAATGTCGGTACAAAAACGACACTGGCGCCACCTGTTTTCCCCTAGCAACACTAACACCATTTAGCCAAGTGACGAACCAAATGCCGGTAATACAGAATGCCGGTAATGCAGATTCCGTACTTAACGACGACTGCATCCCCACAAAAATATCTGGCTCAAGCGCCCCAATACCTACTGTCAGTCTATAAAACTCTCCTAGGAAAGTGGGGACCTTTATTTAGTAACCAATTACAAAAAATGACTCGACCTTGAAAATCATTCTCACTTAATTCTTGGTGCATGTGCATGTGGTATGGATGGAATTTGTGATCCTTCAAAATTCTGCATACGGAGTATTGGCTAATTCCAGAATCCCTTGCAAGTCCTCTCGTTGAAATATGCGGATCAACAATTACTGCAGATAAAATATCAGGTTCCTTGTCATTACGTACATGTCTTTTAATTCTATTTCCGCGATTGTACGTTGGTTGCACCTGCCCTGTGGTACAAATACGTGCTGCCAATTTCCGAAAAACATTGAAGGATTGATGGGCACGCTGAGGATATCTATCAGCATACATTCTTGCAGCCGCTCTGTAATTTTGTCTGCATTCTCCCAAAACCATTAACATGTCGAAAGATTCTAAATTTGAAAAAGGCATAATTTCACTAATTTAAGTTAATTCACTTTCTAACGAAATTCACTTTTAACTTTAATCTGTCCACAAACAGATATCACTAACCAACAACAAATTATCAATTTGACGATAGATTAATACAACAAATGGAATTATTGACATTAAAACGTGTTTGTGTACTTTGCGTTCACAATGGGCTCATTGTGACACCGAAAACGATTTCATAATAGAGGCTATTATAACATCGTTTTTGGAGACTATTTGTTTTGTAAGATTGGTAACATTTGTTTTATACTACATATAAACACATTTAATCTTGACACATTCTAACCTCACAAAACGCGAAAAGTCATTTTATAGTGTTACCACATGTTAAACGCAAAAATCAATAGATTGTAATGCAATGCTTTTATTAGCTTGAATTTACAATTTCTATAAAATTAATGGCGCAAAGTACAAAAAATAGTATATTATACTTGTTTTATAAGACGTATTGTAGCACGCGTTCCTTTGGAACACTCCTCGCTTCTCTCGTCGTGTCCCAAACAACTCGTGCTACAATAGACCGTCTTATACAACTCGTATAATAATATACTATTGTAACATTGTTTAATTCGGTAACTAGATTTCAAAAGCCGACTTTTCAATTTTGTTTGTTAGCAACGAATTTCAAATGTAATAACTTTAATAAAATATTAATTAAAAGGGGTGGTAGTAGTAAAATAATTTTTCCTACAAAACTTTCTTCTTTTTTAACGATCTTTTCAACAATACTTTTTTCGACTTATGGTGCCATTTAAAATTTTGGAGTTCTGGACATTGTGGACAAAACTACTCGTGATGCTGACTTTTTCGAGAAATAATAATATCACCATTCGATTTTTTAGTATGACTTTTATAATAAATTTTTTTATCCCAACTCTCTACGACTCACCGTTCTTTAATAAAAATACTGATATGGGTGGTCTCATTCACCCTGTATATAATACAATACACGGACACAAAAGTAACACGTCTGCCTTGTGTACAATTATGATTGAACTTATATTATATTATATTATATTAAGCATATGATATATGAATTCAATGTAGAAGTTCCGCATGTATGTATGTATGTAGGACAAACCGATGGGGAGGGGTAAGCCAGAGCGGGAGATATGTCGTAAGAGAGGAGGGTAAGTTGGGATGAGGGGGATGTTAGGTTTAAAATTTCCAACTGGTTATGTTTGGTTGCGTTTATTTAAATAATCATTCATGACAATTCGAAGGACTGTAATCACACAATGAATGTTGCACATAAGAAAATCCTACAATCACTTCAATCCTTTTGACCGTCATGTCTTTACTGTCTGTCATCTAAAACCCATCCAAACATAAACTTTAACAAAAAATCTTGCTTTTAATATGCCGCTCAACTACTTCCAACACTTATGCGTTAGTGCTAAAGTATTTGTTAATAGGTGCGGTACAGTCATTGATGACTGTAAAATACACGATTTTAAAATTTTAAAGTTTAAATTAATTAATCACTTGAGAGCACTTGAATATCTATTTGAGGGTTGCTGTACGTCTGTACGGTGCAACAGAAATTAAAAAATTATAAATCGTTAGAAAGAGAATTTCATGTTAAATTCAAATATTATAATCAAATATATTAATAATATAAGCATAGGAGAAGAATCTCGCACTAAAAGGACACCCTGTATATTTAGAACACAATATTTAGATACTTTAATTCTAGTTTGCATTTTGCGGTTAACACATCGGTTATAAAAAAGTCTTTCTTTTAAATATACAGTTGCGATCATTCACTGAAAAAATATTGATAGCCGGTGTTTTAGTTTTTTGTACAATGTATACTGTAATTCAACCTGATTTGTGGACTTGGTACGTAATTATAATGTTAAAAATGAAATGTTCTTGAGTACGATATTACATAATGCTGTGTTATCTGCAGTCAAAAATTTTGAATAGGTAATTTGGGTTGCCTATCTTTCAGGCTTTCATAAAACAATTTTTCTTAATTTGAGAAAATTGAGTAATTTTGTTATTTAATAAGTAAAGGATACACTCTACATCACTTGATGATCATAAAAAGTGGATCTTAATTGGGTTTTTCACTTAAAATTGAAAATTTATTTAGACAAGCTACGATTTACATGTAGATAAATCGGTTGACTTGGTTTTTCATATTTGAAGCCATCGTAAGGTGTATTTTCATCTGGAAATTATAAAAGGCATAATTGGAAAGGTGTATACAAGTAATCACCGTAATCACAGTAAGTGTTTGGAAAAGGATGTAAAAAGGTATGAAAATGTTTTTATTTGAATCTTTATCAAACCATGATTGTAAGGAAATCCAAGATGGTTGTAATTCAAATACTGCAGTTTTAATTGCTTTGTCATAGGCATATTATATATCAATAGAAAGGAAAATCTGTCATCTTTCCGTTTATAACATTTATTTTAACATTTAAGTTAATTTCTTTTAAAGAATGTGGTTAAGAAATTTTATTTTACATTGATGTTCGATTGTTTTCTGGTGAGATATTGATTTTCTAGTTCCGAACTAAATAAATCAATAACGATGTTCAATTGTTTTTCAAATACTATAAAAAGAGCACCAAATTTTGGGCACTAACTTCTTGATTTTGATACGAAACAGAAGCCATGACAATTGGCACAATAATTTGATAAAACTTTGAGGTTATGTGTTAAATCTTACGTCAATTCAAATATCAAAAAGTGAGGTTATGTCAAATGTCACGGAAATTTAAATTTTTTTTTATTAAGTCAATTTTAAGTTTGAATAACAAGTAACATTTGAATAAACTATTAAAGTGGAAGTGAATTAATTAAAGTGTCGTGAACGTTTAGTGGATTAAATGGTTTAAAGATTATCGAGAAAATTTATGAAATCTTATTTTAAATGGGAATGAGGTTGGAAATTGGAAAGGTTGTGCAATTAACCAAATGTATAGAATGTATTCACGTTATGGAACATTAATGTATCATCTTTATAAAATAATAATTATATTCAAGCAGCACAAATAAAAATTCAATTTGGAGATTGGTTTGATAAGTCAGTTTGTCAACATATAACCAGGTAACTTCACCAATAATTATAGGAAACTGCTATTCGACTTTGTGTGTCTTTTAAATTTTGTGTAGCGCGAGATTTTTTGAATTTAAAAGAAATTTTTAATTTCAAACTTCAACTTTAAATTTTTCATTCGTTTATTTCTTTAGTTATTAAATAGTAGTTTAAGATTGTTGGTTTAATCAATTAAAAATAAATAATAATAATAATAATAATAATAGTTTTATTAACCAAATTATAAACGGCTCTTTAAGCCTTTTACATATAATGGTTGGAATAGGAAAAGGGAATTAGATTGTCTCTTAATTCTTAATTCATTAAAGCCATTTGACAACAATATTTATTCAATTTTGTTTCATGTTTATGTAATCTTAGTTGTTTATAATTATTCTCGTTTCTCTCCAGGTAATTTAAATTTAATATGATTTTGTTTGTGTGTTAATAAATAAAATTCTCCATTTAAATGTTTTCAAAAGAAATTTATTTGTGTTTTGTTTTTCTTTATTTTGTGTGTCCTAAATAGTGTTTTACAGAAAGAATATGAACAATATTTTATTACTTTATCAAAAAGCGACCCGCCTGAATATTTTTCTCATGCTATTTTTCCAGAGTTTGCCTTTGGTTTGTTAAATCAATGCCGGTGCAGAATTTTATTTTCATTATAAAGGTAAGTGGTGTTTGTTTTGGTCTAACTTTTCAGTTTGCCTTCAATTCTTTAAACAAATTTGATAGTGGTCTTTTAGAAATAAATTAATCTGTGATCAAGTGTTGTAAAGTGTATTCTAGTACAGCGCTTATCCGGATAAAATTTGTATGGCGCCCAAACAAGACAGTTTCTATTTTTCATAAATTAAATTAACCATATCATAGCAATATACATTGTACAATAAACTGGAAAATAGGCGGTTATGATTTTTTCATCGTTCCATGGAATGATCGCACTGTACTTCTAGCAAAAAGAACAGATGTTTATGCTGCACTTAAAGTGTTTGCATTACAATTTTGATTTTATTATTGATCAAGTGTTAGAGATTATGCTTGACGATCAGAAGGACATGAGTTCAATCCCAAATTTTTAAAAATTTAGTACAATCGAATTTGAGCTCATTAGGATAAGATATGAAAGTTGTATGAATGATAATGTCACGTGGGGTTTTCGTGACTGGAGGACGTAGTCAGAGGTAGAAGGAAATCAAACACAAGTTGTAAAAACAACTATATACTAAGACAATAAATAGAGTACAAAAGGTTTACATGTTGACATATTGTGAGGAAGTATATGTCCTCCTAAACTACTACAATACAGGGGAGGTTGGAACCACCCCTGTTACAGCACTAGGTCTACAGAATAAGCATGTAGGAGATAACCTCCTGGTAACTAAGCTGGGAAGCCTGGACACAACTCCCCATAATTCTGCATAGAGTGGGCGATTAAGCGCCGCCCACTCAAACTAGGCACTAAGCATTTATATAATTAAAAGAGTACTCACCAGCTTGCTTGTAGATGTAGTGTTGGAGTCATGGAAACTGACTGGTTTGAATAGCTCAAGCAAGCTGGTTATATACTGCCGAATGAGGAAGTAATTCGTATCGTAGTTGGAATCCGTAGGCAGAAGTTCTCGGTAAGCTTGTGGGTTGATTGCATGCGCGCTGTCGGTGCCTGGTATGAATCTGCAGCTGTGCGGAAGTGTTGGTGAATTCTCTTGAAGGAATGTGCACCTGCATGCACATCGTGTAGGTTGTTACGCGTGTACGGAGCAAGTAGGCGTAGATATTGCATGCCAACGGATGCAATGGTGGGCGAAGCGAGCGCGCTTCACAGAAGACCTCGCACATGTCGGCCGCGAGACGGCAGCTGCAAAACTAGCGTGGGCAACTGAACGTGGCCTTGCACGCTATATTGTACAAACGGAAGAGAAGTTGAGTTTTGAATAAAATATTTAAGTGTAAATATTTCCGTTTGTGACAATAACTTGCTACAATAGCTCTATATACCTCCGTTGTACTCCCATAAGAGTTTGTGTGGAACCCCGACTCTGCATATGCGGAAAAAGGGCATTGAAGTATGTATGTACGAAAGAAAAAAAAATTATAATAATTATTATTAATGTACTAAATATTTATTTATACAATAAAGGACCTTGTGAGAAATCTATAGAAAAGTAGCTTCAGTAACATTCGTTGAAAGTTTGGTATGCTGTATAGTGTGATAATATGAATAGACCAGATTTAATACGTAGAAAAATAAAATTAAGTTCAAGTTACATAATACAAATGAAATAAACATTAGTAGTGAAACATATCATAGAAGCTAGTAACAGTACCTAAATATTTATATCAAATAAGAAAGTCTATTATGATCTATTATGCAAACATAACCTAACTCTCTAAATGAATATTTTAATATAGGATTTTGATATAGGATATGTTAGGCTTAAAAAATCAAAACATTACCAAAACATTACAAAACAGTACTAAAGAGCTAATTAACAAAATATATAACAGTATCAGCTGTTTTGATAGAAACAAATCCCACTTCACATATGTAAGGAACCGCAGATACGAATTTGCTTTTTTGCTCCTATTGATAAACCAACTCAGTTTCGGGTTACGTTCCACCTGCAAACAAATAAAATGAGTCATTATCTAAACACCTATCATACTAGAATTAACTTACTTGTAGTTATAAATGTGATTAATTTGAGTTTTTCTTCTTTGACGGTACGAGTGTTCTTATTGTATTTTTATTGAAATTAATGTTTTATTTTATGCTTTTTGTTCAATGTCATTTGGCTGGATTAGAGTGCAAGGAACAGGAACTGTTTGGGATTTCCATAGTTCAAGTTGTTTAAAGGTATAAAAATCTAGAGTTAAAGTTACTCTTGTTTTTCTTTATGTGTTAAATTGTAGATAATGTAAATTTATTGAAGAAATTTCCAGATTGACGTAATGCAGCTGTACCATATGATGCTGGAGCTTAAGATTGTGTATTTAAGAATTTATCAACGATTTAAGTTTTTGTGTGTGTTTGACAGCTACGGTTTTTCTCACCATTGTGGTATATTTTAAGACATGTCGTTTTGTTTGTAGCTACATTCATATGTAAATAAAATTAAGAAATTTGATAATATTTATTATTGTTAAAATAAGATGACATCATACGCATTAATCGTTTGTTGAGATTTCGTCTGGTTTTCGTTAATTTTCAAATGTTTTTCAAAAGGTCATATAGGGTCCTGCAACAAAAAACAATTCAGTTAGCATATTCTACAGAAGCGAAACCACGTCTCGCTAATTCAAATTATTAAAAACAAAAGTAAGGTTATGTACCCATTATTATTATTGTAAACAAATAATTTTATATCATTTAAAGGTTATACTTACCGTTATGAATATTATTGTAACAAGAAGATACGAACGTACGAAGATACGAAGATATTGTAACAGAAGATGTATTACTACTTTTCTATTAACCTTCCATTATTTTAAACCCGAGAAGTATCTTAAATTTAATAAAATCAATTGCTAGATCGATACTGGAATTTAATAGCTGAAGTTTGTCAAGGGAGGAGGTTGTATTTCCCGCGCCTGTTTTATTTCCAACGGGCAAATAAGAAGGCAAGTGTTTGGTTTCGGGAACAATTTTAAACAGCGTAAGTGCCCTTTATTTATTTCTGATCAGTAAATAAAAAAACCTAAATAAGAGACAACGTATGGAGCTCATTATTATTATTTTTATTAAAAACTTCAACTTTAGCATTCTTAAAATTTTCTTTGTGTAAGTTTACTGGGACATTATATGAGTCATATGTTTGTTCAATTTGAAACTATTTTAAAATTATTATTCAACATTGCAGTTTTTTATAAATCCAATTTAACAATCATTAATAAATCTTTCTTGAGTGTCATTTAGTTACTATTATTTATTTTTTTATTTTTCTATTTAATAAATAAAACTTTTGTAGTTCCTTTATCAATGTGAGTTAACATTCCTGTATGCAGTCAGTCATATAAGACGATGTATCGACTATATGCTTTGCCTTTTAGATAACGCTTCTCATAATATTATGCTCATTTACATATAATTTATTCTAATTTACATAATGTATGCAAACGGATTTAAATCTGCATAATTATTCTTCTCATTTAAATAATGTATGCAAGATACCCAGAATCTTTATTTTAATGGCCAAATATTAATGTGGTTCTCTTTAATATATGCTAAGTAGGCGCATTTTATGACCATAGGATGGTATATAAACACCGGATCTCGATGAGATCCTTCAGTTCAGGTTACGACGACGTTCTGGCTTTAGAAACTAGCACCCAGAGGTGCCGTTTACCTAGGTCAGGATTTACCATCAGAAAGCCGTAGAAACTAGTACTCAGGGGTACCGTTTACCTCGGCCTTTCTAAACATTACTGATTTAAGTTGAAACTGTATAGTGTAAAGTTATTATGCAAGTGCATATTCTATAGTAACAATGAATAAATACTTATTGTACTCAACAGTAAATTGTGTATATTTTTGCAACTTGGACTCCGTCTTTTACGTTTTTAAAATAAAGTATTGCTTTTAAAAACGCCTTTCCACGTCAAGAGAAGTTAATTGGGGCAATCGGTAGAATAGGCAAAAGGGCTCAAGACACCGTTTTTCGAAAATTAAAAGCACCGTCAAGTTCCTTGTCTTTATTTGCCTATCGAGTCTGCATCTGGGAACCAGCGATTCAAAGGACAAACATCGCCTGAGACCGTACCTGTTTCCAGAGCATCACCTGTAAGTAGCATCGCCGATTCTGAAGGACAAACATCGCCTGAAGAAAGCACCGCTGCTGCAGAAGCCTGACTATTGGAGTCATTCCAGACTATTGGAGTTATCTAAACGGCAAAATTTAAGCCAACAATGAAGATAGAGTAAGGAACTAACTATCAATTATTATTATTCATGTTAAATGCGCAGTGCGCAAACAAATATCAAACAAGTTTAAAAATTATATTCAAATATCAAACAAGATTAACAATTTATTAATTTTAAGTTTAAAACATACTAAACACTTTAGATTTAAGTTCACGTTGCTTGTAGTAAGCGAGACGGATTGGTGTATCAACTACTGATACTTAATTTCCAACCCACTTGCAAGCAATGGGTAGGCACCTTGAATAGGCCCTTACTAACATAAAAATCATTTTTATTACGTTTTGAATTTTCAAACTTTGTTTAAATACTTTTACGTCCATTGAAATTATCGATCGGCAAGCAAATCCATACTACAATGGCACAAGGTAGTCAACCTCAAGTACAACCCCAAGTAACACCATCACCTGTTGTCCAACAAGCCTATCCACCTGGCTTTCATACGAGCCTTTTAAATGAAATCCCAACCTATGACGGAAACCCCGTCGAGTTATCCGAATACATTCGAGCTGTAGAAGACATTTGCTGCCAATTTTGGCAACGACACGACCCAGCGGCATATATCAATAGACTTTTACTTTCCTAAGCACGCAACCAATTAAAAGGCCCAGCCGTAGAGGTCGTAACTGAGCAAGTATTTGATTCTTGGAATGCTTTAAAAGACACCCTTCTTGGTAATTTTGGAGATCAACGATCAGAACTAAACATCCGAATCGATCTGTCTCGTATGAGACAATTATCACGAGAATCGCACGTAGAATTTTATAATCGAATCAGATCCTTATTAGCCATTCTGAATTCTAAAATTGCACTAGGCTCAGAAATACCAGAAATAAGAGAGTACCAAACCCGAGATGCTAAAAATTTAGCTCTTACAGCCTATTTAGGAGAACTTTCCGAACCTTTTTGAAGTTTCCTTCGTAGTAAAGCACCAATATCGCTCGAAGTAGCTTTAAATTATATAAAAGAAGAACTGGACATACGATACTTTCAAAATACAGAACAAAATCACTCACAACCTAAGTTTATACCACAACCAGTTCCCCTAAGCAATTGCAATAAACCCCAGCCAACTTTACGACCCCCTCAGTTTAAATCACATCATACCAGAACGTATTGCCTCAATTTAAGCCTAATTTTAACCCCACTCATCAATTCAAACCAAATATTAATACTACAAACCAATTTAAATTTAACCCAATGTCTCAGGCTCAAAAACCATTGGAAGTATCAATGTTTTATACCAAGTAATATTTTGATTAAACGTTTACTTTTCGGAAAATAACGAATCAAATGAATTAATTCTATCACTTGCTACGTGCAATACAGAAATGTTATAAATTCAATTAACTTCTTATATTTAGAAAAATAAGCATTTATCAAGACATTGCTTCGTATAAAAGTTGTAGTGTAGGTTCTTATGGTATAACTTCTGATGGTCTTTGTGCTTTGAAAAACAATGAAGTGGTTACTGAGAAAAATGGAAAATAATAACGGTGTATTGTAAGAATGAAAGTTGGGGACCTAACGGTACTAGTACATTCTTAAAAACGTCAGCGGTGGCATCGAGCGAACTGGTGAAACAGTAACAAGAATGTGATAACTTGCGGAATTCAAACATCACGCACTTAGCCTACGTAATAATAATAATCGCCCCCTCCCTCCCGCACAAGCTTATAGCTTCTGGGGCCTGGTTTCCAGGCTATGGGTTCTAGCAATTAAAAGCAATTAAATCACAATTGATTGATTGATTAAAGAATAGATCGGATACATTGGAAACGTGTACAGGGTGAACCATTGGTGTATGGATGAACTTCTTAGGTTATTACTTAAGATATTTCTTTGGAGCCTAGATATTTATTTGATGTCTACAAGTAGACATGCCATTGAACGGCACATTTTAAAATTATTTTTGCGTATCCAGATAGAGTATGTTGGCGACAAAAATAGTGATTTGTTTATACAATAGCTGTAATATTAATTGTAACTTGTAACATTAAAGTAGGCTTCAAAAATATGTAGCATCGAAAAACTAAAGGGAAAACTTACATATACTTACCGAACAAAGATGAGACTACTTATTCAAACTACTTTCAGGTGGATATTAATCATAAAGACTCAGCAATTACAAATCACATAAGCAACTGATAATTATAGAGGGCGCTTCCAAAAATTCTTACGCCACCCAAAAAAGAAATCCGTCTTATCTATAGTTTTGAACGATTGACTGCATAAAATTTGTTGTGCTAATCTATAGCAGACGACAATGTCGGATAATAATAATTTGACAAAATAGCTTACAGCACATTAGCTATCCAAATTAATCCGAGGTAATACTAACACTTATACCCTCTATTGGAATGACTAACGGAACTAACCTAACGGAATGACTCTCACGACGAACTAGCTGGAGAATTAACAGTTATTATCTTTTGTTATCGATCTCCAATTAATTATTTTATCAATAACGATGCATAGGTAAGATCTCCGTGCGTAGAAGCGCGTTAAAAACTAAATATACAGCTCTGCTTTCTTGTACTAAATGGTCGAACTAGCTTTCTCGACGGTTTTAGAACTACTCTCAGCTGATCAATCCGCAAATACTGAAAAATAATGTGGCATTAAATATGAAAATTCGAAAACCCTATACGCAATCCTGCAGTTAATTATTTCTTTTATGTAAGAATCAATATAAAAAATTAAAAAGATGTTAAGAGTTATTTATTTTGTTTCAAAGATTCTTGATTTTTGCAGTAACGCACAAACAGTAACACTCTATTAAAATCAATTTGTTACATTGATTGCGGGCTCTTTCTAAGGTAAATGGAATTTGATTCCATAAAACTATTTAATAAAGAAACTCTGATGAGATTTTAAAAGCTTGCCTTGGTATAATGTGGAAGTAACGTGACTGCAGACATTTGGAAACTTTATATTTTATAGAATTTCCAGTTTACACAAACTTGCAAAGATTAGAAGCAGTATTTACTATAGGAAATTGGCTTTTTATTTATCTTTCATATTCTATTTGGCTTTATTTTCATAACACGAAGATGTTTCACAAAATTAAAGTTTCACAAAATTTAGTTTCATAGAATTTCTTCTTCAGTTCTACAAAACACGGAAAAGAATTTAACTGAAAACTATCCGAGCTTTAAAGATTTTTCTACGAGAGATTCTAGAGCAAAACATAAAATAAAAATAGAAAAAACAACCTATTCCTCTAGTGATATTGCTTTTTTCTTAACAGAATTCGTTGAGAAAAATTCTTGAAATTTTCAGAATGTTGTTCCTAACTTTGACCGACAAATATTTGTGCTGTTTGTCTGTTTGTTAATGTAAAACGCCGTCTGAACATGCGATTATAAAAGCATTAAGGAGAAACTTTGCAATTTATAATATATATAAAGTGCTTTTCCTGAAGATGAATTTTATTCCCGTGGATTACATATATGATAGGCTTATCAATCAATTATAGTGACAAGTTTGAAATTGAATTTTAATCAATGACTTGCTTCTAGAATGTGGGTAATTTTTGTTTTTCAGTATCTCCAATACAGACAAAAGCAAAACCTTCGAGTTTTGATAAAGCGTATAACTTCATGTTATTTTGCAAATTACGTACATAATGCAACCGACTTTCATAATAATTTCTGAAATTGTTCGAGGTATGCATGGAATTAACGATATTCACAACATGCAAGCTAAATTACACTAAATGTTGGACTAAAATAAAGGGCAAAACTATGTGGGTAGTTGTTGATAGCATATGGAGGTAAAAACATAATGAGATATATCCACCATTTTGCTTTTTTTGTATAATGCAGGTAAACAAAAAAGTGTAGTAACTAGAATGCAGGGAGCAAAAAGAGAAATGAAATGGAGGTTGTTATACCTTAATGTATAAAAATAGCCTTGCGTCTCTGCATTAGAGAAAATGTTACAATTAATGATAATTAGTCTGTAGAGCGGCAAAAATGTAGTAAACAATGAGAACGTTGCGTGTCAGTTGATACTGCTAGATAAACTTATTACGTTGTTCCTTAATTTGTCTTTAGAACAACTCAATAAAAACATTTAAAAAGTGGCCGCTGTTTGTGGTTTATCAGAGTCGCAACTCGAAAACTGTTTACTTTTTCTTTTGAGGAAACAAGTGTAAATTAAAGTAAAAGAATGTTTTGCTAGTGATAATTAAAATGCTCAGTGGACCAAAAAACGATCTTGGGAGTCATTTAAATAGTTGGATAATTAAATGCTTTTTTGGGATCTTTTTATTTATTTAAAAGTTACTTTAGTTACAAACGCAAGCATGAACTAATTTTAAGTAGTTTTACTCTATAGCTAAATATAATCTAATTTTTTTTTGTTTATTTAAAGTTTACCATTACGGGCCCTTTAATGTTATTACAATCTGATCTTTTGTAGATCAATGAGCAATCTTGTTCTAACTTAAATTATTACGTTTGAAAATTCTTAAACTAAGGTCTTTACTCACTAGTTCGCCTTGTGTTCTAGTAACTTAACTACACTAAACTTAACATGTAGCACAACCCGCACAATGCTCTGCTTTGCCTATCACTCTTTCACTAACTCAAAAGGCTTCGTTCTCTTGAGTCTTCTTAATATATTTGTGTTGTCCAGGAGCTGGATGGCCTCGACGTTCACGTGGTTGAGTAGCCTTTGCTCGTGGCTACTGGCAAATTTGGTGATGGTTTGGTCAACAGTATACATTTGAAGGTTCCGATGAATATCTCTGTTTCGGCAGGGTGCGTCAACGATGTTCCTTAGTGCTTTGTTCTGGAAGCGCTGGATCACTTGAATGTTGCTTTTGCTGGCACAACCCCAGAGTTGAATGCCATAGGTCCAAACTGGTTTTAGTACTTGGTTATACAGAAGCAGTTTGTTATATGTAGACAACTTGGAGTTTCTTCCAAGTAGCCAATACATTTTTTTCAGTTTTATGCCTAACTCTTCGCGTTTCTTTTTAACATGGACTCTCCATCGGAGTCTAGCATCTAAGGTCATTCCCAGATATTTGGCTGAGTCGGCATAAGGGATCTGGGTATCATTGGTTCTAATAGGTAGATGTTGCTTCTGTTTATTAGTAAAGTCTACATATACAGACTTATTTTCGTTTAACTTGATAACACCAAGTTTTAGTCCAGGTGTTAATTTTATTAATGGAGGTTTGAAGTTTCTCAGCGGCCTCTTCATGATCTTTTCCGACAGCAATGACTGCGGTGTCGTCAGCAAATGTTGCTATTGTTTCATGTTCAAGGCTTGGGATATCACTAGTATATAGTAGGTAACGTACCGGACCTAGCACACTACCTTGTGGCACCCCTGCTCTAATTTCCTTTAATTCAGAGTAAGAATCTTCCTGTTTAATTCTAAACTATCTTTCGGATAGGTAAGATTGTAGAAGCTGTGAAAGTTGTTGTGGCAGACACATGTTCAGTTTGTGAATCAACCCTTCATGCCAAACTTTGTCGAAAGCTTGGGCGCCGTCGAGGAAGAAGGTGGAACAGACTTTTCTTTCTTCTAGTGATTTTTCAATGACGTTTATGATGCTGTGGACTTGATCGATGGTTGAGTGGTTTTCTCTGAATCCAAACTGGTGGCAGGGAATCAGAGTCTTTTCTTCTACTATAGGTTTTAGTCTCTTAAGGAGTATTTTTTCATATAATTTCGAAAGACTGGTAACAACGATATAGGTCTATATGATGCTGCGTCCTGAGGAGCTTTACCTGGTTTAGGAATCATTATAACTTCTGCAACTTTCCACATCTTAGGGACATACTTCAGTCTGAAGGATGCGTTAATAAGATTGGTAAGTTTTACTATAACTTTTCTTGGAAGTTGCTTCAATACTTCGCCAGTGATCAGGTCAAAGCCAGGAGCTTTTTTCGGGTTGACATTTGTTTTAATGTCATCTGGGACTTCCTTTGGCGAAGTAGTTCTGATGATAACATCTTCTTGTTCCGGTTCAATGCAGTCTTGAGGGTCTTCTCCATCGTTTGGTTGAAAAATACTATCTAGGTGTTCTGCAAACCTATATGCTTTTTGGGCATTACTTCGGGCCCAGCTTCCATCTGTATTTCGAATTGGAGGATTATGTTGAACATGTCTTTTAAGTCGCTTGGTAGCCTTCCAGAGTGAGTAATCTGTTTTGTTGTCATTAGTTAATTCACTCAGGTAGTCTCCAATCGACTCGTTTTTGATACGCGGAATTTCGCGCTTTAATTGTTGAGTTGCGTTGTTCAGAGTTGTATTGTCTCTTGGCGCTCTAGTTCATTGCAATTTCCGTCCGAGCTTTCTTTTCTCTGTAATAAGGTTTCTAATCTCTTTAGGATAGTTATTTCCTTTTGTTCTACGGGTAAGCTGAGGTGTATTGCCCCATGCTGCTTGTTGAATGTTTTTGACAAACAGATCAACTTCGTCATCTAGTTGCGCTTCTGTTCGTAATGGAAATGAAAGCTCAATAAGTTCCTCAAAGTAGATTTTGAAGCTTTGCCAATCTGTCATCTTATTAGTTAAGCTCGGTAGATTTTCTTTTTGGATTACACTGTCGCTTAGTGTGCATAGTATCGGAGAGTGATCTGAGTTCAGATCCCATGCTTCGTCAACATGGATATAATTGGTTGAGATGTTTCTAATTACAAAAAAGTCTATGAGATCAGGAATTTTATGCGGGTCAGTAGGCTAGTACGTTGGCTTACCGGATGATAATACTTCGCATTTAAGCTCTGTTGCTGCTGCTAAAAGTTCCTTACCTTTAGTTGTAGTTAGTCTAAATCCCCAGTGTGTGTGCTTTGCATTAGAGTCAGCTCCAACGATGAATCTATTTCCTTGGCTACTGAGGAAATCTACATCTTGTTATTTCTTTATAGTGCGTCTCGGTGGGCAATATATTGCCGTGATCATTATTTCATATAATTTAGTTTTAATACTGACAGATGTGGTCTGTATTTTCGCTGTTTGACAACTTATTTCTTGGTGGTGTAGAATGAATTCCTTTATGATAATTGCACTTCCTCCTTTTGCTGTATTATCCGGGTGGATTGTATGATAGGCTTTGAATCCTTTAAATTTAATGTATGACTCTTTCGTGAAGTGAGTCTCAGATATGAGGCACACATCAATTTTTTCTATGTCTAGGACTGCTTGCAACTCTTGTTGGTGCTGCAGCAATTCATTGGCATTCTATTCCATTATCCTTAAGTTATTACACATTACTTTGCCTTAGGTATAGCTCCTTATTCCAACCTAGTGATGCGCTCTTCCATTTTGTTCAACTTTTCCAGTATTTGCTGAAGAGTGTTGTTAATGGTAGACGCATGATTGTTATCTGTTAAATTTTCTTTTTTGCTAGATACCACTTGGCTGAATGATCTAGATTTGTCGACAATATTATTTTTAGCTTCAGGCTGACGTTGAGTTACTCGTTGCTGCTGTTTAGGAAAGTTCTGTTTTTTCATTGAGTTGTTTTTAATTTTTTTGCTACTATGCAACCCCTGTAGCTGGTAGGGTGTCCTTCGCCGCAGTGAACGCATCTAGGTTTTTCCTCTTTCGGGTTTCCGCACTCTGCAGTTAACTGTTTGCCAGTACACTTAACGCATCGTGGATCCTTTGCGCAATATCTTTGGGTATGTCCATAAGCCTGACATCTTTTACATTGTGGTACCAGCTTAGATTTTTTAATTGGTTGTATTTCAACTCTAATACCCATTATATCTGAAATGCTAAAAATTTTATTAACATCTTCATCTTGTCTGAAAACTATCATAAACATATTTCATGGTTGCTTTGTTTTCCATTTAAGTTTATTTATAGCATCAAGTGCTTTGTATCCTCTTTTACGAACTATTTCTTCTGCGTTGAAAGAATGATGTAAAAAATGATGTACATTTTTGACGATTACTTTTATTGGCCTGTCTTGTTTATTTGAAATTGAAATTCACTAAAATTTTTGAGATCGTCCACTATTACAGGTGGCGGTACAGGTATTTTTTTATTATCTTTTGTTTTCTCTTCTTTATTAGGTGTTTCTTTTTGTGGGGGTGTTAGTGACACATCCATTCGTCTCTTTTTATGATTTTTCTTGGCTTTAATCCACTCTGTCTCTTTAGCTAATTCTTCCTCGTCGGTATGATATTCCTTTTTTTCTCATTTTCTTGCGTTTGATTTAAAGTTTTTTCTAATTTTGCATAATTTTCTTGAATCATATTTAATTGAGCTTGCAGATAATTTATTTTAGCCATCATCTGGGTTTTTCAGTTTCGGCTTTTTTTAATTCAATATACAATAGTTACTCGTTGTGCGTTCTTGCATAATTTTCTTCACCTGGTTTACTTTTATCGCTATTGACCGGTGATGGAAAATTGTCACCGGGTTGCAGTGGAACTCCTTGTCGGATTATTATTTGTGCATTAACATGTTGTTGCTGGGATTTTTGTATTGTTGTGGGAGAAGATCTTGATGTCTTTCCACTTTTTGGAAACATCTTTTTTAATCATTTTTTACCTTTCGCTACGTTTACATGTTATATCGAACAAACACAACGTCATATTTTCTGACCTACTTTTATTGCATTATTAACACTTTCACTGTTATTGTTAACTAATACGGAGCGAGGTCGCGACACTTCCTTACTCTTCGCTAGTTAAACAACCACTATATAATCTAATTGAAAATAATATATACAACTATTACATGTATGTATATTTCATTAATCTTCATTCGTAATTTTCGTTATCTGTAAATACTATAGCATATTGTCTATAAAATCTAAATCTAGATTGCATATATGTATCAATTAATAAACAATTCATAATTGAAAACGCTAAGCTAACCAAAAATCAACCTGTAGCAAGAATTGTGCAAAATAATATTTTTATCTGTACAAAATATAGGAAGAAGCAATCGAATAAATATTATAGAAGAAAAAATGAAGATAAATTCGTGAGTATAAATTTAAACCAAAAATCACTATTCTCTATGTCTATACTGCTAGACTGAGTGGTATGGCGGCTTAGAAAGGGTGAAGTAAAATTCTACATAAGAAGCCTTTACAGTTAAAACGATTATTTATTTGTCAGAAATATAAGAGAGTTTATCGACTTGTGAAAATGGTTTATTAATGTTGTTTATAATATTGGTATGACAACCTGTTAGTATGTTGAACCTCCTTGGTTCTAAGGATTTGTAGGAATTCACTATTTTGATAAAAGAAAATGCCCAGCATATGGAGAAAACTGTACCTTTTGTGATAGAGTTGGCCATTTTGCAAAAATATGTAGGTCCAAACAAAATCAAGTAAAACAATCGACAGTCAAGAGTGTAAATGAAGTAGAAGTGTTCGACACATCAGAAGACGAGTCACTGTTTGCATATACACGATTATGCATGCATGTTTTACGTGGGGCACCTGTAATAACTTTATCCACACGTTTCTTCCAAGAGGAAGTAAGAGATACGCATAGCAATTGCTACCAGTTGCCCACTGGTCGGAGCGAGGTAGCCTATCCATCCCCTACTAGCTCATCAGGTTAGTACCAGAGCGATTAACTTAATACGTGCTCACCCGCCAGAACCCTCCCGTCCTCTTTCATACGAGGTCAAGCTCTTTGTCCAGCAATAGGACTATTCCCCCAAACCAGGTTAGGTACATCAGAACCCTCCAGTCCAAGTCGCAAGACTTGGTTTTTAAATGGTTTTGCTACCCCGATCTCCAGTTATAGGCCTCTTATTCCCCTGACAGAACTTCGTTTCGAGGCTATTTCATAGGATCCATCATGGGAACTGTACAGCCAAAGTCGGACCCCCATACTGTCATCTCCGAAACGCTACCTGATGACATGCAGTTTTACTGTTTGTATATACAGTGATTAATAACAGCAAATTAAAAAAAATGGAAACAGAAGTTGAAAATTAATGGTCAAGAACTTGAATTCAATATCGATACTGGGTCACATTTTACCAATTAAATATTTTAAAATGTTGAGATTAAAGAAAAGAATTCTAAAACAACTACTTTATTAACTGCTTGAGGAGGTATGAAAATTAAATCTATTGGAACATGCATATTGAAATGTAGACTTAAAAATGAAGTATCAGTCAAATCTGTCTTCGGTCAAGGTCATCGTGAAGAAGATATTCAATATAGTCTGCAGAGAAAAAGATGGAATTTGTTAGTATCATCGCAATTATGACCTTTAACAGATTTCCAGCTAGAAAGATTTGTTTGTTGATATCTTTTCTATTGTTCTTTAAATTATGTTAAGATAATGAGAACTAATTAAAATACTTATTGCTTTATAATCTAAATTAATCCTAACTAACAGACATTGGTTGCTGGTAGTGTAATAGACAGTTTTCTCGGATTACCTTTGCTTTAACATTACCTCGTACGTTAATTATTATGTCATCGCATTTACCATCCGTATAATATTTTCTCTTTTGTGAAATTCAATTTTAATAATATTATAGCTGCTTTATTTTCAAATTAATAGTAGCGACAACTATTGATCTCGCCGCTGGAGCAAAAGCACCAGAACGATATTGGCAACACTGAATGTTACCAGATTTGACATTCCGTCTTAGAATAAATCTTAGGTTTAATAATAACCATTGGTAAAAATATTTACAACTCAACATTAATTTGATAATGGACATTCATGCTCTGTAAAAACAATCATATTAATATAATATATACCTACGTAATTGTAATTTTTAAAAAACTGTTTATTAAATTTCCGTAACAACATGCATGTAGTAATTTTTGCTTTATTAAAGTTTGTGTCAGGTTTGCTCCACGATGTCGCTACTATTTGAAATAGAGGAGCTATAAATAATATTTTTTTATGGTGCCATCTATATTTGGCATTCCAACTACAAATTATCAATTTTTCAATTATCCTTATATAGACATAAACGTTTTCTAGCGTTCTCATTTGGTATTAAGTTATTATATGTTAGACGCGTCTTGTGGCGGAGAAATAACTCTTCCCGAGACCTTCTCTTCTAAAACAGGTTCTTGTTGAAAGTTTCTTGACAAGGCACGACGTTAGATTAGATGTTTAAATTTTTGTAATTTATTAAGTGAAATTCCTTTTGATGGAACAATTATTGTGCATAAAATGGTTTTGTGCAATACTGAAAGCATTAAACCATTGTTTGGAAGTTTTGAAATATAATGAAATTAGATATTTGTTTGTGAGGAGAATGCTCTGGCCACATCTTGAATTTTCCTTTTGAACCTGAAAGGCAGTGTTGTAATGTATCTAGATACAAGTATCTAGATACAGTATCTAGATACATATCTAGATACTTTTAAGAAGTTGCAACTGTATTTGGATCTAGATACATTTTCTGTAGTATCTGTGTATCTGTATTTTGCAGATACTAGTTTCATATTTTTATAATACAAAAACTATCATAAATGAAGTGGATGGAATTTTAAATTCGAAATAAACCACTTAACATAAAACGAATAAAAACTAATTTTTTTATGATGGATTAGCTTTGAAATCTACTAGATGGTAGTTACTTCGCTAAACAATTAGAGTTACTATATCTAGTCAGCCAGGTCAAGTTGGCATGTCAGAGTACTGTAATCGACGGGCAAATATTCGGACAAAAGGATTCGTAAATTAAAATTTTATATTACAACTTGGGGCTGTCAGAATGGAAACTATGCAGAGAAACCTTTTAAGCTAAACATGGATTTAATTAAATTCAATGGGGATAATAATAATTGACAATTTCGGGCTTTTCCCTCCAAAATGGGGTTGTTTGCGGTACTCTGATCTGCCAGCATGGCCTGGCTGGCTAGATGTGAATGGATATTACTACAGAATGCGATTGTGTGAGGAATACGCATTCTTGTACGTCCAGGGCAGTGTCGCCAACTGTACCATAATTTACAGATTGTACCAACGTACTACAATTAGATAAAAATGTACCACAATTTCAGATATGGAGAGAATTCATGTAATAAACAGAAATCATTTTTTATTGCATGTAATAGTTATTTAATACCCAGGGACGAACCCATGAGGGGATGGGAGGGGAAGCTCCCCCCTCAAAGTTGATAATTTTCAGCGAGAGTTGGCAATTTCACAATTTGAGAAAAATGAGAAGATAAGAAAGTGTGTCCAAAACAATTTATTTTTTTAAATTTAATCTAATTGCCATGCATACACGTTAGAGAGTTTTAAATAAAAATAACATTTGTGTAAAATATTAATTTTGCTTCATATAATGTTAGGTACAAATAAAAGTATTTTCTTACTAGTAGTTGGTATTTTCATCGTAATAAGTTGGCAATTTTAAGGTTACCCCTCTTCAAAAAAACTCTTTAGGTTCGTCCCTGTTAATACCTATTTACATAATAAGTCTGGGATGTCCCAGCCAGCATTTTGAGGTTATAATGACGTTATTTTTAAGTCATTATTGGTCGACGACGTCATATGACTAATAAATGATGTCCGTAAGACGTCATATAATGGGACGTAAGTAGACGTCTTCAAAACGACGTCTTTTGGACGTATAATACAATACGTACAAGTTTCATGATGTTTTCAAGATGTATATTTTACTGCACTTGTAGATAAGTACCATGACAAGCCATAGGTGAACCCTCTAAGTCTGCGAGTACAGTAAAGGGCTTTGTTACAACTCCTATTTTTTCTGTCGACAGTCAATTAGAGAACTTTCAAAATAACTATCCTAATGAAGTGGTTTTAAAAATATGACAAGGAGTAAGTACAATCTGTTACATGAAGGGTAACTAAAAGCAACCAGATTTATTGTTATAGTTTGAATCATACCAACACCTACTTTGAAATTAGGTTATTAGAAATAATATCTAGGCTATGATTGTTTCTTCCACTTCAAAAAGTGGTGAAACATTTTCTTAGTTTTCAAAAATGAAGATTATTGGAATTAATTCAAGTTATTAATATTCTGCAAAACACCAAAACTGAGGATAGAAAATCTACATAAGTAGCATGTTTGGAATGCTTTAATAATGATTTATTTTATTTATATTTTTATTAAAATATTAACGCAAGTTAAGTGTGAAAGGAACATATAATAATTTAAAAAAATGGAAAGGTTTGAATACACACGGTACTTATCTTTAGATACTGGTTTCTGCTTAATAATTATCCATTTTTAGTATGTATAAATTTTAATAAATATTGCTGTCTTAGACTAGTCCTGGAATTGATGCTTAGTTAAACAACTATTACCGGTACAAAAAATGGACTAGGAAGTCCTTATTTTCGGGGTGATCACAGTAAAACAAGTATCTGCACATGTATCTAGATACATTATATTAGACTTTGCATTTGGATCTAGATACTTCGCAGCAAAAGCATCTGTATCTGTATCTAGGTACCTTTTCCTAATAGTATCTGTATCTGTATCTAGATACACAAAATAATGTATCTGTTACAACACTGCTGAAAGGTAATATCTTTATTTAATTAAAGTTTCTTCCTGTTTATTGACGTGATAAATAAGGTTTTGTTTACAAGATAAATTATAATTTATAAGGAAATCGATCCAGACTTGAATTCAAGTTGGCGTTCCAAGTCTAGTGCCCATTTGTTGATAAGCTAGCTTGGCGTTTGGTCTTTATAGTTAAAACTGGAAGTTTTGCTCTAGTTGATTTGATGTTAATGGAGAATATATGCTGAAATCAAATACAGGCTTTAGTAGTGGTTTTGTTTACTCGTGATAACTGGAAGCCTAAAGTCAGTTTATAGAAATCACCAGTTGGGTTCTTTATATATCATGTTCATATGGAAACATTACTTAGTTCGCGCATTAAAATGTAAAAGTGAATTATCAAAATATGTGCTAAAAACTTCAAGTAACAATTTGAGAAAGATCCATGATACGATAAGAAATCAATTGTATAAGATTCTGAACTTAATTTCTCAATTGACTAATAAACTTAAATAACGATCAAGGTTGGATTTAATAAGTATTTTTTAAAACTAGTTATGAATCGTTAAATTCATTTTTTATGTAACATCATCATTAATTATTATAGTAATACTTTAGTTAATTAACGACGGAAGGGCTTCTATTTCACTATTTATCCAATGACTGAAAAAAGATTTTTTTTATGTATGAATAAATAAATATTATTGGAATTATTTATGTCTTTTTTTGTATTGTTTAATATTCTTGTGTGATAAGGGCGTGAAGGAATTCGGTCTTTGCACGATTGAGACTGTTTCACGTTAAGATCTATCACTGCTAATATCAATCGGGTTTAAATCAATCGGGTTTAAATCAAGCGTGCTGGCGCCCTTCTCTATAGCTCTATTAATTTGCTGATATTCCAATTCACCTTATAACCTGCTTTAATTTAACACGAGACGAGCCGTACTTATTGTACAGGCTAAGCCGAGGCCTAATTAAGTATAACGTATTATAGTTTAATAATAAAGGTAAGTAGTTTTGTATGCCACTAGTTAGTTCTTCGTTACAATAGCAAGATAATGAGAGGATATGCAACAGTTACGGTAGTATAATGCTATTACATTGCTGATTAAATAAAGATAATGAGGGGATATCACATTGCAAACTAACCCTAGTTATAACTACAGGCAGCGGGCACAGGTATTACTCTGTAGATCATTCTTATTAAAATGAAAAGAGGGACAACATCAGATTCATCAACAAAACTAAGAAACAACAATAAGTCTTTCGTTAAGCAAGTGATAATTGCCATGATCCACTGTTGTAACTAGAAATACCTATACTAACCTAATCTAGATACTAAGCATTAACCCAAGTATTTCTTCTTTCTAAATTGTAACTCGTAAACGAAACCTAATTCATGGCAGGTTTCTTTGGAAATGGTCCAGGAAGAAATGCCATTTGAATCTTAACCACACAAAATCCCTATGAATAACCATAATGACCAACATTTAAATTGAAAGCACCTAAATATGAACGGAGGTCAAACAAATCAAAAGTACAAAGTATGGCCTATCTTTCAGGAGAAAAACTGCCGTAAATCGGAATAAATTGCTCAAAAATTAATTCAACTGTTGAACGGAAAAAGGACATGTATCATTTTCCCAGGCAGTATTTCTGTTTTTAGGAGCCACAATACAAAACATCCCGGTTACGTTATCAAACTCTTTTTGGAAGTATAACATTACTGTTTGGTTGCAAATTCTCAAAGTTGTTAATAAAGCACACCTTTAATAAAATTGCGCTTTTATATTGTAAGTTATTACTGTCAATATTACGTAAAGTAAATAGTAAAGTAGCAAGCAGTAACTGTAAAGCAACTAATTTATCTAGTTAAATTGTATAAAGCAACAATTCAGAATATTCGCTTCAAAAGTTCTGACAAATAAAATGTAACAAAATCAGTAATTAAAATTAATGAGACACGAGAAAATAGATTAAAATATATCAAATCCTCGTCAGTCGTCTGGACCAAGAAATTCTATTTAATATAAAAAATATGGCCTTGAAAAAGCCCTTTTTAGTAAAACGGGATGAATTTTGGACAATAGAGCTGGAATGTATTTATAACATTAATTAGAGATCATAAAAATGAAATTGAACAGTGCCAAACGTAATTTTTAAATTTATTAATCTTACTGTTTATTAAAATAATTAGAACTCTACAGATTGATACAAAAGCTGTAAAATAAAATTTATCCAACGCCCGCCCTTATAAAGAGACGTTTTTCTCAGGTTTGATCCTCGAAACCGACGAAAATTTTCTCGTCGACATGTAAAGCCTCAGTACACTTTGCCGTGCTGTCGAATGGGCATGTTAAGCCGTCGATTTCGACAACAACATAAACATCTATTTGTGGTTCTTGTTAAGAATAATGCCGCCGTATACCACGCTTAAATATGTATTTATTTCAGTGGCTTGGCAATAGCAATGCTTTATTTACATATTACCACGCAGTTTTCATAAAGATCGTACATATTACTGTAAGGAAACTTAAACAATAAATTAATGTTTTTTACAATTTTGTATAAATGAAACATAAAAAATTATTCGATACGCGTGGGCTGTTGATCTTCAGGATTTTGGCCTTTTTTTAAAGCACAACGCGTCAGCAGAGTGCTTTAAAATTCGTGCTTTTTTTTGAGTGTTAAAATTGAGTATTTTGTGGGGAAGAAGTGTCTTTAAAGTTTATTTTATGTTTAGCAAGCAAAAAGCGTTTAATTTCCAATTTGGGCTTTAAAGCAAAAAGTTTACAGAGAATCGTGTTGCAATTCTAATAATTACAGTCTTCTATTTTATTTTATAAGGAGTATTTTACATTTACAGAAACCAAAACTGCTATTAGACAACCAACTATAGAAATTTAATGTATTTATTTCTTAGAATTCACTTTGCATTCTTATATCATCTTTTGAATTTACGAAAGGGAGGAGTTACACAGTGAAAGTTTTATTATGTAGAATAAACAAGCTTTACTCTGTTATCAAAATGTAAATTGGGTTAAATAAACAAATGATGATTATTCTAAACAATCTTACAATCTTGTATTTCGACATCGTTCAGTAAGTAAATACAGCAGTTTAAGTTCTAAATTAAAAATGAGATTAGTTTCCAATTTGTACTTTAGTTATGTATATTATGTTGTATTAATTCTATTGGGGAAATTCAGAGATCCAACTAATTGTTCAGGCAATATTTTATATCCATGTGGTTACACAGTACACATCCTGTAGATATAACAGAGGTCCTACTTTTAATAGTTGAATAGATCCTATACATACTTGCACGTCTTTGATGTTATATTGATTAAATATTTTACCGATTCTGTACATAAAACAAGTAACCTTCATATATGTATATAGTAACAATGCTGCAAATAGATCCCAACATAAAACAACATTACCAAAGCTACTGCAACCCTTCTAAATTAACCGAAGTACGTAAGCTCTCACAAATGGTAAATCATTGAACATTGAAGGAAGGTTGTAGGTCGATAGGTCAGCACGTGCCAACAGATATTCCTAGTAGTTCTACTCTATATGCTAGTGTATAATTTGCATCAGTTTAACAATACATAAAAAATATATGTCAGGAGAGAATTTCTAATGTTGTAGATTTGCAAATCTGTAATGCAAATTTCAAATATTGTCTTGATGCGAATGCTGTCAACTGGGTATCGTTTCATATTCTGGAAATTGTAGATTTACAGGGAAACTCCTTATATTATTTAAGACGCCTCTAAAATGAATTTAGTGGTTGATTTAGAATAAATGAATAGTTATTATCATAAATATCTAATGTTTTAAAAACAAATTTCAAAGATACAATGATTTATTTATGATCCACTTGGCAAATAATGAATGCATTTTATTTCATTTATAATAACTGAAAATATTTATTAGCATGGGAACGAAACATGTTATGGTAATAATCAACACATATTATTCTAGGAATTCATTCATCAATAGGTAAGTTTTTCCTTTTTGTCATTGGTTAATTGTAATATAAGCTAAATGTTACAGGACGTTGGAAAAAATCTTTCTTCGTTCAGCCCATATTATAGAGCAGTGGTGGCGAAGCTATGACTCGCGGGTCAGACACTGACCTACGAAGGATTTTTAAATGACCCACACGTTGATTTTTATAAACTTATATTTTATATCATAAAAGAGAGAACAGACAATCGAAAATATTAAACAATTATAGTATAAATATCTTTAATGCCAAATTTATAAAAAAAATATTTCCAAATGTATCTTGGCTAACTGATTTTCTATCGTATCACTGCACCTATGTATGACTCATGACAGTCGGTCATAAACTTAGCGCGTAAATTCGTTGCATCATAGAACGGGGATGATGTACCAGAACCTAATATTAAGAAACTATCTGAAAGTAAGCAATCAGATTTCACATTAAATATACTTTTATTTCATACTGTCCGGTAAAAGGGTATTTACCGGACTCATTTGAGTCCGGTAAATGAATTATTACGTTACAAGGCCGGTAAAAAAAATTACCGGACTGAAAATCCAATTTGAGTCCGGTAAAAAAAATTACCGGACTGAAAATCTAATTTGAGTCCGGTAAAAAAAATTACCGGACTGAAAATTTTAAATGCATTTTTTTTTTAAATGAACAATGTGAGGCAGTATGAAATAAAACGCCTTACGTCATACGTCCGGTAAACCATTACAGTAGCTCGTTTCAACATTCGAGACTCGGCTCCTTCGTCGCCTCGTCCCGAAACGTTTTCAACTCGCTACTGTAAACTTGGGTTTACCGGACTTATAACGTAATATACTATTATCAACTTTATTATATATTCACATATCTGTAACTATGTTTATTAATAAAGAATATTTCATAATATATGTTCTTTCTTTATTCCTTGTTCATTCAAATACTCAGTTCAGAGGCGCCACTGGGCATGTCACCTGCTGCGCTAATTTATGATTAATTTTTTGACATCGACCTTTATTTTTTGTTCTTCACTTGCAAAAGTAATATTTAGTTGTAAAACAAAAAAGGAAACGTAAACCTTTTTAGAGGATTTTAAAAGTGAGAATAAAAAAAAGGGGTCAACTGTCAAGTTTTTCTGTTAACAGATTTTCAGTGTTTTCAAATTATTGGTATCTTTTTTTATCCTCCCCCCTCTAAGTGACGCCACTGACTTAGTGACCCACGGGCTAGTATTAAAAAAATAATGAACAAAATTTGACCCACTTCTCAAAAAGGTTCGACATCGCTGTTATAGAGTGTGCTTTCCTTTATGTGAAATTTATATGCGGTGCTTCAATTTGGTCGACAGCTAGAGTAAGGCAACTGGTTTTACAAAAACCTCTCTTGTGGGGGACGGTCTTCTATCCCCCATAATTTGCGATGCATCTTAAGCCAAATCTGCTGTAAACATTTAAGAATTTTTTTAAATCAAGATATTTTGTTAAAGTTAACTTTTTTACCATATCGTCAGAAACAAAAAATTTATGCAGTTCAGTTATTTAAAATACGTTTGAATTTTAATTAGTGTTGGTGAAATTTAAGCAATTTCGAATTAAGTATACATGTACACAATAAGTGTGCGCGATGAAAGATTTTCCAACGTTCATTTTCTACAACGATTGTTTAAGGTTTAAGTAAATATTAAAAGTTAAATAAAGTCCGACCGTATCATATGAGTATGGCAGCTGAGGAACCTGTATTACCGACTGGTTTGAATCTCGGCTAAGAGCATCTGTAGAAATATAAGGGAGTAAAGTGCATTTTTAAGCTATTTTAATTTAAATTACTCTTGTATCTAACTAATTTTGACAACATTTCTATGGAATAAAACATATTAACATGGTTGACGCGTTTTTTACTATGATACATTGTAGACTTAAGCATAAACTATTTTATCTAATGTAATTTCTAAGTAAATAATAAATTATAGATGGTTCCCGTTTGCATTTTGGTAATGGATTTCTTTCTCTAAAAATGATGTATCGATGTTGTTTAGTAATAATGAGCTCCAACACACTGTCATGTTATAAAGGCGTTTTAATATAAAAAATTTAGATAAATAATTAAATTAGATTTACCACTCAATTGGCTGACAAAATTATAAGACTAGATATAGGAGTTAATAAAATCAGATAAAACTGACATAAGATGATATGCAATAACATAAATAACTTACAACTTGCTTACCTTATAATAAAATAATGCTCCGGTTAAATTTATTGCAGTAGCGAAAAGCTTTACTTTCCACAGAATTGGACTCTCTTAGGCGGCTTTAAGGGTTTTCTAAATTCTTATTAAGTATGAACAAAATAATAGAAAAACACATACACAAATAAATCTCTAAGATAATGATAACACAATTTTTACGAACACAAAATAATAAAACGACACAAAAAAATTTAGCTGATACAAGAATTATTTTTCTTTTATGTGAATAAAAGGGCTGAAATTCGTCTTATGTATAAACTTTTTAATTTAATTTGTAATGCAAAGTAGGTATTGGGACCATTGAGCTGACCCCCACTCCTTTTATGCAAATGACCCGCGATCTAATTAATATTCAAATGACGCGTGGTCTAATTAAATGCGCGAATTAAATTAATTGATCTAATTAAATTAATTCACGGTATCATTTACATATTTCATCTCTCATTTACATATATCATTTCTCATATGCATGCGCGAATTAAATTAATTGATCTAATTAAATTAAATTAATTCACGGTATCATTTACATAACTCATCTCTCATTTGTACACCTCACCTCTCTCATTTCTCATATGCATGCTCGAATTAAATTAATTCACGGTATCATTTACATAACTCATCTCTCATTTGTATACCTCACCTCTCTCATTTCTCAGATGCATGCACGAAATAAATTAATTCACGGTATTGTTTGCATATCTCATCTCTCATTTGCATAACTCATATCTCACATGCATTCACGAATTAAATTAATTCACGGTATCATTAGCATATCTCATCCCTCATTTACATTTATCATTTCTCATATGGATGCTCGAATTAAATTAATTCATGGTATCATTAGCATATCTCATCTCTCATTTACATTTATCATTTCTCATATACATGCTCGAATTAAATTAATTCACGGTATCATTAGCATATCTCATCTCTCATTTACATTTATCATTTCTCATACGGATGCTCGAATTCAATTAATTCACGGTATCATTAGCATATCTCATCACTCCTTTACATTTATCATTTCTCATACGGATGCTCGAATTAAATTAAGTCACGGTATCATTAGCATATCTCATCTCTCATTTACATTTATCATTTCTCATATGGATGCTCGAATTAAATTAATTCACGGTATCGTTTGCATATCTCATCTCTCATTTACATTTATCATTTCTCATATGCATGCTCGAATTAAATTAATTCATGATATCATTAGCATATCTCATCTCTCTCTCATAAATTTATTTCAAAATAAATCTTATGTTGTCATTCCTAAATGATATTTAAATATAGATCTACACGTCATCATGTAATTATGCGAAATCAATTTAACATGTAGAAACGTAATAATAAAAATTTGCTTTCAAGTATACAAAGTATCTCTAAAGATTACTGTCAATCAACAGTCAGATTATCTCTATTGCATTATGACATGTTTAAATATACGTCATAAACATTTTAAATATGGTTTACAAGTAAAGCAAATTCTAATTTGAAAGAAAACACTTAGGGTCGTTATGATTTCTTAAAAATTTATTTAAATAATTTCGATAAATATTTATAAATAAAACTTAGAAAAAGGAATATTGTGTAGTACCATTTTAAAGTCAAAAAGCTTATACCGTTTTAAATTTTACGCTTTTCAACTGTTGCCGTTCTTAAATGTAATTATACTTAATTAGAAATGTAAACGTCATACGGCTAACATTTAAAATACATTTGCTCGTTACGAGTCATTAAGTTTTCAAAACAATTATCATTCTGTTATTACTAAGTTCAAAGGAATTTTAAGCCTTAGATTTTCTAACAAATAATTACAGTTGTATTATTCATCTTAAATACAATAAATGAATTTTAAAAACCGCAGTTTTCAAAAGATTGTTTCTTTAAATATGTTAATATTCAGAGCTATATGAATCAAAACGATTAAAAAATAAACATTCTTTCCCTGTTATGTGAATAGTATAATAGACAGGCATCGTAATCCCTAAAAGCAATCAAGCTTAAGCTATTTCGACGAAAACAATAGAATTTTTAAAAATAATTACAATCTCTTTAGTACGAACAATAACATTCAACATTCTAGTGTTGTATTAAAATCTAGAAATTTCAGAAAAACGGTTTTAAAATAAATTGTATGTAGTTATACATTGTGAAATAAAAAATGCAAGAATAAAATACATACACGGATTAAACTAAACTATATATATTAAGAAATATTAATTACGGCTTTTATAGCATCTTACAGGAAAAAGATTACATTCAATCAAAATCACAACATATATCATTAACTAGATATCATAAATAAATATATTATATATTGAAGGTAGAGTAAAGACATGAGGATATCTATCGTTTGACTAATGTCTATTTATTAAAACAAATAAGGTATGAAATGTAACAGGGAGTCTATTCAATGAACATTGCCTAATACTTTTATCATTTTTCTAGCCTATAGATCAGCAGTTAGAAACACGGGTTTGCTAATTGCCTGCAATTAACCTACCCTATCAATATGTCGTACAATGCGTACATTTAATATTATTATTAAAATTTTATAAATAAAAACGATAAAAGAAGTTTATAGTTTTCATTTATTTTTATGTTAAACATATACGGTAGCAAGATCTAGATCGATGATACAAATTCATATATGAGAGAAATGTTATGTATCTCATGCAAACATTTAATATTATTATTATTAAAATTTTATAAATAAAAACGATAAAAGAAGTTTATAGTTTTCATTTATTTTTATGTTAAACATGTACGATAGCAAGATCTAGATCGTTGTATACAAAGTCATATATGAGAGAAATGTTATGTATCTCAAAATTAAGCAGCATGCTTTAGTTGTATCAGAAAGTGGGTTGACCGACTCAAGCTCTAATCTCTAAATTCATGAATACCTTATTCACACGATATAACTACGATATAAGATTACGAGAGGGTACATGAAGAACAGGGTATGTTGTAAGTCGGTTCTGAATTTCTTAAAACATTACTCGAATATCAAAAATTCGTAACGGCGATGCATAGGTTTAATACTATCAACAGCTCATATAAAGGAAATGTTAGATTGTTAACAGTTTATAAGCATTAATTAAAGACTATTCTATAATGATGTATTATTTATTTATAAACGTTACATAGTATAGTAGCTAAATACATGACTGACTGAAAAAGTTACTTTTATTAATGATGACTATTGAATTCGATCTGTCACTAGCTTAACCTTTTAATTTCCACTTTTGACCAAATTATAGTTAACCTGATCAAATATTGCTTACAAAACGGAGCTCTAATCTAATGTCTACAGTAGAATCCTTAAAACTCTCTATGAAGTTTTAGAATTGTCAATTACTAAGACACCCGTTTCTTCTACCTTCTTTAGTAAATTCATAATGTTAGCTTCTACTTTGTCAACTGTTACTAAAGTGCTGTTCTTTATATCCTTTACCTCGCTCTATGTATCCGTAGTCATTACAATGAAAGTTTGTACTGTTGTATCGAATTGATGATTTGATTTGAAAATTTAATAATGTAATTTATCGTTTAAACTAACCGTTTAACTTTTTTTAACCGTTTCTAACCGTTTACTTCTATATATGTTTAATTAGTATGTAATTGGTACATCAAAATATGTTCTTAACATGTTTTTCAATTTCTTTATTAAATATAACTATATATCATTGAAATAAAACATTATTAAAATATTTATATATTATATTATTTAAATATTTACACGACTGATCACCTTTCTCGTCAGCTTCTTTTCAAACAATTGCAGTCGTTTATCACAAACCTAATGGTGAGCTTGTATTATTCGTATTACGATATGGATATATTATTCAATTTTCATGTCTTTTGCTAACCCTACATAACTTGAGCTTTACATAGTTTTAGACATGTTTTATATTTTGTATTTAGACACATAGCACGACATATCTGAATGATATATTAAATAAAAATAAATTGCTACTAAACGTAAGCTAGACTTGAATGATATCGATCGATATGCTATAATATGTATAGCTTAAATGCTAGATTAGTGAAGGAACATGCTGCTGAAGTCTATCGATTAGTTTGTTAGCCTTATTCCAATATACGTTTTCATCTTTATAATTGTTCAACTTTTAAAATTTGATGGTCTAATACCTATATTCCTGTCTTGGTTAAGTTATTAACGTTTGAGTAACAGCAAACGCTTCACGTATAACCTATATTTTATCAATGAGTTTCTTCTACCTTCTTTAGTAAATTCATATTGTTAGCTTCTACTTTGTCAACTTTTACTAAAATGTTGTTCTTTAGATCATTTACGCCCTTCTCCCTTCTCCCTTCACCTTTTACCCGACACTCTTCACCCTTCACCCTTCACCCTTAACCCTTAACCTTAACCCTTCGGTCAGGGATCGTTAATCTCTCGCACTAACCTTATATTGGGGTATGAACCCTCTAGAGGCCGAATACAGACGTATATATTCTGTATATTAACTCTTAGTTAACATAGTATTTTATAAAATAATTAGATATAGTTATATTTACTATCTATTATTTTAAACTGCTGTTATACTTACCATGTTTACTTTATAGTCGGGTATGTAGTACCATTATTAGTGTATACGAAATGTACTATTTTAATAGATATTATATATAAGTTATGTATTATCTTTTAAGTAGCGTCGAAACTACTCGTATCAATAAACGTTCTTGTATGAAAGTATGTTGTTTTGTACTTACTCTGCTCCCTAAGTTCTGTCCTAAAAATGTATTCGTAGGGTCTAACCTAATCTAACCTAAATTATATTCGTATGCTCTAACCTGTGATGTAATAAAAAAAACAATAAGTTTTAAAGACATTTATTATATTATATTTATTATACATTATATCCCGATGTAATAAATTTAAGTCTATCATTATGTTTTTTATCACAAAAATTTTGAAATAAACTTCTAAACTTTGTATTCATCGTTTTGTCCCGAGCTATCTCAATTTCAAAATTAAGACTACAGCTATGTTGTTTTTCCTTACTGCGCCAATCTTACAAAACAAATAGTTTCTAAAAACGATTTGATTATAACACCCTCTATGAATCTAACCTGACTACTAAAAACTTCTAACTTTAGATGTTTTAAAGATTACATCTTCAGTTTCTACAATTGAATTTCTGTAATAATTAGATTCAGCCACTAATTTTAAAATATCAAGTAAGCTCTATTATATTACAGACGGTATAATTGCTCATGATTTTACTGTCTATCATCTATAGTCTAGTCTAGTCTGGTCTGGTCTGGTCTGATCTGATCTGGTCTGGTCTATTTTAATAGATATTATATATTTAAGTTATGTATTATGTTTTAAGTAGCATCGAAACTACTCGTATCAATAAACGTTCTTGTATGAAAGTATGTTGTTTTATACTTACTCTGCTCCCTACGTTCTGTCCTAAAAATGTATTCGTAGGCTCTAACCTCAAGCTACCAATTTCAAATTCCAAAAACAAAACGCCGTATCGGAATCAAGTTGTCGATAGGCTTCGTCTACTGTATACCTTAAAACAGAGGGGTAGCAGTAGTTTAGAAAACTAGGATGAGATTATTTCAATTATTTCTGAGCTTAAAGAAGAAGGTATTATAGAATAAAAGATAATGGTTATACAAAATGTTACCCTCAAGTATACTTTTCTATTTTGTTGTTGTATATTTGTATGTTAGAATATAAGTTGTCTAGTTTCAAATATATATGTTAGAATATAAGTTAACTAGTTTCAATAAAAAGTAAAACATTTATCTGTTTTATTTATCCAGGTTAAGTCTTCAAGGTTCTCATAACTAGAGATATTGTAAGAGGAAATCACGTAGAGTTTCAAAGTTATAAAGACGTATTACAAAACATATGACATAAGTTATAGATAGCCGCGTCCAGGACTTCTTTCTTACCCTCAAGTATACTTTTCTATTTTGTTGTTGTAACTATTTACATGTATGAGATAGTATTTAACATAATGTCCTTACATACTGCGTTACGATAGAGAGGGATAATCATACGAGTTGCTGAAATGTATGATATATTGTAAAATAACGTTTAAATAAGAGTTTACTTTAGATGCTACGAATATCTATATGGTGTATAAACAATAAGAACGTATATGTAGAAATCGCTTACAAGGGTAGTAGATATAACGAAAAGGGTTAAAATCTGTTCAAAATTACATTACGTCTAGAAAACTATAAATTAGATAATTGTAGCATACGCATGTTAAATGTACCTATTCTTCACCTCGTCTGTAGTAGATATAATGAAAAAAGCATAAAAATCTGTAGTATAGGGTTTATGCTTATACTCAGGCTCGCAATCATATGTAACGTATCTACGCTTACATAGTATAATTATTTTCTCAACGTAGGATAGAACAACCGATTGCTCTGGTCGATCAGTATAAATAGACGGTTCATTGATGATCTGAACCAAGTCTAAGTTTTCAAGCATTGAATTGCAGTAAATAGTATCAGAGTTATTAGTACATAAAAAATTAGGGTTAGCAAAAGACATGAAAATTGAATAATATATCCATATCGTAATACGAATAATACAAGCTCACCATTAGGTTTATGATAAACGACTGCAATTGTTTGAAAAGAAGCTGACGAGAAACGCGATCAGTCGTGTAAATATTTAGGATGTGATAAAATAAAATTATTTTTAATATTTTAATAATGTTTTATTTCAATGATATATAGTTATATTTTATAAGGTAATTGAAAAACATATTAAGAACATAATTTGATGTACTAATTACATATTAATTAAACATATATAGAAGTAAACAAGGGTTAGTTTAAACGATAAATTACATTATTAAATTTTCAAATCAAACCGTCAATTCGATACAACAGTACAAACTTTCATTGTAATGACTACAGATACATAGAGCGAGGTAAAGGATCTAAAGAACAGCATTCTAGTAACAGTTGACAAAGTAGAAGCTAACAATATGAATTTACTAAAGGAGGCAGAAGAAACGGGTGTCTTAGTAATCGACAATTCTAAAACTTCATAGAGAGTTTTAAGGATTCTACTGTAGACATTAGATTAGAGCTCCGATTTGTAAGCAATATTTGATCAGATCAACTATAATTTGGTCAAAAGTGGAAATTAAAAGGTTAAGCTAGTGACAGATCGAATTCAATAGTCATCATTAATAAAAGTAACTTTTTCAGTCAGTCATGTATTTAGCTACTATACTATGTAACGTTTATAAATAAATAATACATCATTATAGAATAGTCTTTAATTAATGCTTATAAACTGTTAACAATCTAACATTTCCTTTATATGAGCTGTTGATAGTATTAAACCTATGCATCGCCGTTACGAATTTTTGATATTCGAGTAATGTTTTAAGAAATTCAGAACCGACTTACAACATACCCTGTTCTTCATGTACCCTCTCGTAATCCTACATCGTAGCTATATCGTGTGAATAAGGTATTCATGAATTTAGAGATTAGAGCTTGAGTCGGTCAACCCACTTTCTGATACAACTAAAGCATGCTGCTTAATTTTACATGATTCGTTGACAGAATACAATGCGTTTGCTGAAACTGTGACTAGACATATACATATACCATAATGAAAATTATTAAGCAAAAGGAGTCGCTAAATATATTTAACTTAGACGATCATGTTTCTCGATAATATTCCGATGGTGATAAGAAGCATGGTAAGCTTTTACCTGTTTCCTGTAGAGCAATTTTGAGTGTACCTTCTTCTTGTGGTAAAACTAATGCCTTGTTACGTCTACTAATTAATGAAAACGAATTAAAACTTGAAAATATCTAACTATATTTCGAAGGTATCGAAAATGGTTACAGATTATTATTAATCATACGAGTTTACTATAGATACGTTGAATAACCTACAAGAGTATATAGTATATTATTACATATCTGCGTATTTCGAAGCTATTGAAAATGTATGATATATTGTAAAATAACGTTTAAATATGGCGACGAACTTATTTCTTTTAAACTGACGACAACTCATCATACAAAACATACTGTATTTATGTATTTCCTTTCTCTGCTGATATGTTTTCTACAGTGTGTTTTTAAATATTATATCCCGTTCTCTCAAGAATGCATAAAATTTTCGAAATATCTGTTATTATTTTACTTAGCACATATAAAAGTAGCAAAATGAATTTCTATTTTAACCTGTTAACTTTTATGTACTTTATTCAACTTGACCCTAATTATGAATAAATGAGAAAACATGTTACCAAGCTGTTCAAAATTCGAATGTTTAGAAAAAATGGGTAGCTCTTACTGAATATAGAAGAATACGTTTTAGGTATGTATTGAGATACATAACATTTCTCTCATATATGACTTTGTATACAACGATCTAGATCTTGCTATCGTACATGTTTAACATAAAAATAAATGAAAACTATAAACTTCTTTTATCGTTTTTATTTATAAAATTTTAATAATAATAATATTAAATGTTTGCATGAGATACATAACATTTCTCTCATATATGAATTTGTATCATCGATCTAGATCTTGCTACCGTATATGTTTGACATAAAAATAAATGAAAACTATAAACTTCTTTTATCGTTTTTATTTATAAAATTTTAATAATAATATTAAATGTATGCATTGTACGACATATTGATAGGGTAGGTTAATTGCAGGCAATTAGCAGGCCCGTGTTTCTAACTGCTGATCTATAGGCTAGAAAAATGATAAAAGTATTAGGCAATGTTCATTGAATAGACTCCCTGTTACATTTCATACCTTATTTGTTTTAATAAATAGACATTAGTCAAACGATAGATATCCTCATGTCTTTACTCTACCTTCAATATATAATATATTTATTTATGATATCTAGTTAATGATATATGTTGTGATTTTGATTGAATGTAATCTTTTTCCTGTAAGATGCTATAAAAGCCGTAATTAATATTTCTTAATATATATAGTTTAGTTTAATCCGTGTATGTATTTTATTCTTGCATTTTTTATTTCACAATGTATAACTACATACAATTTATTTTAAAACCGTTTTTCTGAAATTTCTAGATTTTAATACAACACTAGAATGTTGAATGTTATTGTTCGTACTAAAGAGATTGTAATTATTTTTAAAAATTCTATTGTTTTCGTCGAAATAGCTTAAGCTTGATTGCTTTTAGGGATTACGATGCCTGTCTATTATACTATTCACATAACAGGGAAAGAATGTTTATTTTTTAATCGTTTTGATTCATATAGCTCTGAATATTAACATATTTAAAGAAACAATCTTTTGAAAACTGCGGTTTTTAAAATTCATTTATTGTATTTAAGATGAATAATACAACTGTAATTATTTGTTAGAAAATCTAAGGCTTAAAATTCCTTTGAACTTAGTAATAACAGAATGATAATTGTTTTGAAAACTTAATGACTCGTAACTAGCAAATGTATTTTAAATGTTAGCCGTATGACGTTTACATTTCTAATTAAGTATAATTACATTTAAGAACAGCAACAGTTGAAAAGCGTAAAATTTAAAACGGTATAAGCTTTTTGACTTTAAAATGGTACTACACAATATTCCTTTTTCTAAGTTTTATTTATAAATATTTATCGGAATTATTTAAATAAATTTTTAAGAAATCATAACGACCCTAAGTGTTTTCTTTCAAATTAGAATTTGCTTTACTTGTAAACCATATTTAAAATGTTTATGACGTATATTTAAACATGTCATAATGCAATAGAGATAATCTGACTGTTGATTGACAGTAATCTTTAGAGATACTTTGTATACTTGAAAGCAAATTTTTATTATTACGTTTCTACATGTTAAATTGATTTCGCATAATTACATGATGACGTGTAGATCTATATTTAAATATCATTTAGGAATGACAACATAAGATTTATTTTGAAATAAATTTATGAGAGAGAGATGAGATATGCTAATGATACCATGAATTAATTTAATTCGAGCATCCATATGAGAAATGATAAATGTAAATGAGAGATGAGATATGCAAACGATACCGTGAATTAATTTAATTCGGGCATCCATATGAGAAATGATAAATGTAAATGAGAGATGAGATATGCTAATGATACCGTGAATTAATTTAATTCGAGCATCCGTATGAGAAATGATAAATGTAAATGAGAGATGAGATATGCTAATGATACCGTGAATTAATTTAATTCGAGCATGTATATGAGAAATGATAAATGTAAATTTGAGATGAGATATGCTAATGATACCATGAATTAATTTAATTCGATCATCCATATGAGAAATGATAAATGTAAATGAGTAATGAGATATGCTAATGATACCGTGAATTAATTTAATTCGTGAATGCATGTGAGATATGAGTTATGCAAATGAGAGATGAGATATGCAAACGATACCGTGAATTAATTTAATTTAATTTAATTAGATCAATTAATTTAATTCGCGCATGCATATGAGAAATGATATATGTAAATGAGAGATGAGATATGTAAATGATACCGTGAATTAATTTAATTAGATCAATTAATTTAATTCGCGCATTTGATTAGACCACACCTCATTTGAATATTAATTAGATCGCGGGTCATTTGCATAAAAGGAGTAGTGGTCAGCTCAATGGTCCCAATACCTACCAAGGAAAAATCTTAATACAAAATTATATCTTATTAATTCTCTAGTTAAATTTAATTAATCCCTAAATAGTTTCCTTTATTTGGAAATTACTAATTTTTTTAAACATCTAATTTCAAATATAATCAACTATAAAAAGTTGTTTTTAAGGATTATAATTTGTTTATAATTTCTGTTTGTTTTGGTATCATGTATTTTTTAAATTAATAAACTAATAAAAAATTAATTAATATGAAAAACTCACGTTCTTAATTTAATTATTAATTTGTAATAAATTGAACCCATAAAATTATCCATATGATTATTTCCTTTTAAAAATTGGCGCCACAAGATTACCAACTTTATCCAAATCCCTCCAAATCCCTTGTACCAATTGCTAGTTTTCAGTACTGTTTGACATTGAAATAAACAAACATGTATTATCGATCCGTATACGAGCCCTGTCTCAATGAAGTACGCACACTCTGTTTTCGTTATTTAAAGAACGCCCGATTTTTTTTGATATATACACATTAGCTTTTTCTTGTTGTCAGAGTGAAGTAATGTCTTTGCACTTATTCCATATTAAGTTTCATGAAATTCTATCGAATGGTTTCCTCACGCTCCCCCTTCAACTCTGATCATTCTGTGCACGCGAAGAGGCGGTAAAAGGGATCCCCGCCTCAGTAAAATTTTATAAAACGTGACATAAAGTAGGTGCAGAAGCAACACCTTATTTTAACAATAAATAACAGCCACCTTGAAGACCAAAGGAAATTTAGGGAAAACGATTGTGGAGTGTACTTTGTTTTAAAATATAAATACACAACGAAATTTAACAACAAAACAACATAACTTATAATATAGGAGATCAGGACTTTACTCCAGCAACACAGCTAACAACAAGAAATGGTTACTTCGAAAAACCAAAAAAATCCATTGTGAAAATTGCGGGGTGCCGTTTAACAGAAATGGAAGTGTGCAAAGTTCAATGAGACGGGGCTCGTATAATTAAATCCATACAAGCTCAACAAGATGTGTTCTCGCTTTGAATGATGGAAAAATGGGAGAATTCATTTAAAAAAATTGCCGCTCAAAATGATTTGACAAAAACAAATTAATTTAAAAAAAAAAAAATAAAAATACAAAATAAAAGAATCTTCACATACCAAAAATTTCTTAACTCTATTATTATTTATAATTTCATAAATTTAATACCTGCCAAGAGGGATGTTATTCTTGATGTTTAATATGTCAGATAATTTTCATTTGGTGTTAATACAAACGCTAATTAGATCAGTTTATAGAAAATAAAATTCTAAAATTAATGATATACAATACTTGGGTCAACAAATAAAACTAGTATTTCAAAACTAATCTCGATGAAATGACTCTTAATTCTGATTAATCGCTTAATTATCTAATAACACACAATTGCCTGGTACACTCTCAATAGGCACTCTATCCTGTGGTGGTGGTGGTTAGACACTTTAACATGTACAGCGTCTTTCTGCAGCAACCGGCGGAGTTTGAAATCTGAGCCTTCCAGTTTAACCGGCGATTGATAGTTAGGTCCCGAAAGTTCATCTCGTCGACGAACCGACTATTTCGCGGTTGAGCGAGATTTCGGGGTCTCTGTTGCAAGAGCACTTCCTGCAGAAATGCAGGCTCCTGACTTGAAGGTGGAAAACATGAAATCCCTACTCTCCGCTCGGTGAATCAATTCATCAAATGCCGACGTTGCGTTTATTCTATGGAGTAATGTATGGCATAGAGCAGCGGTTCCCAACCTTTTTCGTTCGCGGACCGCCAAACGACGTAGCATTTGCTTGCGGACTGGTAAGATAAAAAAAAAACATTTCGCAAAATAAATCTTATAATAATAAATTTACTTTTACACTGTACAAAAGCAATATAATAGCTATTTATGTAACAAGTACATAATGTAGGACATTATAGACAAGCCCAGTTTATGGCCGAGCGAGCGAAGCGAGCAAGGCCTATAAAAAGGGCGAGTCTATAAGGTCCGATTATGTAAGAGTTGCATACAAAGCTTTATGATCGATTCCTAAAATTGGGTAATTATCAAAAAAAAATCAGTTTATAAATTTGACATCTATTCTTGACAGAAGAAAATTTGACATGTAATATACAGTTGTCATACTTTATTTTACTACTACCACTTTATTTTACGAGTACAATAATAAGCCAGTTCACTGCCGCAAAACAATACAATAAACAGTACACTGGCTTGCAAAAAATTCGCGTACACCTATTTTTGATTGTATTAAGTCAGTCTTAACTTTTAAGTTGTCAGTGTCAATCAGTTAAAATTATTTTGTTTTATTTTCATAATGACATATTTATCCGTCAAAAATGTAATGTCAAAAGTCAGAAAGGTCATGTTTAGATAGCAAAAACTACATAAAAACTCGGTTACTTGATTTTTAAAGTGTATGCGATTTTTTTGCAAGCCAGTGTACTTTATAATGCAATCGGACATAAAATAAATAAATATTCATTTTTTATAATAACGAAAGTCTTTTTTCGTAACTCATCCGCTTTCCGTATACCAAACCTCGAACGGCCAAAACGGCTCGAAATCGGCGAGTACCGAGAGGCCGGAGTTTTTCTCTTTTCGCCCAACGAAGAAACTATGTCAGTTAGGAGTGTGGTGCCGAAGGAACGTAGGGCGGTCCATCGTTCAAATCCAGAACAAAATATCTCGACAGGGACGGGAGATATAACCAAAAACGCTGGCGAGTGGGTTTCGGGAGCGGCGGTCAAAAAAGGGAATGGGCTCAAACGACCCAGGCGGCAATCATAGAAGACCTCCAGAAGTGGTTTCCACTTAGGAGCCCAATCAGGCTGATGGCTGCGATATTACTTTAGCACGATTCTCGTGTGAAAACAAATAAAAAATTTTCGGATTTTTCGGCTGTAACTTTTTTCTTATGGCTTTGCACGGCATTTGAAAGAGAAGCATTTTGAGGTTGTCCGTCGTTTGACGCCAAGATAGTCGTTTTGGCTCCTATAGTTTCCTAGATACCGCTTATCAAAAAACGAGCGGAGCCCCCAAGAGCGGAGGGGGCTAGAGATACAGAAAAACCAATAAATGCACCGCACGTAGAAGGCCGCGCGACATCGAATGCCGCTAATACATGTTACACCCCCTCCTCCCAAAAATACCCATGTCATCAGTAGCCCCCGCTCCAGGAAGAGTGTCCGCAAAAAACTTTTCCGATAAAACTATTGCGGTACTGCGATGGCAAAGATCCCGCGGTCAGATATTAGCTCCGACCTACCGTAAGGCGGAGGCAATTTTTTGCCGCCTCCGCCTAAACGGTTTACCGGAGACGGTCGAGACTTCAAATATGAGACAGGAACTATCCAACACATCAACACACAAAAAACTGCCCGGATAGAAGTAAGGTTTGCAGTCCCTCGAAACCGCGAAACCCGGATTTTGATCGTTTCGTTAATCGGGGGCGTAAAACGACAATTCTTTCGGTTCCGGTATGGCTAGACCCGTGCGGGCCAAACCCGCTTAAAAGTCCTAAAATGGGTCATCTTCCTTATTACCTATTACTGAATACTACCCTATTACATATATCACGAATGTATGTATACATAGCGCCGGCTACGTATAAAGTTACTCAGAGTTTACTCTTGGTCAACTCCAATAAATCATTTGACCCTATGTTAGTTCCAGGATAACACGAATTAAAAAAATTCTTTTACTAAAATTTTGAAAAATACTGTTATTTCTTTGCGGACCGGCAAAAAGTTCTGACGGACCGGCACCGGTCCGAGGACAGGCAGTTGGGAAACGCTGGCATAGAGCACATCTTCTACGTACTGACAACCGTTAGACGCCCATACCCAGGTCACAGATGTGTAGGCGCTCTAGAGTGCCGTAGTGCCACGTCGTGTCGGAAGCCATATTCAGGTCGGCAAATATTGCGATTATTTGCCACTGCTTGACGAACGATACCTAGACAACGTAGTAGTCCAGGGAGTACGTCGACGACCAGTTCTTGTGAAAGCCGTACTGGTACGCGTCTAGCAAAATATATTTTTGTTTATTATATAAACATTTTATTATAATGTTAAGATGTTATATATTTGTAGAAAAATTATCACCCCGACTGGGAATCAAACCCAGAATCTTCTGCTTGCCGGGCAGATGTTTACTGAACACTGATCACTCAACTGAATTAATTATTATTATATTTTAATAAATCTTATCTCTGCCTTCTTTTAATTTTCCCATTCCCGAATAGAATTTGACTGAGAAATTGATGAAAACTAAAAAAGAAAAAGGATCGTATCTCTTAACGGGTAATATTACTTACCACCAAACACGTTACTAGAAGAATGTTCCAACAATTTAATTAATTTATAAATTTCTTTCGATTTGTAAAAATATAGCTGAAAAATGATTAAAAAAAAGGAATTACTTACCGCTCCACACACTCACCCACACTTGCACTGTATGGTCCCTTAGGGCCATACATAACTCATGTTATTATAAATTCTATGCTTAAATTGTCTTTTCTGAAAGACATTACACATAGGTACAGTATGAGAAATATTATGGTAGCATTTATTATGTACGGCCGTGCACACGTCCAACACTTTTGCTATACGAACCAAATTTAGCACAACTTCTACGTTTTGTTAGCTTCCGCACACTTACACCAAGGAAATTATTATCGCATCACATAATTCTCTTTACGCTGAAGAGATTGAAGTAAACTTATTGGTTATGAAATGATGCAGTGACGAACTATACAAATTCGAAGATAGAGGGTAAAATCTAATTTTCTTCTTTCTAGTTTTTCTTATCAGTGTTATTTTCAAATGTGCATGGATCTTCTTCACAATTAAAAAAACTGTCGAGAAATGTAATTAATAAAATTAGACATGCGGTTTGTGCTACTTTGTGACACCAATTTTGATATTCCACATCAGAGGTAAGGGTGGTTTACGTTAACGAAAGTGTGTGGAATATGCAGTGTTTTTTGGAATCGGTAGTTTTTAGATTAAAATAAGTTCTTCAGTAGGAATTTTTTCTTCATTTGCCATGTGCCACGAATACTTTTGTGACTGGACTCGTGCTCGGAACTATAGCAGCATAGTGTCTCTAGTTACAAATAACGTGCGTATAACAGAATAAGGAAGCATCAATAACTGTAATAATTGTACTTAAGTGTAAATAATAAAATAGCCATTATTACCGATATCATTATTACCACATTATGTTTTTTTTTGCAATTTGAATTTGAACTTACAACGCATAATATTTATGGATCCATGCATGCAACCTCCTTTATAAATAGAAGTGTCATGTCCCTTCATATAATTATACGCAAGAGCCCTTATTCTGTTAATATAATCGATAAACGTTTTCAAGAACCTATACTTGCGAAACAATCAAGTACCTCTTCAACAAAAAAGAAGGTAATATGCTAAATTTCTTTTTTAACGTTAAGTAAAATTAGTAATAACGTTTTACAACATGCAATAGCTCATCCTGTGCCAAAAATAGAAGACAATTTACCAAAGTACAAGAATAATCCCAGTTTTACGCGGAAAATAAAACGTTGCCTTTTCTAGTGATACCAACCCTTAGTTTTTGTTACTTTAGCAGAGTGCTCTTTGCAATATTGATGATGTATTATATGCTATAAAACATTTCTTTCCTGTTATTGTTAATAATGTTATTGTGGTTCTTCTAATATATGAAAAAATGTATATGTACAAAACGCCTAATTTTGCCCAAATTAGTTTATTGTGTAATAAAATTTCTATAATGACAATTATTTGCATGTTACTAAGAAATTATTATTAGTTTACGTACAAACCAAGCGAGTTAGTTTTTAATATATCACGATTTCCAAAAAACGGCCAACCCCGTCATCAAAATAAGAAATATGCAATAAATAAAAAAAAATGCATTATTTTTTTGTAGATGTATTCAATTACAGGAATGAACATGAATTTTCATGTTAGCACATCTCAATCGTAATCTAAGTTTCCTTTTCTTATACTTCTGCACCATTCGTAATTGTTATCGAGTTCCGTACGTCTTTAGGCAAGTGTTAAACGATTTGATACATTTTATAAAAGTAGCAAGTGATATCTGAAGTTAAAGGAGTGTTTTATTTGTGTGTGCAGGTAGACATAGGTTTTTAATAAAATACGAAAAATTTTAAATTGTTATGTTACTTGAATTTTACGTAACAGGTACGTAATCAAAATCACATAAAGTGCCATATTTATTGCTATAATGTTTTTAATTAAATAAATGTTTCACGTGTTGTTGGTATTTGAAAAGATGTACATAATAAAATATTACTTTTTGTTTAAATTCAATTTTTAACAATATTTATGTGCAATGATTACGCAATGTTCCGTACACGTGCGTAATAAATTGTTTGCACGAATATAAAGGTATCAGTTGACAATAAATGAAAGTTTTTTTAAAGGATCCCTCACTAATCTTTGTAACATGTTAAAATTTTAGGATCTATTTTATTACTTTGGAAAATAAATTTATAGAAATAATCTTAGTACGGCCCTGTATATTAGGAAAATATTTCGTTGCGTCTAGATATTAAATGTTTTTTCTTCGCATTTTTAAATAAGCAAATGAAATTTGGGTGTAGTTTTTAGTTGAAAAGGTAGTCTACAGTTTCGTATCTCGGTAATAAAAATCTAAAAAATATTTAGTTTATAAAATTCCTTCAGTTAAAAGCACGTACTAAATAAATATAAAATAAATTATGGACAGGCTGCAGTTTAATATCGTTATTTTCTTTAATTACAAATGGTATTTGGATCTTGTTAGGATCATTGGAGTGGATCATTTTATTCTCAGAGTTTGATATTTTTGCAACTAAATAAAGTGTCTAGGCTTCAAATTTATGGCTTGCATTTCCGGCGAAATCGTGATAAACATTTCTTAAATATAGAATTAAGACGTAAAATTCAGTATTTTTCTGATTGGTTAAAATTACCGTCAGCTTTTATATGAGTGGTGGTTTCAAAATACCCCTCTCTTAATTTAGTAGGAAAAGATAGTTTTGCATCCCAAGTTAGTCAGTCTAAAGACAGTGGGGCACGTCCTACGACGGGCTACGGCCCACGGAGTAGCGGGCTTGCCCCGACGCTTGCAACGGTTACGGCGGTAACCGTGATATGTGTAACCGGTAACCGTGGTAAAAGTGATATTACCGTCACATATTTACAGTAAAGTTTAGAACGAATCGGTTTTTTGTGTTATACCGTACAGATTTTGTTGTTAGGGAATTAATCCAGTGAGGAGAATTATTTAGAAATTTTAGTTTGGTAAACTTTCATTCACGAAAGAATAATGATCAGTATTGCAATTCCGATTGCAATACTTGATCAATATTTGATATTATAGATCAGTATTAATTTTCGCTTATTTGAACGTTATATTGGCTTAAAAGAATCTGCTTAATGCTAATCAACAATGGATTTTTATATTAACACATTGACTCATCTTATTAATAGCAATCTGTGTCTATTCTGCAAGAATTATAAACAAGCATCTTCAAGCAACATTCAAGTACAGTTAGTACTAGTACCAGTTAATATAATAATATTAGATAATTTATTATTAATGGATATTATTGTAAAGTTTCATGTATTTTCGTTAAGATGAAATAGTTCAAAATTTAAAAAGTGTTCCCGCAGTGTTCCTGCTTCAGCTTGCAGTTTATGTGCAATTTTGTGTTATGGTCAGTAATGTGTTTCAGTGAAATATGTTTTGAGATTTCTGTTTGTGCAAGGAATTTATGAAAATGAAGAAGTGTTAAGAACTGTATTAGGATTATGTTCCTGTTTAAGTATGTTTAGGTATTTCTAAATTAGTTTATTTTGTTTGGGATCCCGAAATTATGTAAAATGGTGAATTATTATTGTATTTAGGAATGTTTATCCTTATTCAATACACATATTTTAAATACAACTATCGTTTGATATAGTTCGGCTCAACAAATTGCTGATGTTTCTGTCAATCAAAATTTATTATTATCAATTTAACATATAAGTCGATAAATCTAACATCAATTTTAAATGGGAAGTTATTTCCCAAACTGAGGACTTCTCGCATTTTTTTATAAAGAAAAACATCATTCAGTTTGGTGGCGCCCTTTATTTTTGTATTTGTTGCTAACTCTGTTAATGTTGCTTTTGGAGTTAACACCCACACCTGTATGCGGAAATGCAGAATTAAAGCCGGTGCATAAGTACAGTAAGTATCGTTTCATGGTGTTCAGTATGCAATTTAGTATATTCAGCAAAGTAATTCAGAGTAACTAAAAAGCAAATGTTACAATTGACGCCTGATCGTGGGGCATTTCAGTTCAGTATTTTCACTCGTTACATCTTATGGAAACTGGTCTCCGGTGAAATTGGCTGAATTATTGATATGTTTTAAATTCGGGGTGTTCGATTAGAGCGAGTCGCCTCGCCTCTCACATTCGGGCATTCCGAGTGTTGGATTCACGTGAGTCCCTTCGATTCTCAATAAAATGATGTGACATTAGCCTATTTTATTCCACTATTTCTATGTTCGAATCGCCATTGATTGCATATGGCACGCATATCCAAGATACCACAAGATGCTTGCAACATGTACACATATTGCATTCAATAGCTATTTGTTGTTTATTTTTGTCATTTCCAACTCGAGGCATTTTTTTCGTTGTTGCCGCGCAAATTACAAACATAACATGACAAAGCTGCCATTTTACAAACAAAAAGCCTTTTTAAACAAAATGAAGATATCGTAGTAAACGTTTACTGAAAGAATACCGAGTTGATACACTTTACGTGAAAAATTAAAAATGTCACATTCGTTGTGCCAATGAGTCGTCTAGATTCAAAACACGCTATAGCACATTGTTGGCGGTTTTGAACTAAATACGGTTCTGGGTACAGAAAACGCTGATCTTTTTAGTGACAGTGTCACTAGTTTTAGTGTTGTTAAGTTAAAAAGCCAGCTATATCCTTAATAAAACTGCGTTTAAAGATTATGTTTAATTTCAAAAGCCGCTGTTCTTCATATAGATCAAATATACCTATACACTTCCGTGTTTTATATCAGTTTTTAATATTAGCTCTCCTGAAAAATTAAGTGAAATGACTATAGCGGTTTTTGAATCTAGACGACTCGCATGTGCGAGAAAATATAACAAAAACTAAACAACGCCACCTACCGAAACGAGTTTAATTGTGCTTGATACACAATTATACCCACTCAAGTAAAAGTGTATGTGAATGTTGTGAAGAAAAGTCACAATAAAATCTAATTTTAATAAATAAATTAAATTAGTTTCAAAAGCCTGAACGATTTCAAAACACGCAAGTTTAAGCACCCACCTGTGGTGGGCAAACCGTGGATTTTTGAACTATGTGCCACATGTGAACTTTTGATCCGGGAGTAGATAACTATAACGTATCAAAAATTCAGCCAATTTAACCGGGGGCCGCTTTCCATAAGGTTAGTTTCAAAAGTTTGAACGATTTTAAAACACGCAACTTAAAGCACCTGTGGTGGGCAATCTATGGGTTTTTGGACTATGTGCCACATGAGAATTTTTGATCCGGGAGTAGATAACTATAACGTATCAAAAATTCAACCAATTTAACAGGGGGTCACTTTCCATAAGATTAGTTTCAAAAGTTTGAACGATTTTAAAACACGCAACTTTAAGCACCTGTGGTGGGCAAACCGTGGGTTTTTGGACTATGTGCCACATGAGAACTTTTGATCCGGGAGTCGATAACTATATAATATAAAAAATTCAGCCAATTTAACCGTGGACCAATTTCAATAAGATTAGTGCGAGGTCCATTATGTAATCAGTATTATTATATTTTGGAAGTTTCCTTGGAAAGAATGAGAAAAGAGGTATTCAAGCGTTTTCGCGAAAAAATGAAGAAAGATGTAAAAAAGTGGAAACAATTTAAGACTAAAGAACGTGATCAAATTCCAAATTACCTAAGAAAACAAATTCAGGAAATAGCAAAAATGCCGAAATCGGCAGAGCATGCAAATGCTGAGTGACAGCGCCAACTAAGTGCTCGTCGCAAGTTTCAAATGCTGAAACCGGGAGTTACAAACATAGATACCAAATCTTCAATTAGGTCAATATTTCACAACTTCTGCTAAAATTGATAACAATTTGACAGAATACTATATACATTTATACATATGGTTCTCAAAAAAAGCAAAATATTACAATTTAACAATTACCATTTGTAAATAGGGCTTGACCGATACATCGGCATCGATGTCAGCGGGGATTCTTCAAAGATTTATTTTCTCTATACGAAAAAAGCATTAAAAAGTTATTTTGAAGTAAAAATCAGTCTATGCTGGCAGTGCCTTAAGTACGATAGAATTAATCATTTTGTTAATCATACCGCACGTTAGGTATGTAGTTGCATGCCGTATATTTCCCTTGTAATTTTTAAGGTTGTAACCACGAAACGCAACTTTATGTCTTATGTCTTCTGTTTTTTGAATTATATTAATAATAGTCCCCTTTCACAGGCCATGAAGGCACATTGGGGTGTATAGCAGGGTAGGCTGCTATTTCTCGAGCCGTTCGGTACTCAAGGGTGGTAAAATGGCTAGCTTTACGTACCGACCGCCTATTATTATCGGCATTAGCATCGGCAAAATTCTGCCATCGGTCGAATCCTACTGTAAAGTTACTGTTGAAATTAAATAGTAAATAATTTCTTGTTTAAAAAAGACTATCTCCAAACAGTTTATCTGTGACGCGTTCGAATAATACTGTTTATGGTACTAGCGTTACATTATGTTATGTTATTTGACATACAAGACAAGAAATTCACCCACTCAATAGTTTTAAGTAACCTTATATATGAAATTTCATAGCGACATGTAACATGGGTTGCATAACCTCACTTTCTAAATTGTAATTTTGAGAGATTTATCTTTTAAGAAGCTAGAAAATGGTTAATTATAATTAACATGCGCACTAGTGCACGATAGTCAGAAAAAGAGTATTTGTAAAACTGATTTTCCATAGAATTTGGGTAACTTTTCTTGTCTATTAACGATGTGAGGTACGATCATTTAATAATGCATTTAAATAAAGTTTAGGCCAAAGTTAATGTAAGATTTAACCTAAAACAGAGAAGGTGTAATAGGGAGATATATAAGTATTTACTACCTTACCTGAGCTTTCAATAAGAAAAAATGCATTTCCATGTTAACGAGGTTATTCATTGGCTTAAGTTTCTTCTATTTCAAAATCTTTCAGCTCTAGGTTAAATGTTTTTTGGTAGAGGATTGTAAAGCTCTTTCGTTACCACAGAACTGATACTATCTTAAAGGTAGGAGCTGATTTTTATAAATGATAACAACATATAACTATGTTGCGGTTTTTACATCGTACATTGAAATACTGTAATTGATTGGAATTTTCATATTGTTGATGCCTGAAATTATGTAAATAATGTTCGTTAGCATATAATGTTTTAGTTTGTGTTTTAAGATAGGAAGGCATCAAATGGTATTTTATGTAAATAAGTTAATAAATAGTTGTGTTAAAAGTAGGTTTCATCAACATTTAATGGAGGCTTAGTAATGAAAACCTAAGTGTAATATATTATTAGAAAGAGAATTTGATAATCTATAACTTAACTAATTAATTTTAGGATTCATTAAAATTTATAAACAATAATTTGATTATGTTATAAATCGAATGTCAGTGCTCTTTTGTTTTAATAAAAATTAAGTTTAGAGTTCAATTGTTTATTAGAAAGGTATAAAAATCCGGTCTTTTTGTAACGAACTCTCCTTCAATTTCAATCTCAATCTGCTTCAATAAAATAATTTTAAGGTTATGGTTTGAGTAAAAAACATATAAACAAAGCACATGTCAAAATCATGAGGTTATTGTTCTGATACAAACGTCAAAGTGATCAAAGTTTTAACGAATCTTAGTAAAACCAAGTGTTTTTTTATAAATATAACAAGTGCTTTTAATTAATCAAGTGACAATTTATTTTGCTGTGGATTTTCTTTATTTGATAATAAAGATATAATTATCATTTTTTTATGGATTTTATAAATGGATGTGGACTCATTAAAACAAGTAGTTTACTTACCACGATTAGACAAATAATTGGATTTGAAATTCAACTTAATAAAGCCATTTATATGGAAATATTTGAAAGAGTTCAATGACATACTTTCTTAATTTTATTGTTCGACCATATGAAAGCAGAGATACGGGAAAATGTATTACAATACAGTTGGCAAACCGGTGGCGCCAATGATTTAAATGTTTTTAAACGTGAGGTTTTTAACAGTAGTTATAGTTAATAATAGTAAGTAAGAAATATGTTGAGTCTATAAGTAATAATAATAATTGCTACAACCCATAGCCTGGAAACCAGGCCCCAGAAGCTATAAGCTTGTGCGGGAGGGAGGGGGCGATTATTATTATTACGTAGGCCCTAAGTGCGGCTGCAGCCGACTTACAGATGGAACAGCGCAAATCCCACATTTGTGTCACAGCTAAGGAAAACTGCAGAAAACTTTAACCGGATCTGCCGGCACCGGAAATCGACCGCGGGCCGCTTGAGTGAAAGTCCAGAACTCTAGACATTACTTTACCAAGGCTGTTTATCCCCAAATAAAGAGAATTAGACTATAACTATAAATTTTTATAGACTATAAATTTGTGTTGTATTGATGAACAATTGCTTTGTGTATTTGTTGTGTATTACTGTATTCCTAGATTTATATAATCATTTAGTGCCCTATTGAAGCGACCCGCCTGAGAGGCTCATTTTGTGCAGAGGCAGACTTTTCACAACAACTGGAGCAATTGTTTTAATTAAAGGTAAGAAAGTAGTGAATTGTCTGTGATCTTGTCTGTATAAAAAATTATAACAATATGTACGAAATTTAATTTTTTGGAAATAACTTTATAAGTACATTTTCTAAATGTATAATTGATTAGACAATCACTCTATATAAGTTGTCCTATATTTATTTATAAAAGTTAAAGTTATAGCTGTTACCAATTCATAGAAAAAATACTTTTCCGTACATGAACGAGTTGTTGAGGGAAATTTTCGTAACGCGTACGTAATCCTATTGTCTTTATAAAACTTTTTATTTCCTATTCAATTTGTGCAAAATATACATTGGCGTGAGATATTTAACAAAATATAGTTAAAATAGTTTCAGAAGAAGAGTAGAACCTAAGTATATTCAATAAGATTGTTTGAAAAACGTTGATGTACCCAATTTGGAAATCGTGATATCTAAAAAGAAGATTAGAAATCTATTTACTTAAAAAGTTTCCTTGCACTAAAAGTACCGCAAGATTTTCAACATCACAAGTTTACAATTTTCCCGATATACTTTGAATTCATTTTCACATTAAACTTGTAAATCTCTGGTAAATTTAACTAATCATTTATTTTTGAGTTGGTGGAAAGCAGATTCATCAGTCTTCGCAGAGGGTTTAAATATGATGGATTAGGTGTTGGAATTTAACTGACAGTTTACTGCTTAACTTTAAATCTTACCGATGTTACCTTAACTTATACATTTTAAAGAATTATGTCGTGCCTAATAAATATTAAACTTTAGAATTTATCGCTGAATTTGTTATATTTTCTTATACCCAAAGCGAACATATATTTCTTTTTCAGATAGAAATTAATTGCTCGAAAAATGTGTTTTTTGGATGGTAAAAATTTAACGATCTAAAATTACAGTTTCAGGATTGCTCTTTTTCTCTTTCTTTTAGTATATCTCGATACATAATTGCGTTTTTAATAAATCTTTCTAATAATTCATTTTTAATTACAATGTTCTGGATTTTACTGTTGTATTGCTAACATTTGTTGCACACTAATTGCAAACATTGTAAATATGCTTTTTGAGGGATAAGTTAAAAGCATTTTGTTTCACTAACATAGATTTTCTAAATGCATTTACATTTTTAGTAATCCAACTACGACTATTGCAAATAAGTGTACCTTCGTGATGTATTTTATCAAGGGCAGGGTGCATTTATGGGCCCACCTTTATTACCTATGATATGCTGATCTTAGAACATTTTGAAGTATTGCGTTCATTTATCAATCTTCATAATATAAACTTATGGTCTGGATTCGGTATGTGAAAATTTTTATTATTTGATTTCATAGACCAGACACACTACCACGGTTTTGAATCAATTAAACAAGTGGCATCCAAGAAGTCTTCGCTTACATTCTCATTACCCATCAGGCCAATAGCAGACTTGGTCATTTCGTATATTAAAAATCTACACATTCATAGACAGGTATTTGGAATACGGTGATAATATACAAACTGTACAATGATTAATTAGCAAATGACAGTATAAATGTTAATTTAACAGTGAAAATCAACAATCAATCAATAGAAGCTATTGGAATCTGAATTAAAGGTGAGTAAAGACAATTCTACACTTACATAAATTGGTTTATACTAAATATTTAATTTGCTATTGCTATTACTAATTAAGCAAGAAAAATTTATTTTATTCGCCTAGTTAAATAGAAATAACCACCAAAGTTAGTTCGTTCTTTAAATGAAAACCCAAAGATAAATGTTTATTATTCTAAAACCGTTTATTTTTTACAATAAAAGCATTAGTAATACAAAGCTTTTAGTATTTTAGGTTTTGATACTACAACAGACATAATATTAGCATTAATAAAAAGGGCAATTACTGAAGATAACACTTTTAAGTTTAAAACATCCAGGTAGTTCCTCCGCTAGATCACATTCCAACTGTATGCAGTCATATAAGATTATATAGAAAACCTTATGGTCACCTGCAAGACAACGCTTCGCCAGCCTCGATATAGCACCGCCAACATGTCCAGTTTGCAGAAACCAACATCTTAATTATGCTAATATATTTTAATGTATTCAACTTAGTGTATGCTATGAGGGCGAATGTTATCGCCAAAATCTGAATAAAGGATTTTACAACCACAAAATGGTATATAAACACCGCAACTCGATGGGTTATTTCAGTTCGAGTTGCAACAAAGCTGGCATCCAGGGATGTTGCTTACCTAGCCTCCGAACTTTACTATGCCACTCAGAAGCCTTATAAGCTGACATGCAGAGATGTTGCTTACCTAGGTTTTCTGAGCTTAACTACCAGTTTAATGTAAAGCTGCATATTGTTAAAGTTATTATGAATGTGCATAATGTATAATTAACAACGAATAAAGATAATATTGCACTTGGCGATAAACTGTTCATTCTGTAACCTTCGTGTTTTTGAATAAAGAATTATTTTAAAAACACTTTTTAACGGTAAGAATAGTTAATTCGCTTGCAGACCAAAATGAATGAAAAACATTCAAAACTGATTTTTATATTTTCTTTATTCAATCAAGCATTCTTAAACAACAGTTGTACATATTTCATTAGGAATAATGCTATAAAAACAAAACAATTAATTTTGTGTTAAAGCTTTGTATAATAGTAGTAAAAACAAATAATCAAATTGAAGAGTTATAAGAATTTAAATGCGGTTAACTTCCGCATTAATTTTGCGTTTTGTTGTGACAGCGGGAAACTAATTTTACATGCTGTCAACTGGAAACCGTTATTAGGCCAAATGTTAATCAGACCAGTTTTGAGTATGCTACCGCTCAACGATTTACGGACAGTCAATTAAAAGCTATTACAGATTTTAGGTTTAATCAGCTTGAGAGTGGTATACAGGATGGCTAGGTATAACTAAATTCACTTTTTCTTAAATTATAAATGCTAATAGCAATTACTCTCTGCGCCGAGTGCTGAAAACCGAAATGTTTGAGGGAACTATCGTTCAAGAATTTACGGATAGTCAATTCCATTCTATGATGGAATTTAGATTAAGTCATCTAGAAAATTGAAATAAGGTTAGCGAGTTATTAGTATTAATTATAAAACGAATAACAATTTCTCTCTATGCAGAGTGTAGAGCTCCAGGCTATTCCAGCCAGCAAAGAAATAACATGGAACATTCTAATAGTATCCGGCACTAAAGAAACCTCCTCGTTAATTTTAAATATTTTAAAGCTATAAACGAAGGGTTGGAGATTAAAATCCAAGTAGACTAAAATTTAAATTTAACGAAATAGAAGAAATTAACAATTCTCTTGCATGGAATACATTAACAGAGCAATATATACATACATGATTAGTTTTTAACGTCAAACGTCAATAAATCGACGTCTCCATACTTTTAACTAACCCTGTATATTATTATTAATGAATATATCTAATACCGATCCATTTGATTCCCTCATTAAATCGTCTATAATAGTAATTAGATTGGGGTTAACACCATTGAACAAACCTATGTCTGGAAAACCTTGATGAAATTCTACTAATGCACTTACAAATTTTACGTTTTAGATTTTTTAACATAACACGTCCATAACAAAATAGGATTTTCCACAGCCTTATGGATATTCCAGCGATTATGGCAGAGAAATAATGGTAAAACTGAGACTCCATGTTTATTCCTCAACACTTAAATGATGACGAATGGTGTAGAATTGGAAATCTTAAAGTAAACAACAAATTGGCAAACTTGAGTAACAACTGGCTCAGCAAGATATTGTTAGGTATATAAGTCCGGAGATTAGCACTCGCAATAAACTGCAACTATCCAAAATCCTTGTACGGCTGTTTGTTGCTGTTTCTAGACAATTTGTTAAAATTGTGTATAACGAATAGCAACCCATTGTCCAAAACGAGACAATTTGAAATCGTTGAGTTCATGTCCGTCTAATTCTTCATTATCATGTTGTGACGATATTAAAATATAGTCCATAAAGTTTTTGAATGTTTCTTTAGTAAAGCTTAGTCTACAATCAATTCTTTCTTCAAAATTCGTATACCCACCGAAAAATTAGAACAATCCTATCTGCAGGTACTATATTTTTCTTATCGCGTTTGCTGAATTGTTTGCTGACATGTAGATATATATCCAAAATAACAAGATAAATTAAAAACAAGTCAAAGACAAATAATAAAGATAAAAATAACTTACCTCGACAATCCACCAGAATAAATCTCCAACGAAAGTAATAATTTCATTATTTACCCTATACTTACACAGAAACACTTCAGCAATTATGACGTCAAGAATCTGTAAAACCCAATTAACATGGCATTAGAACACCTCAAAAGAAAACAAGTTACATACAGACTATATTTTAAAATCAGGGAACATCAAAATTTTATAAAACTATAAATATATCGATCACATTTTTATTGGACGGCTAATTAAAAACAGGTTTTGATTGACTAAATTCAAATTCCTCGCCATTTTTTAAAAACAATTTAAAATTATACTTATTTGTAAGCACTGTGATATTAATTAGGGTCCATGACCTAACTTGTCATTAGAAAGCACTTCGGAAAACACTTAGAGATTAATTATCGCCTGGAGCTCTGTACCTAGTCTACGTAAAGCAAAAGCATATTTATGTAACAACATATTGTTCAAGTGTTATTTTTTTGGAAATGTTAAGTATGAAATTTAGATTTATTGGTATTATTTTTAGTTAACATGCAATTGTAAAAATTATGAAATAATATATTTAGGCCAGTAAAATAGAATCCGTTGGTGAAAATAAATGTTGGAAAGCGGGACATCGTTTCGATCGCTTCGTTTGAGGTCAAATATAAGTATCCTAGGTTGATACGGTCCCTCGACTCGAGCTTACCTGAGGGCATCAAAAGAACCACGAAATCTTCGGACCTTTTTTAGTTTTTCGCTTATAACTCCAAAGCGGTGCTTTCCAACGAAAACCTTACTATTACAAAAATTAAAGAGCATTAAATTCTGCGTCGGGTGAGTATTTAACACTGTAAATTCGGTCCAGTGGTATGGTCGGAATCAACGACCGAGAAACGACAATTTTACAAATTTTCGATTTTTCATCAGACCGGACGCCCAGAAGCTTTCCGTATAAAAAAACCCGTTGGACTCATTCTGATTGTTAATATAAGTCGAAGAGAAATTATAGAGAAATCAATTCATATGAAGTAGTGCAGAACTGGTCACTCGACCATTTTGAAAAAAGATAGTTTTTTGTGTTATTTTGTTATGTTATCACTCCTAAGTATTGGTAGATCAAAACCACTGTCATTTTATTTTTATTCCATTTGATTGAAATATGGCAGCCATATTTGTTTCGTGGTGCACGACGTTGCTTGCAGTTTCTTGATGTAAACGTAACTTTTGATATCTCAAGAACGGTTGATCCTAGAGATCTGCGGTAAAAATGATTGCATTGCTCACATGTCGGACTACATTTTTTAATCATAAGCATAATTCTTGTAGGACGCTTACTTATGGGTGTGATTTAATCCTGAAGATTAAAGTTTTTACAAAGATTTCCGCTTTTATGGGGGCATATTTCATATATCCAGATAACATAAAAATTAAGTCTTATGGCGGATTTTCGTGCGAGGACCGAGCAAACGAAGCGATCGAAACGATCTCCCGCTTTCCAACATTTATTTCCACCAACTGTCCAAAATGGGTCTAATTTTACTGGCCTAATTCACTAGATACATGTTACATAATATTAACTAACAAAACAAAATATTTATTTAAATAAATTGGTTTTATTTAAAAGTGTACCTATCCTAGAAATATATCCTTAGAAAACATTTGAGGTATTTCTTTGAATAGGTTCTTTTCATTTTTGTTTGAAGTGTGTTCTTTTAAACAATGGAAACAAGTATACTCCAATTCCAGTTGGTCATTCTTCAAAAGTGAAAGAGGAGTACAAGGCTATAGCTGAAGTCTATATCCTTGAACATCAGTGGGTAATTTGCGTAGATCTGAAAATAGCGAATTTTCTTCTTAGACAGCAAAGTGGCCACACAAAATATGCCTGCTTTTTGTGCCTTTGGGACAGCAGAGCGAAACATGACCATTGGATGGAACAGATTGGCCTTAGGAAAGAAATTATAATAGGGAAATTATAACAGGGAATTAACGATCGGTTATGTTTCAATAATCTCTAGCAGTTACTTTTCCTGAATTGAGCAAAGAAAAGTAATTAGAGATTTTTGATGGACCCAAATAGGACATCTCATGAGTCATGAAAGATCTCCATTTCATAGACTCGATGGGTGAGTTTTAAAGAAATACTTAGACATCATTTGTTTTAGTTGTGAAAAACTTTCTTTGAAATCATAACGCAGAGAACCATGCTGAATTAGTAAAAGAGATGCTGTACTATTTTCAGAAGCTTGGCTGCAATATGAGCATAAAAGTTCACTATTTGCATAGTCCTTTGGACCATTTTCCGAAAAATCTATGCTAAAAGAGTAGGTACAAAGAGCTTTTCTTTCAATCAATAAAAGCTATTAAAGATAGAGGTAGACTTATATGTATCAAAATAAAGAAAAATAAATATTCTATTGAAACACATCATAAAATACAGAGTGTTCTATTTAAAAGACAGCAAAAAATAGATTTGAAATTGTACATATTTAATAAATTATTTTGATCACTCTGCTTAAAAAATCTACTTCTAAAATTTGCGTGGGATAAATTAATTACAGCTAAAACCTCACTCAAAGCTTTTTACAAAAAAATCAACAAAGGATGGCAGATACATATTAAAATTATTGATATTGATCAAAAAATGCTTAAAAAATCATAATTTGACGACGCATTTAAGGGCAAAAATCATCTAAGGTTAAAGATAGAACCTCAAGAGGTTTTATTATTTGAGACAAAAAGACATATGTCCCATTTAAAAAAATAAGCTGTTATGAGTAATTTTTTAGACACACTGTAAATGTCCACTAATTTTAAAATGCACCTTCTATAACTTCATCAACATTCCCTCAATTGAATTTTTGATCTGGGTAACTATAAACCTAACTATAATCGCAGAACGGAATACTAAATGGACATCCGGTAGACCACACTGACGAGAGTTTAGCAGTACCAGGTGTAGAATATGTAAGCGGTATAACCTAGAAAGAGGAGTTGTGGCAAAATAAAAATTGAAAGAGCATAGTAAAAAAATTACAGAGATGGACGTAAAATTGTTTTGTTATGAGAAAAGGTTTTTTTCTTACAAATTAAACTTTGTAAAATGTTGAAAGAAAGTGGACAAAAATAAACCTGCATGTGTTCTCATATCTTCATTCTTCGTTCTTTATGTTATCATTTATCTTCTGATTTATGTGTCTACAAGTTGAATAGTATTAAGAAACGAGTCTCTTTGTTTCTTAACGTTTTGTCCGACCTATCCGAGAGTTTTGTCTTCCAGAAACTGAAATAAATTTGCCTAGAATGGAAACAGAAAAATTGTGTTCTCCAATTTGCTTTAAACTTTTAGGGATGATTCTCTAGCCCATAAAGGCTGTGTTGACCGAAGAAGGCATCATTTACATTGATAAGCTGGGCGTAGCAGGGCGGTAAAGGTCAAAATGCTAACTTTGCGTAGAAACATCGTATACTCACAGGTTATTTTTGGTGCATCCAAAAATTCCTACTGTGCGCAAAGTTTTGCCAAGAAAACTACTAAAAAATTCAACCTCCTGGTTGTTATAATTTTTTTTATGAATTCGGAAAGCTTGCCACCATAAACTGACATACCTTTGCGCACAGTAGGAATTTTTGGATACACTACATGACAAAGTTGTTCTACTCGCGGAGGCCATCAAAATGAGCTACAGCATGTGAGTATACGATGCTTCTATGAAAAGATAGCATTTTGACCTTTACCGACTTGCTACGCCCAGCTTATCAATGTAAATGATGCCGTGATGCCTTTATTGGTAAAAGAATAATCCCTGAAAGTTTGAAGCAAATTAGAGAGCACAATTTTTCTTCTGTGTCCAAATTTGTGCAGTTCTTGGAAACAGCCGCTTAAAGTCTTTTAAAGCTAATTCAGAAACAGCTTCCATCACTAAAAACAAAAAGGGAACATCACTATTGGAAAATGAAAAAAAGGTAAAGTTATTTCTCACCAATGGGTGGCAGGTTGCAGTAACAGCCTTGTTCGTACATTTTGGCAAAGAACGATAGTGCGTGTATATTTAAAATAAACCAACTGCTAAAAGCGCTAATTAAGTGGGCATACACCCTTTTTATTAAAGTGTTATCAAGGGTTGGTGTAATTATTGCTCACCTAAATTCAAACTCATGCAAAAGAAAAATATATGTATATTTAAAACACAAGGCTTATTTTTGTTCCAGTTTGTTTAAGAGTTCCACTGGCCAATTTACGTGATTCTTTTTTTTATATTAAAGCTTTCGCTGTGTAGATTAATCAACACTACTTCATTTTTATACTTTTCTAATTTTTATATTTTAAATAAAATAAATCTAAAATAATTAATTCAAGATGCATGAAATCGGACATCCACTTGAGGCGACATCCTAAAATCCAGCGCGTCAGCTTTTAGAACTACATTTATAAATAGATATCACATCCACGGCTATTATTTGATTATCTTAATCTCTCATCTTTATATTTTAGTCATTCAATGGTTATATTTTATAATATTCAAAAAATGAAAAAATCTTAAAACAGTAGACAAAAATCAATTCAAAATAGGAAATATATGTAGTTATTTCTGTATTAAGACACCAAAGTTTGAGTTTTTATGGTTTTTTTTGTTGACAAATAGAAATATTTCCAGGAGGAAATATTTCCAAAGTGGAAATATTTCATGAAGGAAACATTGATAAATTTCCGATCCAATAAATTTCCGCCTTAACCTTGAATTAATGTACGCGTTTGAATTTTTTAAGTTTATAACCTCATTTTTAAACGTATATCGTCTTTTTTAGTACATTTTTAGTTCAAAACACCAAAACTATTAAAATCAAAAATTAATAAAATAAAACTATTATCATCATTCATCCATCATCAGTGATAAACGTATATTTCATGAGGATTGTAGTCTTGCAATTTTCAGTCATTTATTGATTCACCTGGAACACCTAGATTCCTCTTAAACTGCGTTTGAATTTCGTTGCTATTTCAATAAGTTTCCTGAAATATTTCCATGGAAAGCTTCCCAAAAATAAATTTCCACAAATTTACTATCACTACTTTTATGTCATGTTTTTGAAATATGTATCAATAGATGTGTACAAGAATTTTTTAAACAAGATCGATTTTAGATTTTATTCTTATTATTATTTCGTAATTTATATGCAGTATTTAAAAGTATTTACTACAATAAATTAATTTCAAATGCTAAAAATAACGCATGCGGTTTCGGCGGCTGCAGCCCCTACAGTCTAGCCTTCCATCATCCATCATTAACTGTTTAATAAGTATTCGAATTGTTCTGATGTATGGACAAACACTTGCTTGACGTCATAGTTTTCCTTTATGAGTTTTACAAGACTGTTTTGCTAATTCTTCTTTATAAGCTTTGATATTATATTTTCTTTGGTCTTTAAATTTTTAAAACCATAAATTTAAAATACTTTATATATCTATTTAAAATACAAGACTTATTTTTGTTACGCTTCGTTTCAGTTCTACTGGGCCATTCTACGCAATTCCAAGTTGAAGGTTTTACGTTGTAGATTTGCTAGCTCTCATTAGTTTTTCCATTTCTTAATTATTTATTTATATTTTTAAAAGCGTTATTTGTAATCGTTGCATTTCTATACGGTCGAGACCGAATGTTTACTTATATCATTCGCTTCGTCACGTTCAACTAAACATCCTCCTGTAAAGGAATATAAAAATTATTAAAAATTATATTATGTGTTTTTGGAAGATTAAAATATTTAGGTAATAAAGTTCAATAAATTCAATTGCGAAAATCTGCTTAATCAAATTCCTTTTAGCAATAACTAGGTTAAGTAAAAATGCAATGCTTTTATAATAGTTGTAAGTTTAATGACTTAAATTAACAAAAGAGACGACGACAGAGTTTCGAAGAGTACACATGTAAAAACATATCAAATTTCTATTTTATAAAGAAAACCAATTAATTATGGAATACAAGTTGTGTATTATTTAAACAAACATTTACAAGCAATAAAACAAAAATAACCGATAAACATAAGTGTTTATCACATGGCGACCCTGCCAATTAAGAACTTTAACAATTGAGAAACGAATTAAGAAGAAAGAAAACGAAAGTGGAAAGATTGATAAAAATGGTCAACGGTTGCAAACCAGAATAAAATTACAAACGAAATAGAAAAATAAAAATGGGATCAAGCCAATCAAAGGAAGAAGTTGTAATAGCAAAAGCCGCAAACAATGGTGCAAATGTATCGAAAGAGGGCTATTCTGTCGCAGAAATACTAGGCGTGGTTTCTTTTGGTATGATGGTTATTGCATTATTTATAATTTTAGTGTGTCTGGTGCAAAAAAGATTGGAACGAAAAATAAAGAAGGAATTACGGCGTAGTCAAGATATTATATAAGAAATAAAACACTAGTGTAAGTAAATTCAAATAATTGTAGGTATCATTTTAGTATTATTTCAAGTTTATATATGTAATCGTACAGAATTTATGTAACTGTAGTAGTAATTTGATTGACATGTTTTTAAGTTTACATTAATGAAGGCGATAGAACCACTTAGGTTTGTGTATGAAGAATTAAAGGTATTTTTCAGGAACATTAATAAAGATAGCCGAGAACGTCGCTCAAATGTGGATTTAGTTAAGAAAAAGCTAGATAAGTTACATAGAATAGAAACCGAATTTACCACAGCTAGACAACGAACTCGGTAATACTGAAACTGTTATTATAGCGGAAGCGAAAAAATATGTTGATGCAACAGAAAAATTTATAAAAGAGGTTAGTAGTACTTTGTTGGATAGGTTACGGCAGGCTGTAGAAATAAGTTCACCTGAGATAGTTACTAATATTATAAGGTAAAGACAATGGATACATTTGATTTAAAAACAGCAACAAGTCTGTTGCCAGTTATGGACTATTAAGAAAATAATACTAAACAAATTATTGATGCAATCCAATTGTACGATTCGATGTTAAACGCTGATAGTAAGAAATTACTAACAGAGTTTATTTTAAAAACTAGACTATCGCTGAGCGCAAAGATAAGATAGAGAAAGCATATGCGTGTAATGACGATTTAATTAAAGATATGAAAATTCATTTACTTACTAAAAAGTCAGCTGCAAGTCTCTCTTTATCTTTGCACACTGTAAAGCAAAATCAAAAATCGATTGATAAGTTTGGAAAAAATATCGAGGAACTTATGCAAAATTTAACTTTGGCGCAAGTGGGAAGTAACGAGGAGTCAATAAAAATCTTAGCTCAAACTAACGAAGAGCTTGCTATAGCTTCATTTGCCAATGGATTACGGGATCCTAATCTTAGAACCATTATCAAGGCAAGAAATTATTCTAAATTAAATGAGGCAATTACCGGAGCAAAGAAGGAAGAAAATTTAGTACAAGGTTCACAAAATCAAAATATTTTCTATGCAAAAGGTCGAGGACAGGTGGTACGTAGGCAGCAACATTTTAGGCTTAATTTCAGATTTAACAGTAGTTACGGTAATAATGAAAGACGTTCATTTAATCAACAGCCACAGGTAGTCAATAAACACCAAAATCATGCTTTTTCTAAACGAGGTCAGTTTGGTCCTATAAGAGTTTGGAAAAATAGAAATACTCATTTCCAAAGAAGCTATTTTGTTGAAAAAACAGGTAGTAATAATAACCATGAATTAAGTAAAAATACAGAAGGTTTTACCACTAGGAATGATAGGTTTTTTCGAGGTTTCTCACAATGACAATACAGTAGATAACAGTTTAAATTTAGGAATGAATGGGATAAATTATACAAGAGTAAAATATGGCAAGAAGTCGTTAGATTTTTTGATAGATACTGGAGCATCTGTGAGTGTTATTCATTCTTCTGAATTATCTCAGACACAATATGTAAATAATAAGAAAAGAATAAAGCTATCCGGAATTGTTGGATCAGTATTTTCATTAGGAAGTACCAAGTTAGAATTTAAGTTAGGTCATACCCAACTTGACCATAAGTTTGTAGTAGTAAACAAGTTCAGTAAAGAATTTCATGGGATTATAAGGTCTGATTTCTTCGAAAAATTTTCGGCCATCATAGACTGAAAAATTTTGTTTTTCTTTCTGGAATATCGGAGAAAACATTGTAGTACCTCTTCAATCAAAAGGTGACTTCTACACCACAATTCCACCCATGTGTGAAATAATTCGATATTTTTCTGTTAATATAAAGGAAGAATGTGTTGGTTTGCCCGAAGAAGTTTGCGAAGGAGTCTTTACTGCTAGTGTAGTAGTTACGGCTAACAGTAATTCTATAACCCTTAGGATACTAAATGTTAATGATAAGGAAGTTAGTATTAAGAATTATAGACCGAAAACAGAAAAACTTTCAAATTTTTGTTCATATAAATTAGACAATATACCACCATCCGTGGTACGAGTTGACAAGGTTTTAGATCTAGTTAATTTGAAATCTTTAAATAGAGAAGAGAGGAATTCCATAGAAAAAATATGTGTTAAATTTTCGGACGTATTTTATTTAGAAAATGACCCCTTAACTGTAACTAACGTTTACCTGCAAAAAATGTATTTGCGAGAAGGCGTATCTCCGGCATACATCAAACCGTTTCGATTACCGCATTCTCAAAAGGTTGAGGTAAATAAGCAGATTGATAAGATGCTTGTCGATGGTATAATTGAGCCCGCACGTTCTGAATGGTCAGCACCTCTTTTAATAGTACCGAAAAAAGCTGATAGTAAACGAAATAAGAAATGGAGGGTAGTTGTAGATTACAAGCACTTAAATCCACGTATCGAAAATGACAAATTTCCTCTCCCGTCTATCGACGAAATTTTAGACGCTTTATCTGGTACAATCTATTTCAGTCATTTAGACCTCTACCAAGGCTATTTTCAGCTAGATCTTGATCCAGGTTCTAGGTCATGCACAGCTTTCACCACAGACAAAGGAGAATTTCAGATGATGAGGTTACCAATGGGGCTTAAAGTTAGTCCTAATGCATTTTCGAGAGCAATGACGATTGCCCTCTATGGATTAAATTATGACAGATGTTTTGTATATTTGGACGACTTAATTATCTTAGTAAGTGAGTAATAATCTGACTAACCATAATCAAAATCTTATACGCATTCTAAGTAGATTAAGAAAGGTAAATTTAAAATTAAATCCGATTAAATGTGAATTTTTAAAAAAGCAATTATTGAATCTCGGTCATGTCATTTCCGCAGAAGGTATATTACCTGATTCGGAAAAGCTGAGAGTGATGAAGGAATATCCAATACCAAAAGATGGCAAAGAAACATAACGGTTTGTCGCTTTTGCAAATTATTATCGCAAATTCATTCCAAATTTTTCAGAAATAGCCAAACCATTAAATCACTTAACTAAAAAAGGAGTAATCTTTCAATGGACTGACAGTTGCCAGTCAGCGTTTGAGAAATTAAAAGCAGCATAAGTTAGCCCACCCATTCTACAATATCCTGACTTTTCGGATAATCATCAATTTATTTTAAGAACCGATGCCTCAGGATTTGCGGTGGGTGCAGTTTTATCAAATGCAAATGATAAACCTGTCTTCTATGCAAGTCGAAGTCTTAATAACGCAGAGAAAAATTACTGCACAATTGAAAAAGAGCTACTAGCTATTGTCTGGGCAGTTAAGAAATTTAGGCCGTATTTGTTTGGAAGAAATTCACTATAGTGATTCACCGACCATAGACCTTTAGTGTACTTATTTAGTGTAAAAAACCCGTCCAGTAGGTTAACTAAGTTTAGATTAATACTAGAAGAATATAGTCTTGAGATTCAGTACGTTCCTGGGAAGGAGAACGTAGCCGTCGATGCTTCATCGCGTATTTCGATACTATCAGATGGTCTGAAAACCATGAGTGAAAACACGGTTTGTGTTCTAACCAGAGCTCAAACAAAACGTAAGAAGGATCACCCTATGGAAGATTTTGGGAAATCACAAGATAGCGGGACTGATCACCCTGATATCGTGGAGCTTCTAAAACCTCCTCTAGAGTGCATTGAACTACGAAATCTAAGTAAAACCGAACTAAATCAATTATCAACCATAAGTCGCGACTCTAATTTCTATAAATTAGGAAATATATGGTTTGATAGAAATATAAATATAATTTATTTAGTACAGGGTACTCGATCAGCGTCAGCCTTCGGAGCGTCGTTGAGAGACCTGAAAAGTATATGTGAAAACTTTTACTGTGAAAAGTTCAAAATTCCGGAATTATTAGTAATGAAAAACAAAGGTAATTCACAATTACTAGAAGAATTACGTAGGGCCCACAATAAAATCAAAAGTACCGGTATAAGAATATGTATTATTAAAGATACTCAACGTATAACCGATAGAGAAACGCAACAATTAATACAAAACGATTTCCACATGTTACCGACAGGAGGACATGCTGGTATTAACCGTATGTACAATAATATTAAACGTTATTATTTTTGGTCAAGGTTACGTAAAGACATTGAACACTTTGTTAAACAATGTACGGAGTGTCAAACGTGTAAATATTCACCAAGTGTAAAACAAGCTTTGGAAATCACAACAACAGCTACATCAGCATTTCAAAAGGTTTATCTCGATTTAGTCGGACCTTTAGAATTAGATCAAAGCAATAATCGTTACATTTTAACGTTACAATGTGAATTGAGCAAATTTGTAGTGTTACCCCATTCCTAATATAGAAGCGGCCTCTGTTGCAAGATCATTTGTCGAAAATTTCGTACTCCGATATGGAATCCCGAACGAAGTAGTTTCAGATCAGGGAACAGAATATTTAGCTTCTACTTTTCAAGAAACTTGCAAACTTTTGCAAGTTAATCACTTACATGCTACTGCATATCATCACGAGACTCTCGGGGCACTTGAGAATTCTCACAAGAATTTAGGCGCTTACCTGAGAATTTATGCATGAAAACATCTCGACAGTTGTAGCTCTTGGGTTCCTTACTGGTCGTTTGCTTACAATAATACGGTGCATACCGAAACTCACTACACTCCTTATGAGTTAGTGTTTGAAAAACTGAGTAGTTTACCAACTAATATATGCAAAACAGTAGATCCTTTGTATACTTTCGATAACTATCCGCACGAGCTAAGGTATCAACTACAAGTTGCTTGTAATGAAGCGAGAAACAATTTGATCGCATCAAAAGTTAAACGAAAGCAAAGATATGATATCAATAGTAATTATGTTAATTTTAAAGTAGGTGATAAAGTATTATAATAATAATAATAATAACTACTACAACCCATAGCCTAAACCAAGGCCCCAGAAGCTATAAGCTTGTGCGGGAGGGAGGCGGCGATTATTATTATTATGTAGCCCCAATGTGCGGCTGCAGCCGACTTACGGATGGAACAGCGCAAATCCCACATTTGTGTCACAGCTAAGAAAAACTGCAGAAAACCTTAACCAGATCTGCCGGCACCGGGAGTCGATCGCGGGCCGCTTGGGTGAAAGTCCGGCACGCCAGACATTACACTACTGAGGCTGTGTATTGTTAAGAAACACTTCTAATGATGAAGGGGAAGTAATCTTTAAAGGTCCATATGATGTTATAGAAGACCAACATCCTAATGTAGTCATAAGTATCAATAATAAATTAGTTATAGTACATAAAAATAGAGTTAAGATATATTATGCGCAGAAAATATTATATTATTTTAAAATTTTACAAAAAAAAACAATTCCATAAAAAATTCTTTTTTTTCTTTTGCGCAAGGAAGGTGTAATGGAATATATATTATTAAAAATTATATTATGTGTTTTTGGAAGACTAATATTTAGGTAATAAAGTTCAATAAATTCAATTGCGAAAAGCTGCTTAATCAAGTTCCTTTTAGCAATAACTAGGTTAAGTAAAAATGCAATATTTTTATAATAGTTGTAAGTTTAATGACTTAAATTAATAAAAGAGACGACGACAGAGTTTCGAAGACTACACATGTAAAACATATCAAATTTCTATTTTATAAATAAAACCAATTAATTATGGAATACAAGTTGTGTATTATTTAAACAGACATTTACAAGCAATAAAACTAAAATAACCGATAAACATAGGGGTTTATCACATTCTTTCTACTTGCTTACTACGTCACCGATCGCTTGCTTACAAATCATACAACAAATAATTCTCAGCCGAGTGTTAAAGTATTTAATGGGAAGGATTTTCATGAAATTCGATACGACTCTCTGTCTATCCGCTTTTTTCGAATGGTTTTAATTTTCATTTTAGATTCGAATATTTGATGAAAAAGTAGAGTAGGAATGTCCGATGAACCAACTAGAACTTTCATATGTATGTATGTAGAATAAACCGGTGAGGAGGGGTAAGCAGAGTGGGAGATATGTCGGAAGAGAGGAGGGTAAGCTAGGATAGGAGAGTGATCTTTATTTTGATAATAACTCACGAAAATCTGAAAGATTGTAATCACACAACGAATGTTGTATATAAGGTAATCGTTTAATCACTCCAATCCTTTTGACGCCATTTCTTGACGAGGTTTTAACGGTTTTGACGAAATAATCGTAAAATTTTTAAAGTTATTGATTGACAAAATTATCTAAAATGCAAAACTATAATATTGATAACATAATCAAAACTCTTAATCTTATTCTTCAATATAAACCATAAATGTTTTATTGTTGCAAGCCTTATTTGGCAAATCTCCTTATTCATGAAATACATAAAACTATTAGTAAAGATTTTTACAAATTTATTATAATCTAACTGGCAATTGTTTCAACAGCTAAGCTGTCATTATCAAAGGTAATATAAATATAAACAGACACGTCGCTAAGGTAAATGCAACAAATAGATAACTAGATAAAAAATAATAAAAGATTAAGTAACACTTTCAGTAACGGGGAATTACTGAGCTCAATCTGTTCAATCATTAAAAGTATTCATCTAATTACGTCAAACACTTTTTAGAACACCTTTAATGAAAGAACAGACTGAGCTCGATAGTCCTGCGTTACTGGTGTTTAGATATTTAATCTTTTATTATTTTTATGGAGTTATCTATTTTTTGTATTTACCTTAGCAACGTGTTTGTTTACATTTATATTACTTTTAATAATGACAGCTTAGCTGTCAAAACAATTTTCTGGTAAATTGTAATACATTTGTAAAATTTAAACAACAAATTTTTATTGTTGTCTAAATTAAATTTAATTAAACATTGTATCACAGCAATATTTTACTTACTACTTCATGGAAAACAAATAACGCTGGTAATGAAATAGTATGAAGATGAGATCTATCAGCTGAAAACAAGGAAATGTGATTTAAATATGGTAACAATTCAAAGTTTTTAAAATTAATCACAATTTTAATGCACTTTATTATTATTATTATTATTGTTATTATGATTATTATTATGAATATATGCAATAAAATATTATGATTTTAATTAAGTTCAAAGTATAAAGGTTTCTCTATATATTATATTCTATAAAAAAGGTTTTCAATATAAACTGCGTGACAGAGTATCATTTTTTGTAGATGCATTCAGAATTATCAAATGATCAATATGATAGTAAATTATGTTAAACACTTTCAGAGACACGCATTCTTGCGTGTTGTAAAACGTAACATACCTGATTACATGAGATTTAATCATGTAATGTGTACATTATTATATTACATTTGTCATACAAAACTAAACTTTTATTCTTTGAATATTTTTATAAAGTTCTGCGTAGAGATATTAGTATTAAAAATCATAAACGAAATATATTAGGGAAATTTATGTTACTTACTTATTACCACAACACCAGATAATTTTGTGTTTATGTAAGTACACTACAACTAACAATTGTGGTTTATACTAATTAGCATATTAATAAATGTAACAACTTTGTAAACTACATTTAATAACCAACTTTGAAATAAAATAAGTAGGTAAGCGCGCTTTATACATACCTACATAAAACAAGAATGTTGAAACTGAGAAATTTACTTTAAATTCCTTGCAGTATTTGCAAACAATTTTAAAATTACAAAAAAGTGGTTTAATATTTCAAAAGTATCGAAAAGCTCAAATTTGATGCATGGTAAAACGTTATTGAAAACCAGATTTGTTGAGTGTGTGTACATCATCGAAATAAATCAATCAATTTTGACAGTAATGTCACAGTGTATGCTATTCCATCAGGTGACATTGATAAATTCTTCCCGAGTATTTGACATTCTTTTGCATAAAGTCCTGGCAATAAGGTTTTTACCACTAATTCAGTAAAAAAAGTTATTAAATAATCTTTAAAGTAATATTGAAATATGTATCCTAAGATTTATATTAAGCATCTTGCAAAGACAAACTCGTTAATAATATTCATTAACAATTTTTTATAATTTAGCTAGAATACACTAAATATTTGTGTAAAATTTGCCAATTTTAATTTTTTATTTGCCGTTTTTATGAGAAATTTGATTGAAATGTTTATCTTCCGATCTTAGTTTTCTAGTAATACCTATCATCATTTCAATTTGAACTTATATTGCCTTAAGTTAATAATATTATATTAGTGTAGATATATTATTAATTTAATTAATTTAAATTAAATAAAAACCAATATTATTATATATTAATATAAGTATGTTTGCCTATCTATATCTACATTACTATAGGAGTTGATTTTTCAAAATTTTAATGAAAACTGGCCATTTTATAGTTTTACCAACAGTATTAAAACCTGTTTCCATACATAAACATTTCCAAAGAATTCATTAATTAAACTTCTATAAACAATAACAATATATATATATAATCTTTATATACATATTGTTATTGTTTGTAGAAGTTTAATTAATAAATTCTTTGGAAATATTTATGTATACAAACAATAACAATATGAAGTAAAAATTCAAAATAGTCAAATCGAATTTAGAGATTAACCTGTACTTTTAAACAGTCCTTCGTAAGATTTCTCTAATTAAATACATAAAATTATTATTTCTGTTTATCATTTTATTTATTAGTTTAAACGGTACTCATCTACCGAATACAGTAAAAACCATTTAGTCCCTTTTTTAAAGAAAATTATTTAAATTAGTGCAACTTAAAATGAGTGTGGGGCGCTCAAGGGCCGACAGGATTCGATAGCTCAGTTAGCCGGAGCGGGGTGATAATAACCCCAGACGCTGCCGTCCCAGGTTTGATTCCAGAGGGCAGATTTTTCTCTTCTATAATATTTATTTTGCACATAATTTTAATACGTTGTAATTCTGATCAACAGTATTCTACATAAAATAAAAAACAGGTTAAGTAGAAATGGTAAATTTTTTGCATTGACAAGCTCAATAGGTACATATTTAATGAAAAGTATTAAATTTGTGATATCTTCTTTTCAGAAAAATAGTTTGAATTCCACTTCTGATTGCTATATAATTACTATATAACTTGGGCATTTATCTTTTTAAATTAAGCAGGTCAGTAAAATGCGTCAGAAAACGCGAAGATTGTAATAAGCAGTAAAACAAACCATTTATAATTAGCAAAACTATCAATCACATGAGAAATAAACAAAAATCAAAACTATGCAATTTATTAAAATTATATGGAAAAACATTTTTGAAGAGAAAAATTGCATTTTAAATAGTAAATATCACTTCGACTATACTACACTATGATTAGCGCTCGAGCACGTTGCACTTATTTTAAAAGTAAGTTGTACTAATTTTAATAACTTTGCTTTAAAAAAGAGGCTAAATGTAATTTTTCTCGTCATTTTTATGATATATGTACTGTTTATGAGTGTTTAAGCTAATGATATAACTTCATTTACTTGGGGAAATTTTACAATTGATTTTTTAAAAGCGCAGGTCAATCCTTATATTCGATTTCCGAATGGGACGTATGGTATTAAAAACAGAAAATATATTCTTACAGGAACACAGAAAACTAATTCTTAGGCAATGTTTTTATGCAACTTTTTAACTCGTCTCTCACCCAAGCGGCCCGAGGTCGACTCCCGATACCGGCAGGTCTGGTTAAGGTTTCTGCAGTTTTACTTAGCTGTAACACAAATATGGGATTTGTGCTATACCATCTGTTGTGCTATACCATCATACTTGTGCTATACCAAGTCGGCTGCATACACACGTTGGATCTGAGTAATAGTAATAATCGCTCCTCCCTCCCGCAGAAGCTTCGTGAGCCACACAGGTAACACCACACAGGTGGTGCACCAGGTAATGTGCAGTAGCAATTATTATTAATTTAGAATTTCTATTACCTAAAATATATTAAACATGCTAATGGGGGCTCAGCTCTCACACCATTATTTTAATGAGGGCTATAGCCATCGGGTTATAACCACATAGTCGGCGCCTATGTATATTACAATAGAACAGCAATATGTATAACATCTGTGTACCAAGATTTTATGCACGATACAGGATGAATTCAATTTTTTAATAAATGTTATATTTTAATGTGACACCTTGTGTAACCAGATTATCTTTGGATACATTCTTAAATTTAATTAATTTAGCGGGCGTAAAGTATTACTTCATCACTTGCTCACCTACTTTTACGCCCGCAAAATTCATTTATGAAGAACACTTCACCGCCCGTCCATGCATAAATAAATACAACGTTCGGCTTGTCTGTCTTTTGCATAATTGTGTAAATTATTAATTTAATTTGGTTTGCGATGAAATTATTTTAATGAATTTGGTTAATTCCATTTAGTTGAGTTTTGGCGATTTTTGAAAATAGACAGAATTGAAACAATAGTTGTAATAAAATGCCTATGCAAAAACTGTTCGTCACCGCAAGGAATATATATGGATATCACAGAATTCATATCCCCTTTATATCAGGTTATTAACAATTAATCTTGATCATTGATTTGATTTATGATGTGTTATTTAATGATCAAAAGTTTACCATCAGGTTCATAGTGGAGGCGTGGCCTTTCTGTAGACAGCACCGAGAAAATTGTGTATTATGAATTGGATGTAACTGTATTTAAGTTTTTAGATCGACTAATAGTTTAACTCTCACACAAAATCTGAATTTCTGCTAAAATATTTTAAGTTTACATAGGTTTTTACAGTGAAAACCAAAATAATATAGCCTGTAAAGAAATCGTGCTAGGATCGATTTAATACACAACTGCATATGGTAACTACAGTTCTTACCTTCTTATCTAACATTGTTAAAAAAAATTATAAAATTGATTATGAAATTGTCCCTTATTCTTTTATAGAAGAAACAGTATTGGTAGCTCTTTCTAAAAATGTACATAAAATTAATCATTTTAAGTGTTTCCATTTTAAAACAATAATATAGGTAGATTAAAGTAAACGCTAAATCATCAGTTTCACATAATCATTTACTGCCCGAGCAATTTTAGTTAATCTTTATTTATTATTGTTAATTTATTATACATAATTATTAAATACATAATATTAAGTTATATTTAGTAATCATTCTGTTAAAATAATTTTACTTAATGAGTTACCTGCACAACAAATAGCCATACTATAAATAAAATTATTGTTTTATCAAAAATTGACTAAATACCACAAGAAATAAAAAATGAAAAAAAATAAAGTCAACCGTTTTCACGGAGCAGGAGAAAGCAGAGTCGGTGTTGTGTTTTGTATTGCTGCACGTTTACACTAAATCGACATTGTCGTAATGTTTAATGTGTAATGAAACCACAATTTTCTAAGAAAGAATTAGTTTAAAATTTTATATTAAGAGCCAGATTGTAGTCGTTCTAAAAGTATTGAAGGAATAAACGTCTTAATATATAAAAAGCAGAACTGAACATCGAGACCACAACAAAGATACACAGGAAATAGTTATTTGTTCAACTAAAGAGATACGCGATGTTTTAACTCGAGCTCGAAGTGTGCCTCTCGGGGGTCAACGAGTGAGGAATTTGGGCGGGAGTGCAAAACTAAGAATTTATACTCGCATTCATATTTTTTACGTGAAATAGACAATAGTAATAATACACTGTTTAGTACAACTAAACAATTATACGTATGTACCCGTTTTCAAAAGTAATTTTGTATAAACTATCACAATTCAATTATCAAGGTTGTTAACCCCTTTGCTGCGAAATGCAAACATATTCTGACGTCGCTGATATTGTGGGTGACAAAGAAAGATATCTTTAAGTGTACCCATCGCGCTTGCACTTGTGAATTATGTAGCAAATTATAGAAGCTTTCACTGTTTTTATTGCAATTTAATCAATAATAATGAATTATATTATATTAACAATAAATTATATAATAATGTAAGAAATTAATCAGTTTTACGTTAACTCAACAATTTTATAATAACTTTATATAGTAAGAATAACTGAATTTGAAAATTATAACTTCAAACGAGCAAACTTTCCTCTTCTTTATAATCTATTAAGAAATATAAATTGGAATGATCTTGAAAATACAAATAATGTAAACGATGCTGTAGAGATACTTGATATCCTAATCTATAACGCTCTAAATCATTCTCTTCCTAACATTTCTATTAAATCTAATTCAGTACATCCATGACAATATTTGAGAATTTATACCATATTTTGGAAAAATATCAGAAAAGTTGCACATATACTAAAAAACCAACAATTACAAAGTAACTTTTAAAACCAACACTTTTTTAGTTTTATTTAATGCTAAAAACAGAAAACACGATGTCATGAAATCGGGTATTTACCGCTTGAATTGTTCGTTTTATAGTTCGGTATATATTGGGCAAACACTGCGAAGTTTGACATAAGGTATAAAGAACACGTACGTTGTTACAGATAAACATCCTGAAAGACCTTTCTACGCCAAACACTTTTTAGAACAAAATCACACAATAACTCCATAAAATAATATTACATGCATACATTTTTATAATAATAATAATAATAATAATAATAATAATAATTGCTACAACCAATGCCTGGAAACCAGGCCCCAGAAGCTATAAGCTTGTGCGGGAGGGAGGGGGCGATTATTATTATTACGTAGGCCCTAAGTGCGGCTGCAGCCGACTTACAGATGGAACAGCGCAAATCCCACATTTGCGTCACAGCTAAGGAAAACTGCAGAAAACCTTAACCAGATCTGCCGGCACCGGGACAATAACAAGCGCAAATTAGACATTTTAGAAGCTTTTAAGATATACAAACACAAACTCAGGGTACCGTTAATGAATAATTCTCCGTTACTGGAATTGTTAGATATTTAATTTTTAATTTTTAATATTTTTATCTTTTTATCTAGTTATCTATTTTTGCATTTGCCTTAGTGACGCGTTTGTTGAAATTTATATTATCTTTGATAATAACAGCTTTGCTGTCGAAACAATTGTCAGGTAGATTATAATAAACTTTGACTAATCTGTTTTATTTATTTCAACATTTGCATTAAATTGAATATACTTTTTAATTGCAATATTTTTAAAAAAGGAGAAATATATCTATGTATAAATTGTGTGTATTTTAATTATTGAATATGAATATACGAAATAACAGCAAGAATTGATCGTCAAACGAAGTTCCACTTTTTATCGTAATAACACAATATACTAAGTAGTAAAAATAAAAAAATCAGTTGATGTTGTTTGTTACAATAAATAGAAGACAAATAAATAAGGATCCAAAGTATGTACGTATGAACGGAGTGTGTGAGAGATATTCTTAAACTTCATCTGATTACTCTCATTTACCATTTATTCCTACATCAGAAGTTGTACACATTTTCATTTTTCTGATAGATTGCCTACGGCAAAATATGGCATTAAAGAATTTGAAGAATTAGCAAAACATGGAAGTAAAAACAAAATAACAAATTACTCTTGTACACATTTCCATTTTCCTGATAGATTACCTACGGTAAAATATGAAATTAAAAAATTGTAAAATTATTTAAATATAGAAGTAAAAATAAATTACTATTTTGGATGCGCTTTTTTGTTACAAGGAAACTATATATTGCAATTTCATTGATACGTAAATTTCCGATCACCTCTTTTGACGGCTTTTTCGATTTTATTATAGTCCCTTAAAAATATCACCCATTAATGATGTTCGGGACGAATCCAAACACTCACTAACTTTTGATTTATGAAGTCGTGCGTTGTGCTTTTCTGGGTGAAATTAATCTTTTTATCACGTGTAGATGATTCCGGGTTGTTACAGACTATATACAGATACTTTTTTATTAACCCTGTTTTATTCGAGGTCGTAAAATATTGGAAGTATGTTTTTATATGAGCTGAAAAATAGGGAGATTAAACAAAAGGAGGTGATTTCGTTTTTCTTCAGAAAAAATTTCATGAACTTTTATGTATACTTATAAACAAGAATTTAAGTAAAATAAGATATTTCGTTTTTCTCCCTTTATAAAAGAATTCTTTCTTTGAAGATACTACAGGTTTGACGCTCTTGCTAACGGAAAAACCGAAAAAGTTTACAATGGATACCGTAAATTACAGTGGCTTGTACAAAAAAGTTTCCTAATGCTTCTGATGAAGAAGTTTAGAAAGGTTTTTGTTTGTACACTTTCCAGATTACGAGTCGGAGTTGCGAGTTTATTAGTTACCTACACATAATAAAGTGTACACTAAATTATTGTTCCTCATATTAATTTTGTTTACTGTTTAACTTTGCAATTTAAAAAGCTCTTCGAATATTGAGTATTAGATAAACAGATTTTACTTGCTTACACGAAGTATATCGTAGTTCGTGTTTGCTTTGTTACAAAATTAATCAGTATAGTACATCAAAATGGAAGGAAGTGTGTAGTTTGTTTTGTTATAATCATCAGTTTCAATTATTTAAAAAAATTAATGTAAACTTAAAACAGTTCGAAAGTCTTGATGCATTTAATATACAACTAGGAAAACACATCATGGTGAGACATCACAACATGATGGTCAAAAGGCTCACTGCTTGAAGGATTTCCTTATATACAACGTTCGTTGTGTGATTACAATCCTTTGGATTTTCATGAATGAGAATTTAAATAAACGCAACCAAACATAACCTGTTGAAAGTTCTAAACCTAGCATTGCCTAGAACTACCCTCTACAAGCTTACCCTCCTCTCTGCCGGTATATCAGTCTTTATGGCTTACTCCTCCCCGCCGTTTTATTTTACTTACATACATAAGGAAATTTTACATTGAATTCATATATCGTTTGTTTAATATACCAACTTTCTAGTTATAAATTTATAAACAAATACAGTAAAAACTGTAAATCTGACCACCTGTTTAAACTGACCCTCTGGTCATATTGACCACTTTTTTCAGTCAAAAATCCCATTACTTTAATGTAATTTATATTGTATAAACTGACCTCTTCTGTTTTGTGACCATCGACCACATTTACCTCAAATATTTGTTTAAAAATGTTTGTGTAATGTGACCATTTGCCAAGGGATTACTTATAACAGTTATAACTAATCTTCTAAAAGTTTAAGTAGGCATGTACATGCAAATTGCATTAAAAAATTTCTAAGAATGCATCATAATCCCTTAATAGTGACCAGTTGGGTTCGGGTATTTCCAAGTTTTAAGACTTTATTTCTGCTTCTGAGAAATTCATTACCTGCAAACTTTTACATTAGTAACTTTTGGATAGTTTTAAAATAGTTTTATAAAATCAGTCTTGTTTCATCTGTTGATTGAGACTATTGTGTTAATTAGTGCAATTAAGATGACTTCAAAAAAAGTTTACAAAGAAGTAAATTTACAAGAAAAACAAAAGGTTAGAGTTTTTAGAAAACTACAGTGAAAGAAAAACAGCGGAGCCTTTTGGTATTAACAAAACAACAGTAAATAAAATTTAAAAAAGAAAATTAGAATATCAACAACGTTACGAAGAAGATGCTTTAGACTCCTTTAGAAAAAGACGTTTAACAGAATTTGAAGTGGTTAATCGATTAACTTTAAATTGGTTTTTAAAAATCTGCAGTGTAAATGCAAGACTTTCTGGACTAATGTTACAAAAAATAGTATTAAAATTTGCTTAGCAGTCAAATTTGCCTAATTTTAAAGCATCGTCGGGTTGGTTCGAATCATTTAAGAAACGAAACATTTTTTTGGGATTTTATAAACTAGTCAACAATTGAAGTGATCCACCCATTAAAATTTCTCAAAACTGTATTAATTTGAATTTTTTTTCTATATATCTCTTAATATAATATTTACAATGTCTTATTTTATGTTTTATGAATCCGTGATAAAATCGAATGATTCCTTTTATACTTCTACAGTAAAAAAAAATTTGAAGGTAAAAACCAGGTAATCATTTTTTCCAATTATCTCAAATTTCACATGTGACAGTGACAGTGACATTGTCTTATTGAATTATTAACTTGCTTAATAATGCCTCAACAACGTTTGTCAGATCGTGAATTTCAACTTGCGGTTCGTTTAGTGCTGCAAGGATCATCACATCGAGACGTTGGAAGAATTTTGAATGTGGCTCATGGTGTGATTAACAGAGCCATGAATCGGTTCCGGGAAACAGGTACTCCTGGATTTAGACATGGTGGAGGTCGTACTCGAAGCCTAACTCCAAGAGAAACACGTTTTCTCCAAATCACTGCACGCCGAAATCCTACCCAGAACGCCACTCAGTTAAATAACGCATTGCGACGGGCCACAGGAGTTGTAGTTTCGTTAACGTTAAGTTAACGCGACAGCATCGGGTTCAGCGACGACATTGGGCACAAGCACATTTTAACTGGCAAGAAAACGAATGGTCCAGGTGCATGTTTTCCGACGAGTCAAGATTTAATCTTTATCGTTCTGATGGGCGAGTTAGAGTGTGGAGACGACCCAATGAGACATACCGCGAAGAAATGAGGGAATTAAGGGTGACTTTTGGAGGAGGTGGTATTACTGTTTGGGGAGGCATCATTATAAACGGCCGCACAGAGCTTGTCATCGTCCAAAGAATGTCAATGAATGCACAGAGGTATAGAGACATGTGTATTATCCCTATTGTAGTCCCTTTTGCCCAAAATTTTGGGGATGACTTTGTCTACGTGGACGATAATGCTCGACCTCATCGTGCGGGAATAGTAAACGATATCATATTTGCTAATGGAATTGAAAGAATGGTATGGCCCCCAAATTCTCCAGACTGCAATCCGATAGAGCATGTGTGGTCTTATTTAGAGAAACGGTTAGCGGATCGAAATGTGCAACCAGAAAACTTTGAGGAGCTTGCAAACATGCTGAGGGAGGAATGGTTAGCCATACCCCAAGAGTTTATTAATAATTTAATTTTTGGCATGCCGAGACGATGTATGGCTATCCACAGGGCCCGTGGAGGTCCTATAAGATATTAATTTTTTTTGTTAACCAATCTTGGCCGATTTCATACAGTTGTTTATTGTTATTTTTTCATTATTGTAATGTTTCTTGTATTAAATGGCGTATATCCACCTTGAACAATTATACACGCATAATTATTTATTATTTTACGCTATTTTACTTTACCTTACTACTCGTTTTTTGCCAAAACGTAAAATAAGACATTGTAAATATTATATTAAGAGATATATAGAAACAAAATTCAAATTAATACAGTTTTGAGAAATTTTAATGGGTGGATCACTTCAATTGTTGACTAGTTTAATTAAGTATGAGATTGTACATTATTTAAATGTGTTCGAAGATTGAATATACGTTATCCTATCTTACTCGGCTAATTATTTTATTAAAGCTTACAAATAAATTTCCAACATTGAACCCATGTACCCAAGGCCGCCTCTGTGCTGGTCGGGGCATTATATTTCTTTACTGTGAACTATACCTCACAATATGTCAAAAACATGACATAAAAGCGATAAAAACTCAAACTTTAGTGCTTAAATAAAAGAAATAACTACATATATTTCTTATTTCGAATCGTTTTTTGCTACTGTTTGAAGATTTTATATTTCTTATAAGTCTTATACTCACAGATATAAAAATTACAACTGCTAAAAATAGCCGCAGCACATATCGACGGCTTCGATTCCTGACGCTAATAATGGAGTGTGGTCCGCCTAGTAATGGAGGTGGTCTGTCTATAAACATAGTTCCAAAAGTTAATACGCTGGAATTTAAGATGAGTGTCCGATCTAGTGCGTCTTGAATTAAATATTTAAGATTTATTTAATTTTAAACAATAAAAATTTAAAAAATATGAAAACGAAGCAAAAGCTTTAATAAAAAAAAGAATTACGTAAATCGGCCTAGTGGAAATCTCGAACGAACTGGAACAAAAATAAGCCTTGCGTTTTAAATGAATAGATGTTCTACTAAAAAATTAAAGAACAGTAATCGTTGCAGTGACGCTACACTGCATTTGTATTATTGTACCATTCACTACACACTACATACACCATACTGAGGTCGATAATTTTTCAATGAAATTCTACATAGTCTGTTCAGTAGTATATTACAATATGAGGTCGTTAAGTGCTTTTTATCGGATTGAAAAAGGGCTAAGATTTTTAGATTTGTTCTAAGCATTTACCGATGAGTATTGTATTGTATAATTGTTTTGTGCTACTGAGACTATTTAAAAATAAAAATGTATTAACTACTATATAATAGTTATTTAACTTTTAAGATCGTTACTTAGAACTTTACGTGCGAGCACGGTACCGTGTTAGTAACATCACAATTAATTGTAGCACAAAGAATTAAATTTTAGTTTGTGTTGCAAACGTGAACATAAACATAATATAAATTTACTACTCCGGATCTGGCAACTTTATCTCCAACAAAAACAGCCTGCATCCAACATTCACTAGAAACCTAGCCGTAGGTACCGCATATGCAACTTATTCAAATCGTACTATTGGTTTCATAATGATCTAAGACAGCAAGGCTAATATGATGCATTTTTTTAAATCTCATCCTATGCATTTACACTGAAAAAATGCATCATTTTCATGCAATGCATCCTTGCTGTCTTAGATCATTATGAAATCAGTAGTACATCAGCAAATTCGTTTCAAGAATGTTCAAACCAAATTCAATTCAATGAAATTGTTCAAAGTTATGCAATTGTCTTAATATAACACAGTTGGCGACAGTTTGAAATCAATACCAATATTGTCACACAGTTAGTAACAGCATCACAGAAATCACTGCCTGATTGCGTGCGGTTACACAAGCGACTGTGGTGCACAGTGTAGATGGACAAGCTGCAGTAAATTCATCATTAGCCTTAGAAAACCAGAAGGAGGATATCTTAGAAACCGATTTAGATCATCATTATGCATAATTTAATTAAGAAAAACGCGTTCAGTGGTACTAACCTAACTGAAAACAACGCATGCATATTTTGTGTCTTATAGTACATACCTAGGGTTTATCTAGGATATCTTGACTATAAATTGTCGTACAGAAATGAACTAGATACCTATCGACAGAAAGCAGAAAGGGTGACCTGAAATGTTTATAAACACATTTTTTTGATACCTGTCAATGTTTTAGACCAATCTTTAAAACAAAATTTAACGGATCAGGAAAACAGGCATGCTTTTGTTCAATCTAAGACTACAGGTGCAAATAGTTCCGTATTGTATGTGTTTGTAAACATTTGTGACTTTTTGCCTCACAAAAGGCAACGCGGACACAAGATATTAGAGCACTTTTAATATGTTATTCAGGAATCAAAATATATATAAGAATCTTTTTGATATGGTTATAGATGGGATCCCTGTACTGCAGCATAATTAGTACATAGGAGAAAAAGTCTCTGAATACAGCTTTGGTAACTAGGTGGTAACAGTCTCAAAGGTAATTTCTAGATGCAGTAATAGCAAGTATGCGCCAAAACGGAAATTCTGTAGTTAACTATAACCCCACAAACTTAATATAACCACAACTTTGGTTACCTTGTGGAAAGTGTATTTTTACTAAAATCTGAGCGCTACCGAGAGAGATCGGATTAGAGATTAGGAGATTAGATAACAATTGAGGAGCAAACTTTCAAAATGCGTTTTGTCCAAAATTCGAAATTTTTAGTTAGTGATCGCGTTGCGTAGCTTGTATAAATCTGCGTCTTTTGTAATTACAACTCGGCGATCTAAACGCATTACATTCCTTTTAAAATGCCTTAAATTACGGTCGTCCTTAAATTACGTAACTCTTGAAGGGGAAGGGGATGGTCTTTGTTAACGTTACGCGATATTACAAGGGGTATGGGAGTATTAACCTTAGCGTTACATAACTCATAAACTTTTCTAGAAAAAGAATTACTTAAGTTTTAAATTGTAAATTGATTTATAACGATAGTAGGTAATGAATATTATTTTAACAAATTAAGTATTTTTATATGTTATATTATTACTTTTATTTCATCATTTTGTAAAATAATATTTCAAATTTTACTGTATTCGATATATTTATATTTGTCGACGTCAAAATTTTTTAGTTTACATGAGTTGGGTGGGGGGGGGGTATTATGTATACTAGCGTTACGTAATTATCGAAGGGCGGTTCAGAGTAGCGTTACCAGGCGTCACAAGAGAGATGACCGGTTTTTAGGCGTTTAGGGGTAATATTGGGGTAAATATCTGTTTGTTATAGTTTAGGCTAACTATAGACATTGTTACATGTCTTTTTGTCGTTAGCAATTGAACCAATTTTTGAAAGAAATTTATTTCGATTTACGGTAAGAATAGGCCATACTTTATACTTTATTTCATTTATTTATTTGACCTTGTTCAGGTCAATTATTTAGGTCATTTCTAGTTAAAATTTATATGTTAGTATAATGCGTATTTCTCTAGAATGTTGATAAGGGAAGAGATTTAGTTTTTTTCTGTTCCGAAAGAGCTATAGAACTTTGTGGCCTGTTTGAAGACGTAGATTAATCTTGTGAAGTGGAAACCCCTTTTTAAATGTTTTTTTGATTGCAACATTTAATTTACTCCGTTGGAGGATTTGCTGGTTTCCTAATACTCATACTCCCGTTTGCAACCTTGGGAACGTTTTAGGCTAACGTTCCAGGTTAATCTCGCAAGATGCTATGAAGGAAATTTTCACGATTCAACTGCTACCTCAATACCCTCTGTATTGGTTAGCGCAGGGTGAACGGACAAGCAGTCGCTGGAGATGTCGGATTTCCGTAGTATCTAAGACTAGCCCGAAGACGGAGGGAGGGCAGTCGTTAGAGGTGTCGGGAACCACTAGGATTAGGAGACTAGCTTGTGGGCAGACCACACGGTGTTCACCCTTAGAACTGGTCGCTGTCTACCCAATCCCATGCCTGTCTGGGTAACGGATGACGCGATCAGAAGGAAATGTGTGGTAGAGTTACGCCTAGGTGGTTCGGATCACGTTTCACCGAAGCGTTTCTCGACGTTGCGGAGAGAGTTCTGCTAACAAAAGGGTCCGTTGTGGGTGGATTGAATCTCACCTGACGTCAGGGTCTTTTATGGAGCTAAGTATCCCGCTGTCTGACCTAGACCAATGGAGGAGATTCGAGTGAGGTTTATCTCGGTCAGGGAGTTCGCTCGCTGACCTATGAGAAACTGCAAGCCACCATGTAGCGTTTCGGAGGTGACAGTATGGGATCCGGCAATTGCTGTCAGTTCCAGCCGTCGGATTCCCAGAAATCGTCTAGAGACATACACTTAAGGGACGTTGATGCGAAGATACATAGCCTCTCACGTTGAAGACAACTTCACCTTAACGAGTACACACCGGGACGCTACTTTGATGGGCCCTATAAAGTAGCCTCGAAAGGAAGCTCTGTCAGGGGCACACAAGGCCTATAACTGGGAGATCGGGGTGGCAAAAACATTTAGAAACCAATTCCCGCCATACTTGAGGTTGGATTCGATCGGGCAGTGGCCCCAACCCTGGCTTGGTGAAGGAACTTCAGGGTTACGATGTACTGACCTAGGTTGGGGGAATAGTCCTAATGCTGGACGAGGCACTTGGCCCCGTATGAAAGACGACGGGAGGGTGCCGGCGGGAGAGCATGTGTTAAGTCAATCGCTCCGGTACTAACCTGGTTAGCTAGTAGAGGGTGGATAGGCAGCCTCGCTTCGAACAGTGAGTAACTGGGAGCAATTGCTATGCAATTGCGCGCTGATTGAGCGTATCTCAATTACTTCCTTCCCAGGGAAGGAACGTATGTTAACACGGGAACCCCATATAAAACATTCATGTAAATCATGTATTGGTATAAGTTTATTGTTAACTATCAATGAGTAAGGAAGTACGGCGACCTAGCTCCGCGACCTGCTTTGTTAACAATATAATAGTGAAGGGCTGATAGTGCAACTAAAAGTAATCCAGAAAACATGTCCAGTCAAAAATAAAACCAACGCACTGAAAGTGCAGAAACCTCCCCCGGTAGTAGTAAGCAATGCAGAGAACTATCAAGAAATCAAACAAAAGCTCCAAACAAGAAACCTGTCTTATAATGCAACTTTGTTAAACAATAACCAAGTAAAAATCAACGTCAATAACGAAACAGAATATCGTGAATTGACAACAGTGATGAATGAAACTGATCAACAATGGCATTCATACTAAAATAAGCAAGAAAGGCCGATTTGGATTATGGTCAGAAACTTGCATCCATCTTGCGATTCGAAAGAAATATCAGCTGAATTAAAAGAGAGGGGTTTCAAAGAAATCTCCGTAGAAAATAAATTAAAAAAAGTGAAGGAGAATGACAGGGTTGAACATATTAAGCTACCGTTGTTCGTGATAACCTTTGATAAAACGGAGAACATCAAAAAAATATTTGAAATACGGTATTTGCCTAACATAAAAGTCAAAATCGAACAGTTGAAAGCCAACATGTTAGTACTTCAATGTAAAAAGTGCCAAAGATCTCGTCACACTCAGAAATACTGCCAAAGAAGTCCTGTCTGCGTCAAATGCGCTGGTAGTCACCTCACAGCTGATTGTTCTAAGCCTAGAAGTATCCCAGCCAAATGCTCAAATTGTGCTGAAGCTCTTCCAGCGAGCTACAGAGGATGTGTTATTGCAAAAGTATTACAAAAACGGAAGATGCTACTAATGCAGAAAAAAGTTCAACCCAGAACATTTAACACTAAGAAAGTATCTAATGAGATTTCATATGCTAATGCTGTTCAAACTCGTAAGGTCCAACCCTCAAATCCTCAATATTCTACCACATATGAAGAACATGGTTCCATGCAGCAGACGATGAAACAATTGATGGATATGTTTAATCAGCTTGCTGTTAGACTAAACCGATTAGAAGCCAGAGCCACTGGTGCTATTCCCAAAAAGAAATAATTCATGGATATAACTGACCTACGAATTGGACTATGGAATGCTAATGGCATTCTAAATCGTAAACACGAATTAGAAGTATTCCTTATCAATCAGAACATGGATGTATGCTTAATTTCAGAAACACATTGTACTAATCAGTCATACCTCAAATTTATGCTATGCTATCAATGCATACATCCAAGAAACCAAGCTAAAGGAGGTAAGTGCAATCTTAATTAAAAACAATATTAATCATTAAGAAGAACGTCACCTTCAATCTGAAGAAATACAACTTACTGTTGTAGGCATAAAATCAACCAAACAAAAATTAAATTTGGGTACCGTATACTGTCCACCCAAATATAACCTTAAAAGACCGGAATATCTTGAACTTATGCATCATATGGGTGAGAGATTCATATTGGGAGGAGACTATAACGCTAAAAATGTAGATTGGGGATCTCGCCTGACAACAACCAACGGTAAAGAACTTAGACAGGCAATAGGTGAAACTAGTTGCAATTTTCATTCTACAGGTAAGCCCACCTATTGGCCTACAGACTTAAATAAAATACCCGTCTTGCTAGATTTTTTTATTACAAGAAAAGTGTCACCAAACTTTGTTGATGTACAGGAAAACTTCGACCTAAACTCTGATCATTCGGCAGTTATTTTAACACTCAGTGAAAGAATTATCAAAAAAGAAACCCCGCCAAGATAAGTTAATAGAACTACTGATTGGGAAAGCTTCAAAATTGACCTTGATAATAATATCAATTTGAATGTCAATCTAAAGTCCAAGGACCAGTTGAATAATGAATCTGAGAAGTTCTTCCGAATCATCCAATCGGCGGCTACTAGCAACACCAAAGAAATTACATATGTAACCAAAGGGAAGAATTACCCACTGGGGATTAGAGAATTGGTCAAAGATAAAAGAAATGCTAGAAGAAAATGGCAGCATTCAAGAAACCCGTTGGATAAAACTATCTTAAATAATAAAACTCAGAGGCTTAAAAGAGAGATTCAGAAGTTGAAAGAGGATTCCATAAGAAGATATCTAATAAACTTGTCTGCAGATGAAACCGCGGACTATTCCTTATGGAAAGCCACCAAAACAATTGGAAGACCTGTTTCATCTATTCCGCCAATTAGGAAGGAAGATGGTTCATGGGCTCGTAATAATAAGCAAAAAACTGATGTGTTTGCAGATCACTTAGCCAATATCTTTAAACCAAATCAAATCCAGTCAGATGTATTACTTGAGGACACATTTGATCCAGTTTCAGAAGAAATAATATTGACTACGCCGAAAGAACTGGCCAATGAAATTAAAACTAATCTGAATCCTAAAAAAGCCCCTGGTTTTGATCTTATTACGGGAGAAATCTTGAAACAACTGCCGAAGAAAGGAATAGTGATACTTACTTATCTCTTCAATGCAGCATTTCGTCTCAGACACGTTCCTGCTATCTGGAAGGTGGCAGAAGTAATTATGTTACCAAAACCTGGTAAACCAGTAAATGATGTCAAATCATATAGACCTATTTCTCTACATCCAATTATCTCCAAACTGTTCGAAAAACTAGTATTGAAAAGACTGCGGCCTATAATAGAAAACAATAATTTAATCCCAGAGTTTCAATTTGGATTCCGTCAGAAACACTCCACCATCAATCATGTGCATCGAATTACTGATGTTGGACACAATTCTTAAACCCCTACCGCTAAGCTGCAAAATGCTAGTAACAGAATTCTTGATTGGACAATAAAATGGAAAATAAAACTAAACTAGAGAAACTTCGTCAAGACATGACGGTCAAAAGCATTGAAGGATTTCCCTATATACAACATTCGATGTGTGATTGAGTAATTATTTAAATAAACGCAACCAAACATAACCAGCTTACCCTCTCTTCCGACATATATTCCTCTCTGGCTTACCCCTCCCCGCCGGTTTATTCTACATTCATACATACGGAAATTCTACGTTACGAAATGATAAGAATAAAATCAAAAATCGATCTTGTTTAAAACATTCTTGAAAACGTATATTAGTACATATTTTAAGAACATGACATAAACAGTGTTGGCAAATTTCCTGCATTTTATACAAACAATATGAAACAGCTCTGAATAAGTAATTGCCATTAGCTATTATTTGTATAATTCGTCTGTTGTCCATAATTTTGAACTACGCGAGTTTTGTCTACGCAACCTAAAATTTTTTAAACATTAATCGCTTAGTAATAATGGAAGTGGACGGTTGCATCACCCTTTTATAATTATAAGCGGGAGTAGTTACGAAACTCACCATCGTGGAAAGTGAGAGAGCTCCCCAACTGAATGTCCGATTCGTCCTTCTCAAATTAAACATTTTAGAGGTTTTCAAATTAAAAATATAAACATTAAAAAAATATAAAAATTAAGTAGTGTTGTCCAATCTACACAGCGAAAGCTTTAATATAAAAAAAGAATCGCTTAGATAAGTCCGGTGGAACTCTCAAACGAACGGGAAAAAAAATAAGCCTTGTATTTTAAATATTTATATAGAATATAGATGAACTTAAATTTATTTATGTCTACTTCACCAATAAAAAGTTGACGGACCTCCCTACTCTTATAAAACTATTGGTTTTATTACATTGTTCAATAATTACTTTCAAAACAGCATGAAAATCCATTATTTACAGCTTACACTAAATATTATTTACATATTTACTATTTATAAGGGTCTACATTACGCTGGGTCGAAAACGACCCACTGAGCACTTGCGTACCTGCACGCCGTGCACATGCTATTATTCCTGTGCCGACTTGTTCCTTTAGTGGTGGTCAGTTGCCAAATGTTTTCTCAAGTGATGGTGTGTTTTGTGTTTTATTCAGTTGGTTACTATTAGTGATTATCATAGTATTAGTTATTATTAGTCAACATGAGTTCATTCGAAGATTACTGGGGCAGGTAACTACTAATAAATATTTTTATCGTAATTATTATAATGTTTTAACTGAAATTGATTTATGTAGGCACCGCCCGCTCAAGCTTCACGAAATGTTGGAGGAACTAGAAAATGTAGATGACAATACTCACTACAAATATGATGTTTTTATTGCACCGCCTGCAGATGTTGGAAATGATACAGATGAGGATTCAGGCGATGATGATTGTAACGATCCCAACGTCCTCAATCGAAATCAACTTGAAGCAGAAGCAGAGCTTTATATCAACGGTGAACCTGCCTCTCACAACACCAATGATTATAATAAAGGGTGTTCATTTAAATTCGTAATCTAGCAACCTTTGGATTATTGCCTGTCTCTATCTGCGACGTATTATATCTGTCGCTCTGCCTTCTTTCATTAAAATTCCAAAGGTTGCTAGATTACGAATTTAAATGAACACCCGTTATAAGTGATGACAACGTCCCCAGTAGTAATATAATTGACAGTCCATCTTCTTCAGTTCTTTCTCTGAAGCGCCATAAAAAGTCGCAAAAAGTAAAACCACTTGTATGGGAAGTTGGAGATTTAGGAAGTCCTATTTGTGAGGAATGGACAGCACCTTTGTTCCCACCTACTTCATTAAATGCCGACAGTCATCCATTAGAATTTTTTGAACTTTTTATGCCTGTGGAATTAGTAGAAGATTTAGTAAAATACACTGCTCCTATGCAGTGTCCGAAAATCGGCGCTTGACACTTTCAGCCAAAGAAATGTACGTGTTTCTAGGAATACTATATGTCAGTGGATACAATGTCTTACCTAGACGTCGAATGTATTGGGAAGAGAAGGAAGAGTGCAAAATCGATTAGTTTCCAACTCGATGAGAAGAAGAACATTCGAAGATATTTTTAGAAACCTTCACATAGTAGATAACAACGAAATCGATGTATTAGATCGTATGGCGAAAATAAGACCGCTTATCGTCAAGCTGAATGAATTATTTTTAAAATATGCCCCAATTGAGCAACCATTGTCAGTAGACGAATCGATGATTCCCTATTTCCCTATTGTAAACAGTTCATCCAATTAGATTTGGATTCAAATCATGGGTTTTGGCTACGCGTTTGGCTTATTGCGTACAATTTGATCTATATCAAGGCAGAAGGGGTAATACTAACGAAGATCACGGTTTGGGAGGATCGGTAGTTCTGAATTTTGCAGAAATTCTTCAAAAACGTTATGTCGATGTTCGATTTTTTTTATTTTTTGACAATTTTTTTACGTCAGCTAAGCTTGTCACTTTACTTGGTATTAAGAGTTTTGCTGCAACCGGTACAGTTAGAGTAAACAGAACCGGAAACTGTAATTTACCTGATGACAAGTATTACAAAACTAAAGAAAGAGGTGCATACAACAGCAAAGTAGACAAAGAAAATGGAATAGTAGTAGTTCGGTGGAAAGATAACAGTGATGTCACTTTGTTGTCTAATCAATATGGCGTGCAACCAATACAAACTGCAACAAGGTACTCTGCTCGAGAAAAGAAGAAAATTTAAGTACCTTAGCCAAACATAGTGTCCCTATATAATAAATACATGGGTGGTGTTGACCAGTTTGATAATGGTATTGCTGCATATAGAATATCAATACGTGGAAAAAAATGGTACATGCCAATCATGTTATGTATGTTTGACTCCCCGATGAACAATTCTTGGCGTCTTTCAAGAAACACGGGAAAAGCTGTTGATAACTTAGGCTTTAGAAGAGAAGTTGCTCAGGAATTACTAGCAAAATACGGTAAACAACCCCTAAGAAATGGCCCAACTTCAAGTTACACCTATCCATTACCAGCAAGAAGAAATGCTGGTCATATAATATTAACTGACCAACCAAGAAGGCGATGTGCCGTTTGTAAAAACAAAACTGTCAAGGCGTGTTCAACTTGTCGTTCCATTACATGATAAATGTTTTATAGATTTTCATCCAAGTAAATAGCAGGTAATATCTACCTCTATTTTTTATATGTTCTTTTGTTTGTAACCTAAATATTCCATTAAAAATCCTAAGCAACTATTTTTTTTTGTTTTATTTATGTTTCGTAAGTGCTCAGTGGGTCGATAATGACCCATGCTTTTTTCAAGCTATCATGAGTTATTAATTTTTTTAAACACTTTTAAGTTATTACTGGTTTATTATCACTCCGAAACTTGAAAAAAAAATTAGAAAATTTAATAAAAAATATAGTGAGCACTAATGGGTTAATATCAACGGTAACATTGTACCTTAGGCAAACAACGTTAAATACCTTGGCATGAACTTGGATGCTAAGCTACGCTGGAAGGAACATGTTAAGAAGAAACGGTTTGAACTTGGTATGAAATACAAACAATATTATTGGCTCCTTGGGAGAAATTCCAAGCTGTCATTGCACAATAAGATTCTTATTTATAATCAGATTTTAAAACCTATTTGGCTTTATGGAATTCAACTCTGGGGTTGTGCTAAAGATTCCAACATAAAACTAATTCAGACCTTCCATAACAAAGTGCTGCGTAACATGGTAAATGCTCCATGGTACGTACGCAACCAGGACCTCCATCGTGATCTTGGCTTCCCAATGGTTCGAGAGCAGATAAGAAGATCGCTGGCAAACATCAGGCCAGACTATACCATCACGTCAACGCAGAAGCCCTTCAGCTACTGGATAACCAACATCTTGTCCGAAGACTGAAGAGGACCAAACCGTTTGACCTTGTGTAGTGTTTTGTATAAAAGCAGAGCATTGTACGCAAGTGAGTAGTATAAGTGTATTTTGCGCAGCCAGTACAAACTAAAGGACATCATTGGATGAACTCTAGCTTATAAATGTTTAGTTATTAAGATTTATCAGATTCAAATTATTGGTTAGTCATTTGTGACTAGTTTTAATATTTCTGAACACCATGTAGGTGTTTATTGAAGAAAAAAAAATGTATTGGTTAGCGGTTGAGCCAGTGGCTCCATATATATTTATTTTTTTTGAGATATCGGAATAGCTTGGTGTCTTCTGGATAGTAAGAAAAAAAACCTATTACCATCAACTCCTTCTGAGCTAGCTATCACTTTGTGGAAATAATTCACACACTATCTAGATAATCCCAAATCATTGTTTTCATTTAAAGAAAAAGCGCGTAACACTCAATATTTCTGGCGCCCAACGTGGGGCCTAAATTTACCCATCAGTTCATTATGTACGACCCCCTCTTGCGAATGACTGTTAGGATGTCCTTCATTTTAATAGAAACTGATAGTAGGTAATAAATACAAATTTAACGGAAAAGCAAATGGCTTGAGTTTGCGGAACACAACTGTAGTCATCTTTCATATTACATATTACACAATCGACAGTCTAATATTTATCTCATAGTTAACGTTAATTTAGTACTTAAAATGGAACGAGACGCAGTATAATTACAGTTGGAAGTTCTACATGTGTTAAAAGTTTTTTCAAAATTTAATTGAGTTTAATCTTCAAACATATGAATAAGATGTTATGTGAATTATATGACTAAATATAAACACACAACTATAAATTGATAGAGTACACAAGGATACTGTCAGTGCCATCTACAGAAGTTATTGTTGTAAAGTTTTGTTTAATTAACTCAAAACTTGCCCAGTGGCACTTAGCTCCTTTAGAACTTCCACTCTACAATTATCGAAAATTACTTCTCGAATTAAGATAGGAGGATCGGAAGGAAAAGGGATACCATAATTTTATTCACTGCAACTATAGTGCAATTAAAATTGAACCATCAGTGATGATTTTGTTGCAAATGGTTTTTTGGTTTCCATCCTTCATTCTAAAATCCTATAGTAGGTGCTATAGAATGCTAAAATGCTGTAGTAGAGATACATTATGTATGATATTATCACAAGGAACAGTAATCAATAAGTTTCTGTTAATGTTATTTCATGAATCTAATGCTGTAATGATTAAGTTTTTAGGTTTTCTGTGATTGAAGTGCGCTGGTAAATGCTAACATTTCTATTTACAATTTTAAACATAGCTTTTTACTCAAAATGGAACAAGTTGAATGTAACTCATTCCCTTCCTTTTAGATGTATATCACTTACATCATGATCTCATCCTGATCTCCTAGGGAGTAGTAAGCTTCCTTTTCCTCTTTTCTTTCATTTTCTTGATAATTAGATACCCTACCGCTTTGAATCACCAAGACGACTTTACAAATAAGTGAAGAAATGCACAATAGAAATCTTGTTACTAAGCAAAGCTCAACACAGTAAAAACAACTAACTAAATAAGTATATAGCTATTAACTTTAACAGCTTTACCAGGGTTTATCATTCTTCATTCTGCAAGAATTCCTATGTATTTGGCGTCTACAGTTTATTGTAATTTAATGTGAATTCAAAAGGCATTACAGTGTTGAGTGGTTTTGAGTATTTATGTAGATTTAACATCTATTCAGGATTAACTAAGGAACATTTATTTCCTAAGTAAGTTGTTTTTAGTTATTTTAATAATTTGTATTGACCCATTATATTCAAACTGTTAGTATGAACAATAACTCTTTATAATAGAAAGAGATCCTTCTTATCATAGTAAATAAATTATGGTTCCCTTGTTTATTAAACAATATTTCTTGACATACGAATAAATCAATTTAAACTGAATATGGTTGTGATGATGCTGGACCGTTCACTTGCATAAGTTATTGAAATACATTAACCTGCCTAATATTAATTTGACTAACTACGATTAGTTATTATATTCAATCAATATAATCAGAAACCTTTTTTGTTTGCGGATTTTGAGAACGTATGAATGACTTACAAGCAAATGGCGCCCATAATCCTTATTATTTCTACAAACCTTATTTTTCTTTACAATCTATAAGCTAGAGAAGCCAATACTTACGCCTAAGTAAAAATTTGTCAATAAGAGATCTTTCGCCGGTACATTCAATTACAGTAAGTATCATTGTTCTCTTTCAGTGAATTTGTATAGTATTATACATAGTAGTTACAGTTGACGTCCACTTTAAACTTTACTTCTAAGACATATTCAAACAAGTAGGTAAGCCTGCTACTGTATTTAGGACTTATTTTTAAAGAGTAGTAAATACAAATTGCTGTTGTTGGTTGCGTTCTTTTATTGTATTGTAAATTTCCCTTGCTGAATTACGGTACCTTTTTTATACCTCATCACATATTAGTTATTTAAAAAATTGGAGAGATTGTGTAACTCAAAAATATTATAGCTGCGCAACAGATTTAAACTTGCTTTTTCTATGAAATTGTAGAATGATAGTTTTTCTGACAAGAAAAACATTATTATTAACATTGACATTGAAAACATTTTATTAACAATGATTACGATAATTAGAACAATAAGACATTTCTAAACTCCTTTGTAAGTTATTGCTAATTATTAAAATTAATAAATATCAATGGTAAATTGCTTATACTAACACCTGGATTTTGAAACAGAACAGCTAGAAGTTATTGTAGCGGACGCTGAAGATGACGTGCAGGGGTATTTAGCTCACCAACGTTTTCAATTATTTTTCTAATAAACTTCAACTTTGCCTTGGAGGGAATCGTCTGTAGTGCATCAAGCGAGAACTAGTACAATGTGCGAGAACAAACTAAATTCACAGCAACACAAAACAAGTCCCACGCATGGGCGTCAATTGTAACAAAGCTTTTTACTTACAAAAAAAGCGTCGCACGATGAACGTCAACTGTAACTACTATGTATTATACTATACAAATTCAGTGAAAGAGAACAATGATACTTACTGTAATTGAATGTAACGGCGAAAGATCTCTTATTGACAAATTATCACTTAGGCGTAGGTATTGGCTTCTCTAGTTTATAGATTGTAAAGAAAAATAAGGTTTGTAGAAATAATAAGGATTATGGGCGCCATTTGCTTGTAAGTCATTAATAAGTTCTCAAAATCCGCAAACAAAAAAGGTTTCTGATTATATTGATTGAATATAATAACTAATCGTAGTTAGTCAAATTAATATTAGGCAGGTTAATGTATTTCAATAACTTATGCAAGTGAACGGTCCAGCATCATCACAACCATATTCAGTTTAAATTGATTTATTCGTAAGTCAAGAAATATTGTTTAATAAACAAGGGAACCATAATTTATTTACTATGATAAGAAGGATCTCTTTCTTTTATAAAGAGTTATTGTTCATACTAACAGTTTGAATATAATGGGTCAATACAAATTATTTAAATAACTAAAAACAACTTACTTAGGAAATAAATGTTCCTCAGTTAATCCTGAATAGATGTTAAATCTACATAAACACTCAAAATCACTCAACATTGGAATGCCTTTTGAATTCACATTAAATTACAATAAACTGTAGACACCAAATACATAGGAATTCTTGCAGAATGAAGAATGATGAACCCTGGTAAAGCTGTTAAAGTTAATAGTTAAATTTTAAAACTGAAATTTTCTGGAGTGATGTCGTTAATAATTTGACAATTTGTTACGTGCTAATTTCGTAGCACCCTGTATAGCTATGCTTTTGTATTAAGTTGTATAGCGTTTAGGGATTTTTGCATTTTCTCTCCTTGTAGTTGCCATTTTGTTGTGGAACTAATTTCCTTTTTTTGATAAGAGATTGTCACTTTTTAGTTTGATCCGCTTGTGAAGCTAGAAGTTCCTTGAAGAACCTTTTCGTGGACATCGCCGTCTAATTAATCTTTTCCTTTATGTTAAGTTATGGGAAGTGCCTTAGTGCAGATTTGATGATTCATTGTGGCGTTAGTTTTCCGATTTAGTTTATTGGAAGCCGTTTATGGGATGTATTTCCACTTGTTCTTTTGAGGTTATGGAAGCACACCTTTTCGTAAGTTTATCGATTAACTTTTCTATCATTCAGTCTCTTATACTTAATTCTTTCGATAGGTTTTTATGTATAATCGTCGTTATATGCAGGCGATATAAATCTCTCTTAAGGTCAACTTCCATCGAAGGTATTAATAAAGTGTTGTGATGGTCATTCTGTTAATTTGATTTATTTGTTACAGACCTTTTATTTTTTTCTCTAAGTTTGGGTTTATCCTTTACTCATTTTATTACTTGCCGTATAACAAGTATACGTTGAATATTTAGGTTGTTACAAGACCATTACGCAGACCTGGTTGCTGTTGTCGGGATCACGTTACGTTCGAGCTTTGGTGACGTTCCTCTTCAGCTCTAAGAACAGACACCGTATCGTGAGTTGGTTATAATATAGCAACTGGTTACAACAACAGTAACGTTTGACAACTCTTTATTGTATATAAAACATTTATGTATATTTATATATTATGATTTTGTGTTAAATGGTTTTTCACCAGTGTGCGTGTAGCACTCATTTCTAGATATCTGCTTCATATTTATAATTCTATCACATACCATTTATTGTATGATATTGTTAAGAATATTTGCGAGTGTGTGCGTATGTCTTTGCTCCGTAATAGATGAATAGCTCACTACTGGAGCTGATGATTGCGCAATCTGATTGGTACCTGTAGTCGCGTGAAATTTTACCGTGCCCTTTGCTTATTGCTTTTGTGACTTTAAATCAACTTTAGAGTAAGTAATCGCGCTCGTATTAATCTCTTTTTCCCTTGCAATTTGTGTATAGCATTCAATAACCACTATTTAATTTTTACCAAGGTTATTTCTCATTAAATAATTTGCCCTACTTGATAATTTGAATTAATTAATTAATAATAAAGCACTGTATATAACTTACTTGAAGATTTAATTATTTATATGTGTGGTGTCAGGAGTTTATATATTCAGCTATCAAGGAGTCTTTATTGGGGAAAATCGACCACATTGGTAGTAGTCGCAAGTGTGTTGTTCTTTTCAGATTTTGTCGGTCAATACTGTAGCTATCTTAGACGATTCTTGGCGCCCATTACAGAAGACCTTTAGTGAGACCCACGACCTCCCACTAGTTGGCTGGCAGCCGACAGATTTAACTGCGGTTAAAGTTTGTTACCGTTTCCCAATATGCAGTCCCCATTTTGTTGGTAACAAATTGCCTATCAATAGTAAAAACTTTAAACGCATATAATTCCAATAGCAACATCACTTATTAGCAGGTTTTCACTATTCAAACAAATTTGATTGCCAACGGTGAAATTATTCCAATGCAACAATATTTAAATTCAGCTCGAAATTCTGCACTTCCACAATATATTTAAGCCAAACGATAAAACAACAGAATAAGAGCTATTAGCATTTACGTTCACTTTACTATTGACTTCACTGAATAGACTGCCAGCTAACGGCACACTGTAATGGTTATCGAATCGGTAGTACAAAATGCTATATTTTAATTTTTAATTGGAAATTGAATTCCATTCGTAATTTGTCAACTAACTGCAAACGGTATTAATGATTAAACATATTAAGCGACGGACTGAACTGTACTGTAAACAACGTAATGTTAATTGTAAAGTTTATTAACTCGAAGAACTAAACTGAATTATAAAACAATTAGCTTGACCGGTAAACAAGACGAAACATGATCACAAAACATACTCAAACGAAAACCAACTCTTCACACTTGGCGGTACTTTTAGAGAGAGCCGCCCGTAGCGTAGGTATGAGGTACACTACGTGACTTGTCCGTCATTTATCCCTTAGTAGACTACTAGACTGCCCGACTTGGGGATGCAAAACTACCTTTGCTTAATATTGTTAAGGAAGGGAAATTAACCACCCTATAAAAAAACCAGACTAACATATACTGAACCAATTATATAAAATCTTTCTAAAACATTCTGGATCTTATTTATTGGGACGATGAAATGAACTTCTCACCGGAGGTCTACACAATAAACGGGCCAGACATACCCTTATCTGTCTTTTATGCAGAATTCAATTTATCAAACAAGAAATAGGCACGTAAAAGGAAATATAAATTTGATTTAACTGCATTTTTAGACACATTCCTTTGTTAAAAAGGCAATTTTATTTCTGTATTTTTATAAAAACAATTTCGTCTGCGTGAGACGCTTTAGATGACCTTTCATATTAACGAAAAACATTATTTGATTTAAAATAAAGTCTGAAAGTTTAAACTAACGAAAATTTGCTTAAATGTACAGGGTCGTCCTAAGATTATTAATAATAATTGCTTTTAAAATTGCATTAAAATTGAATCTAGAATTTTAACACGTTACAAACTCTCGTGTGAGTTGCGTAGACAGGGAAGAAAAACGACATTCGGGATAAAAGAGATGTAGCATCGCTCGCACTCCTACCAAGGTCTTTACATCTGACTGTAGCCGAAGCGAAACTTAAGACTTTCAAGTAAGAAATGTGCTACGGGACTCGATAAGCCAGTTTTGCCACTGCGCATCTGAAGGTCACACGAAAGTTTTTGATGGACTGTATGTATCTTTCTGCTACCACCAAATCTTTCCAGCCACCACGATCTTCAAGCAAAGTCAAGGAAAGTCTGCTTCAGCATTAGCAAACAGCTTTGTAGAGTAAATTGTAAAAACAAATTCAGAATTATTTGTCAGTTTCAGATAACTTGCAATGTGGAAATTCCACCAAATGTTTTTACACCCAAATAAATTAAGAAAAAGCGCTTAGACTCCATATGGGACGAAAAGTGCTGTAGGTTTTTGTAAAACTGTATCCAAGTTTCTTTTTCCTCCGTTACAAAAAACGTAGACTGCTACTTAGGAAACTTGGATATGTCCACATTATCACGCAAGATTAGAATACTCTCAAAGATTACTTTAATCATATCATTGATGCTTCCAGTTTATTGGATTTTTGCATAAAATCATCAAGCAATACGATTTTCGCGTGTTGTATACTCTTTCTTTTCCACCCTGTATATTAGTTAATTTTATTGGGAGCATTTACGCAGTTTTCTATTTCGCAAGGGAATTTACGCACACGCTGTACGCGTCTACATCGACAGAGTCGTATTGTTGTTTCTGTCTCCTTACCAATGTCCAAGACCGCCTTCTGTAGTTAGCCGGATCATAGGTAATTTTTGTATTATTTATCCTGTTATTATACTTGTCGTTTAGTGTAACTCATAATTGTATGTTTTTGGCTTCCAAACAACTAGCAAATAAACTAACAAGACACCATAGATTACTATACATATTTAGTTTTGCGTCATTAAACATACCTTCTGTGCCAGTACGAAGCGCAAAGGGATTCAACCTTATAAATTGCAAATAACAAAACTACAGAATAATATTTGTCTACAAAATGATAATACTACATTTAATATTATAGTAATAAAATAATGACTACTACCCATAACCTGAAAACCAGGCCCCAGAAGCTGTGAAGTTTGTGCGGGAGGAAGGGGCGATTTTTATTATTACTGTGCATTATATTAATCTAATATACTATCAGGTCTCCGTCAAAGACCCAATAACTTATAGAAAAATTACCTAAGGATTTGGAAATAAGAATAGCATCGTCCATGCAATTTATGAATGCAGGTATAAAAGAATTTAGTATACACAAATCTTATCCTTCGCCGTTTTGCTTATATAGTAAAACTAACTAACCCTTTATCGATTTTAATAGATTTCATAAATTTAGAAGAGAATTATAGAGCGTTTCAACTACAAATAGTTGAAGTTAACTGCTTTTATTGTAGTAAACCCGGTCATACATTTCTAAATTGCAATGCAGGCACTGGTGAGCACAATAGAAGTGCTACCTACAGTATCAAGAAAACGTCCATATTTAGAACATCCACTTGAAAACCGTATTGACATATGTAGTGCAAACTCAAATATTATTTAACATCCTCACTATTCAAACATTAACCCAATCAAATACTCAAATACAAGAACATCTACCATTCATACCATAAACCTACAGACCATCTAAAACGAACAATCTATTTGAAACAACAGCAAACAAATAAATACCAATTTTGTTATAAGATTATATACAGTCTCTTTGTTCTCAAACTCGAACATATGCATTTAACATTGTCTTGAACGTTTTTGGTGATTCCTGCTCGCCAAATTCATCTATAAGGAAGATAATGGTATTAATAGAAAGAGAAAATTATTGCACATCAAATGATACCGCAATCAGAAATTTATTAAAAAATCCAATCTCCAATCCCTAGATTTTTTAAATTTCAATCCTAAATCCTAACTCCAAATAAATATTTTGAAAAACTGTCCACAATCCCTAATTCTTATTAACACTTGGGAGATTCCCTAATCCTACTAATTAATATATAGAGAAGGAAATATAAGAAGTGAACTACTGTAAGTGAAAGATTGGACGTGGCTGCAATAAATGAATAATGCCTACAAATTAATAGAAAAATTGACAGATACTGAAAATTTTACAAATACGGAAATTCCAATTAAATGTTTTTTTTTTCTAAAGAAACTGGTTTTTATGAAATCACAAATAGTGAAATCAAAATGCACGAAAAGAAAGAAGTCATGTAAACAAGAATGTTATAGCCCTAACTAGAAAACTAATATGAACTACAATAGGTAAAAGACGCTTATGCATAATTATAAATTGTCAAATGTCACATGAAATGACAAGAGATTACGTGAAGTTTATTGCAATTTATGAATGAACATCAAAAGTACACACTTTTATAAGAATTGTTTACTTTTACAAGAGAAAGTGACTTTTCCGAATGCATTAGTAAAGTAAAAAAAAATCTATCGATCAACCTTAATACCCTAAACTAGGAGAACCTTGTCAATGGTGGGGCATGTAACGTTATTCTTGATGTAACGGTATTTTATTCACCTCAATTAACTGGAAAATCATGAACAGAAAAATTCTGTATAGAGCAATAAAATTGCTAAGATGATTTATTCCAAACTCAAGAAAGAAGTGCAGGGAGTTCTTACTCTAAACAAGAGTAAAATAAAAATCTCAATATAGCTATTATTATAAGATTTTTACGATAACAGTGTAGTTACATATAACCCAAGTAACACATTTGGCACCTTTATTACGCTTAAAGCTTTATAAGTAATATATTATGGTAGCTTATATAGGTAGCTAATCAGTTTCATTGAAGCATTCGGAGCTAAATTGCTTATAAAACAATTTGGTGGAGTGAGATTGCTGGTAAAATGTTCTCACATCATAAATGTAAAACTGCTTTATTGAAGCATCTTTTACAACATTTTTCTTACTTAATAAATATGACTTGGTAAGATCTTTTAAACAGATACAAACCACGTATATATCTAAGATATACGTGAGCTTTTATTATATAACATTTCTATACAACTGTTTTAAAGCTTAGCCATTTTTCTATAGTGGCTATATAACATTCAGTTTTAAAGACTTTTAAAGCAAAATTCTACAACAGTATAGTTATTTAAGTCAAATGTCATATATGTCAGCCTCCATGCATATTGCTGTAATTCCAGCACTTTAACAGCACAGTTGAATATAGGTCATTTGGGTTGCCTATTTATTTAGGGGCTTGGACTCAGTTTAAACAAATCTTAATTAAATAAATTAATTTGTTACTTAATAAGTAAAGGATACACTCTACATCTCTTGATAATAATAAGAAGTAGATCTTAAGCGGATTTTCCACTTGAAAAATTATTTTGGTACAAGTTACGATTTGCATATCGTTAGGTCGTTGGACTTGGTTTTTCATAATTAAAGCCATTGTAAGGTGTAGTTTCGCCTGGAAATTATAAAAGGCATAGATGGAAAGGTGTATGCAAGCAATAACCACAATACTTACAGTTTTTGTTGTTGAATTTGAAGTAAATCCCTTGCTGGTTTAACGATTCATCAAATTTCATGATAAATGTATAATTTTCATTAATCTATGCATTTGCAGCCAAAATGTCTTGCTGCAATATTGTTAGTTAGGTTCTAGAGCACCTTTAGCAATAGAATTTTCAAGTGGGCAGCTCTATATAGAGAAGGTTTAGCTTTTTGAAGCTTAAAAGTTTGTATCGTTTGAACCTGATCTCTTAAAATAGTAAAATCTGGTTAATATTTAAAGTTTTGGTGCCAAAAGTTGATGTAAATATTGTGTAATAGGATGTTCGGATTAATTTAATAATAAGTAAAGGAGGTAGTCTGAAAATGTTATTATCTGTAATGCTGTAAAACCATGTTTGTCAGGAAATTCAAGATGGTTGCCATTGAATCCTGGAGTTAAATTTGCTTTTTGTTAGACATGTAATATACCAAAATATAGGAAAAGTTATCCTCTTTCCGATTATGCAATTTGTTTGAACATTCAATTTAAGTTTTTAACAATAATTTGGTTATGTAAATGTTGTTAGGTTAGATGTTCATTTTTTTTAGTAACTTACCAGATTTTGTTAGTAGAAAAATAACGTTTGGCGTTTGTTTTTGAAAAAAAATAAAAGCAGGTCGAAAATCTGGTTACCTTCTTCTTGATTTTCATACAAAGCAGAAGCCATGTCAGATCACGCAATAATTTAATAAAATCTTGAGGTTATGTGTGTCAAATTTTATGTCAATGAAATGCCAAAAAAGTGACGTTATGACAAATGTCATCCAAATTTAATTTTTTTGAGTGTTAAATAATTTTCAATAATGATAATAATAAAGAACAGTTAATGTGAATTATAAAAAAAGGAAAGTGAAGTGTTAATTTGGTTTTTGGATTATTTATTTATAAGAAGAAAATTTCTGGAAAACGTATCGGAACTTTATTTCTGGATGGAAGGAATTTTAAAACAGAATATAATGGAAACTTGTTGGAAATCACTAACTGACTTGATGTACTCACGTCTTGGAAAAAACATGTCCAATATTTAATAATGGTAATTATTTACAATACAATTTTCAGTGGAAAGATCACTTTAAAAATGTGTGTTCACCATCACAACAAATAAGCAGGTAAATTTACAGACTATTACAGAAAACTGCCAAATAATATAGTATGTTTAAAAATTTTCGAATAGTGCCAAAATCTTTGAATTTAAAAATTTATTTTCAAACTTTAACTATTTTTGTTTCGTTTCTTTCTTTTGATTATAATTTAAGATCGTGGTATTGATAAAATAAAAATTAATCAGGAAAAGAGAATTAGACTGACTCTTAATTCTTATTTTGGTAAATCCAATTGACACCAATAATTAATTTAAATTATTTCAAGTTTGTTAATTCAATCCATTTTAGATAGTAAGACATTTTTTTGTTTTTGTTTCTCTTTCATAAACTTTCAGTTTTTATTATTTTTATGTGTTTATTAATAAAATAATATTTTTAAATGAGCAAAAGGAGATTTATTTGTATATTTTTTTGTTTTGTATCCATTAACAGAATTTAACAGGTATAGGTTGAACAATATTTTATTAGTTTGTCAAAGAGCGACCCGCCTGAAATTTTCTCTTGCAATTTTCCTGAACTTGTCTTTGGATTTTAAAATCATAGCCGGTGCAAATTTTCTTTTCATCACAAAGGTAAGTGGTGTTTGTTTTTGTATAACGTTTCAGTTTGCCTTGCTACCTTTAAACAGAAATGGTAGTGGTCTTTAATTTAAATAAATCTATGATCAAGTGTTGTAAAGTGTATACTAGTACAGCGCTTATCACGATAAAATTTTATTGTCGCACAAATGCGATGCTTATTAATTAATTTTTTATATAATCTAAAATGATTAAACGCACGCGCGCGCGCACACACACACACACACACACACACACACACCACTTTTTTATATCATAACAATATGTATTATATGTAAATTTTTTATTAATCTTTATTTATTTCATCTATACTGCACTGCTAAAATCAAAGGCAGTAACTGCAAAACATCAACTCAAAAATATACTATACTTTTTCTTAGCACACGTTGAAATTCGGTATAGTATATTTTTATAAATTGCAGTTTTGCAGTTACCGCCTTTGATCTTAGCAGGGCATTATACCTATTATTTCGGCTTTTTAAAAGCTCTGAAATGTAGTATGAATATTTTATAAATCATATATGTAATGGGTGTTCATTTAAATTCGTAATCACATCACCTTTGCATTTTTGCTGAAAGAAAACAGAGCGAAAAAGGAATGTCGTAGTTTGTTATGAATTGTGGCGCGTAATGACATTTAATTTTGACGTATGACAGACAGCAGAGATAATCTCTTGTTAGCAGTTGTTATCGTCTTTTGGTGTGCATTAGTTCTTGGTTTTTGTGTTTTCTTGCTTAATTTTTCAATTCACTGTGATTTTCAAATCATAAATCAGTTCTTTTAACAACTAACCAATCAGTGCTGTTCGGTTTTTTGCAACGATGGTGTTTTCTGTAGAACAAAAAGCATTCTTACTTGAAAGTTACTTTGGAACCAGAACCATTGTTAATGGACAGCGTTTTTATTCTGTACAAAATTGTATGGAAGAATTTCAAGCACAATTTCCAAATGTTGTGATTGATTACCAGCAATTTAAACAAACTATAGATCGAATGGTTAATTTGTTTCGTGAAACTGGTAGCATTTTACGAAAACCTGGTAGCGGGGCACCTAAAAAACGTTCTGAAGGAGTTGTCGCCGTGGCCCAAGAAATAATGGATAATAGACCAAAAACATCCATTCGACATTTAAGTCAACAAATTAACCTTTCTGTTGGAACAACACATGTACTGCTACATAAAGATCTGCATTTGTATCCCTATCGTATGACAGCTGTACAAGAATTAAAACCAGCGGATTACCCATTACGACTTAACTTTTGCAACTGGACAAGAACTAAAATTGCTAATGACCCGGAATTTTTGCAACGAATTATTTTTACTGATGAAGCATGGTTTCACATTTCGGGGTACATGAATTCACAAAATATGCGTATCTGGGGTACTGAAAACCCACATGAAATTGTTCAAGAGCCGTTGCATGCAGAAAAAATAGGTGTATGGGCAGGCTTTAGTCATGGAAGAATAATTGGACCAATATTTTTTGAGGGTAACAAAAATTAAATACACAATAATGTTAATTTTACAATTTTAGTCACTTTTAGGTACACTAACAGCGGAAAGGTACAGAACAGAAATTTTAGAGCCATTTATCAACCAATTAGACGACCGTGAGCTCCAAAGTTATTTTATTCAACAAGATGGCGCGACTCCTCACTGTACAGTGGAAACATTGGCTCTGTTGAGGGAATATTTTGACAATCGAATAATTAGTCGAAACACTGAAACTCCCTGGCCTCCGCGCTCATGCGATTTAACACCGTGCGACTTCTTCTTGTGGTCCCACATAAAAAACAGTATTTTTAGGATACCAGTACAGAATTTAGCTGACCTGCAGCATAGGATAGAGCAAAAAATTCTTGAAATAAATAACACTCCTCGGATGCTAGAAAATGTAATCAATAATTTCCACCGCAGGGTTATGAAGTGTATTGACGAAGGTGGCCAACATATTCAACACCTCTTGTAATTTTGAAGTGAATAAATTGGATAAATCACAATTTTTTAATATTTCTTGGAAACATAACCTCAATTCTTGAATTTTCAGTTTTATCGTCACAACCATTCTGTAAATGACCAGCCGTAAATCAGACACTTATTTAACATAGTTAACATAGCTAGAAAATGAATTAAATGAATAACAAATTGAATATTTCACTGTTTTATTTTATGGTGACTCTTTAATGTTTGTGACAGTTCCAATTTGTCAAAATGTCTAAGACCTACGTCAAAATGTTATGAAAATTCCAAAGCTCGCTGGATTACGAATTTAAATGAACACCCGTTATGAAATATAATATAAATACAAAGATTAGTTAAAGTTTCACAAGTTTTATTAATATCTTAACCTGACAATATTGTTTCGACACTTTATGTCATTATCAAAGGTAGATAAGATTGATAGACAAACACGTTGCTAAGGATAAATACATACAGAAAATAGGTAACTAGATACAATACATAACAAAAACTAAATATCTAACACTTCTAATAAAGGAGAATTACTAAGCTCAGTTTGTTCATTCATTAAAGGTACTGTGCGTTTATGTCTGTATATTTCAAACGCTTCTAAAATGTCTAATTTATGTTTGTTGTTGCAAAAATGTAAGAACTTAATGTTGTTTTGAGGTGTCATTGGGTGGTTCTGTTCCAAAATGTGTTTGTAACTATGTAGCTGAAATTCTCTTTTGAACCTATATGTAGCTGAAAATAGTACACTTTTATAGAACTATTTTACAGTCAAACTTACTCCGTTTCATAACCTCTAAACTCATAGTTTGAACATAGAAAGAGCGACAACAAACGTAACGAGTAATAATCAACGTCAATGATGAGGAAATATCCCAAGTAGTATTAGATCTTCGCAATGAAATTTGAGAACGGGCAATACGTATGGAATTAGTCAAATAGCTTTGAAAAGCTTACTACAGATTTTGAATCATCTGCTGATCAAGCTTCTATCATTAGATCATAGAGTACTACTAAATACTCCAAGAAGTTTTATTCTTGACAATGTTGGTAATAATGGTCATCATTGGGAACAAAGTAATTATGTTTAAAAAAAGCTTAAGCGAGTGTGACGGATATTCCACAGATTATTTCTATTAATGTTAAAGGTGATGGATTCTCAATTTATAAAAACTCAAGAAAGGGATTCTGTCTCATTGTATTCAATATTGTTGATCTGCCTCATGTTAAACCTATGGTCATCGGAATTTACTATGGATATTAGGGTGTTCGTTATTTCCCGAAGTTCGTTTTTCGGTAAGTACCCGTCTGATATCGAAAATATGTTGGAAAATAATAAGTTTGTCGCTGCGAGAAAAATTTTATGCCTCCAGTAACTAGATTTTCCCATGTTATTTAATCGAAGATGTTATAACGCCTCGGCTGGCGCCTCGGCGTTATACATCTTCTTGGATTTAAAGTATCGCTTGATCTCCTAATTACATAATATATAAAAATTAATTAATTTTACGTGAATTCAATAACAATTTTATAATAACTATATATAGTAGTAATAACTTTATATGCTGGTAGTCGACACAGAGCTCAGAGATTGAGATGTCGCCCGGAAACCGGAAGGTCCAGAGTTCGATTTCCAACCGAGATGAACACAGGCCTGCATTTTAATACCTTATAAAATGGGAATTAAGTTTTCCTGATGATTTTGGGTATTTGAGTGGTGCTGATTTCAAATCTGTTTTCAGTTTTTCTCTATGAAGTTTTTGAACAAAATAGTAAAACAATTGAAAAAAATAGAGATATTTATATGTATTTAGGATAAAAAGGCAACAAAAAAATTACAAAAATCATAGAAAAAATAGATATACGTTTATTCCTTTATCTTTTTGGAAAGTCTTTCCTATTTTGCTGGAAAAGTTTCTTTTCGTTGTTTTTCGTCTAAATTTATTTTTTATACGGTATTAAATAAATTTTCCTGGAGCAAGCAAGTTTATTTGCTTAGATGGATCCTAAACTCTTGGAAAGATCTTTTGGAAGTGTTAAATCTATAACATTTAGTGATTTAGTTCGCCTTGAGAAAATAGCTGCGGTTTAGAGTTTCTTGAAAATGATGTTTTAAAATGCCAATTTTACACTGCAATACTTTACGTGGAACTGGTACATGTATATCAATATCACGTGGAACTGGTCTCATTGCCGACTGAAGATTGAGATAGTTAAACGTATTTAAGAGTTCTTGTGTTATTACCCTTAATATCACAAAGCAAAAATACCAGTCGTCGGTGGGTGTGATTTCTTGATTCTCTCCAAACCACTGGTATTCCAAAATACAGATTTTTCTTGTTCCTTCAAATCAATGTCTTACGTGTGCCCAAAGTTATCAGTATTTCCAGCGCCACTCTTTGGATTTTGAGGCACCGGGCATAAATATCGAGTGAGGCCCCAGTAAAAAAAAGTGAATTAGTAAAAAAGTGATTAAAATAAGGTATAGCTCGTTGCGGGGTCTCACTAGCTCCCGGGACCCTGTGCATACGCCCGGCAGGTCGAACTTCGGGGCGCTTTTTAGTATTTCTTTTCTGAAAGTTTCCGAAATGAAAGAAATATTTAATTTGATTTGAGCAACAAGAAATATCACAATTTTGGTTTATAAAAAAATATGCGCGATAGAAACAAAAATGGGTTTGTTTTAATTAAATATACGTCCCAACTAATCTAAAAAAACAAAATAGTTTAATCATAAATTTCCCGCAGGCCTGTGTAATTCTTTTTATACGGATTTGCATTCAAAATATAATCTAATGTAAAACATTAATTAAAGAAAATAAATCAACCTTTATCTAAAAGTTATAACTTTTTTATACATTTCAAATAATTAGAAATATTGCATGCGCCGACATCTATGGCATTTTAATAGAACCACTGAAAATGCGAAATCATTTCCCAGGGTCATTACCGTATAGTTTAGAGATTGTGGCAATGAGTCATTTTCATGGTTAATAGACGGTCTGAAATGTGTTATTTTCTATAGTTGTAGATAAATACATTTATTTCATAATCAGTTCTTTTATAATGGAACTTTTCTGCTTTTAAAAGCAGCAAATTTATCAATATTTTCAAAACATAAATTTTGCGTAATGTCATTTCCAATAAACATTATTGATAAATTTTTTAAATGACTTTGTCCAAGATTATTTCTTAAACAATTTTTTACACGTTTAAGAGCGGAGAAAGATCGTTCTCCAGTTGCACTACATATCGTCATATAGGTAATATTAAAAATGTTTTTAAAATTGTTTCAACATTGGGAAATGTTGATGATTGGCAAATGGCATTAAGGAATTTTACCCATTCGAAAGCGTGGTACAGTTCCCTTCCCCGAATGCCAAGCCTGACGAACGCGCAGATTTTGATAGAAGGCATTGAGAGCAAGCATTCGGAGCAACAGAGATGATACATTTCTTGCAGGTCTACTGCTAAACAGTATATTCCGTTACAAAATTTTACTTATCGCTCGGAATGCTTGCCTATTCGCAGGAAGCTCTATTGCGTGGACCGTACACCTTTTATACCCGCCTGTACAAGATATGAACTGTTTCATGTTTCAGTCTTCGCGACAAAGTGAGTTCCCATGACAATAATTCTTATTTGTCGCGTGTCCACTGCGGTCCTGGTCAGGGTTCCTCTGCGGCCCCCCTGACTTGTGGGGCCTGAAGCGGCCGCTTCCAACGTTTGTGCCTAAATCCGCCACTGCTCCACGCCAAAATGCATAAAAATGCATTTGCACATGCATTTCAACATATTTTCGATAGAAAAACAAACTTTGGGAAATAACGGACACTCTAATGGATATGGAAAACTCTTTGCTATCAGTTCTAGGTGTAATTACCTAACTTTTTACTTAAAACTTAAAAAGCAAGATTTTACTGAATATATACAACAATCACTTATGAAGTATTCAGAATAAATATATGGCTGCATCATTTTAAGACTATTTATTTAAAAAATAGATTTTTTAAATATTTAACAGTGTCAAATTTAGGAAGTTTTGGAGACTTCAAAGTAAATATTTTTTGATAGATTGATGTTGATATTGAAATAGTTATATTCCAGTGATATGTCTGTAGTATCGAGTTTTTTTTAAATTTGACGTCTTAGGCGGCTATGGGTAGTTGATTGTGAACGGATCTTGATCGTATTAATAAATGTCATTGTCAAAACGTTCAAATCCAACCTCTGTCCAATAATTCACAATCGACTATTCACAGCCTACGTTGACGTCAAATTTAAAAGAACACTCGATATAACAACTACACAGCTGTTATATTGAAGCAGTTACAGACACTATAATATAGGTGCTTTATAATTGCAAACCGTAACGCATATTTGAGGCAATTTTCTACTGCATAAAAACTTGCATACAATGCTTATAACTCTATAAGGGTTGTATTATATTATAACTCTATAAGAAGTTATTCAACTTCTTAGAAGCTGTTTAACGTAATTTATAAACACTGGTAAAACAAGACAAAAAGGGTACATACTATTTATATTCTCTTTACGGAGTTTACCCAGGCTGTATAAGCTGTACCTATTTTGGTTATATAGATACTCCATTAATACTGGAAGATTGTTGTTAACTCTCAATTATACAGTATTAAGGTTTAAAAAAAGGGAAGAAGCATTTTAAAAAAGCCATTTCTACTACTTAGGGAGTTACATTAACAACACCACTACAATAAATGAAAAAAATCTTAATGCATAATGGCACAATAATAAAAAAAAATTCCATTTGGCAAGAGAATTTACGCACATGCTGTATGCTAATAATAAACGCAATTTCAAAACGAGATTTTTAAATAGTAGTTTGTGCAATAAGAGTGAATATGATGCCTCTATCGCACGAGGACGAGCCTCAGTTGTTCGAGGGCGATGTGGACATTCCACTTAAGTTGTACAGTATCTTTTTTCTTCGACTACGCAAAACAATTAAAAAATAGATTGCATGTCTCCTTAAGAAATCGAATATAGGGATTAACCTATGTTTTTATCCATGCTAACACATGGTTTGTAAAATCACCCTGTAATTGTACAATTTTTAAGAGAATTATTAAAACTTTGCAGAAATTCAACATTTTCGAAGATTGTTTGAAAATTGTTATTTTAAATTTCGTTTCATAAAAAAGAGTTATTCTCCCAGCTGGAATCGAACCTGTGTCGGTAACACCTTTAGTTTATTTATACCTTGCTTCTACCGCCTGAGCTACCAAATCACATCGCAGGCCGTGTGTACTATACTTATTATAAAAGTAGGTTGTACTTATTTACATGATTTAATATTTAAGTATTTCTAATTATAACAATATAATTGTTAAAGCTACAATTTCACAAATCACGTTATTTTTAAATGCTTTAAGTGTTATTGAAAAAAGGAAACATTGATTTAACTTACTTTTACTTCTATATGTATGACAGGAGTTGTCAATAAATTAATTATAAATGAAGAAGTGCCAAATTGAACCCCTTTGATTGGTTGTTCTTATATACACACACTGTGTAGATAAAAAAGTATATCCACTCTTGTTGCACAAACTATTATTAACATTTGCACGTCAACTATATACAATATATTGGTACAAAAGTACCAAAATATTTAAATACAAGTACACCTGATACACTATCACTTATTTTAATAATATTATGATGCAACGTAAGCTAGTGATTGGTTGCTACCTACAATAGTAGCCAATCATCATTCTACAGTGGGTAAAAAGTCTTTTTCGCTCACTAGTGAGTAAACTTTAACTTTAATTGCCTAAAAACATCAAGACAGGGCGCTTTTTATTTAGATTATTATTGCCCAAACATATAAGTTTTTTCTTTATTCATATTAAAGGATATAAAAAAATTAATTTTCTTTTTCAGTTATCAGGATGAAATTTACCAGGACGTTACAGCTCAAAATCTATAACTAAGTAAGTAAATTAACTCTTAATGAATCTTTAAAATTTCTTTGTGCTTGTTACGGTATTTTACCTTATAGAAAGGATGCTTGTTCATTTCTTTGTTTTTATTTTAACTCTTTAACCTTTGTAAAAATAACTTTATTTTCACACACTATCTATTGACACACTCCCAAAACACTCTATCTGCCTGATGATGATTAGTACCTCCTCTTAATGACTTTGATTTACTGTGTTTTTCTTCAGACTGCTTTTAGTTGGTATATCAATACCTACTTTTTCCCAGTAACACGTTGGCCATCGATACATTATTTGAATAACTTCAGAACTCCTATTTACCTCTCTATAATATCAAAAGCATCCTCCTCATAGCCAATGCGTTTGGATTGAAGAACACATAAGCAAGTAAAATTTGTTCTTGTTTATACGTTCAATATTTTTATTTACCATCAACACCAAAAAATGTTATTTACTATATATTTTTATAATTTATTATTATTATTTACTATGTTATTATATTATCTTTTAGACAATTATACATAAATTTACCTTTCACCCCTAGTAAATTCTTTCTTTCTTAAAAGTGTTAAATTTTTTTCTAATTATCAGGCATTTTCATAAGAATGTGAAGTCACGACAGAAATGTGTTTCACTTTTTAAGGCTGGTTATGATTATATTATAGAGATACATTATTTGAAATACTTAAGTAATTTACAAAATTTTCTGTTTTTATTCAGGAATAGTTGCTTGTGAGGCCATCCTTATTTTAACATGTACGGAAAAGTATACCTTTTAATAAAGATTAAGCTGCACCTACCTTTTTTGTACTTATCACTTATGTTACTTTCCATATATTGAATAGTTTCAGCCTGCCTCTATCATGAACTATCTTTTTATTTTAACGTTATCTCAATACCTTGATTCTGTCAATTCTAAAGAATCATTGCAATACGTTAGTATTTAGTTTTTTTATTCAATTTTTTGTTTCTTCCAGTAAAACAAGAACAAACGCGAAAATACAATTTAAGCCCTGAAAGAGACTGACAATAAAAATAAAGCGTCCAGTTACGTATGCTCAGCTTTCAAGTTAGCTAAAACTTAGTAAAGCTAGACTTTATCTGTAAATCCTAATGTCTGATTGATAATGTAGAAGTAAGCCAGAGTTGAGAAATAGAGCTTTATAATAGCAGCGCAGCCGCCCCAATCTTGATTTTAGGCACATTGAATTGTGCGCGATGAATATATAATCACTCACGTATTACAATTAAGGATTGTTAATTACCGGAGAACAAGCGAATAGAATGTATTTTATCTGTAGTTGTAGTGGGGTATTAAATAGTGATGAACAAAACTTTCACCGCTTTCCATCTTAATTTTCAAAAAAATCCCTCTCCGGATCATGGGATGCAATATGAACCAGTGTAATTGCTATGAGAAAAAGGTTAGTTTATGAGTATGACATTATCTAAATATAAATAATAAATTAATTTATAAACGCTAAATTGGTGGAGACAATAAAATTAAAAAAACTCTAGAATTATACGTTACTAAATAAGTCTTTTAACCTTCGATAGAATTCTTGAAAATGCGTTCAGTAGTATTCAATCTACGTACATACATCTCTCTAGTGATAAACCACCCATCAAATTTTTCCTTCCATTTTTCTTTCGGAATAAAATCGCAGATCTCTTACTAAGTTGTAAGTAATTCATCTCCTGCTGAAAATCTCAAGCATTTCAGTTGTTGCTTGAGATGTGGAAATAATCCAAATTCCAGGACCGGTACTACCACGATTTTTATTTTTTAAACTAGATTAATATTAATACGATAATAACATACAATACCGATTAAAGATTTTCATTTATTAAATTGTATATATTTCTGTTCTGCATATTTTACTTTTATTAAAACAATGTTGTATAAACACCAGTAGTTGTGTGAATATTTATACCCAATAAAACTTGTTTATTAGCAAAATATTTTAAATTCCTGTTTGAAAATGTAATTACAAAAAGTTTCAAATATAAAACTATGTGTCCTAATAGTAGGAAACGCATGCAGAAATGACATCATTTTAATACTGACCCATTTAATGATATCATTAAATTTGATTTGTTATTCGTTGATAAACAGATATTAGTTAATTAAGTAATGGCATGTTTAGATAATTTAATCTATCCATCAATTGCTATTGTTCTTTTTTATTGGAATTATAAAAAGTTCCTTTAGTAAAACCTTTATTATTCTTTTTTATGTTTTGATAGAAGGACCCTGATGAATGGTAATTTGTTTACATAGTCTACATAATATAAAAATAAAGCGTAAAGAATAAGTACTGTTACTGTTTTATTACTAAAAACTGCAGTGTAAGGGGTTTGCCATTTGTTATTATTTGAGAAAGCAAATAGTATTGTTTATCTCATTGAACTTCAAAATATGTGTTACTATTGATGTACTATAATTTTTTATTCGCAAACCTGCAGACTTATATTACACATAGGGGTTAATGTGCCGATTAAAAGAATTTAAAATTGTCTTACAAATCAGAAATCACAAAACAAAAATACTATTTTTGAAACATAATATCAAACGAGAGGTCGTTTCCCAACATGTTTTGTTTATTTGATTCTGTTTATCTGTTGTTATTCTACGAAACACTTGGCCAAAATAAAGACGGGTCTATTATTTTATTACGCTACCTTGCACATTCTAGAAAACAAGTAGTATTATTTATCTGCTTAAACTTCAAAATATGTGTCAATGTATTGCATATTCTTACTATTCAATTTGAAAACATTGAGCAGAACTTCGACACTGTTTTTCTCCAAAAGTATAGAAGTATAGTAGAATTTTCTTTCTTTCATAATTATCTAACCACTGGCAAAGTCTGATTATTCCGTAATGGTACACCGTGTATTCAATATTGGGAAACATTCTTGTTAAGTCTTAAATTATAGTAATTTTTTTGTAAGTTTGGCGCTACAGCTAAGAATCTTTAAATGCAATTGACATTTGTCATTTTGACACAGTAACCTAAATTCCGGCAACGTTGATCCGAAGCATACTACAAAATTATCAACACCATGGTTTCCAAAAAAATAAAATGAATGTTATGGATTATAGTAGACGGAGAGCCAGCGACAAAAATAGTTACGTCATTTCATTAAGAAGATTTTTGATGCCATTGTACTGCCTTAACATAGGTAAACTTTAATTGGAAGTTCTGCCACATATCTGTGGTGGAGAGAGTAGCGGGAGAGAGCGAAAGGGTTAAACAATATTAATACAAAAACGTGATATAAGTAAAGCTGATTTTTGGTGTGATGGCGGTAAATAATATTTTATGTAATATATTACAATGGCAGACAGTTTTAGTTAGCGGGGGGATAGGGATAGACAGCGAGGAAGGTTGAGAAAATATGTGGTCTGTTACGTCGTATCAGTTTGTACTTACTAGTAAACATATCCAATGAGAGACACTCAAAATGCGTCATATTATATATCACTAGGTTGTAATACCTGCTACGCGGGTATAAAGTTTTGTTTATACAGTACCAAAAAACTTTAGGAAACATCTAAAAATGACTTTAGAATATTTTAGAAACCATTAAAAACGTAAATAAAAAAAGCAAAAAATAACGTCCCAGCCAGGGTTCGAACCCCCAGGGTTCGAAACCCCAATATAGTCACGCCAAGAAAGAAAGAATATAGAGAATCAACGTATATATTTCTTGGATTTGAAAGGTAATTTTAAGTACTTTCCAACGATATATGATTCATTGGCAGACATTGACAATGAAAAGGTCAAAGACCAAAAGTATAATAAAGATTTATCAAAATTAAGTAAATAACGAAACAATTAATAGGAAGCTAAAAATTGGCATACATGTTGGCGAATACATACTGTTTAAGAAATCGATGAGTCCCGAGTTGACTATGGCGTGTCTGAGACGCCATCCGCCACCGCCATCTTGAAAAAGATTGCGGCTCGAGCACACCTTATTCAACTTGGGACTCATCAATCTCGTAACAGTAACTATTCGCCAACTTCTATACCAATTTACAGCTTCCTATTAATTTTTTCCGTTATTTTCCATTTAAACCGCCATATTTCCCAAGATGGCGGACTGATCACACCTTCTTCGACACGGGACTCGATTTCTTAAGTATGTTTACAGAGTGTTTTTTTAATTATTTTTACTACTATAAATTAATCATTGCAGCAATTCATTTAAATTACCGCCGCTCTGTGTCGTTGCGTCTGCCAAGGTGTTTGACTCAAAGATTTTGTCTGCCTTTGTGAATACATAATTATAATGACATTTTGAAAATTTTAACAGTTGTCCCAATTTTAATGATATGGCGTAATAGGACACATATTTTCTCGACGTTCCTCGCTGTCTGTCCCCATCCCCCCACTAACCAAACTGTCTGACATTGTAATATATTATATAAAATATTATTTACCGTCATCACACCAAAAATCAGCTTTACTTATATCACGTTTTTGTATTAATATTTTTTAACCCTTTCACTCACTACCGCTAATCTCTCCACCACTGATATGTGGTAAAACTTTTAATTAAAGTTTACCTATGTTAAGGCAGTACAATGGCATCAAACATTTTGTTAATGAAATGACGTAACTATTTTTGTCGCTGGCTCTTAGGTTTCTCAATCTCCTGACCTGAGCAGTGGGATTCTACCTATTATTGGAAAGATCCGCGATTTTATCGGAATTAAAATGGCATTACATATTTAAATTTTGACTTGTTTCACAATCTAAATTCAAAACATGTCATAACAGTGTAAAATCGAATCGTAAATATTTCGATCATAGATGTAACATCGTAATTAAATTGTTTAATTGGTTAATGAGTTGAATTTAAAAAAGCAATCAAATATTTATTTGTCATTTTTTGGCAAGTAAAGGAATCAAATGGTATCTTAAATAGATTTTCCGAAGTTTCAGGATGGTTATTCCAATTTACTCAATAATGGCAAAGTGATGATCAAATCGTATTCCGGGTGATACCGAAGCTAAAACTCCGATCATGTTTAGAATCCCTGTCCTGAATCTTATAGAAAACTTGCGGTCCACGGAAAACCAATTTTACAACTGCTTTGAAGGGAATTATATGAAGATAGTAGCAAAGTTTTGAACCAAATTTATTAAAGAAGTTATCGTTATCAATAGCATGCAGTAATTGACCTATTCTTTCCGCCAATGATGAAATGCAGTGCATAAGTTTAGTAACTTATATGGCAACAACCCCGATATGATTGAATGTGCAACGTGTTTAAATTCTCCACTTAATAAAAATGCAGTTTTAAATGCACTAATGGTAAAAAACCTTAGTACGGACCTGTATATTCCTATATTTCGTTGGTTAAAAGTGCAGACCTCATATTAAAGCAATTGGTGGTTTCTTTAATATCAAAGTTCATTTCCAAAGTGTTCTCACGGTTACGAATTGTGTTTTCGTAGAAAAAGTACAGATCACATTGAGTTTATAAAATATCCAGAAATAATATCGTCTTTTTAACAAAGGAATATAATGTCAAAAAAGACTTTTAGCTCAAATTTATAGTCCACTGGTCCCCTAACTGTCTCGGCCGTTTACTTTCCTCCAAGACATATAGTAAAACAGGAACACTACGAACATTTCTTTGGGACACTAGGACACCGGTTCATTGCAGGTGGTGACTATAATTCAAAACACACCGATTGGGGCTCCAGGTTAATTACACCAAAAGGACGAGAATTACTCAAAACGTTAGAGAAAAATCGCCTGAAACACTTATCTACTGGCGAACCCACACATTGGCCATCGGATAGACGCAAATTACCAGACTTGGTTGATTACGCTATTACCAAGGGCATTCCTCAAGGCTTTGCCACAGCTAAATCATGCTTTGACTTATCTTCAGACCACTCCCCAGTCCTGATATCACTATCCACAAAAGCAATAAGTTCAAGTAAACAACCAAGGTTATGCAACAGTTACACAAATTGGGACGTTTTCAGACACTCTATAAACGATAACTTACCGTTAGACATCAGTCTTAAAACTAAAAGAAGAAGTTGAAACAGCCGTCAAATTATTTAAGGATGCAGTGCAACAGGCAGGTTGGAACGCAACTCCGGAACCACCTGATGTCATTAAAACCTACGATTGCCCCATAACAATAAGACAAAAAATTCTGGATAAAAGAAGACTCAGAAAACAATGGCAGAGACTGAGAACCCCAGAAAGCAAAAGCCTATTTAATGCGGCACCTCAAGAAATAAAAGAACTTCTTAAAAAGAACAAAAATGAATGCATTCAAACATTCCTGAGCAACACCTACCGAAAGCACTGACTACTCACTATGGAAAGTAACCAAAAAGGCTAAGCAAGTAACACAAGCTTCACCACCAATCAGAATACTCCAGGGAACTTGGGCCAAGAACAACGAAGAAAAAGCAAATGCATTCGCAGAACACCTCTGTGATGTGTTCCAGCCACATCCATCGGAAAACGCACCAGAGGAAGAGGAAGAATTAATACACTTTCTAGAAACTCCATATCAGTTCGAGCCACCACTACCAAGTATTAAAATTGGGGAAGTTCAAGAAGTCATTAGAAATCTGCAGTCTAAAAAAGCTCCAGGTTATGATCTGATCACTGGTAGAATCCTCAAAAAGCTGCCCTACCATGGTTTCAAATATCTTACGCAATTGTTCAATGCAATATTGCACATAGGATACTTCCCAAATCAATGGAAAGTAGCACAGATTGTCCTAATTTCTAAACCAGGTAAACCTCTCAACGAGATACAGTCATACCGTCCAATAAGTTTACTACCGGTAGTAGCCAAAGTATTAGAAAAATAATACAAAGAAGACTCTCACAAATACTAGACAATAACAATGCAATCCCCAACCATCAGTTTGGCTTCCGACAAATGCATTCTACAACAGAGCAAGTACATCGAGTTGTCAACAAAATCAATGACGCGTTTGAAAATAAACAATATTGCTCGGCAGCCTTTTTGGACATAACACAGGCTTTTGACAAAGTGTGGCAGATTGGACTGTTATAGAAACTGCGATCAATCTTTCCATCAAATTATTTCCTTCTTCTAAAATCCTATCTCCACAATATACATTTCCTCGTCAAAGTTGGCACTGTTCTCACGGAACTCTATCCGATAAATGCTGGGGTACCCCAAAGCAGTATACTTGGGCCATTGTTCTATGTCATATATACGGCTGATCTCCCGACCACACCACAAGCTTTAACAGCGACGTTTGCTGATGATACGGCAGTCTTAGCCATTGACGGCGATCCAGCTCTTGCCTCACAAAAACTACAAACTTCTCTGAACTCAATAAAATCATGGTTATAGAAATGGAGAATTAAAGCAAATGATACAAAATCCGTACATGTAACGTTTACTACGAGACGAGAAACGTGTCCTCTCGTTAATCTGTACAACAAATCATTACCGCAACAAGACGACGTAAAATACCTTGGTCTGTACTTAGATAGAAGACTCACCTGGCGGAAGCACATTCTTACAAAGCGAAAACAACTAGGTTTAATTCTCACCAAAATGTACTGGCTAATTGGGCGATATTCAAAACTTAACATCGAAAATAAGCTTCTCATCTACAAAGCTATCATTAAACCAATCTGGTCGTACGGTATTCAACTTTGGGGAACTGCTTCAACATCAAACATAGAGATCCTAGAACGTCTCCAATCCAAAGTGCTCCGTATGATGGTTGATGCACCGTGGTATGTGACAAACGCAACAATTACGCACGATCTGCAGATCCTAACGGTGAAAGAAGAAATTCGGAATTTCAGCACAAAATACAAAAGTCGACTCAGTGTACACCACAATGATTTGGTAACAAATCTTATGAATCAACCATTAAATCACAGAAGACTTAGAAGGTTTACGCCCAATGAATTACCAAATAGATTTTAATTGCATTTAAGTAAGTTAGATTTAGTTTTAGATGTAAGTTTAGCTTCTAAGTTATTTTCCCATTAGTCACACTAGGTCTAAAAACCTTTTATATATGAAAGAGTGCTATTGAGCATTCTCTGGCATGTCATACCTGTAATTGTCAATTAATTTGCTAAATGTATTTTTACAGTTTGCAAATACAGTGGGACCTATACATGCTTATCTGCAATTTGTATAAATAGGTTTTTCTGAACCCAGACAAATAAAAAAACGGTCTGAAACCACATTTTTAAATATCAAGTTTTACCCTGCAAACAGATTCTGAGGCGGTGAAGTCCCGCGAAATTAAATATAATGTTCTAGAAGGATTTTATGTGTTTGTTCCCTATTGGTTTCAGAAGTGTTAGTCCCATTTGAATAGGCTGGTTTAAAATTTCCCTTAAAAAATTATTAAAGAAGCTATTAGAAGAAAATTATTAAATTTAAAAATTATTAAAGAATTGATCACACGACTATTTGAGAGATAAAATAATGTCAAAGGAGTATTAATTTTTTAATGATACGCGGTTTTTGTTAAAATTATATGGTTTATTTCCTTAATAATAAAAGGATGTTATCGATATAAATACAGCTTAATTACCAGAAACTTTAGTTAATCGACAACTGTTATAACTTCAGTAATCAACAACAAGATTTCAAAGTTCTCCTTCTTTAGTTAGTGAGGTACTGTGTACCTGTGGTTAAGTGTGAATCGTTTTTAAAGGGCATTATTGTGAAAGTGCGGTTGTGAGAGTTAAAGGACCGGAAAGAACTTTAATGCTTTGTCGGAGACTGATGGATAACTTGTATAATAAAAGTAAGTTCTGTATTTAAAATTTATTTGTAACATTTCTTGTAAAATTATTGTTAATTATGCAAACATTTTCTCCCCTATAAGGATGCTTATTCGAATATTACTTGGAGTGTTTTTTTATTGTCAGTTGGGACAAGAAAACTTCGTTATCTACGAATAAATGAATATTTAAATTTTATTCTGATTGTGGTAATCATGGACAGTTTATTAATTGAAGTTATTAAATTACCTAACTTGCCTTAACGTAAATTAAACTAATGGTGATTAGTTTTTTAATTACTTATTGTTAACCCATATTCTCTGGGTTCTTTTTTGTTTGGAAACCCAGGTGAAAGAATGACTTCGAGTAAATGGCGCCCATATTTTTTATTATGTCTACAAAACCTTATTTTTCTTTACAATTAGTAAGCCATGGAAATCAGACCTACGCCTGTGAGATAATTTGTTAATGAGAGATCTTAAAAGCCGGAGCATTATAAAGTACCGTAAGTATCACATTTATGGGTTTTGCAGTAAGTATTCAGTATTTGAATTTTTTATTGGGGTTACAGTGACGTCCATCGCGCGTCGTATCTTATGTATTCAGAATAAGTTAGAGTAACAAAAGAGTAATTGTTACAAACGTTATATATAAACAAAAAGTACGTAAACATAACCTCTGATTGATAGAAGTTTTGTGAGCCATAAAGCTATAAATCAAAAGTAAGTAAAATATTAGGATTTTAGGGTCAGATTGAAACTATCTGGTGACATCACACACTAAGAATAATAACGGTATTTACTTTTGACGTTTTTAGCGGCTGAGCATTACATTAACGACTACCTTTAGGATACTTGTTACAGTAATACCAATAGAACCATAAGAAAGATTCCAGATTTACTTCCAATATTAAAACCATATAGTAGACTGGCGATGGTAGCGCTCATTTGATGAAAAGTTCAATTGTGGCGAATATTGATGGAACGAAGGTTCAATTATTTGTAAATTAGTTATTTCTTTGTTAAATAAAACACTAAATTTTTAATTTTTTTTGTATAATAATTATGAAGTGATAAACGAAGAACAAAGTGTTTTGTTTTTGTTTTCAATTTATCGCTTATTGTTATATACTTTATTTAGACGATAACATCCAAACTAATCTGAATATCTTTTAGCCCTTTATTACACAAAAGAATAAAGTTAATTCACCCATAAACTATATGCATCTAACGGAAATATATTAGAAACTAATTTAGAAATTACAAACGCGTCTGCTGATCACTTTGAATCAGTTTATTTATACTCAGAACGACTGTTGTCAAAGATGATAGAGGCGATAAGTCAGAGTCTGTGCTTTCTATAAATAATGTAACGTTCTTTTTCAAATAATAACACAAGTGCTGTTTAAATCGTCTATTCACAAACAAATATTTATTTCTATACACTAATGAATACACTATAAATTAACGCTATGATTATAAACCATTAAAACTATTATTTACAGATTATGAATTTCTAATATAACATTTATCTATACAGTTACTATTTATTTTGTGAAACACAATTAACGACTCGCTGTTGACTACCCTCTTTTATCCGCGAATCCGCTTTTATACCCTCATATAATCGCACCAGAAGTCGCTGGAACTTTCCATGTATTCTAGAAAACGCTAGAATAAACCGCGTCTGGTTTACATGCTTGTACGATGCGTCATTCTCTCGAATGCGGTAGAACACACCATTTGTTGCTCGAAAAGAGGTTCTTTCTTTTTCTCTCTTGTTACACTGCCCCCCTCTTCAAGTCTGTTCTGTCCCAGAACAGGTTTTATGCTCTGGTTCCTGTAGAACGGGTCATGACGATATCGACAGTCTTCACCTCGACTACACGTTCCATTACGGTAGAAATAACAGTCTACACTCTTCGTTGGCCTTAATGCGGGTTGTGGGTCAAAATTGCAGACGAAGATCTTGACGTCCGTACCTCTAAAGACAACTTCCAGCATGTTTCTAACGATTCTCCAATCCAGCTGGTCCCGCCCACAGCCGAGTTTGGGAACTGCCAATTTGTTAATTCCCCTGGTAAGCAACTCGATCCTCAAATTCCATAATGCCCTCCACAAGTCGGCGTAACTCGGTTTCTGGTAGTATAACTGCTTGGTTACCAAGTAGTAAATGGATCGGTCATGATCAGGCAAGCGTAAGGATTTACCAACAGAGGGATTTTGTTCTCGAAGTTCATTCAGCCGTCCAAATTTATTTCTAAACACTACTGCGATCCCCCTGGACATACGGAGATTCTCGGAGATACAGTGGGCAATGGAATAATCACCAGGGACCCGGAAGAGATCTTGTTGCATCTCAGTCGTGACTCCGAATCGCGCTTTTCTAGTTCCAGAGAACGCAGCCATAAATTCTCTAAAGGTTGGCTGATCATCTTCAAGCCTTACGGTATTGATAGCCACCTCAGCCTCATCTTCCCGATCCGGGACTGCGTCATTATTTCCCTCATAGTGCGCCAGACGATTGGAGTGTACCACCTTTGGTTTCCCCCTTGGCAATTTCTGTATGCGATAAATCAAGTCATTTATTCGTTTCTTCACCTGGTATGGACCCTCCCAATTTCGCTGTAACGTTGGAGAATAGCCACGACGCCTTTGCGCGTTGTATAACCAGACAAGCTCTCCAAGTTGAAACCCTCCTTCTTGGGCTCTCACATCGTACGTAGCCTTCATCCGGTCACTCGCGATTCGACTATTATTTCGGGTTCGGTCGTGAATATCCTCCAACTTCTTCTTTAAGTTGATGACATAATCATTCCCGGCTACCTCCTGCTCTATAGGTGGAGACCCAAATTCCAGATCACACGGTAACCGTAACTCGCGTCCAAACATCACAGACGCTGGTGACTGACCGGTTTTTTCGTGGACCGATGCACGATAAGCCATCAAGAACAGATGCAGGTATTGGTCCCAGTCTCGTTGATGATCGGAGACGACCTTGGCCAAATATTTGCCCATTGTCCGATTCATGCGTTCTACCATTCCATCGGACTGCGGATGTAACGGTGTGGTCCGAGTCTTGCGAATGCCCAACAATCGACAGACTTCTCCAAAGAGTACAGACTCAAAATTGCGGCCTTGATCCGAATGCAGCTCCATGGGCACTCCGAAGCGACTGAAAAACTCTTTGACTAGTACGTCAGCAACAGTCGCAGCTTCCTGGTTTGGTAGGGCATATGCTTCTGGCCATTTGGTAAAATAGTCCATTGCCACTAAGATGTATTTATTCCCATCGTCGGTTTCGGGAAATGGTCCGGCAATGTCTATAGCTATTCTCTCCAGAGGACTACCCACATTGTACTGCCTCATAGGTGCTCTTCGTTTCCCCAAGGGTCCGTTGCCAGTGGCACATAGTTCACATTTCCGGCACCACTCCTTCACGTCTTCTTTACGGTTGACCCAATAAAAACGCTCCCTAACTTTCTCCAAAGTCTTTTTCACACCGAAGTGTCCTCCTGAGGCACCGTCATGGAGATGTCGCAATACTGTAGCCACTCGGCTTCTTGGAACCACGAACTGAGACCTAATGGTGGTGCCATCTTCACTCTCCAGTACTCGCTTCAGGAGATCGTCTTCCACCTTCAAGGACTCCCATTGGGCCCAATATGCTTTGAGCGTTCTGTTGAAAGGGCTGACGGCCTCCCAGGCAGGTCTTTCTCCCACGCGCTTCCATTCCAGTACCATTTTTAGTTCGGGATCAGCCTCCTGCTGTCGTTGCAATTCTTCCGGCAACCAATTGTCGTTGACGATGGTAGTCCTTAATACTTGGCAAACCCTCTCTTCCAAACGAGAGCAATGACGGCAATCCGTTGGACAGGGTCTTCTTGAAAGAGCATCGGCATTTCGATGACTAGTGCCCGCTCGATGTTCGGTGTCAAAGTCGTATCCTTGTAATCGTTCGATCCACCTTGCGACCTGGCCTTCAGGATTACGGAATTGTAGAAGCCATTTCAACGCTGCATGGTCCGTCCTCAATAAAAACTTCCGTCCGTACAAGTATTTGTAGAAGTGCTCAACGGACTTCACGACGGCCAATAGTTCTTTTCTGGTCACACAATAATTCCTTTCGGCTTTCGACAAAACCTTACTAAAATAGCCGATGACCTTTTCTTGTCCATCCTGTATCTGAGAAAGTACCCCCCCAATGGCCAAATTACTTGCATCTGTGTCAAGTATGAATTTCCCTTCTGTCCGTGGATAGCTCAATATTGGTGCTGTTGTCAGGGCACGCTTCAGCTGTTGGAAAGCTGTTTCACACTCTCCGCTCCAAACATACTCGCGCCCATCTTCAGTTAACCCTGTCAGAGGTTTCGCTATATTGGCAAACCCAGGAACGAAACGCCTGTAGTAGGTACATAACCCAAGAAAACTACGAACTTGGTGTTTATCTTTCGGTGTTGGCCATTCTTGAACTGCACGAATCTTATCGGGGTCGGCTGCCACTCCATTTTGTGATACGACGTGCCCGAGATATTTCACTTCCTTTCTGAATATGTGGCACTTTTTCGGACTCAGTTTCAGATTGGCTCCACGTAGTCTTCGGAACACTTCCTCTAGATTTTTCAAATGTTCGTTGAATGATTTTCCGACTACAATCACATCAACTAGGTATACCAGGCAGGTCTTCCACGACAACCCTCTCAGGATGGTCTCCATTAGACGCTCAAAGGTGGCCGGAGCGTTACATAGACCGAAAGGCATAACTGTAAACTGCCATAGTCCGGAACCAATAGTGAACGCGGTCTTCTCCCGGTCTTCAGGTTCCATTTCAACTTGCCAATAACCGCTCTTCAAGTCCAAAGTCGAAAACCATCGTGAACCAGACAGGGTATCTAACGTGTCGTCGATGCGTGGTAAGGGATAGCTGTCTTTCTTGGTCACGTCATTAAGCTGCCGATAGTCCACACAAAATCTCGTTGACCCGTCCTTCTTACTGACCAGGACCACCGGTGATGCCCATGGACTGCTGGATGGCTCGATGACCCCTTGTTCTTCCATATCAGTAATAATCTTTTCGGCTTCTGCTCGCCTTGCTAGAGGTAGACGCCTCGGCTGCTGACGGACAGGCATAGAGTTGCCTGTATTGATTTTATGTTTTACTATATTTGTTCGTCCCTTCTGGCTATCGTCAAGAGCGAAAATATCTTGGTATCGGTGAACCAAACCCCACACCTGACACCACTGTAACGTTCTTTTTCAAATAATAACACAAGTGCTGTTTAAATCGTCTATTCACAAACAAATATTTATTTCTATACACTAATGAATACACTATAAATTAACGCTATGATTATAAACCATTAAAACTATTATTTACAGATTATGAATTTCTAATATAACATTTATCTATACAGTTACTATTTATTTTGTGAAACACAATTAACGACTCGCTGTTGACTACCCTCTTTTATCCGCCAATCCGCTTTTATACCCTCATATAATCGCACCAGAAGTCGCTGGAACTTTCCATGTATTCTAGAAAACGCTAGAATAAACCGCGTCTGGTTTACATGCTTGTACGATGCGTCATTCTCTCGAATGCGGTAGAACACACCATTTGTTGCTCGAAAAGAGGTTCTTTCTTTTTATCTCTTGTTACAATAATATAACCGTGGATGAGATCAAGGCAGCGTTAAAATCTTGTAAATCAAAACGATCCGTTAGTTTTGATCAAATTCCAGTTTTCACAACGGTTTTCCTCGATAACGATCGACAATAACTAATTTAATGGTTATAACACAAGGCATATCAGAAAAATTGAATAAAAATCAATAAATAGATGTAATTTATACGAATTTCGCCAAGGCGTTTGATAGAGTCAATCAAGAAATATTGCTCAGTAAATTAAATAGTTAAGTTAGGTTTTTCTACACCTCTGTTAATATTTTTGGAGTCCTACTTGAATAATAGATGGCAACATACAGGCAACAGATGAATAATGATAGTGTGTCCAGGAAAATTAAGACTATTTTTGGTGCTCCGCAAGGATCACATCTTGGACCTCTATTATTCCTTCTATTTATAAACGATATTCCAGAAAGAGCGAAGAGTTCGTCGTGTGTTTTATTTGCACACTTATGTCATTTAAAAAAAAACTAAACCGATTACATTTCAATATTAAAATGAACCAAGATGTAATTAACTGCAAAAACAAAAATAAACGATCCAAGTGTTACTTTTAATAATATTTTATCTTATGCGATCACGTAGAAAAAACTGCTAACAAAGCTTTAGAGAGTTAGGGATTATTCAGGCACGATGAGCAATTTGAAAAATTTGCCCTAACTATTTATGATAGACAATAGACATTTATAAAGAATAGTATATTATTATTGATCAGTATTTCAAGTGTCTATCGTCTTTTAATTATTGAATAGTATATTAAAGTATTAGTTTCATAAGACACCTTTTTAGCGCACGCGTCCGAGTTCTATAAAGAGGACAAGTGCGCTAAAACGTCTTATGAAATGAATACTTTATACTATTTTTCCTATTTGCGTTAGTTTGTTATTAAATAATTAAAAAATTAGTTATTTTTAAATAAAATTTGTTAGGGATGTTTTGGTAAGTAGCATATCAGTTGGCAACACTAGAAATTATGCAATTGTTTTTTACATAACCTCGCTTAATCCGCGCGACGTAGAAATTCTCATTATTATCTCATACACACAAAGCCTGCTAGTAGCGGGCCGTTACTAAGCAGTAGGACCTTGTTCAAATATGCCAGGTGTATTATACGTACTGTTGAAAATTATTATAAATTCACAGTAGAATATATGCCAATATATTTGTGAGATAAATAATTGCTACTTGATGATATAATAATTATATTTCATTTCATAGAATAAATACCTTATTTGTTAAAGAAATTAATGAGGTATAAATTCAATAGTATTTTTAGCAAAGAATGATTTTTGTTAACAAAATAATTATTCATTGGATCTTTTGGATATTGTAACTTATAAGGTAAAGATATATAATTTTCTAAAACTGAATTTTATTACGTTGAGTTTATCGTGAGCTATTGCACATACACAACACAACGCATCCCATATGATCAGTATCAAAATTTACTACAATTTCGTTAATAATAAAGTAAAAACCGTTACGCCCTTAACAGGATAAATTTATTATTCGGCTCATTTATGTGGCCTGCAAAACTAGTTTTGCAAGCGTTACATTCCAGTTATAAGAGTTCACTGCGTAAATAAGATAAGTTTGACATTCTAAGAACAGCTGTCTAACAGTGATATCAACTTCAAAAAATAAAATGTTACTGTTTACAGTATTCTAAAAAAATTCATTAGGACACGCAAAATGCTTGTCCTAATGAAGCCATTAGGACACGTAAATATAAAAATACTTTTATGTATTTACACATTTATTTGTTTCTATTATCCTGTAGCTTATATTGTTGCTTTTGCTACTAGATTTTTGTTGGAATACTGACTAACCGATTAAAAAATGCATTTTTTCTGTTTTATTCTATAATATAAATTTGACACAAACTGTAGGTTGATAAGCCGAGAATGGATGTGTGTTATTCACAGGCAACTACCACTAGCTGAAGAGAACCAAACAATTCAAAATGCCCTAGGGTGCTGCTTGTGAAGTACACACATCTAATTTTTTAATTGTGGGTTTTTATAGCATCATTTCTTGATTTATATTGTAAAATTGATTCCACTTAATTTTATGAGTTGAGATTGACATGGGTTGTCAAAATGGCTACTACGTAGTTGAAATTGTGATTATTTTAGCAATTTGCATAACATGCCTAGGTGATTCTAATTACAATATTTTTAATGGAACTAACCCGTTTGATATATTTTGTTGCGTTAAATTTCGATCGCGTATTGTGGAATTAATCTATGATGGAATGCTGTTTTTTTTTTCTGTAGGTTAATAAGCCGAGAATGGATGTGTGTTATTCACAGGCAACTACCACTAGCTGAAGAGAACCAAACAATTCAAAACATGCCCTAGGGTGCTGCTTGTGAAGTACACACATCTAATTTTTTAATTGTGGGTTTTTATAGCATCATTTTTTGATTTATATTGTAAAATTGATTCCACTTAATTTTATGAGTTGAGATTGACATGGGTTGTCAAAATGGCTACTACGTAGTTGAAATTGTGATTATTTTAGCAATTTGCATAACATGCCAGGGAATTCTAATTACAATATCTTTAATAGAACTAACCCATTTGATATATTTTGTTGGGTTAAATTTCGATCGCGTATTGCGGAATTAATCTATGATGGAATGCTGTTTTTTTTTCGTACTTATTTTGTATTATTTTGTATGTATTAAAATGTTAATTTCTACGTTTAATCTTAATCGTTTAAGGTTCACTGCTTGCATTCCTTTCCTATTCAAAAGTTCTCAAAAGGGGTGAGTTGAGATTGACAGGAGTTGTCAAAATGGCTGCCACGCAGTTAAAGTTGTGATTATTCTAGCAAGTTTGCTTAAAATGCCTATGGGATTATAATTACAATATTTTTAATGAAACTAACCCGTTTGATATATTTTATTGGGTTAAATTTCAATTGGATTATTGCAGAATAAAACTATGGTGGAGTGCTGTTTTTTATTTCGTCAACGTAAGTCAACAATGTTATCATTTTGCACAATTTCCTAACTTTGGGATGGGTTCATTTCGGTTATATCGTGTTAGGGTGTTCGTCAACAGCATGGAGTCCAATTTGGCGCGCCACTCTTCTCACTCCCCATACGCAAGATAGGTAATGCAATAGATCTGTGAGCGCCGCCGTGTTTGACTCAGTCTATCTCAGAAAACGTGAGTGTACGTAAAATGACGTACGTAACATCGTTTTAAAGCTCTCGACCACACTTATTCCTCCAAAGTGTCAAAAACTTCCTGTTTTAAAGTTATAAACCTGTAAATAGAAAAACTTATTTAAATAATCATCATATAATAATACAAAAATCTATTTAAAATTAATATTTTTTTCTTTGAAACGTTTAGTGTTGCACGTGTTACGACAAATGTTACTTTTTCATATATTTTGTAATTTTCAATCTTAGAAATTCAGTACAAAGATAAATCTTCCTTACATTTTCAACGAGAAAAAAAATTTTAACCAATGTATTTATCTAACTCATAAAAGTGAAAGCTTCCCGAAATTTTTGACTTATAACGATAAGAATTCATGTGAAATCTGAAAAATTACAAACACCGCACTGCGATCTGTCACGCTTGCTCTTTCTATTGACCTGAAAGGGTGCTTATACTAACAATGATGTTAACATTTGCTGTTTTATGTTTACAAATATTGGAGGAAGCGTAGGATATACATAGAATAAAATTATGTTCCAGGATGAAGCTTTATGTGGGTCGGTGATTTGTTAAACTATAACAATCCTTTACGATTACATGGTTGCAATGACTGTCAACTATTCGATTAATTAATCTGCAAAATTCCCCCTTAACAAATATTAATACGCGTACTTGATATTCGGCTCACATTGCATTAGAAACTTCTAATTAGTACGTGGCTGGGTGAAGTTATTCAAAATCGATGGATTCTAAATTAAGTTCAATAAAACGCGACCTTAAAAATTAAATGGTTCAGTACTGTTGAATTATTCACAACTTATAGAGAATGGATTTGAAGTTGTATTTAACTCCAGTTTGGAATTTTCCAGTAATTTTGATTATTTCTGCTTGAAATAAAAGAGGCCTAGGCATATTTCTGCCAGATTAAAACTATTATTGTTCTATAGCACTTTGTATAAACCAAACTACATACGTAAAGCTTGGCAGTTGTTTTTCAGCATGATATTAATTATTTGTGTTTTACCATAATTCAATTAGTAACAGAAACGTGTTTTCGAGTTTCTGTGTACATTTCGATATGTATTTTGTGTCAATACGAAATGCCACTAAAACATTGACAGATACGCGTTTGCTTTTAGGAAATTTATGAACAGATGATATGTAAACATAAATTTTAATAAAAACCCCTAAAAGTAGTAAAATTTTCAAGTTTCTAACAAATTTTCTCTGCGCAACACTTTCAGTATTTGCAATAAGGAAAAGTGACGAAAAAAAATTGTAACCTTAATGCATAAACTGTGAGTATGAATTTAAATAGCTGAAATGCTTCCATTATACATTGACAGCATAAGAAATTGCAAAATTCAGTTCGCAACAAAAAGTTTTATATTTGTTTCTCATTTTAACACATTCTGAATAGTCCCGGCAATTACATGTTCTACAGCAACAACCCATTTCTGCTAATGGCAGTCGTATTAATAATAAGCAGTGGAAGTGGAAATAACGTCAGTCCTGAATGTTATATATAAGTACTTCTTTGATTGGTTTTCAGTTTTCCTTTATTCTCTCTAAAATGTTCTGAACGATAAAAAGCTGCCCAATTTATTTATTTCACGAAACGTAACTATAAATCAATGATAGAAAATAATTAACCTTTTTTAGAAACTTTTTGAATATAATATAATTAGTAGCAAATAATTTTGATCCGGGAAAGATAGTTAACAATATTATCCACCTAGAGAGGAAACCGATTCTTTTCACTCGAGCTTGAAGTGTGACTCGATGACGCTCGACAGGCATTTGAGCTAGAGATGGAAAGCGTTTTCCTCTCTTGTTAAACAACATTTGTCTCCACATTATAATTTTCAACTTTAAAAACAAACTTCATTCTACAAATTTACTATGAATTGCATTACGAATTGAATGTAGAAAATTTGCTTCTCGATAAATTAATTGCCAAGAACTACAATTTTCTCTTCTCCTCTCTAGATAAGGAAAATGAATCTTTCTCAATATTTTGCACTTTTCGTTTCCAGAAAAGGAAAATGAAATTTTTGCCATTATTTTGCAAGAGGAAAATCGAACGAAAAGTTTCTGGGCATGTAGTAGAAAAATGTTTTTATCAAACATGTGTAGATTCCATTGAGAAGATTTTCTTATGAGTTATATTTTATTAGAGAAAAATTTAATTATAATTATATATTATATATTATAATTTCCTTTAAAATATGGCTTCTGCTATTACCAGACTAATACGAGAAGTTATAAGATACACTTCTCCCCATTAAGGTTATGAAACCCTTTAATATTCCTGGATTTTGCTGTTTTGCTTTTCATATTTTTCCGCTTAAATAAATTGTATACCTTGATATTTTTAAAAGGAATGTGATACTACTGTGCAAAATCAATATAAGTGAAGTTATCCATCACAGAATTACTCGAATCAGATTCCTCAACTTGAAACGCTAGTACTTTAACGCAAAAAAAACAAAACAGATTATTTTAACTTCAAAAATTCTTTACGCAACCTGTACAACACAAAACAGTTAATACTTACTGTACAACTCAAGATTGCCTCGGCTTGAGATATCTTTTTACAAATTTGAATTCAGTTCGCAGGTATTGTTTCCACAGCTCACAAATTATAAAAAATGGATAAAGGTTTAAAGGCACAAGAAAATACATATTTCTTAGGGCTCCATCTGATTAGGAAAGTCCAGTAATTTTTATAAAAATATTGTCTCGATACCAGTAACCAGAAACTGGGATCAGATCTAATAAATTTAATTTAATTTTGTTTAGTCAAAATCGGTTATGTCAAAGTTAGGTTGAATAAAATATTTAAAGACTTTCATAAATATATGGTCCTGTAATATTCTGTTTAATTAAGTTTAATTATAGATTTATTGATAAATAATAATAAAAAAATGAAAAAAATGAAGTTTCCAAATAAAACATCTTTACAAAATTTAAATATATATAAAAAACTGATACCCAACGTAAAAATTCTTAACGACAGGAAATAATGTTCATAAAAATGTAGTCAAAATATTAGATACAGAAATAATGGTTCAAATTACATCAATAATAACAAAATAAAATTCATTAAATCACAATACCTTATTCAGATAGTTCAATTTGATTTCACCTTACAAAGCAACTGAAACAAAATTGCTTTTCCATAAAAACAAACACATATCACCAAACTCAATCGCTCGATGAAATTGAAGAATCTGGAAAACACCTTACTGATGCCGCTACTGAATTTGATCTAAGAAAATAAAGTTCATAATAACGGTCTCTCTCTAGAACTAATATTTAATAACGTTCTTCTTTTTTTTATAAAAAATAGCCGAAATAACCATAAAAGTTCAATTACTTGATGTTTATTAAAAAAGATTCTTTGTTAATAAAGGTAACGCCACACTAAAATATATTATTTAGTTTAACACTTCCGATTTTAAATCATGTTAAAAACGGAATCCAATAAGAAATTTATTTCAAGGTAAGTTAAATTTGATAACTATAATTGTTCATTCCAATAACGGTATTTCGATCAAGCAAGATCATTCAACAAGACTTAAATGTATCTGCTAAACGTTAACTGCACTGTAAATATAATCGACAACTCGTACGGAATTATTTATTAAGTTTCGGTAAGAGCGATTTAAATTAATTATTTAAATTTCTGTATATTTCACATCTTCTAAAGAACGGGAAACTTTAGTTTTGGTTAACTTATTAACCCCAAAAAGTCAACGGTAAATTGAAGCAAGTGAGTTTCCGACACGATAGCGGAACTAAACACACAAAACGGTAGTAGTATAACTTAATTATACTCTTAACCCTCAAGTACTATCTATCGTGGGGTGTTTCGGCACCCCAGGCACCATGTTTTGCTTAATATCTTTTAAATTATTAAACTAGCGCTCTTCAACTTCTAGGTATTCTTTTACAAGAACAAAGCCTTTAACATGTTTCAAATCACGATTTGCTGTTTTTTACAGTTTTTGAAAAACAATAGGTCTAAGGCGCTGAAATACCCAAAATGTCAACAGACAAGTTTTATATTTGATGATAATGCCATTTCTCTTTATCAGGAAATGAAGTCACACTTTCGGGCACTATCCAACAAAAAATTAGTCCACGAAAAGCGTATTTTTAGTTTCAAATATGTTTTTTATGTACACATGTATTTTTATTAAAAAAAAGGAATACTTTTATGTGTTTTGAATTTTCTTTTTCGTTTCAAATAGAATCCTTGCTTTTTTAATGTCAGTGGTAAGTTAAAGACTTGTTTTATTACCTAAAAACAAAAAACTATGAAAAAACATCTATTATCACAAAAAAGACTCACTATAGAGAGTGGGGTGTTCGAACACCCCATGATAGTATATACGTTACTTGAAAACACGATAGTACTTGAGGGTTAAAGACGATAACTTTGTTCATAATGAAAACTGTACTGTTTAAAATAAAGATTAACATAAACTTTACCTGGGGCATCTCTTCGAGAGAGAGCCCTAGGAAGATGCGAAAAATTATCTTCTGCTCGGCCCGTCTATCTACTTGTTTACTGTTCGACATTCTATTGTCAACTCTCCTAAACTAAAAGCTATTTCGCGGTGATATGATTTTTTGAGGAGGGCGAGATTTTAAACAAACCAATAGAAAAATAGCGGGATGCCTATCAGCCAACAAAATACATCTATGTCATTTATTCGAGAACCTTCTTAACTAAACTTAAGGGAATTCCCTTTCGAATTTATACGCAACGGAAAGCAAATAACCTCCACAAGTGCAGTCTAGACAGCTCGTTCCAGAAAATTCCTTTTCCAATACAATGTGGTTTAAAACTGCAGATTCAAGGTTTATTATTTTTTAACCATAAGGAAATTTTTGTTAAAGCTAATATTAGATTTTAGCCCTTATAAGCTCGAAATTAAAAACAATTTTGTTTATTCTGGAATATTCTATTTCTCGAAAAGATGAACATTTGTTTGGCATAAGAACTTGCATCAGTAGAAATTCTACTAAAATATAAGATATTGCCTACGAATATATTTCGAGTGACTCTTTTGTACTTGAAAAAACATTATTTAGATAATATTTAATGTAATATTTGCAGTTCTAACATAATGGAAATTTTACTAAACTGCCAGGACCGTACTGGGATTCCTTTAGTATTTATTAGTTTCAAAAACGTAACGTTACAAACTCCATACCGGTGACTTCACGAAATTGTGAACTAAAGAATAAATTTGTGATCACGTACCTTCCCTTGGTTGTCATAGTTAGTGTTTCTGAGTCTCGACAATTTTTCTATTCCCGGGACCCGAGACATTTTTAAAAGCCCCGAAAATTCCTGTATAATAATTTTACATATCAGACTACAACAATTCAAAAGTAGATTTTTTTAAAACCACTTTAACTAATCTGCTAATCACTTTCCCCCAACAGTTCCCATTGAAAAATAATAGCATATTTAATGAAAAACGCACCAGTTACCTATTCTTCTATTATAAGATTATTCATCTTTTTCTTTCTTTTATCGCAAAACCTTTCTTGTTTAGTGTTTATCAGTGCAAGTATTATTTCAAAAATCTGTTTGAAGTTCAAAATAAATAGTTTTAAATACATCTATCCCTGTAAAGTACCTTTATAGTTCCTAGAAAATGTAGCAGAAGGAGCAAATCTTTATATATTATTTTTGCCATTTTAGTACAGCTTCAGAATAACCAGCAGGTACCACTCCCGCTAATATTTTCAGTCGCCGATTGTGACCTAGGTATATTTTCAGCCTACTGACAGCCTACAGAGCAGAAACTGTAGGCTGTGTAAATACGTCGGGAAATACTTCCTTTAGTTTTTTCCGATTTCTTTTAGATAATCACCGGTAAGTATCATTTCTTTGTATATATTTATTAATATTGTTTATCAATGTTATATTTAAGAATTTACTTTTGTACGTACCAATTTCTTAAATTGAATTATTAACAAATTATAGAAACAATAAGGAATTGTAAAATTCCATCTAATAATGCTTCATATTTATTAGATATTCAAATAACGGATTAGATACGTATGTGGTTATTTAATAAAAAAAATATATATCGGCGCATTCATGCGAAACATGTGTAAATTTTGCGCATTAATTAAACGTAAATTAAACGCATGTACTGAGTTAGACAAAACTGTAATCTTTACATTTGAAAAGGCATTTAATAAATCAGATTTGATACGTACTTCATAGTATTATTATTATTGTGTCAATTAAAATTTTATTCACAATCATATTGGCATATGTAATTGCTACCATTGTAAAAATCTTGGAAAGGCAGCTATTGCTACCGCAACAGAAAAGTGTTGACCAACTTTTATTTGCAAATAATTTAAAACGAGACATTTTATCCGATTTAAATTTAGGTTTTTATAAATGTATTTAACGCTAAAAATACTTTTTTTTTATTTCATATTAGTTTTTTTTTATTTTTCCGTATTTTATATTTAATAAATACGATGGAATTAATCAATTTCCAATTTTAAAATACTAAGAGCATATATTATTGCCATCTAGCGGTGAACAATGAAACCTTACTAAAAATTTCTTTTCATCGATAGATGACTGATTGGAATTTATTGGTAGTTTACAGAAAATTTATTTTAAAATTTATAATTAGTTTTTATTTTGATTATTTAAGTCTAATGATTGTGAATAAAATAGTTTACATGTTTCGTTGGTAAAGTTTCCGAGCCTCGCGATATTGTTTGGCCTCGGTCAAACAATATCGCTTAGCTTGTAAAGATGTCCTTGATTAATATGTAATATGTAATATGTAATATACTATTGTTTATTGTTTCCAGCCTTACTTAGTGGAACTTCATAATCATGAAATAAATAAAGATTAGTAAAAGGTTTCACAGTATTTATTAAAATATAACCTGACAATATTGTCAGGTTATATTTTAACTATTTTATTTACTAATCTTTATTTATTTCATAATATACGATTGTTTGCTAAACACTGAAAACTTGTTAGATAGTTGAAGAAAAGAAACAGTATTGTGTTAAAAATAAAATAAATTGATTAACACCTTTTAACAATAAGCTTATTATTCATTTAAATAGGTACATAATTCATTTATTTAGAAAAAACTACAATTGCAGTATTTTTATAAAAACATTTATTGAAAAATATGTAGGAAAAAATAACATTTACCAGTAATTATTCAAAGGAAATTTGAAAAACAAACGAAAGTATAGTTCCCGAAATATTTGGTTGTACAGCGCGTCACAAAACTCATTTATTAAGGAGCCACTAAACAACATAAAACTAAAGTTATACGGCTCTGACGTATTTGATGAATTCCATGATACTTTGCTGGCGAGGTCAAAATATGCTGCTAAAAATAAAACGTGAGTGCACCTGCTGGTTATTCTTATGCTGTGCTAGAATTACGAAAATTATGTACTAGGATTTTCTCCTTATACAGTAAGGTATTGATAAAGTAATTATTAAAAAAATTTTTACAATACATAGTTTTGGTTAGGATTGTGGGCCGCTACTTTTAATAAAGACGAAACGTGATAGCTAAATCTACCTTTTTATTTTTTCATATCCTTCGCATGATTTCGACAATATTGGAACAATTGCCATCTTCATAGGAAGAATTATATTAGTAAAAAAATTTACAATATTAAATAGTACTTGTGTCCAAGTGCACAAATTCAACTGTATTATAACAGAAATAACTACCTATTAATAGTACTCAAAAATGTAGTAAGTAATTGCTAAAATTCATTGTAAAGCAATCTAATCATTCACTTTCAGTCTCAAAGACAACAATTCGATTTACTATCTTAACTGTAGAGTAACATTTAATAATCATACTTAAATTTCAAGCAAAATAAATATAATGAAGTTTTTTAGAAGTGGCCAAATTTAACTCGTTTACAAACTTACAAAACCAAACTAAATAAATTTGCAAAGTACAAATGTAAATGCTAAACAACTTTCAGAAGTAGACAAGATAATCACAAAGAAAATCAATTTCGACTTTGCAAACAATTACATTTATGCATTGTATTTTTAATACTATTAAAACTCCATCCAATAATTGCATTTTAGAGACTGGTAAAAATAGTAACTTTTGGTTTAATAATGAAATTAAAACTTTAATAGGTATGCGTAATAATGAATATAGAAAGTTTTGGTTTACTCAAAATACTTAATTTTGGAATTCATATCAACAATATAGAAATTTAGTGGTCTCTAAGTGTAGGGAAGCTAAGAAACTGTATTATAAAAATTGTGTCGATAAAAATAAATCTAACGCTAAGGGTATGTGTAAAACACTAAAACAGATTATTATAGGCAAAAAAATGAAAATTATAATTCGATTATTTTTAATAATGAAAATTATGTATACTTACATGAAATAGTTGATAACTTTAATCAATATTTTATAGACAGTGTCATAGAGATTGTTAATACTATTCCAAATTTAAATACAAATAGTTTAAACTTAAATATTAGCATAAAGAATTCTTTTAATAATTTTAAAAATATTAGTTATGAAGATTTAAGAAATATAATATATTCATTACATAATAAAAGCAGTCTCGATAATATTACAGTAGAAATTTATAAAATTGCTTATGATAAAATTTCAGGTCCGCTTATAAATTTAATTAATTATTCATTGGAGAAAGGGGAAGTACCTAATAATTTAAAGGTATCTACAATAATCCAAATAAGAAAAACCAGTAATAATGATAAAGCCGAAAACTTTAGACCAGCAAACATGTTACCATCAAATATTAAAATTTTAGAAAAAGTTGTTTATATACAGTTGCTAGAACATTTAAATAAAAATAATATAATAAGTAAATATCAGTTAGGGTTTAGGGAAAATTTTAGCTGTGAAACAGCAATACAATATTTGATAAATGAATGGAAAGAAAGCTATGATAACAATGAAGTAATTATAATAGTGTTCTTTGATTTAAAACGGGCTTTCGAAACTATTGACCGGGAGAAATTACTAATAAAATTTAAAAATTACGAGGTGGGAGGAACTGTATTAAATTGGTTTGAAAGTTATTTGGATAATAGGAAACAGCATGTAAAATGTAACCAAAATGTATCATCAAACAGGAACATAGATTATGGAGTATCGCAAGGGAGTATTTTAGGGCCCCTTTTGTTTAGTCTGTATATTAACGATGTTAGTAATGTGATTAAAAAATGTAAATTTCATCTGTTTGCTGACGACATAGTTGTGTACGTTAGTGGGAGGGATAATATTGGTATTCAAAGGGATTTAAATGGGGATATAAATAATATAAGTAATTGGTTAGGAAATAATAAATTAAAACTTAATGTAAATCAAACTAAATCGTTAATTATTGGTAAAGGGAGTGGGTATCTAGAGGTTTTTAATAATTTTGTAATTAATGTTAATGGTGAGATAGTTGAAACAGTAGACAGTCATAAATATTTGGGTATTATTATCGATAAAAACTTAAAATTTGATGAACACATTAATTACATTTGTAAAAAGATTTCAAAGAAAATTGGGGTTTTGAGAAGATGTAGTGGTTATTTTTCAACTTGGTCAAAAAGATTGGTTTTTAATACAATAATACTACCTCATTTTTGCTTTGCTGCTACTATTTTATTTATGGGGAATAAGGGGGATTTGAATAAATTACAACTTCTACAAAATAAAGCAATGAGAGTAATACTTAATTGTAATAGATATACGAGAGTGGAATATATGATAAGTACATTAGGGTGGGTTAACGTTGAAACTTTTATTAAAATTCAGGTTGTTGTTTTTGCGCATAAAATGAAATTAGGGTTATTACCACAATATTTGACAAATAATTTAATATTAGTAAATGAAATTCACAATCACAATACAAGGTTTAACAATAATTTTTATTTAAGCCGAAGAAATTCATCAAAAGCACAAAATTCACTTTTTTATAATGGGATTATTCTTTTCAATCAATTGCCTGAACATATAAAAGGATTTAATTTAAAAATGTTTAAAAGAAAAGTGAAAGAATTCTTTATATCTAGCATCTAGTGATAGAATATATACATATACAGTATTTTATTATTTTATATATTTTTTATATTTATCTGTTGTTATTTTGTTGGTAATTTTTGTGAGAAAGTTGAATGAAAGGGATCCTGTAGTACATATATGTAAAAGTTATAGCAAAATGCTAAATAAAGATTATTATTATTATTATTATTAAATATGTGTGCTGCAGTCCTCTAAGATGCTACAAGTTTATGTTTAGACCAAGACCGGCTATCGACTATTCCCGCTCATGCCACAGTTTTACAATCGCTCAAAGTGACCAGAGTACCTATATGCTAAATCGCACACAATCTAATATTGTTCAAAATCAGAACAGAATAAAGAAGAACCACGTGATAAACATAAATAAAAAGAGTTGAAGGTCAGCCAACACCAGGGTTCAGAAGCAAGCATACGAAAAAATAATTTTGCAAAAGGGAGGTAGATTTATTTGTCAAACTGGCAAATTGTATTTTATAAATAAAATACAAAAAAATGTCTTTAGTCAATAAATCTAACTCACCTAGATTCAATCATGTAAATTTATTAAAACCCGGTATTATATTTTGCTTATTTCCAACAAAGAAATTTAAAAAATATACGCTAAATATGGTTAGAGTAGGCATGCACTAAATAATTATTTATTATCAGTATCTTTAAGTCCACACAATTATAAATTATATATACAAAAATAATCCTTTTTTTTGTTTAGCTTACGTAAATAATTTAAAACTAAATCTATTATAGTTCAACATAAATCAAAATTGTATCGATCTAGCATTCTTTCTAGAAATGGAAAATAATTGTCTGCTTCCTAATGGCTACAACGGTTTTATTTATATGATTTTCAAAATTTACAACAACTGCTATTAATTTATTAAAAAGTATTTGTACATTTGTTTAAAAAACCCAAAAAGGCGGTAAGCTTCAACAATTACGAAGTTTAATGCGTTTGTAATCAGCAATTGGATAAAATTTTCAATTTTCCTCATAAAAGCGAACTGAAGGTTTTGTAGAACTAACAGACTATGATATGTTTTATAGTACGGCATGTCACATTTACCAACCGTTATTAACACTACCATCACAATAAAGTTTTATGTTAAGGTTAAGGTAACCTATTTAGTTTACGATCCTTTTCTCCATGATTAAAATTTCCATTCTAGTATAGTAGATAGTGAAGGTCTGAAGGAAAATACTTATTTAGGCTTTACTCATGCATTCTTTGTCAAGCTACTCTTACTTTTAAATTAACAGTAAAAAATAAAATTATGAATATTATAATTTAAGAGACATTAAAGTAAACTTGCCATAGAAGTAATAGTCTTATAATATGTATTCTCCTTCGCTAGTTAATACTGCGTAATTATTGAAGTTCCCACTCTATTCGCCAAAACCGTTTTTTGGCTTCTTAATACTGATGAGTAAGTAACGACTCTGGACTTAATTAGTTTCCGATGTTGCTGTTTATTCTAACTTAATGTGCTGCTAATAAAACGTACCACATTTGGTTTGAATTCAAAACCCAGTTTTGTATGCTCCTCCAAAATAAATACCTATACTAAATAAAATAAGATTGATAAGACTTTAGGACGATATAAAAAATAGTTTGTGTGAAAGCATTTGATTGATTGTAGGATGGGGGCGTAATTCATTAAGAATTTAAATTTATTAAACATTTCTTTCGGTATATTTATTTTAAAGATTCCTAATTCTCATAAATCATAGTTAATTCTCATAGATCGGGTGACTAGATATTTACTCCTGAGTAGGCGGGAATGGTTGGATACGCTTTGCTAGCAACAATTTATATGCATGCCGTGTTTAGACCAAAACGTAAAATACCACAATGCCGAATTTAGGCACACATGGAAAGATAATTACACGTTAGTCGCTTTCTTTTACATGGAAATTAGCAGTACTTACGGGGGGATTGGAGATCTCGCGTACCGTTCCACGTTGCTTCTGGATGATTGGAGCTTTTGAGAGTGAAGACCTTTAGCGCACTACCACGATCATGGTAACCTGAAACAGATTCTTGCTGCATCTGGCGCCCTTTAGCCGAATGCTAAAAGGACCAGATACACACGTAAGTACCGTCATGTAATCACCTCCCCTCCACCCCATCTCCCCCGAGACCACCTCTTGTCGGAATGGATATCCAGGAAACTAAAACGGAATAAGCACCCCAATACTACCCGATGATCGGCTGAGGTCACTGGTGTAATTTTAAGTATTGTCGTACAGGTCGAATTTGGCTTGGATATCTATCTGCCGTCTCCAAGCAAACACTACACTGTGCGCTTAATTTTCCAGAGATGAATCAACATAATACCAAAACAACAGTAATTCCAAGAATTGCTAACAAATCATCCCAACAGCAAAACAACAGCAATTCCACTAATAACTAACAATCAACACAAAGCCAATATCACACATTGGCCGACAATCACAATTCAAGCAACATCTCCCGTTCTCAAATGATAACGAAAACAACCTGTTAACAGCACTTGTGCCGAATTACAAACACAGTAAATATTAGCAATATCCATCGGCGTTTTGGTCTCGATACACGCACTACATTCGACACCGCTTAAGGCCTTTTACGTTCGAATCCGACTATTCGCCTAACACCACTGTAGCGTATACATACGCGCGTATATACTTTTGAATATGTTTACTACAGTTTCAGAGGATGTGACCCTGAGGTCAGAGACGCTACTAATTTATTGATTTTACATTATTTCGTTTTCTTATAATATATTTGAGGTTTCTTCAAAGAATTCAAAACTGTACTTAATTTAAGTTTCACCTACATTAACTATGATTATTTACTATTTAATTAATAACTAAGAGATGCTAAATTTACATACAGAAAATAAATGTCCCACATGATACAGATTTTATTTTTAAGATTATTTTTCACTAGCTTAAAATAACCAAAATTAGAATGTAAAAAATTTATTTTATGTTGATCGAACAATTATGTTAACGATTATGTTGTGTGAATGAACACTTTGATAAAAATAAACTTTAATAGTTAAAGCACTCGTGGTAATCTATTGATCTTATAAAATAGAATTTTATTGTTTATACAATTCTATTCGTAATGGAGCTTTCAGAAATATACCTATAACTGAGCTGATTAGTAAGTCTACATTTTTAAAAATCTAAGTCCATCAACTGAAGAAAGAACGCGTTCTTCTGTTTATGACCGATGCCGTACCCTGCATGATCAAGTCGAAAAATTTTGAAAATTGCTTGTTTTAAGGTTCTTCACATCATATGCGTTGCTCATGCATTTCACATCATTTGTAAAGCTTCACTTCATTCTTCAGTTGATGGGCTAAGAAGATATTGTCCGAAACATCAATTACTAGCTTCGTCATAAGCTCGGCGTTAACCCTTTCAGCCACAGTGGTAGTGTAAATTTACCACACATTCATGATTATTTTTTAATATTTACGTCGTTGTGGTAGGTATTCTAGACCACATAACCTCAAACTGGAATGTATGTAGATGATAAATAAATTTTTTCCGTCCCTCTCAGCTTCATCTCAAACATGTATATTTCTTGCTCCCTCGTATGACTCCAGCTTGGACAGGTGTCTTGTGTGTTCTTGCAAATTTAGCCTCGTTTTGTGTTGAAATCAGTAATATACAGGTAAGTTTTGTAATAATTCAATCATTTATAGTCTGTGGATGATAATTACTTGTAATTTGAAACAACAAATATTTTGAACTTCAAAATAAAGCAGAAAGTTTATGTGGTATTATTTTCCGACCACAATGCACTAACTTTGAAATTTTTTATTACCATTCAGATGTCCTGGTACGAGCAAGAGCAAAAGCGATTGCAAGCATTACTAGACCAAATTGACCAAATTGAAGAGATTCCATCAGACACAGAATCAGTAGATGGTGAAGAGGATGAAGACGATATTGATCCAGCAGCAGACGAAATTGTTGGTTTTTACCAAGTGGGTGAAAACAACGATCTACAACGGATTGAAATATACCAAGACTATCCAGACCCCGGTCCAGAACCCGGTAAGACTTTTTGAGTAAGGTTCCTACAAAAACAATTTTTTTCTATCAGAACAATTTTTAGAGCATCTGCTTGAAAATTCAGATTTGAACTTGAGTGATAACGCCCAAGATGATAATGAGGATGATGATGATGATGATACTCCTTTATCAACTCGCCTTTACAGAAATGGTGTAAAATGGAAAAATGTATTTCCCATTTTTTCACGTGACTTGAGCTTTCGTGAGCACGTGGGACCAAAAATTGAAGTTGAAGAACCAATTGACGCTTTTCTAGCACTATTTCCAAATAGCCTTATCCAGGATATAGTTGACCAAACAAATTTATATTCTACCCAGAGAAACGGGGGAGTTTGTGCTAAGGGCTTTGTTGCCCTTTGTTTGTCAGAAAACAGGAACTGTTTTTTAAAATTTCATACCAAATAATGTTTGTAATAATAATCTAATGTTTTTTTCATGTTTGAATAAAAAAAATTAGTTTTGTACGTGAGGGTTGTTTTAAAAATTTTGGGTGCTTTGTGCATTGTGGTCGTTACGGCAAACCACCACCCTTAAATTCGGGGGGGTTGACCAAAAAAAAATTAAAAAAATATTTAGGGACCTTTAGCTATAGTTGAACCTAAAAGTACAACGAACAGCAAATATTTAAAAATATATATAATTACGTGGCTGAAAGGGTTAATACCCACAACATTCACTACACATTGTCCCTTGGTCTTGTGTTTCATCTGCACTCACCCATATATAATTAACAACTATTTCTTGTTTAATACAATGTATCATTTTATCCTAAGCTTTTCTTCAGGGCCGTAGCTACAGGCTTGGGGGCCCTGAGGCAACAAATAATTATGGGGCCCCTACGTTATCTTCCCCTTGACCTATAGACCACTTTCATTTAGCAAGCCTTTTTTAATAGGGTTGCTTTTTGGTATTTTTTTCTGTTAAGATAGAAAAATGGGCATTTAAAACAGACAAGACACTTATTTACTTGTCACATTGAGTTTAATATAAAACTGTAGAAGCTTGCTACCCAGTTGGCTAAGGTGTTAGCCTTATATCGCGATGTAAAAACTTCTGCAATAGGCGGAGTGCCACCCGTTATACGACATGCAAGCATGCATATATAACTTACCAAGTTAACTGAAAACACGATTACATTAAATTCTGTATCCTAGCCTTTTTACAGTGACTTTTAAGACAGCAAGTGTAGGAGTGTAGGCTATTGCAGGCAAAACAGCAAAGGCGCTGTTATACATTATAAAATTTATAAGGCAAAACTGAAAAAAACGCTATTTATCTTTATGTTTCAGTTGCATACTAGGATAATGGGCCCTACGGGCCTAAGCACTTAAGTATGATAGAAATAGCATTTATCGATTTTTTTTAAAGTAGGTCAGTATTTACATGACCTACATAAATCTCCAATCGATTCTTTATCGATAGAGCACATATTAGTACCAAATAACACTCAATAGCACTAAATAGTACAATAGAATCAGCATTTATCGATTTTTTAAAACATAACCTAATTTAAAAAATTTTAAAACATAACCTAATTTAAAAAAGTTTCGGTCGTGCATTATCCTCGGCAAATTACGCGTCGAATGAGCCCAAGCCCATCTCTCCAGCCCTTATAGAACGCGAGAATGGGGCTCGGACACACATACAAATCAACTTTATTAATATTGGAGTCGAATGAGCCCAACCCATCTCTAACATGACCTACTTTAAAAAATTTTAAAACATAACCTAATTTAAAAAAGTTTCGGTCGTGCATTATCCTCGGCAAATTACGCGTCGAATGAGCCCAAGCCCATCTCTCCAGCCCTTATAGAACGCGAGAATGGGGCTCGGACACACATACAAATCAACTTTAGTAGTATTGGATTATTTGTTGTTTATACCTGTGATACGAACTATATTAACAAGTCCTTAACAACTAGGGTATTATAAGCGGGCACATATAGTATATAACGCCCGCTTAAATGCAATCCTGCGTGAGCGACTATTTGCTGCCGAAGCGAGCGGAGAGGCCGGCACGGATTTATCAGCACCAAGCAAACAATGCAGGTGTCCTACGTGAGGTCGCGTCGCCCGTAACTTCGCAAGATCCGGATTTCAGGCGGTTGACGCGATCAAATTATTTGATATTTCCGCCTTCACCGCGTTAGAATTAAATTAAATTTTATTAAAAGGGAAGACTAATAATAAATAAAATTATTAATTTTGAAATAATTGTAAAATAAATTTGAACAGTTTTCCAAAGGACCACGCAGAGTCCTTATGGAAAATGGCTTTCACCAGAATGCTCTTAAACATTAGTTAATTATAGTTTTAAACATTAAAAAATTATAGTTTTAGAATTACAGCCGTTTGAAGTTGGCAATTTTTGCACCCGATAAAATTCTTATGGGAAATGGTTCTCGGCTAGAATTCCTGAAGCCTTGGTAAATGGTAGTTCCTAATGTGTAGATCAAAAATGTCACTGTGCAAAAAGTTCAAAAATTAAAGTTTTCGAATTAAAGCAGTGTTAAGTGGGCAATTTTTAAATTGCACCCCACTCAATCCTTATGGGAAATGGTTCTATGCCAAAATGCTTGAAACTTTGGTAAGACCAAAAAATTATAGATTTCGAATTACAGCCATTTGAAGTAGACAATTCTTGCATTATTCAACTTCAAAAGCTATAATTCAGCAACTATAATTTTCTGGACTGTGTGCCCAGTGACACTTTTGATCTACACCACCACACCCCCACCCTAAAGCCATTTTCCATGAGGATTATGCGTGGCCCTTTTATCCTCTCCAAATAAACAATATTTGTTGAAGACCTTTTCACGGATAGCGTAACTTTAAAAATGTATTCTCGGACATTCAAATTTTGCGTTTGTTTCACCAGCCTATTCTTACCAGACTATGGATCATAGCTCTGTTTTTTATTTTTTTTTTCGCGCTATTCGCGATTACGAAAATGTGCTACGTAGGACACTCTCAATTCGCTTCGTCCGCAGCGCCATTCGCTAGCCTCGCCCGTGTCGTCCGCTTCGCTACATTGGTCGTCCACGCTGAACAACGTGGTAGCGTTTACTTTGCGATTGCAGCCGGCCTTACGTTTAATAGTGATTTAGGTAATTAGGCGAAAAAATATATGTTTGCAACTCAACAGATTACATAAAATTATCTTTAGATGACATGTACCTACTATTAGGATTTTTTTGTTTTCATATTGATAACAACCAACAACAAAAACATTTGAATTTAAAATTTCATATCTCTGTTTGACTTTTGAATTTAGTAAAAGTTGTTACCAAACATAAAATTTCTAGTTTTATCAATATTAGGTTGAGTCAAAAGTTTCTGCTACTTTGTGGGAAATTTTGTTTTGAAGTATTTAACATAAGAGCGATATTCAATTTTCATTGTTTACGTATGTCATTTTAAAGCTAATTTAAGGCAGATTTAGATTCTACTAGGTGCCAACTGCTTACCCTAACGGGTAAGCTTTAGTAACTAACGCACTCTTAAAATACTGCTGTTTTTACTGCTTGTTGCTTTTGTTGAAATACGAAAAAAGAATTCAAGCTCGGATCATCACCCCTCTCTCTTACATGGCGTAGTTCAATAGGGTTTGGGTCATCCAGCACTAGGTAGCGCTGTAAAAATGTACCGAGACACATGAATGAATGAATGAAAACACAATGCATGTTCTTCAAGAGTATTAGATATTTGCGTCCAACATCATTTTTACAGCGACTTTTAAGACAGCGAGTGTAGGAGTGTAGGCTATTGCAGGCAAAATAGCAAAGGCGCATGTTATACATTATAAATAGGTTTAATTTGTTAATGTTTTAAAACTTGATATATTTTTAAATCGATTTATTTAATGTTTAAACAAGCTAAGTTTGGTTCAAAGACAATTTCGTAAAAAAACTTCTTCCGCTTTCGGAGCCCCCCTATGCTCAGGGGCCCCGGGGCACTGCCCCGGCTGCCCCGGTGGTAGCTACGCCCCTGCTTTTCTTACGTATATTTTACGGAGGATAGACCGATCCGGAATGTGCTTCTTAGTATGTTTATTTGGTAAGCAACTACTTGAAATGTGGATCACCAAATTTGTTTAAATGTACATTAGCATACAAGAAAGCTTTACAAAGTTGTTCAAAGAAGTTGTCCGATTTATGGCACTTTTCTGGTTACAACAATGTTTTGTTTACAGATTACAATATATTTACTTTAGAGTAAATCTCCTCATCGTTTAAGACATTGAATCAACTAAATATAATCGCTGTTGGAAATCCAATTTTTGAGTAAGTAAGTCAAGGCCTAACCTTGAAGTCTAACTAGCAATTTCATAAGTTTTCACGCCAAACTTAGTTCATTTTATATTTAACTATCACTATAACCTAGGTAATCACTAGCACTAAAAAATAATGTTACAAAAAATTATTAATAATTAAAACTATGACTATAATAAAAGTACGATCAAAATAACGATATACACGGTGTTTAAAGGAATGATCGGCTTTGCAAGTTGTTAGATAATCATTAAAGAAAGAAAATTGCTGTATACCATTTTTGTAGTACTTCTATCCTTTTGGAGAAAAACAGCGTGGAAGTTCAGCCCAATGTTTTCAAATTGAATAGTAAGAATATACAATACATTGAGACATATTTTGAAGTTCAAAAGTTTAAACGATATTGTTTGGTTTCTAAAATGTGCATGGTGGCTGGTAATGAAGTAATAAGCATGTCTGTATTTTGCAGTTTTGTGCAAATGATTTTGTAGAATAATAACAGATAAACTAAATAAACAAAACATGTTGGGGACGACCTTTCATTTAATATACCGGATGTCAACGAGATCACCTTCCGGCTGCCATTTCTGTAGTTTTTAATCAAACAAGATGAAACTTGGCAGGAGTTATAGGCTATTACAAAGACACTTATTGAGGTCAAACTTCGACGACTTCTGGTTCAGCCGGAAGTGACCCCAACTTTGGATTTTTAAATGGAACACCCTGTATATTTTTTGATTTTTCAAATCTAGCATTCATTTTACATACAACTGTAGAATTTTTATTACTTTTTGTGTTAATTTAACATTTTTAGAGTAAATTTTATTTTTTAATCTAGAGTGCCATGACTTAAATCGTTCTAATAGACGTTTACATCTGCACAAAAATATTTACATAATTTTATCACGTTTCGTTTGTCTTACCAGAGCGTTCAAAGCTGACTAAATCACTTTTTTGACAATAACGTAAAAAAATTAAATACAACTATCCCACTTTCATAGTTTAATTAGATGTAGTTTTTTAAGACGAATCCAACGGTGTATCACAACATTAAAGTTCTTTTGGAAGTTGTAAAGAAAACTTAATTTTTGAAACATGCACTGCACGACGATCAAAAAATGTTATATCTAGTTAGCCATGAGAAACAAGTAAATAATAGCTGTCTAGAAAGTAAGGAGATAAAGCCTTAAAGTATCTACCAATTAGGTTTGCCATGGAAAACAGCTGAATTCTAATTCAGAATAAACGATTGAATTTTACGTAAACAATTATTATTCTCTCAGTTTGTGTCAATTATTTTGGTTAATATTAATTTATTACGAATATGTTTAGCAAAAGCAAACAAGTCGATATTCTCATTATTTATGGACAGTGTGGGAAAAACGTGACCGAAGCTGCGTGAATGTACCAACAAGAATATCCTGATTGAATTAACCAGCCAAGTAGGCAATACATTATCTATTTAATTAGAAAAATGCGAAACGAGCCCGATGATCTTGAAACGTAATGTTTTTCGCCAGACTAAATAAACAATAAAAGCAATAAAAAACAATAAACATTATACTTACTTTAAAAGATGCTCAAGATTACCACGGCTTGAGATTTAGCTCTATCTTACAATTTTTTGCAGTTGTCTAATTTATAAAGTAATGGATAAAGGTTTCAAAAAACACAAAAACATACACAAGAAGGGCGCCATCTGATTATGAAGCTTAACAATCATAAATAAATAGATCAAATAGATTAAATGAATTTAATAAATCTGTCTGAAATCACTAATCAAAAAATGAAATCAGACCAATATAAATTTAGTGCAAAATATTAGTTAATCTCAACAAAGTCAAAAATTTAGTTTTATGAAAATGTGAATAAAAACTTTCATAATTATATGGTTCAGTCTTACTAATTTTAATTAACTTTAAAATCATATTTATTTGGGAAAACACAAGAAAAAATATAAAAATATAAAAAAGATTACAAATTTGAAACTCAAAAACATTCAAATAATAAGCCCCTACCTAAGAGCTCTTTTACTAATGAAATTTTAATAAATAAAAAAATTGTATTGAAGTACATATAAATGAAAAACAAACTGTAAAATTATTACCAAGACTTTACATAAATGTTCAACACTCAAAAAAATACAATAATCACAATACCTTTAGTTGTCAATAATTCACAAACCAAAATCAGCGCTAAACTGCACAAATACGACTCCTGTATACATCAAGCAATCGCCGCAGGCGGGAACTGGAAGATCCGTAGATTTTTGCTTTCCATTAATCAAAGATACAATGGATTAACCCTCGTAATATCTGTATGTAGTGAACCATTATTTACGAATTCATCCCCAAAATTCAATAACTGAATGCGACCATTAAAGTTCCATAAGATTTGGTTATTAATCTAATTTTGATAACCATCACAAAGGTTCGTTGTTTTTATTAAAACAACCCACTTATTAATTAAATCTGAACTGGATGTAGAAGGCACATAACTCAAATTTATTTATTAATCGAAATTTCGATCACTGAAGAGAATGTCTGTAATTATTAATTTATTTCGGTACGGTAATTATTTAAACGAGAGTGCGATACGGTAACTGTATTAATAGGAAAAGCTAAATTTCCCATTCTTCAAAAGCACAAATATCCGGTAAAGTGTTTAACGATATAACAGTACCTTTTATTAACCACAAATTTTTGATTAATATCCGGACACTTAATTAAACGATATACTTTTTAACTGTAAATTTTATTAAATAACATTTGCACGGCATCCGAAACCGGCAGTCGATCAAACTATACGGAAACTAAATTTAGAATTTTCTTTAATTCTAAATAACTAAAATGAAACGGTAATTCTGTAATGTCGACCGGAGTCAACTGTCTTCTCTAAAAGCTGAATCGAAAGTGTGTTTCGCACCACCAACTGAAAACAAGTCAAGTCTGGACCGCGCCTAAAAGCAAGATGTGTTCCTTTTTTAAAACTAAAAATTATAGTACTGTGAGTTTAGGGTTTACAAATCTCCACGCTCCAATCGAAAAACGTCTAGCCTAAATTTGTCGGATCAAAACGGAGCAGTCAAGCTGTCAAAACTGAATACAATGTAGTTTGTTGTTCCCACGGACGGAAAATGCAATACAGATGTTATTTTTTTAGTTAAGACTGCAGACCATGCAATTTTCAAGTTTAAAACGCAGAAAGGTCGAACTGAATTTGTCAACACGTGTTAGGTGTTATTTTCCAAGATTTTTTAACAAAGAAACTACATTAACCGATGTATACGTGCATAAATAACATACAGAAAGAGATAATTTATTGCCCAAATGCTCTTTATAATTTTAGGAAAGTCGAAACATGACCCTTTTTTAAAATAAATTTTATGGGGTTGTTTGTGTCGAATGCTAACGCAAGTTTACACTTTAGAAGAAGAACGTAAATTTGCAGAACCGGACTTAAGATTTTTGTAAATGTATTAACAAACTTTACAATCTTCAGAAATTTATTATAAGTGAGGATATGGATATAAATGTTGTGGCTTTTGTAGAACAAAACCCAACTAGTTCTACAAGGGAAGTAGGCCAAGAATTAGATATTAGCCACGAATCCGTTAGGAAAATATTAAAGAAGCATGGTTATCGTTCTTACAAATACCAATTGCATCAGCATTTATACGAAAACGATTTTGATAGAAGAATGGAATACTGCAATTGGTATTTAAATAACAACAATAATAACAACGACTTGGCAAATTCAATAATGCAGTCGGATGAATGGCAGGTTTACCAATAATGGTATGTTCAACAGACAAAATACAAGGTACTGGTCGTTGGAAAACCAACATCGGATAATTCAAGGAAATCTTCAAGAACAGTTTGGAATCAATGTTTGGGCTGCAATAACTGGCACTAGAATAATAGGACCACTTTTTTTTTGAAGGGCGTTTAACCGCTGAGAGATATTTGCGATTCTTAGAAAACGAAATTGAAGGCGGTAACACAACGAATGTATTTCCAACAGGATGGGGCTCCACCCCATAATGCCCATGTGGTAAGAAATTATTTGGAGGAGAGATTTAAGGATCGGGTTATTGCCACCCATGGGCCAATACAGCGGCCACCTCGTTCCCCGGACCTGACCTCATTTGATTTTTTTATGGGGCCATATTAAGAACCAAGTTTACATACACCTCCAGCAACGCTGGAAACTTTAAAGAACAGGATACGGGAAGCTTTTGGAAGTATCACCCCGGATATGCTAAGATGTGTAATAGAAGAAACCGTTCATCGGGTTAGACTGTGTAGAGATGCCCAAGGTTGATATTTTGAAGACCAAATTGGTCATTAAGTTAAGTTTACAAAAATTGTTAATATACGCTATTATTTACTTGTTTCTCATGGCTAACTGGATATAACATTTTTTGATCGTCGTGCAGTTGCATGTTTCAAAAATTAAATTTTCTTTAGAACATCAAAACTACATCTAATTAAACTATGAAAGTGGTATAGTTGTATTTAATTTTTTACGTTATTGTCAAAAAAGTGATTTAGTCAACTTTGAACGCTCTGGTAAGACAAACGAAACGTGATAAAATTATGTAAATATTTTTATCCAATACCTCTATATAAAAACCATGTTTACTATGGTTATTTTAAATAAGGAAAGTGATTGTTTACTCTTATGTTACATTATAACCCACGTGGGTTATTTTTAAAAAACTCACTCCTTCAAAGAAAACAACCAATCACCAGCTTACGTTATTTAATATTATTAAAATCCAGTCATCGTGCTAGAGTATTAAATTTATTACCGTCAAAACTACAGATTAACTATACATTGCAAATTCGATGTTGAAACTTAAATAAAGCGGTGTTGGATAAAATTTTGTATGACACGCGTGAGTTAAGGATATTATCTACTCAGAAAAATTAACCCTCTCGGGCCTGCCGGCCCTCGAGGGTAAATTTTTCGTTCGTGGATAATATCTTACTTAACTCACTTGTACCATAAATAACTATTGTCTATTTCGCGTATACAAAGATTACTTTGTGACACTGTTTTTGCGAAAAACAGTTACACAAAGTGCTACTTTGTGCAACTGAAAGTAGTGATTTTTTTATTTGTAAGGCTGGCAGTAGTAAGTAAATTTTGCTGCCAGCCTACTCTGTCATGTCATTCTGTCAACGAAGTCCAGTGTCAGACGTAAATGCGTAATAAGCAATAACACAGCTATATTCTGATTTCAAGATCAAAATTAGATTAAAAAGCCAAAACGTATATCGCTTGTCGATATTGAGGTAAGTTTAATTGAGTTGAATGATGTACACCTCCATTTCATCAAATATTTTTTTCAGTTTTTACCTACTAATGGGAACATAACCAAGGTGTTAGGAAGAATATAAAAAGGAAAGGAATAATGCTCGACAACCAACCCGCGGAAGTATTTTGGGGGCACATTATCCAAAAGAAAAGCACTTTCCCATGATAGGTACTAATAAGTATTCATTAACTGGCGCCGTTTTGAAAATTTGAATGTTATGATGCTCAGAAATAACAGCGAGAATAATGAAACATATTTCATTTTAAGAAGCTTTGAATTAAAACAAAGCGCGGTTAATAGCGGATTTCCTACGAAAATGCGCTGAAAAGCTTGTTGGTTTTCCGGATCAAGTTGATGGTCGTGAATCCCGTGTCCGTCCCTACTCAAATTTCATTTTCATTGTTTAGATTTAGAGGTTAGGTTAGTTATTTTCTATTGTTGTATGTTAAGCAGTTTTGATGTATTAAAATGTTTATTGTAATAGAAACAGTAAAACCTTGATTGAGTACATGATTGTCTTATCAAAATAATTATTTATAATAATAATACATTTTTATCTTATATCAGAAGAAACAACTAAGCTGTCACCTTTTTTTAAACTTGAATTTTTCCCTGCCTACGTGGTTTTTTCAAAATGACAGTGGATGTCATTGTATGCGTTATCATTTTTTACCAACATTACCACATCAAAAATACCCGCGTGTACATTTTCCCATTTCTTTAAAGTAAATTGTAAATTAAGGCGAAATAGACAAAGTAGTATGTAAAACACGTGTTACAATTCCTTTTTGTAATACTCGTATATAGCTTATACTCGTATTACAAACATCGTCATTGTATCACTAGTTGTACAATATACTATTGTGCAGATGTAAACGTCTATTAGAACGAATTAAGGTAGGTCATGGCACTCTAGGTTAAAAAATAAAAATTACTCTAAAAGTGTTAAATTGACACAAAAAGTAATAAGCATTCTACAGTTGTATGTAAAATGAATGCTAGATTCCAAAAATCAAAAAATATACAGGGTGTTCCATTTAAAAATTCAAAGTTGTGGTCACTTCCGGCTGGACCGGAAGTCGTCGAAGTTTGACAGATACCTCAATAAGTGTCTTTGTAATAGCCTATAACTCCTGCCAAGTTTCATCTTGTTTGATTAAAAACTACAGAAATGGCAGCCGGAAAGTGATCTCGTTGACACCCGGTATAAAAACGGTATCTTTGGTTTGTGCTTTGTAAGACAATTTCAAATTTTTCTTAATAGCCACATTCTCTTTGTTTAATACTGCAGGGCTGCAGGTCTGTGAAAAATAAATTTTGTAGTTAAAATCCTGGTAATTAAAAAATGGAATGTAAATGGTGCAATAAAGTTACTATATTTTGTTTACGATTTCTGGGTGTAAGAATGAATAAGTTGATCATCCCTGCGTTCTATAGCCACTCGGATAAGCCGCCGACACAAACGACAGCACGCGTCCCTTCCCTAAGCGTTTTATGTCGTGCGCCGATCCGTCTCACTCCTACCATTTCCCCCACGCTCTCCAGCACATATATAAGAGCTATATATAGGTTGGCCTCATCGACCCCAGCAGTTCCCTAGATTACCATTTCTCTACTAGCAGCTACCCGAATCCGTGGAGCATACCTCGTTAAAATAACTGGTGCCCGAGATTTACCGCCGATCACCGAGAATATCAGAGCCCTTTGTAAGCAAGTTGGTACCCAGGGCAGAGACACCTACATTTGCAGACCGAACATAAACTACTACCAAGTTCAGTGCCCCGGCCAAGCATACCCGCTTAGAATGGTTTTAATTTACTATTATAAAGCTTTTTCGTCAACATTGTACTTTTAGCTATTCGTATTGTTTATTAGTTATCACTGACACACATTTCGTCTGTTGAACTAATGACACTTCTTTTAAAATTATGTTTGAAAATACTAAATTTACTGTTTCGATTATCTTTAATTCTGACCTTCATTACGTCACATACAAGAAGCATCAAGTTTTGTACGATGAGTTAACAACCATGTAAATTTTAATTATAAATTTTAAACAACCACTGACCTAGAACCATACACACATTGAAGAAGAAATCTACCATTGAGGAACAAATAGTACCATCAATGAATGATAGACAATTCAAAATTCATTTTCAAATTTCCATATAATAACTATAATAAAGAATTACAATGTCTTGTATTAACCTACTTTTAACATAACATTGTGCTGTGTTTGTATATGCTGAGTTATTTCTTTTTATCAAAACTTTGCAGTTTGCATTCTAAACGTTCAAATAGTAGTCTTGGAATATCCATTACTATTACAAAAAACAATTACTCCATTAGTCCAGTCAAACTGTACGAAAAACGGGCTTAACTTGGAAAATGGAAGTACATTGGATTTTTTCTTCCAGCATGTAGGGGGGGTCTAGAAAAGCTTAACTTGAAGTTTTCGACCTCAAATTCATATGAGCTTTTTCCGCCATTTTGAAAAGAAGTGAACTTGAAAGTTGATGAAAGTTTGAACTTTTTCAGTTTTTATATTACGCGAAAAAGTTTCAAATAAAAGTTGTAGACAATCGTATTGCCGACAAAAATGCTTTATACAAATTTTTCGTCGGACCTACTGTTACAGAGATAATTTCAAAATAACACTTCTTTTCAAGATGGCGGAAAAAGCTCATATGAATTTGAGGTCGAAAACTTCAAGTTAAGCTTTTCTAGCTCCCCCCCACATGCTGGAAGAAAAAAATTCCATGTAGTTCCATTTTCCAAGTTAAATGTTTAGTTTGACTGGACTACATACATTAATCGCAATATCATGAATTTTTAGGTTATGTTACCCTGTGATCGCATTTGCTCTCTTTACATCACTATCTCTGCTGGAGTTCAAAGAGTGCACTCTATGCTCCTCATTATTATAAACGAACGTATGAGTTCATCCGCTGTTTGCTCCAATTCTCATAAACAAACAGATTGGCATTAAACGTGTTGCTGGAACGTAAAATCGAACGCAGCTTTGAAATCCGACTTTCCGATAACAAATATTTCATTATTAAAGAATTCAAAATGGAAACTGTTGAAAATTATTATGTTTTTTAATTGCGGCTAATTCAATTGATTTATGAATTATTATTATTACAAAATTATTTTCAAATTTGGGTATTAGTTAGTTTACTTAAAACATATACGCCTATAGTTTTCACCGTTCTGCTTCCTTATCATTCCGATCTTCTACTCACTAATAAATGATACATAATTTCCACGTCCGTTTCGTCAGGCGTATTATTATAAAATAACCTCTTTGCGTGTAGTTTCGTCTTCTCTGTAACAATTACGTCAGTGAAACCCAGGTAGGGAAAATTCTTCAAATGAGAAAAACGTAAACATTTTGCTTAAACTACACATCTGGTGTTTTATTAGTTATTGACAAAGATAAATGCAAAACTTGAAGATATTTACTTTTAATCTCAACCTACCTTAATTTTAGTGACACCCAACCCGAAAAGCCCCGAAAAGCCATTTTCGGGTTTATTATTAATCTTTCCCCCATACTTGCATAATGAAATTTAGTCATTTTCCTATATGTATTATTTTCCATTTTAATTAATGCTCAAAGGGCCGTAACACCCTGTATACACAGTGGATAACAAACCACAGTTTTGTAAATGGTCTTTGTGAAAGAGATATTTATTGCAATTGATGGAGACCCTTCAAAACTATATGGCGACATGGACCAGCATGTGTTAAAAACATTTGAAATATTTTTATTGTCTTCCAGAGTTTTTAATGCTATAGTTTGTGCTATAATTTTGTTTTTATGTGAAGATATGTAATAGAAGCTATCCATTCTTATCGACGATTTCATTAAGCGTAAATTAAATAATTATTTTCTCGGAAAGTATACACATAATGTATATCACATAGCTAAGAAATATTTGTAAGTGTTATACCTAAACCATAAATACAAGAAATGAGTCACAAATCACCTGGGCAACAGCGGGGAACTCTCAATACTTTAGAGCATTCTATCTCTATATCTCTATTATTGTTTACTTTTTTATTTTCATATATTCGTTACACAATAGAGAGAGATGGAATACAATAATGCGTTGAAAGCAACCTGCTGCCGCCCAGGTGATTTGTGATGACTCATTTTTGTATTTATAGTTTAGGTATAGAAAGAAACCTTGCGGTTCATATGCTTTGATTTTTAGAATAAAAAACGTTTTATTTAGAACTTAAATATATGAAAGAATAGAAAACTATGTTTTCTTGTTTATTAATGGCGTCAAGATCTTTTTACTATTGCAACATTTTTCTTATGTAGGCATTATCTGCCTCAATTTTTTTTTCTAATTTTCTTCTAATTTTAACAATAAAAACACGCAGGGTACTTAGTAACCTAACCACGCTAAGAATGTAGTGGCCATTGTTCATTATGACATGCTTTCTGTATCATAGTAAATATGTGCCTCCAAACTTTTGTATTAGTATTAACTTATGTCTTATGTACAATATTTTTATTTATATATATTAATATTTAATTCTGTAGATGTTCAATAATATTTAATATTATAATAATTATAATAATAATATTTAAGAATTTTAAGAGTTGATGTGTAAAAAATTATGTTCTTTTATCAGAAATTAACCAATGTAAGACAACATTCACAAGTCAGAGCTCGCTAGGGAAAAAAATGCGTAGTAGTAGTAGTCTTGCATTTGACAATTTTTTGTTTTTAAACAATTAGGAACAACCTTTAACCGCAGTTAAATCTGTCGGCTGCCAGCTAACTAGTGACAGGTCGTGGGTCTCACAAGAGATCTTCTGTAATGGGCGCCAAGAATAATCTAAAATTGCTCCAGTATTCACCGAAAAAATCTGAAAAGAACAACACATTTGCGACTATTGCCAATATAGTCGATTTTTCCCAATATTGATTCCTCGATGGCTGTAAATATAAAAAAAAACCCAAATACCACACATTTAAATAATAAGTCGTCAAGTGAGATACACAATGCTTCATTATCAATTAAACAAATTATCATGTAACTCAATCAGGTGTAATAGTTTCAATCAAGATGAACTAACTAACCTTGCCAAAAATTAAATGCATGTTATTGATTTCTATATACATTTAAACGGAGTCAGAATTCATGCGAGCGGGACTATTTACTTTAAATCTGACTAAAAGTTCAAGTTTCGAAAATGTAACGAGCACGGTGAATTAACGCGAATACCTGTGATATAGATTGCGCAATCCTTAACCTCAGTTTTTAATTGTTTAACCATTCCATTACGGAGCAAAGTCATACGGATTCACTCGAAAATATTCCTAACAATGTAAACTTATGAAATAATATATTATACTGTAAGCAATGGTTTAAAAATAATTTTTATTTATTTTTTATTATATTCAAATCCTAATTGCTTTTAATAATTATTGGACACAATTTTTGTATCATGAATAGCAGGGTTCACTCTCTTCATGAACATTAGTGTGACAGGTAAAGTATTACTTTCCTTTATGAGTTTTATCTAACTTTCCTTTATCCCTTTTAGGCAAATTCTAGAATCATGGTTTGCAACTTACCAAACACATTGTTGTTACTATTAATTAAACTATCTACTCTTCTAAAAGTTTTATTTTGAGTAAGTAAACTTTATCTTCTTGATTTGCTTATATGGTTCTTTGCTGATGCTTTTTCTTTTAACCAACTATGTACACTTTTACTCTGCTTTTATACACACACATATTATCACTTGATTACCGTTTTGTTCCGCTCTTCTTACCACTTATTCCAATTTTACCTTATGTTTCTTTTAGATATGTCGTCTCCAAAACTCACATGAAGGCTAATCCGGATATGATTTCTTTTTAAGTTACCTATTCCTTGATTTTCTTAATGATATTGATGAATAATACACAAGATATGCTTTACAGGTACGTAGTATTATTTTATTTCCAAACCTTTTGTTGTTAATCTTGTACAACCACAATAGTATTTATATTTTAAACATTTTTCTTTCAATAAACATTAATTTTACATATAATACATAACTTTTATCATTAAAATTTCTTTATCAAAATTTTTCTTTCCAAAATTTGTATCTTTCAATTTTTCTTGTTTATATTCTTCGCAAGGAAACGATTATTAATATTTTTTACTCATCCTTTATCTTTTATCAATATGGTGATTATCAATAATCGTTTGCCTCTATGTTGTTTAAGTTTTATCACTTTTGTCAAAACCTCTTATGATTATTATTTTATTTGTTAATCTAATACAATTTCTTTTTTTTTAGTTCGTGGCAAACCCAAGGATGATTCATATGACTTTATATTCATAAAGAAAAGTCAATTTACAAGATACTCATCAACAATGATTATAGCTGACTCATCCATACTATCCCTACAATACTCTTGTATTATTAAATACCATCACCGTTTTTGTATTTAAAATCTGGAATGTATCCCCTTGAATTTTGATTAAAATTTTTAACCCTTTGAACAATCATTTTTACCCTAAAATATCATCACAATATATAAAAATTATGTATATGAAATAGATACATAGTTATAAGTGCTACACGCACACTGGGGAAGATCATTTAACATAGAAAATTATAATATACAAATATAGAGTAATCTTTTATATTTACAATTATTACAATTATTTTACAAGGATTGTCAAACGTTAAAGCTGTTATAAATAGTTGCTACAACATAAGTGACTCTCCATACAGTGTGTGTTCTTCAAATCTGGATAGGAACGTCATCAGCCAGGTTGAGCGTAGCGTGATCGAAGTAGACAACTAGGTAATGGTACATGAGCAAGTAGCTCAACGTAATGGTCTTGGAACAATCCAAATATTCAGTGAAGTTAAGGTAAAATAAAAGAAAAGGGAAAAAGGTCTGTAACAAACAAAAACAATTACCAGAATCAACCAAGCAAACATTTAACAAGTATCTAAAGATAGAAGGTGACCTAGTGAAATAGTTATACCGCCTCCAAATGAGGCTAACGTCGATTAAATATCGAATCCTGTCAAAAGAATTACAGTGTAAGAGACTGAATGTAAAGAAGAAAGAGGCTCCAAGAAGCAGGGGTAATCCCCTTACGGTACCAATAAAATTGTAAATCATAACCAAAAATTAATTATAGCTCTGCACAAATGCAATTCCCATTTCACAATATAAAAGGAAAATCAATTTAACGACGATGCCACTAAAACATTCTTTTAAAGAATTTGCTTCGCACGAACGAACAGAACGAAGTGTCAGTTCCCTCTTATCAAAAGGAAGTTATTTGCGAACAAAATGGCAACTAAAAGGAGAGAGAATACGAAAATTCCCATATGCTATACAATATAACACAAAAGCATAGCTACACAGAGTGCTAGGAAATTAGCACGTAACAAAATATCCTTCAATATGATTTTTCATCAGTAATTTGGTGTTGTTGTACCTTTTAGACAGAACATTCCAGGCTATTAAATAACTAATGACGGAAAACTCCGTGTCGTTGAATCTTCCTTCCCAATTCTTTTATTGGACTTAGTCTATCGTTGCTAGGAATAAAATCGTCGAAAGTTTCTTTAAATTCTAGCCTTTGTTCAAAATTTCAGCAGAATTTAGACGGAGGAATAATTGGCAATTGTACTTTCTAAAGAGATAGCATAGCAAAATTTATGGACAATTCTCTTAAAATATGAACATAGAATATTGTGAACCTTAAAAGGAATATTATTTTTGCTAATGCTACCACAGAAAAAAATGGGTTTTGAATATTCGATTTGATTAAATACTGTTCTAAAAGAGGTGTTCTGTCAACAATTGCTTTAAATTCATTTTAAGTTTCCTCAAAATCCTTGAAAGTTGTCTCCATTCAGGTTATTCTTTCCCGAAGCCGACATAAATCCTCATCGTTTAGAACTGGTTCCATTTCAATGCCCTTTTCATATTTACAGTAAATATGAAATAATATATCATATTAAACAATATCATATTAAACAGTAATTGTAGCTATAAGAGTATCTCGTTTTCTATTAAGTTTTTGAATTTCTTGATCTACTATACTGGCTATTAAAGATTTATTAAGGTTTGTTTAAGATAAATTAAATATTGCGATTGGATCTAGCTTTTTAAATCGAGGCAGTGCTGAACGGTTGCAGTTCCAGAATCCGGCTCGAAGAGTCAATGTTTAATGTTTCGACTTGGATTACTAATGGATTACATTTTCCTTTGTATTGTATTGGTTTAAAATAACATATGGATGAATTAGTTTACTTGCTCTGATACAAATAGTAGATTAACAAGATTAACTTTTCTTTATTATTATATTATCACTTAGTAATATTACATTAAAAAACATGAATGTTAAGTAACAATTATTTGAATTATGATGATTTGGGGTAACACCCTCATTTCAATCTTGGAATAACATTTCATAATAATTAAGTACACTTACACACTTGTTGCTTTTGGTTGAGATAAAAAAAAACGATTAATTCAAAGGCATTTCAGTTTTGGAAACTTATTCGTATGTAAAACATTTCTGTATCTAAAGCTACTTATTGTTATTGTTCAAGCCACCTGAGTCTCTATTTTATTCCAAACTATTCCACCTTTTATTACGTAGATGTAAAAGAAATGTACCTATTTCTTAAATAACCGTTAGTACTCTAATACATGTTTACATAAGCTTACATCAGCTTACAGTTTTTCGATAATTTTTACAGACAGAAAGTATAATTAGAAATAATTTAAAAGCGTTTATCGTGTTTAACGTACATTTCGGTTTCTTTAAACACGACCAAACGATTAAACGTAGCATATATTTAATTCAAGTAGGATATATATGAAAATCGTTAAATTCAACGGACATTTATAAAGTTTTATTCTGATCGTTTTGACCCAGAAATTTGATTGACCCGACCGCATAACCTAAAGGCAGCGGAATCCGGCGCCTGCGGGTCAAGCTCACATAGGATCTAGTAACCGCAGTTATAATGGTTAATGGACTTTTGGCAAATCCGCAACCGAATAAAGGAAATGTTTTAGAAGCGAGTAATGTTTTGCAAACACTAGCTTCTTCAGAACGCTAAACACAAAGTAGTAGAAGCTATTAGTGTATTTTATTTCATCTCGCAATAAAAGAAGTCGAAACGTAACATTTATGAAAAACTGAAATTATGTACAAAATAAGAGAAAAGTTGGGTTTTCAGGATAAATTTAAATAAATGCTAAAAACACAGAGTGTATGAAATATCATTTCATTGTTTTTAATTTCGCAAAAGCTATTCGCAATTCCAAAATTGTCATTCCTAATTCCACTCTTAACTTCACAAATACTGTTTATACAGTAAATTAAAATAATGATTGTATTTCGCAGAATGTATACACTGACTGTATTTATTTATTAGAGTTTAATTCACGATTTAATCAGTCTTGATACATATTTTACCACAGAAATTTTATAGAACTGAAATCCTTTTTAAATAAGATGTTGAAATCTGTATTCCTTTAGGCAAAACTATTTAGGCGTCTAGAAAGTGAGAGATACGCAAACTAGCCTACTTTAGATATTGTTCACTATTCAACATAGTTACTATAAATACGCAAGAAGTGCTAGAAATAACTATACAGCGCCTATACACTATTCTGATACGCGAGCTTAGATTTCAACGTCATGAGTCATAAAGTTTGGAGAGAGCGTTGCCATGCGTATTCTATGACTTTCAAGAAGGTCTACCTGAGGAATATATTTGGTGACCAAGCATCATTTCGCACTACTGGCTTGAGGTAGTTCACATATTCTCGCAGGAAACGTAGTTTTTTACGCGTGAAAAAACGCGAAGAAAGGCCTTGTTGTATTGATGTTAATTGTAATTAACATTGCCAAACCACTGAAGTAAATACATACTTGTGCGTGGTATAACGCGGTGATATTCTTAACGACAACCACAGAAAGATGTTTATGTGGTTGTCGAGACCAGCTGCAACGTGCCCATCTGACAGCACGGTGAAGTGGGGATCGAACTCGGGCTGCTCCAGTAAGAGTTGGACTAATTACAGCGCGGCCACCCACTTCACTAAGCTAGTGTACAGCAGTACACCATCTCTTCACTAATTGATGGTGGATAACAGAACGATGGAGACGGTCCTTGGTATTGCATTCGCAGCAATACATAAAACTGCACGTTCGAAAAGTTATTTCACATTGAGTTGCAGATAATTTAAAGGAATATACGGACAAGAACAAACTGTTCAATTACTTAATAATTGCGGTTGAGTATAATTGCTAATTTATAATGTAACGTGTAGAAATTCTCGATTTAATTTTAATGCAATTTTAAATGCATTAATGATAAAAAAGACCTTAGTAAGGACCTGTATATTTAAATACATTTTAGTTGGTTTAAAAGTGCAGACTTTATATTAAATCAAATGGTGTTTTCGTTAATATAAAAGTTCATTTTCACAGCGTTCTCACGCAAACAAATTGTTTTCAGAATAAAAAAATACAGAGATAAAATTGCCTTTTAACAAAGGAATGATACGTGAGAAAACGCATTTAAGCCAAATTTATATTTCCTGTACGTGTTTATTTTCAATTCGGATCAACAGTTTCTTCAAATCCAGACAAATAAAAAAACATTTGAAATATCGGGTTTCACCTTGCCAAGCAGATTGTGGTCGCTGTAAATCCTATCGAAGACTCTGGAATAAAAATTCTGATTGTTTCAAAAACACATCAGTGTAGTTTTGATAAGATATTTATGTTTTCCCTTTCTTAAAAAATATCAACGCAACGATAATTTCGCGTCCCCAAGACAGTACAGTCTCATAGAGACTACCGAAAGATAAGTTTTAAGACAAGTCGCCACGCAGGGCGTATATTGCGAATTGCGAAACGTTGAAAGAATTTGTTAAGCAAAACGTACGCGAGGGTTAAAAGTTAGTTTGCCGAGTGCAGCCATTTGAATTTTGATTCTGTTGAGTAGTCAATTTTTATATCGTTACCGTAAAAGCATAAGTTGCTTTATAATACAAGTGATTGTCCGGGTTAATAATTTTAACCAGTTAGTTGGTTGTAAAAAGTTACCACGAATTTAAGATTAAACTAAAAGTTTAATGTAGAGTATTTCGTATTATCGATCCAATAACCACTCCAGTGTGCGTTTATTAACAGTTTATGTTGGAGATTTAATAAACAACTAATAACGTTTATGCACAGATGCATTATAATTAGGCTATTATTGCTAGACTCGTCTAAACATAACCGTATCTTTATGGCCTAAGGGCCTCTTTATGATCCGACGGGCAATAAAGAAACGTCAATTAAATGTCAGAGCTGTATTTTTAGAACTTGATTAGTTCTTAATATAGTTTGTAAACTTATCACCAATCAAAATAAGCTGAAATTAAGTATTTTGGAATAGTAACTATAGTAACGTACTTCGTATAAGCACATAAAAGACGCACAGCGGCTTGAGCGGCTACGTACTCATTTAATTAGATTTTTTACACAATAATAGATTTGAGTTAAAAACTTAATCTGTGCATAAAATAGTGTATGTATTTCGGGCATAACTTGCTTTTATGGCCCTACAGCCTTTTCCTAACCCTCGGCTTACGCCTCGGGCTAGAAATAACGCTTCTGGCCATAAAAGCTTCTTTATGACCTTAATACATAAATAACTATTATGTTTCTGATCTCTCTTGACTAATGTCACAAGATAATTGATTTAAATGTTGGCAATCAACGTTGTTTGAATCAATCAAACACAATAAAGTGACGTTCCTGTCGGAATTATATAAGTTAAAAGTTCTTTATTAATGAAAGACAAAATCCATTTTATAAACAACATTATTCTCGCAACTTCAGATATAAAATTCAGTTCATAATTCTACCATCGTTAATTGTGTTTACAATTCTTCCCATAGGAAAACTGTTATGAAGTTAATGTCTATAATTAGTTGTGATTTGAAGTGCAAATTAGAGGCAATATAGTGAAGTGGAGTAGTAAATGAGCGAATAGGTATTAACATCTATTTAGGATTACGTGATAAACATTATCACCTAAGTAAGTTGTTTTAGATTTTAAGATTGTTTACATTTATCCAAGATATTCATACTGTGAATAGTTACTGTTTATACTAAACAAGGGATCCCTCTTTTCATGGTAATAATTTATTATTCCATTGTTTTTTTAAACAATATTATTTTCTTATGAATAAATTAATTTAAACTGAATATGCTTATAATAATGAAGTTATTGCAATACGTCAACCTGCCTAAAATAAATTTAACTAATTACGATTAGTTATTGAATTGAATTAATCTAATCAGAGTCCTTTTTGCTTGAGGACTTTGAAGAAGTATTAGAATGACTTGCGAGCAAATGGCGCTCGTATCCTTTTACTATTTCTACAAATCTTTCTTTATTATCGATAAGCTAGAGAAGTCAGTACCTACGTCCTGAGTTATAATTAGTCATTAAGAGATCTTAAGTCGGTGCATTAATGTTGAGTAAGTATTTTGAATTGTATGGTGTTACAGTGACGTCCATCGCGCGGCGTATCTTTAGTTTTGATCCACTATTTTTAGTGTAATTAAAAAAGCTTTGTTACATTTGGCGTCCTAGTGTGGGGCATTAATATTTTGTCTTAAGATCAAAATAGTTTGCTATAATTGACATTCCTATCTTGGGGTTTCATTTTGTGTTAAATGCTACAATTGGCGCCCATGCGTGGGACTTGTGCTGATATATTAAAAAAGTGGATCGGTGTTTAAAAACCACCTAACTCCAACCACTGTGTTTGGAAGCTGTATTTTCTCCTTGATGTAGTAAACTGTAAACACTAATTTTACCCAAATACATACTTTATTTTGACAAGAAAATGAACATGAACCATTTTACATTAAATATTTTTAGCAAATTGTACGGCTTCACCATGGCGATGGTTTATTCTAGTCTCGATTCTTAAACGGGTATATAATCAATAAATGGGTTTAACGCTGCAACCTTAGAATATTTGCTTTTTTGTCTGATTGCAAAATGTTATTATCGTTTGGAAAGCTTTCTAATTGGGACAGTTTACCTAACTCAAAAACTTAAATTGAATTCTTTAAGAGTTAAAAGACGTACAATAGCTCTAACTTCGCGGATATTACGGGAAAACTTACGGCCGAACGCCAATAACAAAAGCAGCTCCTAATTGAAATCGTTAAAAATACGTTTCGAACAGTAATCATATTAGTGTATTTGTAAACAGCATGTCATTCAATTCTCGTACTGCGTAATACAAGGCACTGGGAGTCCCGTGTGTTTGGACTCGACGTGAGCGCAGCACCACTGTCTATTATTGTTTTAAATTCGGGTCGAGATCTACTCAAATATATGAAGAACATTTCGTAGTGGTTTGAACTAAATATTTTAAAAATCATATAGTTGTGAACCAGTAAACACTTTTGGCTTTTGCAGGGTTGTTTTGTATGAAGATAATTTCGGACATTAACAACGTTAATCTTGGCGACTCTGTTCCCTACAAATCTAACCTACAAATTGTAACCAATATGACACAATCTGTTAGTCACACTAGAAAAACCATTCCTCAAACTCAACCTCAACCGAGCCTCAAACACCGTATTGGCCAGACGAGCTAATTTTATTGTTACGCAAAACTCTAATCTAGCATGGTGGTACATTAAGAGATGCCACTGTAGTTTTTGCACACCGAAGATTTACTTGAACATTAACAAAAGCATAATTTGTTGTTATATTGTTACGAATGAAAATAAATACACTCACTCTTCATCTAATATTTGGATTTTATTATTTACTATTTACTTATTATTATATTAACTTATAACTACTACTACTTCTAATGATAATTAACATAATTTTTGCTTACCAACTAATTATAAATCTTAGGGCCATTTCCCTCACACTGGGTATGACAATCGAGAAGGACTTTACTACTTTCATTCCACCTTGTAACTGACTATCCCTTTCGATTGTCACTTCCCATCTTGATTCTTGATCCCTCCTTTGCAATCAAGGATGGCGCAACCTGTCCCCATTAATCGGGGCAGTGTCATAATGCTAGTCAGCATTACTTACTTTTGTGAGCAATAATGCTGTGCTTGTATTATGACACACTTTACAAATTGCAGAGTAGCTTCATGAGATACTTGAAATCAATTTGTTTATCTTCATTACTGGGTCAAATAATTTAGAAATGAGTTTTGTAATAATTGTTGTAACATATTTTTGGAATAATAAATTTTTAGAATAATGAATTGATTTAATTTTGTTATGAGTTTTTTCTTTTATTTTATACTTCGTTACAATATACTCTAATGATATTTTTACAAATTGTGATTTATGCATACATAGCGATCACGAAATACAAAGGATACATTAGAGTTATATTTATGTTCATTATTACATTATGTTTATTCTTAAGAAAGGATTTAATTTTTATTTGTTAACTTACTCATAATTTATTATATATTAAGTTTAGTTCCTTGTTTATAAGTTTTATTTTATTTATATTTCAGTACGTCCATAATTTGCAACTCCACTAAAAGAAAAGAAACAGAAATTGCTAAATTTACTTTGTTTTTCATACCTATTTGACATTGAGTCAAATATTTAAAACGAGAGGTTAGAAGTAGTTTTGGCTGTACAAGGAGACTTGATCTTGTATAAACAAAGTTTTTCATAATAATAAACATGTTTTACTGGTGAAAAATTGTAATTATCTTTCAAGACGATTAATGCATTTTGAAGTATTTAGTCTTGAGAGGTAAGAATAAAGAATTATAAACAAGTTTACATTAGAAAATTTAAATAAAAATTACATTTAATAATTATTACAAAGTGTTAAATATTATTATATTATAGCAAAATATTGAATAAAAATATTTACTAAAAAAGGCGCAAGAGAATTATTTATGGTCGTGGAAGTGCTGTACCACTAAGATAGGTAACCATACGTTTTTCGAAGTGTTTTCAGATGCCAATAATATGGATAAAACGCCAGACTTTATCTATGCTTGGTTTAAGCTCGGGAAATAAAGGTCTGTCATGAGCTGGTTTTCCAGAGCGAAAAGGAGTAAAAATTTGTCCAAGCATTACACAATTGGGAAGTTTGTAAAATTTTGAGCTAAAATAAATAAACTTGGTATAAGAAAAGGAGAGTTTATTTACCTGTGCTTTATTGTAATTTATATTTGATTAATTATGTTGTAAACATCATTAATGATTGAAGTTAATACCTTAAACCAAAATTAAAATATATTTAATCAATAATATAACCAATTATAAAGTTATTTTAATATTTACCTGTTAAAATAAGGTTATATTTCATTTTTTTTGACGCGTGATAATTCTTTTCTAATTGAGTCACTAGAGGTCGATCACACTGTTGGTCACGCGAATTATTCAAATTTTCATTTATTGTTGGTTGTTCGAAGTGAATTTTTAAAAAGGGCACAGAATCGCAACCTTTTTAAAAATTTTACTAAAATATTTATATCACACAAAAGTGATATAGAATCTAATAATGAACAAAGAAAAACAATTAAATATTAAATTAGTTGATTTAGAGCTTTTATAAATACAGTTATTTTATAGAGTTAATTATTTTTATACATTAATTACCTATTTAAAAATATGTGTTTTTTTTAAAACGTCTTGTTACGCACGAAGAATGTCGTTTATTGGGAATCGTTTTACAACTATTGACAGCAATTAATTCTATCGGCTGCCACGTAGCTAGTGAATGGTCGTGATTTCACAAGATACCTTTCATTAGGTGCTAAGAGTAAACTGTTAAAGTTTTAGAATCAAATACTTATAAAGTTCCAAAATAGACTTGCAACTACTACTAATGTGGCAGCTTTTCTCAATAAAACATACCTACCTGAACACCTGAAAGCTTTCCTTCAAAAATCAAAACCACTACAAATACACACAAATAATGCCACAAATATGATATTTTTATGTATTTATTTATTTATTTAAACTCCAAACTACAGCATAGCCAATTACAGCTTTGCAGAATAGATAATTTACAAATTATATTCCAAATGCCAGCTTATGCTTCAGTGTGCTACTACCAAACAAAATCTATACACCAGTCTATCGTTA